>CM053784.1:498643318-499843318 GCA_028749045.1 Cupressus sempervirens
TGACCCAATATCTTAAACATATGCATATTGTTATCCTATGTCAAAATAACTTTGCATAAGTGTAAGAATGCAATACCCCAAAATCAATCACACATTTTGACCCAAGGATTTGCATGGAAACCTAGTTTGGGAAAAACCAACATAACCTACTACCAATTTTCACTCTTTTGAAGTGAGCCTTATGAGGAGCCAACCTTGTTAAAGGTTACAATACACACTATTAAATGTAACTTAGTTAAAATATTTCAATCACCCTATTAGGAGTGAGCCTTATTAGAGGACTTTATAACATTCCATTAGAATTTCACCCTATTAAAAGATTTACTAATGACTTTTAGGTCAACCTTAGTCCAAAGGATTTATCCAGACTGATACAATTTTAAAAGAGTAATAGAAGGACTTGACCTTATAACAATAACAACTCACTTTCAAATTATAGATCTTACATTCAATCCTTTATTCTACTTTGCATTCATCCTCTTCATCTCTGATAGCTTTTTCACTCTTTAAGACTTCATCACCTTAAGCCTTCTTGCCTTGTATTCCAATTGTAGACTCTTCCATTCGGCCACCATAAAAAGCAACACCCTAGACTTCTTGTGTTCCTTATGTTCTCGCACATGATGACAATTTCTTCTAGCCTATTATCTCTATAACTAGAGAACTTAGATATTTTTCCTCTTAACCAAAATCATCCATTCTAGGGTTAGGTAAGATTCATTGAATCTACCCACTTTTCCATTTTACCCCTTTCTTGAAATTTCCTCTACAATCCTCTTTAAGTTTGCCTCAAAATGGTTTATATTGAATTCTATGCCACCAAATTATCATAGTCTTCACACAATTCAATAAATCAACTTTGTTGACTGAAATTCATTAAATCTTCAATCTAATTCATTTTACTAGCACTCAACAATAACACTATGTTTTCTCAGCAAATACTATCCTTTGATGTGATGTAACTGGCTAGCTGATGCTCTCATATTCCTCATTCATGGCTACTAAATGTAACCATAGACACCTCAAATCAAACTCACAAGACCCCAAAACAACCCATTCCCACATCTCTGCACTTAGGACAGTCACTTAAAGAATTCCCCTTGAACATTTAGGGATATTACTCTTATCAAATATACTCCCTAAATCCTTTCCATATACTTTCCCATCCACTAAATCCATTAAACAAAACTCTTAAAACAAATTGCCAAGAATATACTTTCTTTCTGTCTTCTGTATAGACCTATACTCAGGAAGGTATAACTTTTGAACCGGACAAAATATCCTCAATTTCTTCAATGAAGATGGGTGCAATTAGTTTCTCAAAAACATACTTAAATCTTAGGAAGATCCAACAGTGAATTAGGGAGATATGGCTCCCGCACTGAGGATCTATTTTCTGAAACAATGTTATTTTTTTGTTACCATTTTGGAACATAACTGCCACCTTTGCTTTTGATCAAAACTAATAACCATCCCTTCCTTTTCTCTTCACTATTACTCCTTTAGGTGACTTCTCCATTCATTAAACTGAAATAGTAACCAAAAACTGTATGTATTAATGGTTTGCATAACTCATAAACATGCAATGACAAACTCACAAAGATGACTATAGGATTGTTTTGCATAAAACATTCAATCTAAAAGAGAGACACAAAAAAACTTAAACACACTCTATTAGCTTCAAAGATATGCAATACAAATGCATATTACATGCATGGCTCTTTGACTGAAGGCCAGAGAGCCAACCCTTTCCTTCTATTCTTTTGTTCTCTTTAAGCTATATGTTGTAGCTACTCAACTATCGACCCTTTGATTTCTTAAAGATGTCTTATTAAAGACTATCTTGGATAGTTACAACCACCGCCTTTCCATGCCTCTTTGGTTGCATGCTTGTCTCTAAAGAGATTCTAGGGTGCTATAAATTTTAATGTCTCCTCATAACCATTCCATGAATACATCATGTTTTCTAATAGTAACCAAACACAATTGGTTACAAATATCATTTAATTACATTTGGAATTTTAGCACATTCCCATATTTTCATGGCACATGCCCATATGGAATTTACATATTGCATTCTAAAACTTACATAGCCTTGTGGTTTTGAACATTAATCATCAAATTAATTCAATTTTAGGGTGATCCTACACCATGATGCTTGACTAATACTAGGTTTCTCAACTTCCACTAAGTCTATATTGGTGCTTGGCACATACTAAATTTCTTCACTCGACACCAACTATATTCTCTTGTTCAGTTTGCATTGACTTTTCTTGGCTTGCACTATTTTCTTTGTCAAGCTTGGCATACACATTTATTTACTTATCCTTCTTCTAGTCTTTGATCAAGTGTCCTTTCATTATAGCCTTAAGTAGATAAAAAATACACTATATGATTAATGTCTTGCTTGATGTTAGTGCTTTTTTTATACACCATATAACTCAACCTTTTTCTAGGTTCTCTTGTTATGTTTTCTTTTCAAATCCTCTTCGTCAATCAATCAATTGATAACATTCAGACCAAAGTTAGTATTTTCTTACCAACAAGTATTAAGTTTGACATTAGTGACAAAATAATAATTGTTCCATGATGGATTTCATCAATCTTCTTTACTTCAACAATCTCTCTCTTTGTCATTGATGGAAAACCAATACCAACAATAATACTAAAAAGAAACGTAATACCTTTTATTAAAATTTCTCCTTTTATCAGTATGCGAGTCTTCCTTCATCTAGTCTTTGTCCCTCTTTGACAATCTTTCTCCTTCCTTCTTAGATCTCTCTAATATATCTATCTCCCTCAATCTATGCTTTAGGTACAACTATTTGTATATTATCCCTCTTTATTTGATATCTCCCTCTCTAGTAACAATGCCAAAGACTTGTCATTTATACATACATATATAATCAATTCAAGTTCTCCCTCTATCATCTTGCATGTGATTATAAATCTTCTATTTTTAGCTCCTTCTTTACTTCAGGTAGGTCATAAAGTAAGATCCATGGCATCAATTTGTAAAATATGTCATTCAACTCAGTTGATGTAGAAAACTACTCTTTCATCTTAAGTATCTTTGGATAGGGTCATCACCCCTAGTTTAACTCTAAGATATTCATGCGCATCCTTAGGTAAAGCCTTTATGAATATATCAACTATCTATTATTTTGTATTCGCATATTCCATTCTCACTTCTTTGCCTTGAATCAATTCTCTCAATTAATGATACTTTATTGTAATGTACTTTGTCTTTGTATGCATCATAGGGATCTTTGATATGTTTATAGCACTTCTATTGTCACAGTAGAGTACCACATGTTTAGTAATTTCCTCCTTCATTCCTTTGAGTAAGTGTTTGATCCATACCCCATCTATGCAATTCACTACAATAGCCACATATTCAGCTTCAACAGTAGATTATGATATACAATTTTGTTTCTTACTAGTCTAGGTGACCAATCTTTCTCCTAAGAAATATACTCCACCACTTGTACTCTTTTTGTCATTAATGTTTCTAGCCCAATCTGTATCTATATAGATTCTCAATTCAAACTTATCATTTTTCTTTTAGTATAGACCATAGTTTTATGTTTCTTTTAGGTATCTCATGCTCCTTTTGACAACCATTAAATGATTCTCCTTAGGAATTGTAGAAAACCTTTTGATAATCCCAATAGTTAATGCAATGCCAGGTCTGCTATGAACTACATATTGCAATTTGCCAATTATAGACCTGTACAATGTTTGATTTACTTTGGTAGAATCATCAATTTTGGATAGTTTGTGTCTTGTCACCATAGTTGAAGTACTAATAGGTTTTGAATCCTCCATACCAAAAATTTTAATATTTCCTTCACATACTTGGACTGAGTGATGTAAATACCATATTTCATTTCTATAATTGAAATCCAAGAAAGAAATTTATCTCTCCAAACATAGACATCTCAAACTCTTTCTTCATTTCATTTTCAAATGCCCTACACAATGCATTTTGTCCTCCAATTATTATACCATCAAAAAATACTTCAGCTACTAAAATCCATTTACCTCCTTTTGTCTGCAAGTATAGATTATTTTTGTTGTGAGTCTTCTCAAATCCAATCTTTACAAGATAGTTGTGAAGCCTTTCATATCATGCTCTCAGAGCTTTCATTAAACCATATAAAGCTTTGTGCAATCTACTCACCATGTTCTTATTATTTGGATCAACAAATCCTTTAGGATGTTCTATGTAAACCTTCTCTTCTAGTATACCATTAAAAAATGCTTACTTAACATCCATTTGATAAAATTTAAATCCTTTTTATGCATAGTAAGCAAACAGAGTTCTTACTCCTTCCAATCTTGCAACTGGGGCAAATGTCTCTCCATAGTCAATTCCTTCTTCTTATGCATATCATTTGCAAACTAATATTTACTTATTCCTTGTGACTTCACCATTCTCATCTAATTTTTTTTCTATACACCCACTTGATTCTAATCACATTCTTGTTAGAGTCCATGTTTTGTTTTTCTCAATCTAATTAATTTCTTCTTTCATGGCTTTACTCCAGTCTTCATTTTCTAATGCATCCTTCACTAAATTAGGCTTATGCATGCTTAACAAACATGTGCAATTTTTCAACAAATTCCTTGTCATTGGTCTGTCTTATTTATCTCTAATAATTTTTCCAATAGGGTGATGTCTTCTAACATACTTTGACAACCTTGACTCAACTCTTCTTTCTACAATGGGTCTTGCAATTTCAAATTCACTGTGCACTTCTCTATAAGGTAACTCGACATTCCTTTCATGTAAAATGATCTCAATATAAGAATTTACTTTGACTTTTGATTGCAACTTGACTCCTAAATGAAACTCAATATCCATTGTATGTGACTAAATTGTTACTGATTCTTGTTGATTAGCAACTTGATTTGTAGAATTATCATCATCAACAAACATGTCTTCCTATTATTACATAAAGGTTCTCTAATTTTCAATTTCCTTCTTTGGTTCATCTTCATGCGCTTTTATATATTCATCAAACTTTACATTTTCACTTTTCACAACTTTGTTAGTGTTAGTATTTAAACACTTTTAAGCTTTGCATCTTGTGGAATAGCCTAGAAATATACCTTCTTCAATTTTTGCATCAAGTTTACCATTTTTGTTGTCCTTAAAAATGTAACACTTGCTTCCAAAAATCTTAAAATATTTGACATTGGGTGAGTATCCATATCATAATTCAAAAGGTGTGAAATTTGTACCTTTATTTACTTGTACTCAGTTCAAGGTATATACAATTGTATTGACAACTTATATGTAGTATTTCAAAGCAAGATTCTTCTTCTCCATCATCAATGTTCTAGCATAATCCATTATAGATATGTTCCTCCTTTTAGCAACCCCATTTTGTGGAGGGGTCCTAGGTGTAGAAGTTTGTCTCTTGATTCCTCTATCATTATAAAAGTTTTCAAACTCATTTGATGTAAACTCTCCACCTTTGTCAAATCTTGAACATTTCAAACTTTTATAAGTTTCCTTTTAAACTCTTTCCTAATACCACTTAAACATTTGAAAAGCATCATATTTTTATTTTAAAAATATTATTGTCATCATTCTTCAATAATCAACAAAAAATAGGATAATGTACTTGTCATCTTTGTAGCTTTGCACATCAATTGGTCCACATAAATCAATATGAACTATTTCCAGAATTTATTTTGAAGTATGATTCTTACTTTTAAAAGTAGACTTTGTCATCTTTCCTATTTGACATTGTTTGCAAATTATATTATCAAGTTTGTTCAATTTTGGAAAACCTTTGACTCTTTTCTTCTTATTGATACTGGGCAAATTGTCAAAATTTTACATAACATAACCTCTTGTGCCATAGCCACATATCATCAAATTGTACAACAAGACAAGTAGAATCATTCATATCAAGATAAAATAGGTTACTTCTAGTCTGATCTACACTTCCAATTAGTTTCCCATTAGTATCATAGATCTTAGCCTTCTTGTTATCAAATTCAAATTTACAACCTAAACTGTTCAATTGTGATACACTCAATAAATTATAGTTAAGTCCTTCCACATAGTAAGCATTACCACGTGTGATCTTATATGTTAATCTTATTGATCCTTTTCCTTTAATCAGATAGGGTGCATCATTACCAAATTTAACACTATTTCCATTGTAATACTCAAGGGTAATGAACTTACTTTTGTCTCCAATCATGTGATGTGAATATCCACTATCCATGATCCATCTATAAGTTTTGTTCACGTAATATATCAATGCAGTTGCCTCATCTTCATCAAAATCATCCTTCATAGAAACATAGACAAATTCATAATGATGATCTTCAGAGTCATCATTGGATTCTTCTTCAACAATATAACAAGCCTTCTTTCCCTTGTCTGTGTAGCCTTTGTTAATATCATCTTTTCTACCTATGAATTTATCTTCATTCTTGTTATGTGATTTATCAGGACATCTTGTTGCAATATGACCAAGATCATGACAATTAAAGCATATGATAGTGAATAGAAAGAAAATAGAAGCCTCTTCTCAACCCTAATTTTTAAAAGGAATGATCCAAATTGATTAAGCACAAGAAAGTGTTCAATGTAGAAATGGATCAAGTGATAGAAAATTAGAAGAAAGGAGGTTATATGATCTTCTTGTTATGGGGGAGTATGTGCTTAAATCCTTAAATAGATAAAAGACAAATACTAATCTTGAATTTGAAAAATGTTGTTTTTTGATGTCTGTATGTAGTTTTTGGAAAATTTGCAACCTGTTCTGGATTAAAAATGTTGAGATCGAGAAAATGCATAAATATTTTATCTTTTTGAAGGGAGGTTGACCTTGACCCTATTGGCAGGGCATAATCTTAATCCAAGGCATAATTGTACCCCAAAAAGTTGACCTTGACCTACACTGCTCTAACAATATTTATATTTGTGGATCTCGCAAGTTTGACAAAAAGGGTATCCAAATCTTCTCTCCAATTTGTTGTTCCACACCTGTATCTACAAGAAAAATGGTTTTTTTGTTTAGATAAGGGATTTGCCTCAGTCAAACCCTGGTTTGGAATCAACTTTAATAATGGAATTGAAATGGAGAATGCTAGCATGTAGTAGAAATAAATCTAACAAAGAAGCTATGATACTCAATAGATATGCAATTGTATTTGAAATGTAAACAAGTATATTGATATGAAAGATTGAACATAACATTAACAAATTTAATTCAAAACCTCCATGATTGTATGTTTAGAATCCACCTTAAAAGAAGTGTAAATAGATCTTGAAGATGAACAAAGGATCTTGAAGGAATATCACACTACCATGTTGACTAGATCTAGGGTTTTGAATGATGAATCTTGAATGCTTGAACCAAATTTCTTTAAAGGCTTGAATGCTTCAATCCTTGATCTTCAATGGAAAAACTTGAATTCTAGATAGAATGCTTGATAATACCTCCTTATGAATAGTAGATAGTCACTCATATATCGTGAATGCACTTATGAATCATGGATAGTAATCATTTGTGTGTGATAGATCCCTTGATCTCAAAATGAGAGAATAAAGCTTCTTTATATAATGATCTAGGGCATTAACTCCTAGAGAAGATTGACATAGGAGCATTAAATCCCATTTAACCTTAGCCCCTAGGAATAGACCTTGATTAAATTTAATTTAAGAGTCTACCATTCTAAAACCCAAAACAACTACTAGTAAATTTGAGCTCAATTTTTGACGAATATTGGTCAAAATTTCAACATAGGTTGGTCAAAATTTCAACCAAGCAGTTTGTGATAATTTTTCTTGTCAAAATTTTGGCCAATATATTTGTCAAAAATTTTGAATTTTTGCTAGCTCTGATTTATCAGTGTTGGTCGAAATTTCCACCAATGTTTGGTCAATTGTTTTTTATAATTGGTGAAAATTTTGACCAAGTCTTGGTAGAAAACTATCAAGAATTAGTCAAAATTTCCACTAATGTTTGGTCGAATTTTTTTAATAATTGGTGGAAATTTCCACCAAGTATTGGTCGAAAACTATCAAGAATTGGTTGAAATTTCCACCAATGTTTGGTTGAATTTTTTTTTATGTTGTATCAAGCAATTGTTTCTTATCCAAGCCATTTAATTTGCAACCTTTTGAATCTCTGCAAAGATAAAGTTGGAGTAGGAGAATTTTTCTTCTCAAAGATGTCCTCTGATTGTAAAGCGTCCATTCCATTATCTGTTAAACTAGATATGTCTTGTTTGTTGAACAAATAATGGAACAGACACTTTACAATTAGAGGAAACCTTTGAGAAGAAAAATTCCCCTGCTCCAACTTTATCTTTGCACATATTTAAAAGGTTGCAAATTAAATGACTTGGATAAGAAAAAATTGCTTGATACAACATGGAACAAATGGACATTTATGCATAAGGCACCATCAATTATGTGAGTGATGCAGATGTAGCCACTTTTTTTGGGGTCAAAGCCACCAATTAATATAAGGTTTCTAATCTCTACAAGGTCGATATTGTGGTTGTAAGGGTTATAGAGAGGGCACTTCTTCATTGTCCACTTCATCATTGATTAACTTGCACCACATACTAATAGTCTTCATCTTTGTTGTGGGCTCGTATCCCCTATGTGAGTGTTGATGTATAAGCCGAAGCAAAAAAAAAAAGTGAAAGCATGTTGTGTAAAGTTTCTAATCTTGACTTGTTCAACATTGTTGATTTAAGGGCTATGGACTGGGCAATTCTTCAATGTCCAACTAGGGGCACCATTGCATCCTCTTTAACTATTACATGTATAGCCCCAAGAGGAAATAGGTTGTTGGCTGCTTCTTCTAGCCTTGCACTTTCTTCTTTGTGGATTTTTTTAAACACATCTCTACATCCATCCCCATCTTCAAGTGATTTGGCAATGCATCTATTTTCTACAAAAAACAATACCCATTTATTGTTTTAGTTTCTAATAGGTCTTACTCAACTCTTTCATTTGGAGAGAAGGTTTTCGTCATGGCAACAATGCATAAAAAATCTCAAGGAAAAATTGAAGATGAAAATGAGTATAAGCATATAGTTGAATTACCTTAGAAAAGCTTCACCCTTAGAGCAATTCAATAGCACATGAGCCAAAAATATAGAAGCTTTGGGATGAGAAACAGATTCAATGCCTATTAGGTTTGAATTTATAATGAGCAGTTGGATCAATAGTAAAGAAAAAATAATTCAAAAGTCACTGGCCTATTTAATAATTTTAGGGCTAGGGGGTTGAGTTGATAAAAAAGACAAAAAATTTAAGACAAAATCTCCCAAATTCCTCATAGGTGTTGAGTGTCTGTCAAAGTGTGTTGGGTTTCTACTTGGGTTTGGTAGACCAATCCATAGAATAGATGATTGAGCTCACTATTATGGACCTAGTATGTGATGATCCATACCAAGATTTGGTGGTACCAAGTTCTAGAATTCAGTTCCTTAGGATTTTAGTTCTAAATTTCATGTATAGACTAACTTCAATTTGTCAAACTTTGTCAAGTTTGAAAATACTATGTTTGGCTAAAGTATCCATGAAGATGATTTGAGTCTCTCAACATAATATAGTACTACATTGTAATTAGTGGAGCATGATCATAAACTCTAATAATTATAGAAGAGAAGGGATATAGTTCCATCAGGTGTAGAAGGCCTGAAATGAAGATTAATAAGTTTCAAGATCACTATTGCAGGAGAATCAATTGATTTGAAGCAACACTTTAAAAGCAATGCTACTTCATATCGAATTCTAGGTTGTAGTGGAGTACAAAGTAGGATCTAGGCTGACTTACAAGCATAATTTACCACCTTCTCATTTGAAGTCTTTCTTGTGGCTCAAAGTATTCAAGGTTGCTGAAGTGTTTTTTACTCCCATACATCAACAAAAGTATTCTAGTTGTTCATTAATGCTCATCAATGGTCTTATTAATGTGACTCTAGAAACAAGCTTTAGTTGTCTAACTTCGTCACATCAGAAAGAACATAGAAAATCCATGCAATAACTAATTACATGCAAATTGCTTCACAAAAATAGTGTTAAAGATGCATGGCATACGTCATAATCTCAAAATTCTTGGTTCAAAGATCAAAATGGAATAGAAAATAGATAAATTTAAAGGAGTCCAAAATCTTCAAGTGCCATGTAAATTAAATTAAATAGCCAATATATACTTCTTGCCTAAATTTGATATATAATAGCCAATATAAAGGGGAGAATTTTGGTATGTTTTGAATTGGGGTTAGCCCACAAAACTAAAATTGGTAACTATTTCCTTGTGGCAACAAGTTTGATAAACATGTTTAAAACAAAATAGAAATATTGAGATAATTTAGTGAAGGAATATCCAAACTTAATAATGATATGACATAGTGAGCATAGCTTGAAGTTGATCTATTTGATTCTGTACCTTACTAAATCATGTTGATGTAGCTCCATCATTCTCTGAAATAGTTAGTTCTTGCTCAACTTTTTCGAGGCCCTTGCTCACAGCCTGCATCTCTTTTGCCCAGGTCTTCAGTTGGATCTGTCATATATCACATTATTTTGGAAAATTAAAAAAATTATAAATTAACATAAACATGACAATAATTGTCATAATTCATTATGAGGGGCCAAGAATTCAATTGACAGTACCTTTGAATCACTCCACAAAGAAAAAAAAGAAGTTGCAACTAGTAGACCACATATTAAAATTGTTCAGAAATACTCTATCCACAAAGGGAAAATTCCACCATCCCTTGTACAAAAACCTTCCTATTCACCTTCACTGCTGAACAGTGTTCTGTTGGAACAATCCAAACAAGCCCCACATGCTACATTGTATGACTTGCATGCTGAGTGACAAATGTGTAATCGATTATCTCCATCTCGATCACATATTTGAATTGAGATCTATAGAAGAATGATAGAGTTGACAAAGATTTAGAAGAATATCAAATAATTATTTTTAGATTGACATTCAACAAGTAAACAAAAAACAAATAATTTTTGTTTAGCTAGAACACCACAACTAGAGCCTTCATTTCTAATGTTCAAATCACAAATGTCAATCTTACAACCTTGACCAGATGGGAGAATATATCACACTAATCTCATGATACCATCATCGAAAAATTAAAACTTCTAATGTCATGACCTTTAGACTAACAGACAGAATAATGGCAAACCACTATTCATGTGAAGAAATTGTGCCAAAGCTTTGAACAGATAGTACAATGGCATGAATTTAATGTTGAGCTAGAAAGAAAGGAATATTTACATGGTATTGGAAGTGTTGGAATATTTACCTTGAAAAAGCTCTTATTGTTCTTGTTTACTCAGATGCATGTTCTCTTTATCATAAGGATATTAATGATCAAATATTTCTTAGTAGTAAGTGGAGGAAGCATTGGTAGTGGTGGATATTATCAACTTTTTAAAATCCTATAGTGAGTTTTTGTTGATTTCTGCCAACGGTTGTAAGGAGTTCCTTAAAAAATAGAACAAAAATAAATGAAATTTTGACGACAACCATATTCCTTCCTTCAATCACATAGCCCTCCTCATCATTTGATCAGTTAGTTTCCCTAGCTTCACTTGTTACATCTCTCAAGAATGAAGACCAGAACATAATCCAGATGATGAAAACATAGTGAACTTTCACAAGTGCAATTATATACCATGAACTCCCAAATCACCATTAACTAATGATCAAAATGCTAGCCAATGAGATTGGCTATTTTTATAACCTTAGGTTAGTAGCCATTTGTTTTTAGTACATAGGATGTGAAAGGAAACATATAAAAAGAATACAAAAGGGAATGGTGCATTGCAACTCATTGAAAAACCTAGGTGCTCTGCACCTGCTGCAGAATAACCACTAAGCATGAGATCCTAGGGAGGCGAGCTTGGGCTTCTTTCCATCTTTTCTATGAAGATAGTTGCATGAAATTGAAAATGTAGCTACAGGCATAAAATTTAGCATTCTTTTTACAATAAGAGACCTACATATGTAACTATAAACTAGCATACAAACATATGTACCTATAAACTAGCATAGACTACAAAGAACTTGCATGGCATTTCCCTTTATTATTTTAATCTCAAATATAGTCATAATTTCTTCTATAAAATTCTTGAGTTACATCATTTCTTGTACAAAAGAATTCCAAAAATCATTGGGGCATTAATTTCATTATTAAATTCCTGAATTCCTGACTTCATTAATTTCTTAGATCAAATAAGTTAGATATAATGGGGGCCAATTGCTTAAGGAAGGCTCCTAATTTCATCAACACAACACATTGAAGGGATCATCCCCTAATTTATCATATAGGAAAAGATAGAAAGCACACAATTAGGAAAAAAATATTACAACTCACCCAACAAGCAAGGCATTTAGTAGCTATTGCACAATATCGACTATCTAAAACACCAAATAATGTGCAGCTATTAGGAATCAATCTATTGTAATTTGGCATTACAACAACTGCTTCTAGCTGCTACAAAATACTTGATTCACTTGGTGCACAGTATTGACCTTCTGCCTCTTGGACTAGCACATCCCCACACATTGAAAAACTTGAAACCAAAAGACTACTATTCTGACAAGTGTATCCTGCATAATCTGAGCAACAAAACTCACAAACACCATTATCAAAAACTCCACCATGTAGGCTACACTTCCCATCATAGCCAGCTACAGATGCACACAGGAACATCAAGGTTTCTTTAGAATGGTACCCATAAACAATACTGATAGTTGTTCATAATCTTAGGCTAGTAGTACCCATTTAATTTACTTCTACTAAAGTATAACTAACATGAAGAATGCAATCATGCAGGAAAATTATAAACAATATCAGAAAAAAAGGTTCATGATGATACTAGTAGAGCAGTCAATTCTAGTATAACTAGGTTCACAGTCACAAGTGCTAGCTTAGGTGCACATGCCATGGCCACTACAATCAGCAGGACAAGTTCCTAAAGTAAGTCTACTTTATATTAGAAAAGATTATACAAAACAAAGACATTAATGAGGGAAATTTATGGGATAGCCTTATAGGTTTAAGTTTGGAATGGATGAAAGACCCTTTTTTGTAGAAAACATAAAAGAACATGGTTACTTATGTATCAACAAGAATTCAATTGGATGAAAGACCCTTTGTATGAGGTGCCAACAATTCAATTGACAGTATCAACAAGGACTCATTTACCGCCTATATCAATATTTGTGAAAAATCATTAGTCCCATCTAAAAATATTGACCAAAATCATGAGAGTGGAGTTCTTAGATATTCTTCAATCATAAGACACATGCATAATAGAATCCTACAATAGTGACAGCCAAGAAGAAACCAATTCTAGTTTTGATACTATAATCAATGAAGTCCTCAATCATTTCTATTATGTAAAGATCTTATGTAATTTCTTATATGAGGAGTGTTCATCTCCTTTGTTTAATATTGAATGTCTCAATCAATTAGCATTTGAATACAAACAATACAGTTATACTTTGGTTTTTCATATGTTTAGGTAAGGAGGGAGTTTTAGCTTGTGTATTCAAAATTATGAACACCAAAATCTTTTCTTCTTTTAGGTAATACAATTGAGTCGCTACTATCTAATGTCTAGTGCATGAAGTTGGATGAGATCTCTTTAGTTGTATAAATGGGTTGCTCACTATCATACATAACTGACTATAGGAGCAAGACCCTTATGGAAGGATGGACTACCCATGAGTAGTATATAGTCTTACAAAGTTCATTAAGAAAGTTCAACAAAGGAGAAATGTGATCTGTATGTGCAAATGAAAAATGGGCACATTATTCTTCCACTTTTGATGTGTGCAATGATTGCTTGTGAGGAACAAGGGATAATTGGTTGGCAAAAAATTGATCCTTGTATTGCATGAGACACCTAATAAGATCACCCTAGTCTTGTGATGGTAGTCAAGGAGCTTTCTCCAAACATCTTAGGACTGACACAATTGTATAAGAAGGTTTAATAGAACTAGCTTGTCAATACACCGAAGGTAACACAACAATAAAAAATAAATAAAAATATGGTTTGAATTGATACCAATCCTATCTTGTTTGAATTGATATTGTAGATCCCCCAATGTTGGTTCTGCTTCTTTTGATTTCTCATTTCAGGAAGTTAATGCTAGGATTTGAGGGCTTGAACTTAATATGGTTTCTTTCTCTTTAGACTCATTTTTTAGTTGCTCGTTATATTATATTGCTTGAAACTAAATCCAAAAACTCTCCACTGATGAAGAGCTTTGTGTATTTCACAATGACTGAAGGTTTTATGGGTCCTCCTTCCTCCATCACTAACTTCCAAGGCCTTGTTTCTACTCCATTAAATCTAGGGGATGCCATTAGCTACTTTTCTTCTTTCCTTCTCTATACAGACCGAAATCCCTAAAAATGCTTAGGAAATGCTAAGCATACCTCTCATCCTTTATGCAAAAACAAACATATAGAAAACCCCACACCAACATGATAAGCTGAATGACTTCACATTCACCAGCACCAAATATTCCACAGCTAAGAGATGAAAACACACACTTCATGTTTCAAATATTTTATTACTACTTCCAAACAATTTCCAATTTTACATTTTCAATTTGTAACAGGATTTTAGCCGAAGGCAGGAAAACTAAAGTTTGATGCATATTCCCTGAAAAAGCTTGTTGTCATGCACATTTAAAATTATTTCTTCCTACTTTCCACCATGGGGTTGAATAGAGATAAGAAGAGACAACACACCATTATCTCTCAACTTATGATACAGGGCATCCATGTGTGAGAGCATCCCTTTTTGAATTTCAAATTCTTTTGATACATGATGTTCATGTTGGGTAGTGGAGTTTTTCACTAAGAACCTAATTTATCTACCTCCCTATCAGTTTCAACTTAATTGCTATTTAGTTTAGCAATTGTTTGCTTACTAAGTAAATCTACTACTCACATTCCCTATTTCCTAGCCAACGGTTAAGGAAAGCGAGATAATAAGCCAATCATTGATAGATTAGCATTTTTATATTTGATTGAACTGCATTTCCAACTATTTTCCTGTACTGTGTATCATCAATTTTCATTACTTTGTATCTGCAATATTTCTAGTACTAGGCTTTAGATTTTGATCTATACAATCAAAATCTACCTTTAATAGGCATGCTTTATTTTTTCTCTATTTGAGCAAGCTATAGAATTTGTTTATAGTAAATTTCATGTTATCCTCTTTGGTCTTGACATTATGATGGATGATACAAGAGAAATAGTTTTGTATCCAAAAGGGCATCAGATTTCATCTTCTGATATTGACTTAGTTATTGTTGAAGACCTTTGGGTTGTAGAGGAAGTTTCTAAATTTGACACCAAGCTACTTTGCTTTGCTGAAAGTATATACCCAAGTATGTATATTGCATAGGCTCCAAGAAAAAAGACTCCATAGAAGACATAAAGCTCTTACAAGAAATTAAGAAGGAAAGAACTCATAAAATAACAATACCTTCAGATCTTGCAACTTCTAATTCTTCAATTAGTTATGATGAAGGTAGTAGGAAATTGATTTGTGGAGGTTCTATATTACTTACTACTTCTACCTGGAATCTATCTTTATAACACTACTTGTACACACTTCATCACATATCACCCCTCATTTTACAACTAAGAATAAGTGGTGTGCATCTAGGTTCTTCATATTGCCTAACTAGAGCTGTCAAGTTGAAACTTTGAAGTTTGAAGCAATGACTGTAAACACTCCCTTCGTAAGACCATCTGAATATTGCTACACCCAGTGTTCAAATCTAGTAGTAGAAGCTTTTTGAAATTAATAGTCATGTCTTTTCTTAACTAAAATAATACTAGTATTTTAGGAAAACTTCCAATTACTTCTGTAATAAGTCTTGTGTGAGACTCCATGTCTTAGCTCATGTAATTCACCCTCTAGGAGTAGCCATGGTGAACCTCACCTTGAGATGGCAATATCACGTGATAAAGTTTTGTTTGTTGACACACATGGGTGTAGCCATTGTTTTTTTCATGATCACATAAAATCAGCAAATGGTATCTCCTAAGAGGGAGTGTTAAAGTTTGGTAGTTGAAGGAGATATCTACATGCCTGTAATTGCATCAGCATAATATTTGAGATACTTGCTACTACATTATGCAATCCTATAACATGATGAGGCTATGAAGAGTCTTTATTTTTTAACTATCTTTCATATGAAGATCCATGTCTTTTGAAGATCATGAAGAATCTTCCATGTTCGCCAATGAAAAAACCATGCATAGATATTGAAGAGTCAAGACATTGAAGAGTCGAGACAATGAAAGGTCAAGACAATAAAGGGGTCTTCACTTTGCAACGACAAGATAATGAGGGTCAAAGTAATTTTACGTATTCTTTAGGATAAATTCATATGAAAATGTATTGACATCTTGTGCTTGTGAATATTATTGTAGTTTGAGTAGTGTATTTGGGCATCATATTTTATTGTGAGACTAATTTTTTCCCCTCAAAGTGGAGGGTTTTCCAAGCAGAAATTTTTGTGTCTTAGTGTTCATTATTACTTTTGTTATGATGTTATTGTTGTTTATCTTTATTTTCTAGACATAACATCAACATGTCCTACATGTGGTAATTGTGGTTGGGTTGTTACTTTCAGTTCCTAATTATAATTGCTCATGATGACACTAGTTTTTGGATCTATTATTGCTTTGTCCATGTTGCAACTTCTTTTTTCCCTTTGAGTGGCCGTCTCCTTCATGTGGGTTTAGTATGTGCTCGCTTAGTTTTTAGTGTTGAAGCTATTTTGTTTCTTGCCAACTTTCCTACATGGGTTTGGATTCAACTTTTTTGGCCTATCCTTTCTATTAGTTTGTATAGTTTATCATTTGCTTGGCCTGGGACTCCTATACTTTAGAAATCCCTCTAATATTATCTAGAAAAAAAATAGCTATCAAAAAATTAATTTAAAAATAACTACGAGTTACATTTTCAGATGTCGCTATCTCCTTTTCCTCAAATTCTTTGGTTTGTGTCTCGCAAGCCACTCTTAGACAATTTACTTCTACCCTAAAAATCAAAAGATAGAAAGAAAATGGAAATTTTAGCAAAGGTGTGTAAACTAACAATACATTTTAATATTAAGAAAACTACAATGCTACAACTACTTTGTTTAACTTAAATGGCTCCTAATAAATAAGGTTTGCTAATCAATCTACCTTGATGAAATATCTAATATCATAGCTTACACTTCTACATAGATTTTGGATAAAGGAACACACCTTGAAGCTTCTAGTGAGTGTCACAATTCTACAATTTCAAGTTGTGATTTCAATTTTTAGTGTTGAAGCTATTTTGTTTCTTGCCAACTTTCCTGCATTGGTTTGGATTCAACTTTTTTGGCCAGCCCTTTCTATTAGTTTGTATACTTTATCATTTGCTTGGGCTAGGACTCCTATACTTTTAGAAACCCCTCTAATATTATCTAGAAAAAAATATAGCTATCAAAATTTAAAAATATCTACGAGTTACATTTTTAGATGTTGCCATCTCCTTTTCCTCAAGTTCTTTGGTTTGTGTCTCAGAAGCCACTCTTAGACAATTTACTTCTGCCTTGAAAATCAAAAGATAGAAAGAAAATGGAAATTTTAGCAAAGGTGTGCAAACTAACAATACATTTTAACATTAAGAAAACTACAATGCTACAACTGCTTTGTTTAACTTAAATGGCTCCTAATAAATAAGGTTTGCTAATAAATCTACCTTGATGAAATATCTAATATCATAGCTTACACTTCTACATAGATTTTGGATAAAGGAACACACCTTGAAGCTTCTAGTGAGTGTCACAATTCTACAATTTCAAGTTGTGATTTTAGTTTTTAGTGTTGAAGCTATTTTGTTTCTTTCCAACTTTCCTACATGGGTTTGGATTCAACTTTTTTGGCTTGCCCTTTCTATTAGTTTGTATAGTTTATCATTTTCTTGGGCTGGGACTCCTATACTTTTAGAAAACCCTCTATATTATCTAAAAAAAAATATAGCCATCAAAAAATTAATTTAAAAATAACTACGAGTTACATTTTCAGATGTCGCTATCTCCTTTTCCTCTAGTTCTTTGGTTTGTGTCTTGCAAGCCACTCTTAGACAATTTACTTCTGCCTTGAAAATCAAAAGATAGAAAGAGAATGGAAATTTTAGCAAAGGTGTATAAACTAACAATACATTTTAATATTAAGAAAACTACAATGCTACAACTGCTTTGCTTAACTTAAATGGCTCCTAATAAATAAGGTTTGCTAATCAATCTGCCTTGATGAAATATCTAATATCATAGCTTACACTTCTACATAGATTTTGGATAAAGGAACACACCTTGAAGCTTCTAGTGAGTGTCACAATTTTGCAATTTCAAGTTGTGATGTTCTAATTATATGTTCCAATGCAAAGGCCTATATGAAACATATATAAAGGACTTCTTGTTAGAGTACATTGAATGAAATTATAAAAGCATTCAAGCTACCAAATTTTAATTTAATTTCCCTATTGCAGACCCTACAAGAATTAATAAAACATCAAGGAAGAACAATCTAAAATACATGAATTATGTAATGTCCCATTTTTGGGGCATCTTCAGATTTGACATTTTTTATATCAATTTTATAATATTTCTTATGATTCTATATGATATCCTTTTGATTGTGTGATATTCAATATATATATATATATGGATTTTCAAAGGATCGCCTCTTTTCATAATAATAGTTATAGTATATTAATAATTATATTATATATTAATAAGGTTTATTATATTAATAACTATTTATTATATATAAATTATTAATAATTATATATGATTATATATTAATATTAATTATATATAAGATTATAACAATATATGAATCTTTTTAATTAAATATTATTTTAGTATATAACAAGGATATAGTATCATATATTATTGTCATATGGATATGTACTAATTATCTATGGCATATAAATATCTAATATATAATAATATTCATAGATATATTTATATGTATAATTAATACTTATAATTATAAATTATATAATATAATATATGATTATTATAATATTATAAATTATATCTTAGTATAATTATAATATTATCGATTATTAATATTATATACTCTTTATGTATAATTAATTTATATACTGAAATGGGGATATCACATCCATCCCCTCTTGAATTTGCTTGTCCTCAAGCAAAATCATTCACATACAAACTCTGTCATAGACACAAAATGTACTTGCATTGAAAATACCAAAAAAATTTATGAAATATACATTGAATGAAAACACGAAGCATACACAATGTAGACAGATCATGAAAACACAAAGTAGACATGATGTAGATAGATGAAGACATAGAAAAAACACGATGCAAACACATAAGACACACATCATGTATTTCCTTAATTGTGAACCTGCAACCAAGAAAAATCATTAGTACACATTATATATAAATCAATCCCCTGATAGGGTGTTTATAGTTTTAATCCATTTATTAAGTCATCATTTTCTAAATATGGGAGGAGGAACCATAATAGGGTGCCCTGCTACCCAACAAGTGGGCCTCATCGTTCTCCCTCATTATTGTTACCTTCCTCCGATCATCATTTCCAAGAAGGCATCTTTGTATGATGTACCTTGAGATGTCCCATCACTGAGGCCTTACACTGTACCTGTAGGCTTTATCTGATACCTCGCGTGATGTCCCCCAGTCCATTTCACCGCATGCCTTATCTTGACTTGGAGAATCATGATCTTAAGGTGATTCTATCAACTATTTTCCAATAAGAAGTCTTTTAAAGCATAATCTTTGAAATATCAGATAGTTAATCTTATCATTCAATTATAGGAGGAGAAACCATAATGGGGTGCCCTGTTACCCAATCAGTGGGCCTCACCATTATCCCTCATTATTGTTATCTCTCTCTGACCATCATCTCCAAGATAGTGCCCTTGTATGATGTACCATGAGATATCCCATCACCGAGGCCTTACTCGGTACCCATAGGCTTTATCTGGTACCTTGTGTGATGTCACCCAACCCATTCCACCACTGGCCTTACCTTATCTTGGAAGATGATGACCTTTTAACAGCATTCTTTGGTTATTTTCAACCTAAAAATCAATGTCATTTCCTTGTAATTATTTGATTAGAGCCATTGATAGTAAGCATTTAAACTATCATAATATCAAAATGTGTCAATAATAACAAACACACTAACAATTTTTTCATAATATATGAAGAAAATTTACCTCATTACTTTTCTTTACCTTGTTTTCTTGTGTTAACTTCATCCTTATCAAAGTGAAGTGGTCTTCAAGAGACATCAACAATATATCTTTCTTCTTTGTTTTATGTATTCCCATATGGGGATCATCACTTGAGATGTCCCCTTTTCAAAAGAGAGATTGTATGAAGTTGTTTCTCAACATAATTCCTTTTCTTTCCCTTACTTTAGGAATGACTCCATTTAAATATTTATTCCTTTTAATCTTTTGCGGTTGATGTGACTCAATATTACCTTTAACTTCTCTATGCATGTGGTCCATGGAGAATATTCACAAATACATATTAGTACCTTCCATTATTTCCTTGTATTATATAAACTCCACATTTTAATTTCAATATATCCTTATATATTGAATTCACTTTTGATCTTCCTTTTGTTTCTTTTCATCCTCAAACAAATTTTCTGGCTTCCATCCTTATTCTTAATACAATATTTTGATTGGCTATATAGAACTTTATCCAAATTGTGAATACCATGACACTTGAATCAATATCAAATAATAATAATGAAAATGTGATATGTTGTATCCATATCTAGAAAGGTTCTATCTAAATAAGCTTCTAACTATTCAGACTTAACTAATAACTTCGTTGTTATCACATAATCTGTATTGGCAAGCGCTGCATCAACACCTGATGACATGTCTTGAGCAGTCAGTGATGCACCAGGATTAAGAAGAAGTTCACATAGATGCACTAGATATGTATCTTCTTTGCTTTGTAAATATGGTATTGGTTGTTATCTAGCAATTTCTTAGTAGAGTTAGTTCAAATAGGGATCCAAGTTCTGTAATATGTCTTCTTGTTATGGTTATCATTTGGCTTTAACTGGCTGTACATGATTACATTTTATTGGTGATTGGCGATGTTGGAATACAGATTGTTTAGACAAAAATAAAAATATATATATTTTATATGATGCCCTTCCTACTTTCTATCCTTCCTATATTATTATTTTTGTTCCAAACTTTTTCTTCCTTCCTTCGCTTCACTATGCACAGGTTCTCCCAGAAATAACAAAGTACAGCCTGGCTTCAGTAAGGGCACAACCAGTGAACATCTACACCTTTGTTTTAATCAATATACCACTATAAAAGATGTGAATAGAAACCAATCCTTGTATGGTTGCATTAGATTTTTTTTTTGAGGAATTCACATAAAGGCACTGGCTCATGGGATAAGTATGGAGAAGCATGAGATAATGATGCTTGCAGGAGGTTTATATTTGGATAGCAATACAAGTATGTGTATATTGATATAAAATTTTTGATTGCTAGCATAGTTGAAAACTTACAAAGAACATATATTTGGATAACTTTCAAAACTCAGAAGAGGATGATTTAGGTGAATTCCATTTTTGGTGATTTGCCACATTGGATAACCCATTAATAAGAAACAATGTGCACACAAAACATATTTCAAACTGAGACCATTTGACATTGCACACCTTTTGATGCAATGCAACTATTTGTGCTATGCTATTTAGGATTTATGGTTAAGTTAATATTGTAGATGGGATGCCTTTCATTTCAATTGCGCATGTAGTTTTGCTACCATGGACATTTTGAGTACTGTGACTTCATATGAACCACGAGTGTTTGTTTACTCTTACTACCGATGTCTTGTGTTCTTTTGTTACTAGGGATGGTTTTTTTTGAATATTATTTTGATATACGATATATTATTATCTTTCTACTATCAGAACAGGTATCGTTGATCTAGCATTATAGAGTTTTTATAATTATAAGACAATGCTTGTTTGAGATCTCATAATTGACTCCAAAATGTCATTGCTTTGGGATTTCAATTGATGACTATGCACCTTAGAGTGATGTGGAAATTGCTATGAATTGTTGCACTGCAGATGGTCTTGATGTGCACCCAGATAGCAAACCCCATTGATTACCTTGTTTATCCCTTTATGGTCATCTTTTAGCTTGCAAAAATTCTATCAATTTTCAGCTGCTTCCGTCACTAAACAGGCCTTGCTTCCCTTGGACTTGCTAATATTTCTTCACTGAAATAAAAATATGACTGTCGTACAACCTCTTATGACTTCCATTTCTTGGTGTTCGACACATCCCTCAGGCTGGTAGGAAAATTGCTCTGATACCACTTGTAATGTCCCATTTTTGGGCCATCTTCAGATTTGACATTTTTTATATCAATTTTATAATACTTCTTATGATTCTATATGATATCCTTTTGATTGTGTGATATATATATATATGGATTTTCAAAGGATCGCCTCTTTTCATAATAATAGTTATAGTATATTAATAATTATATTGTATATTAATAAGGTTTATTATATTAATAACTATTTATTATATATAGATTAATATTAATTATATATGATTATATATTAATATTAATTATATATAAGATTATAACAATATATGAATCTTTTTAATTAAGTATTATTTTAGTATATAACAAGGATATAGTATCATATATTATTGTCATATGGATATGTACTAATTATCTATGGCATATAAATATCTAATATATAATAATATTCATAGATATATTTATATGTATAATTAATACTTATAATTATAAATTATATAATATAATATATGATTATTATAATATTATAAATTATATCTTAATATAATTATAATATTATTGATTATTAATATTATATACTCTTTATGTATAATTAATTTATATACTGAAATGGGGATATCACAAATAATGGTACATTTAAAAGAAATTACAATATCCATACCAGACCAAAAACCTCATCTTGTCCTTTCTTTGTTCTATTATTCCCAACAAGGGCACCCCCACTTAAATTAATCCAAGATCCCTTTCTACAATCTGTAAAATTGTACCCTTTCTTTGATTTGAACCTGTTTGGTATTCACCCTCACCTTCTATTTTAGCTACAAGTCTCTCCTTCAGAGCACTCTGAAGAAAAGTACTAATATCCCTTTAAATAAATCTTCAAAAGGTTTGCATATTAAGTTTGAATCTCTAATATGTGCAATGCAAAACTCATGGATGAAGCCTTGCATTTGAAGCCCACAGATAACAAAAATTCTTTACTTAGTAGAAATTTTAATTAAGAACTTATGATCTCAACGTCATGAAATTAATACAAAAACCCAACTCAAATGAATCTATGGAGCATCATCAAAAAATGGTACCAAAAGACATTAGGAACAGGCAAGAGAAGTAGAATAACAGATTGTATATAATATTAACATGGTGATAGGTAATCCTTGGAAGATTAATAGGATTATACAGAAAATAAGATGATCTATTATGTAATAAAATATTCACATAACACAAGTATATCATTTCTCATTAGAGTTGCACTAATCCACACAAAACCCTGACTCAAATGGCTCTAGCCAAATGGTAGACATTAGATGCAAGTGGGACAATAAGAATAATGAATTGTATACAATATTGCCTAAACAAGCATGATGATAGGTAATCCCATGAAGATCAACATGATTATGCATAAAATAAGATTATCTATTATCTACTAGAACATTCACATTAAATTAGTCTTTAATCAACATAGGAATTAAACCTTTTATCTTCCTCCAACCTGTAATGGATGCAGAAACCTTTAATCTTCCTCCAGCAATTGATCACTACAATATGAACACTAGCGGTGAGTTTCCGTGATACCCAATGTAGGAAAAAAATGAGCCCTAAAATTAGTCATGAATTTCCATGTTACCAACGTGAGAATGAAATAACATTCTTTTTGCATGATATGATACAACTATTAGCCTAATTTTTCCTTGTTATTTTGAACTTGGGAAAACTTAAGTTGGTTCAAATTTCAACCAAAACGGGCATATAATTTTTATTTTTGACCAATGCGGAAATAAAAACAAAAAAAATAAGGATTCATAGCTTTGCTTGAAAATTTTGGTAGAAAAAAAAGTGCAAATGTACTAGTGAGTTGACTCGAAAGTGGGAAAAGAAATTTTCTGAAGCTCAAGATCTCAAAATTTCCAAAAATTAAAAATAGGACCTGGGGTTAGGGATGAGGTCAACTGTACCCTAGGTCAGGGTTGAGGTTATCCTTGACCTAGGTTAGGGTTGAGGTAGACCTTGACCTAGAGGCCAAAGTCCCTAGTTTCACAAAGTAGTTTATTGTAAATAGGCTAGAGAGAGAGAGAGAGAGAGAGAGAGAGAGAGAGAGAGAGAGAGAGAGAGAGAGAGGAAAAATAGGGAAAAACAACTAGATCCATGCAAAGACCCATTCAAGGTGCTACATGACCCCATACCACTTACTCAAAGGGCTAAATTCTCTTAACATGGAAGTGCTTCCATTTTAAGATGATACATTAAGCCCCCACTTTAGCAAGAGTATGGACTCGATGCAAACTCTTGGTAAAGGAAGAGAAGAAGGAAGAGATCAAAGTGGATTCATAATGAGATAAAACAATAGTTAGCTAAGGACATAATCCCCCAGGCTAAGGATTCTAACTCAAAATACATGCACAAGAGTGCAAAAAAAAAAAAAACCAACATAAAGGGGTCAGTACAAACAAACCCAAATTAATTAGCACAAGAAACCTTGCTAATAAATATTTCTCACACTAATATCATATTTGGAAAGTTATCATAAAAACATAAGTGAGTACATAAGAAAGACAAGAGAAACACTATAAATAGCATAGCTTCATGATCTAGTCCTACTAGCATGAAAGCAAAAAAGAAAGAATAGAAGAAGTGATTACCTTGCCTAGTACAACGCCCACCTTACCCTGAATTGTTAAAAGAGAGGGAGAGCCAAATTGGTGGTCAAACCTGATAGTTCACCCATAAAATATGATTGCAATTATAAATGCATCTCCTAATGGCTTCTGAAATATTCATAGATCCACCTTCTTGTATCACTATGAATATAAAATGTTTGTCTTCTCAAGATTTAACAACTTATGTGTGTTACCTTAAAAAGATTTAGCATATTGAAAATTTGAAAAATGTGTATCTCTTTAGGATTTAACAACTTATGTGCATTACACTCAGAGGATTTAGCAATTTGTGTCTCTTTAGGATTTAGCAACTTATGTTTGTTACCTTCAGAGGATTTAGCATATATATAATAAGAAAAATGTGTCTCTTCATTATTTAGCAACTTATGTGCATTACCTTCTAAGATTTAGCATATAAAATAAAAATATATAGTACAAGGGGGGGCCTATATATTTCCCCCCCTCCTTATCGTGGTTTTTTACTAGACATGATAAGGAAGAGAAATGGGATACCTTCTTCACAATGTAAGGAGATATATTGTTAACAAAAATATACACTATATTCTTAACAAGGGATATTGATCCCTACATTCAAGAGTATGGATAATCATGAAAAGGATATGTCACTTATGGGGAAAAAAGGATCCTCAAAGAAAGAGATCTTATCAACAAGACCCCCACCATAGAGGAGTGCTATTAGATAAAATATCAACTTTCAAATCAAATAGGAACAAAGAGTCAATCATCAAGCCCCCTCCAAGGAAGAGGAAAAAGGAATCTTTGGAATGAGGAAAACAACTCTAACACCAAAGCAAGGGTAAGAATTTATAACTAATCATAATTTGCAACATAAAGAAGAGGTGATGACCTAGGATAACAACTTCTCATATAAAAATATTATCCATATTCTAAACATCTATCAATAAGAAGAAATAATATTATGATATAAACAAATGCCACTAAGCTAAGGAAAGTAGTCCCCTAGACAAAGTGAAAGAAGGAAGAACCTTTCCCCCTAAGGAGGAAGACAAGGGACATCATTTGCAAAAAAAATGTCATAGAAAAAAATATTGTGAATAGAGCATAATAGAAAATAGGAAGAGAGAATACCAATTAAGCCCAATAAAAGACCTAATGGATCCTAGGAGACTAGGTGAAAATACACGTCTTTCCCCCTAGTATAGAGACAAGAGGAAAAGAGATCTATATTATATCAATAGGAGGAGAATCCCCTATATCAAAATTATGAAGGAATTGTAAAACTACATGAGAGTGAGATATAATTCCTAAAGCATCTTGTTCATGAACATATAATTTAAAATCTCTACAATCAACAAGTAAGTGTGTGTTATGATAATAAAAAGGACATTTGTACTTGGATAAGGAATCTTTTGGAATAGGTTTAAATATTTCTATTTTTTAATTCATTAATTCAACGTATACCTCTTTATCCACCTCTTGATGAATATCAAAGTTATCCAAGATAGGTGTGGGGAGAAGTTGATGAAGGGGAGGATGATGACTGACATCACCTTCCTAAACTTGATATTTTGAACAACCAACACCATGCAAATCCAATTTAGAGGGTATATGAACAAGATACTTAATACCATGCACATTAACTCCAAGACCTAAACCTTTATAACCTTGTTTATCATGCTCATGAGTAAAGGTTGTGTAAGATGGAACAATAGGTTTAGAGGAATTATCTTAACCATTTTCCTTAATATCATTATAAATCAAAGGATAAGGTAAATCAAAGAAGTCTTTCACATCTATATACTTAACTATAGCTCGAATACCATCATAAGAAGAATGAGGATTAACATATAGAGAATTAGTTATCAGATTAGAAATAATAGGATTCAGATTAGGAAGATTAGGAAATGGTGTATCATCTACCAAATCCTTCAAATAATCGAAAAGAATAATAAGTATACAACATAAATCTTTAAGAAATTTTTTGAATGTAGAAAGACTAGTATTAGTTAAATTCACAAAAGTACAAGCAAGAATAAAATGAAAGATCATGAACATAATAAAATGAATGATACTCTCATAAACATCATAATTATGGTAAAGAGATGCTAAAAGAAGGGTAATAAGAAACATAACCACACACCAAAGAATATTCATCATATTCATAGTAAACAAAATAAAAGAAATATTTTGTATTTGGAAAGAGATTTTGCAATTTTTTTTTGTATTTTCAAAAGAAATCTAATTAATATGCAAGATCTAACACAAGATGTAAATGCAACACCAAAAAGAAAGAGTTATCTGTCGCAGGTTCACCAAAATGAATAGAAAGGTGAACAAACAATATAATATAAAGGGAAATAAAAAACACAATAGGGCATCAAATTCCACAAAAGAGAGGGGGTAAGCATGTCAGGTTCACCAAAATGAATAGAAAGAAAATGGAAACCTCTTCTCAACCCTAATTTCCAAAAGGAATGATCCAAATTGATTAAGCACAAGAAAGTGTTCAATGTAACAATAGATCAAGTGATAAAAAATATGGAGAAAGGAGGTTATATGTTCTTTATATTATGGGGGAGAATGTGCTTAAATCCTAAAATAGATAAAAGACAAATACTAACCTTGAATCTAGAAATTTTTTGATGTTTGTATGTAGTTTCTAGAAAATTTGCAACCTAATCTAGATTGGAAATGTCAAGATGGAGAAAACCCAAAAATGTTTTTCTTTTTGAAGGGAGATTGACCTTGACCCTATTGTTAGGGAACAATCTTACCTCGAGGCACAATTATACCCCAAAAATTTGACCTTGACCTGCACTTCTCTAACAAAATTTATGTTTGCAAATCTAGCAAGTTTGACAAAAAGAGTATCCAAATATGCTCTCCAATTCGTTGTTCCATGCCTATATCTATAAGAAAAATGGTTTTTTTGTTTTGGATGATTGGTTTGACTTAGTCAAACTCTAGATTGGAATCAACCTTAATAATGGAATTAAAATAGAGAATGCTAGCAAGTAGTAGAAGTAAGTCTAACAAAGAAGCTATGATACTCAATAGATATGCAATTGTATTTGAAATGTAAACAACTATATTGATATGAAAGCTTGAACATAACATTAACAAATGTAAATCAAAACCTCTATGATTGTATGTTTAGAAACCACCTTGAAAGAAGTATGAATAGATCTTCAAGATGAACAAAGGATCTTGAAGGAAGATCACACCACCATGATGGCTAGATCTAGGGTTTTGAGTGATGAATCTTGAATTCTTGAACCAAATCCCTTCAAAGGCTTGAATTCTTCAATCCTTGATCTCCAATGGAAAACTTGAATGCTTGATCAAATTCTTGATAATATCTCCTAATTAATAGTAGATAGTTTCTCATAAATCATGAATGGACATATGAATCATAGATAGTAATTGTTCATGTGTGATAGATCCCTTGATCTCAAAATACGAGAAGAAGGCTTCCTTATATAGTGATCTAGGACACTAACTCATAGAGAAGGCTAACATAGGAGCATTAAATCCCATTTATCCTTAATCCCTGGGAATAGACTTAGATTAAATGTAATTTAAGAGTATAACATTCCAAAACCCAAAATAGCCAACCCAGAAGCAGGAAAAGAAACTTTCTGAAGCTTGGGATCCTGAAACTCTCAAAAATTGAAAATAGGACCTAGGGTCAATGTTCAATGAGGTTGACCCTACCCTAAATTAGGGTTGAAGTCATCCTTGACCTAGGTTAGGGTTGAGGTTGACCTAGACCTGAAAGGTTATCCTTGACCCAAACGCCAAAATCCTTAGTCTCACAGAGCAATTATTAGAAATAGGCTCGAAATAAAGAGAGAGAGAGAGAAGTAGAACATAGGGAAAATAGCTAGATCCATGCAAATACCCATTCAAGGTGCTTGATATGACCCTAGACCACTTACACGGAGGTCTAAATGCTCTTAACATGGAAGTGATTCCATTTTAATACAATAGAGATGGGTAACTTAGATTTTTATTTTCCTTTGCCTCTATGAAATTTCATAGCTAGCAATGCTTCTAGTTCTTCTAGCTCTTCCTCATCTGTACCACTATCACTACAACATATTTGACCTTTTTCTTATCTTTAGGTTCTTTTAGTGTTAGCTTAGCTTTAAAAGTGAAATCAACATTCTCAAATCTAAAATTATCAAAAATTGAAAGTTAAAAAGAAGTGAGTCTATGAACTAGTCCTTCAAAGGTCAGATTACTACCAAGGGTAAACCTCAATTCTTGTATAGCAGAGACTCTAATAGCATAGATAGGAAATAGGGTTTGCAATATTTTGTTTATCATAGTCTCATCTTCAATCTATCAATCAGATCCTCAAATTGCATTAACAATTTCTTTGATCCTTGCACAATATTGTACTATATCCTTTGCTCTATAAACTCCTTGTTATGAATCACTTAGAATTTCAAGATTCACTAGGATACAAATATAATAGAAAGATTGTAACTAACGTTTCTTGTGAACTAAGCAAATAATAATTAGAAATGTGAAAAATAACTAAGTAGAAAAAACATGCATTAGAAAGAACAAGAGACAAAAGATTTGATTTCGGAGTTCACCTGACTCTGGCTACATCTTTGGATCTGCAAACTCGCAAGATCGATGCCATTATTATGATCAAACACTCATACATCACCATCGTCTTCCATGGAGTTACAATTTGCTTCTTGCTTCCACAGTATGATGATAGGAACTTTCTAGCAACATGTTCATTCATAGCTCCTTTGCCACTTTTTACAATGCTAAGCAATAAAACTGTAACTCTCTCTCAATGGGCATTAAGCCTTTACAAAAATAACTTTAAAATTCATGAAAACCCTCTCAAGGAACTCACCAAATTTTTATCTCTCAAGAGACCACTTAGCTTACTTACAAGAAAAACTCTCACTTCCTCAAAACTCTTTATCAAGAGTAAAATAATTCTTCAAGAATTTAAGAAACAAGAATACTCTCTCTTCTTACACGAGTTTTCTCCTCTTTAGGTTTGTCTTTCAAAGAAAAATAATTCCCCTTTTATACTTGATATTGGCTATATTTGGCTTAAAACCATATAACCAATATAATTACTATTTTCCTTATTTAAAATAACTAAATAACCCAAAACTCCCAATTTTACTACTATCCTTGAAAATAATGGCCCTTATAATTTTGGGCTCTTATTATAATATCCAAAATATAACAACCCATCCAAAATCATATCCAAGTAAATAACCTCCCTTTTTGGCTTTTATAATTTTAAGCCGTACAAAATAAACCAACCCCTTAACAAATAACAATATATATCCCCCCCTTTTTTAATAAAATAATAATCATAATAATATATGGTTCATATTAGCCACATATTATATTTATATGTTATTTTAAAACTTGTTATATTATTAAGAGCATAAAATGAGGATGATGACATCATCAAAATTTGCATTTCCCCTCCAATTTCAAATGACCATAACTTTCACATATGAACTCCACTTTCGACGAAACAGACGCCATTAGAAAGTTCTCAATGAGCTCTTTAATTTAAAACCCATTGTTGACCACTTTGGAGGTGATCAAATTTCACCTTTTTAGTCAACCTATTTGACCAAGCATATCTCAAGCAAATAGACTCCTTTTGATGCACTTCAAATTTTCTCATGAACGTTTTATCGTGCTCTATAAATTGATGCCAATTTTGGGAGATTCTAAGCAGGCTGAATTTTTAAGGTCTTCAAGATCCACCTGGATCATTCCTCCCCACTAAAGGAATTTTTGGACCTCCAAAAGGTTCTTAATCAGACAAGTGAGAGAAACACTTTCTTATTTATCCAGTGTCTATCCACCTTATTTGTGCATTGCTTCACCAAAAAGCTATACAATAATTATGAAAATTGCAATCACATTGCTACCTGTTTACATTTTCCCACATTTTCATGTATTCATTACCCCAGCTACTATCCATGTACAACACATTAGCAACACTAACAAATATAAAGATGATAATGGCAATGAGCTAATAATACTCTTAATCCTCATAATTGGTTTCCACAACAAGTCCGCATGTTGTGGCGTTGATGATCCCTGAGGCACATGATGGTTAGGCATACAAGAAACTATATCATTTTCATGCTTTGAATCACCTTGTTTTCCCACCCTTACAGACATGAGTGAAGAAGTTTTTCTCACATAAATGAGCCTCTTCATTTGCCCAGTGTTCACTAATGGAGAATCAACTGCAATATTCTTCTTGTCCTTTTTTGGACAAAGCTCTGGATGAAGCTTCCAACAATGACTTTTTTGATATCCACCTTTGTTGCAATAAGAGCAAGGTGTTTTTAACATCCAATTTTTTCTTGCCCTTCTCTTTCTTCTAATTTGGAGATGGGTCTTGATGCACTGTCTCTTTATTGGTTGACTTGACCTTCCTCTACAAAGCCATTCTTTTCCAACACTCGGCAACACTAAGGTTATTCAACCCGAAAAATGTGCATGGTTTTCTAAACCATAAAATTTTTACATTTCCAACTTTCTTAAAATCAAAAGAAACATTGGATTTACCAGGCTTTCTATACCATTCATGGTCACCTTTGGTGCATGCATGCCGAGAAGAATCTATGTTTGCTCTCCTCTTGGATATCTTGCATGTGTCACCACTGCCTAAAGATGATGTGCCATTTTCTCTCTCAGATTGTTCTTGATATTGTTCTTCTCTTAGAGAATTATTTGCATCTACTGCATGGGAGCATTCTCCTTCACCATACTCCAATCTTTCATAGCAAGATTTAGCTTTCACCTTTATTGGTTCAACAATACTTTGTTCATGAACTCTGAGGTCCTTTTCTTTGTTGTCAATCTTGGTTAACAACCTCAATCCAACACTTTGAGATTGTTTATAAGAATCACCAAGAAAACAAGGAAGAGAATAAGAAGAATGAGGAGATCTCACTAAGTCTGCATCCTTAGCTTCATTGGAGAAGCCTTCTTTTTCATACATCTCATCAACCTTGGCTTTCATCACCATGAAGTCCTTGTAAAATTTTGCATCAAAGATAATAGGAAACTGATTTTCCTTACATGAAGCCATTTTGCCTCACTTTGTTTGAATCTACTCCAAGTATCTCACAACCTGCAACTTATCAAACTAGCTCTGATACCAAACTTGATCTATAAACTCCTTGTTATGAATCACTTAGAATTTCAAGATTCACTAGGATAAAAATATAATAGAAAGATCGTAACTAACATTGCTTGTGAACTAAGAAAATAATACTTAGAAATGCAAAAAATAACTAAGTAGACAAAACATGCATTAGAAAGAACAAGAGACAAAAGATTTGATTTCAGAGTTCACCAGACTCTGGCTACGTCTCTGGATCTGCAAACTTGCAAGATTGATGCCATTATTATGATAAAAAAACTCATACATCACCATGGTCTTCCATGGAGTTACAATCTGCTTCTTGCTTCCACATTGTGATGATAGGAACTTGCTAGCAACATGTTCGTGCATAGCTCCTTCGCCACTTTTTACAATGCTAAGCAATAAAACTACAACTCTCTCAATGGGCATTAAACCTTTACAAAAATGACTTTAGAAGTCATGAAAAATCTCTCAAGTAACTCACCAAATTTTTATCTCTCAAGAGACCACTTAGCTTACTTACAAGAAAAACTCTTACTTCCTCAAAAATCTTTATCAAGAGTAAAATAACTTTTCAAGAATTTAAGAAATAAGAATACTCTCTCTTCTTACAAGAGTTTTCTCCTCTTTAGGCTTGTCTTTCAAAGGAAAATAATTCCCCTTTTATACTTGATATTGGCTATATTTGGCTTAAAACCATGTAACCAATATAATTACTATTTTCCTTATTTAAAATAACCAAATAATCCAAACCTCCCAATTTTACTACTATCCTTGAAAATAATGGCCCTTATAATTTTGGGCTTACATTATAATATCCAAAATATAACAACCCATCAAAAATCATATCCAAGTAAATAACCTCCCTTTTTTGCTTTTATAATTTTAAGTTGTACAAAATAAACCAACCCCTTAACAAATAACAATATATATCCCCCCCTTTTTTTATAAAATAATAATCATAATAATATATGGTTCATATTAACCACACATTATATTTATACGTTATTTTAAAACTTGTTATATTATTAAGAGCATAAAATGAGGATGATGATATCATGATGACATCATCAAAATTTGCATTTTTTCTCCAATTTCAAATGACCATAACTTTCACATATGAACTCCACTTTCGATGAAATGAACACCATTGGAAAGCTCTCAATGAGCTCTTTAATTTAAAACCCATTGTTGACCACTTTGGAAGTAATCAAATTTCACCTTTTTAGTTAACCCATTTGACCAAGCATATCTCAAGAAAATAGACTCCTTTTGATGCACTTCAAATTGTCTCATGAATTTTTTATCGTTCTCTATACATTGATGCCAATTTTGGGAGATTCTAAGCAGGCTGAATTTTTAAGGTCTTCAAGATCCACCTGGATTAGCCTCACTATCTTGCATTCTCATTTCATCAAATTTTCCTCTTAGACTTTTAGCTTTGGCTCTCAACACATTCTTTTCTCCTCCATAGATATTTTGTAGGGCATCCCACATCTTCTTAGCAAAATCACATCCTTTGATTTCATCAAACTCTAAGTAGATTAGGGGAGATGCAATCTCCAACATTGCCTGATTTTGTTCCTTCTTCTATTTCAATTGTTTAGTAATTGGGGCTCTAATTGGATCAAAATGCTTAGTGGTGATAGTTGACTATGCATAATCTCCAATACCTCCTAGATGTATCTTCATCAAACTTTTCCATGCAATTTTTTTTTCTTGTTTAACTTGGGCACCTCCTTTCTGTACATATTGATCTTTAATTTTAAGTACCTTCAAACTTTTCTCTCAAGCACTTGGTGCTTTGATAGCAATTGTTGGAATACTTTAGAATAACTAAGAGGGGATGAATTAATTATCCAAGGTTCAAATGTAAAAATAAAACATTTAAGTACTAGAACTTATTCTTATGCATGCATTGACCATTTAATATCTGAAATATATGCATATTATTGTCCTACATCAAAATAACTTTGTAGAAATGTAAACATGCAATACCAAAAAATCAATCCCACATTTTGACAAAAGGATTTTACATAGAAACCCAATTTGAAAAAAAACCACTAGTAACATGCTACCAATTTTCACTCTTTTGAAGTGAGTCCTGTGACGAGCCAACCCTATTTAAGGTTATTATACACACTATTAAATATGACTTCGTTAAAGGATTTTAATCACCCTGTTAGGTAAGAGTGATCCTTGTTAGAGTACTTTAGAACATTCCATTAGAATGTCACCCTATTAAATGATTTACTAATGACTCTTAGGGAAAATTTAGTCCAAATGATTTATCTAGACTGATACAATTGTTAGAGAGTAACAGTAAGACTTGATCTAATAATAATAACAACTCACTTGTAGATTATAGATCTTACATTCAGTCCTCCATTCTACTTAGCATTTATTCTCTTTATCTTTGACATCTTTTTCACCCTTCAAGCCTTCATCACCTTAATCCTTCTTGCTTTGTATGAAAATTGCAGACTCTTCTATTCGACCATCATATGAAGCAACATCGTAGACTTCTTGTCTTCCTTAGGTTCTCACACATGATGGAAATTTCTTATGGCTTGTTATCTCTATAACAAGATAACTTAGATCTTTTTCCTCTTAACCAAAATTGTCTATTCTAGGGTTAGGTAAGATTCATTGAATTGACCTACTTTTTCATTTTACCCCTTTCTAGAAATTTTCTCTATAATCCTTTTTGAATTTTCCTTAAAATGGTTTCTCTTAAATTCTATTCCACCAACTTATCATAGTTATCTTCCACACACTTCACACAATTCAAGAAATCAACTTTGTTAGCTCAGATTCATTAAATCTTCAATCTAACTCATTTTATTGGTACTTTACATAACACTTTTTTTGCTCGGCAAACACTGTCTTCTGATGCTTAGCCAATACTAGGTTACTCATCATCCACTAAGTCTATATTGGTGCTTAGCACATACTAACTTTCTTCACTCAACACCAACTATATTTATCTTGCTTGGCAAAGACATTTCTTTACTTATCCTTCTTATATTCTTTCCTCAAGTATCCTTTCATTATATTCATAATTATATTAGTAATACACTAAATCATTAATGTCTTGCTTGGTCTTATTGCTCCTTTTATACACCATATAACTCAACTTTTCTCTAGGTTCTCTTGTTATCCTTTCTTTTCAAATCCTCTTCATTAATCAATCAATTGATAGCATTTAGACCAAAGTAAGCAATTTTTTTATGAATAAGTAGTAGCTTTGACATCAGTGACAAAATAATGATTGTTCCATGATAGATTTCATCACTCTTCTTTAATTCACCAATCTCCCTCTTTGACATTGATGGAAAACCAATGCCAACAACAATACCAAAAATAAACTTAATACCTTTTATTGAAATCCCTCCCTCTATCAGTATGTGAGCCTTCCTTTATCTAGGCTTTGTCCTTCTTTGACAATCTTTCTCCTTCCTTCTCAGATCTCTCAGTGACAAGACTATGTAATGAAGGAAGCATACCTATAAATGAGAAGAATGTTAAGAAGCTATTAATTGACAACACTAAATTAGTATACAATGGTAGAGGAATTTTCTTTAGTAAGATCAAACAACATGATGTCAGGTTCTTGAGAGTAATTATTGCTACAAGAATTTGTCACAGTTCCAGAGAAGATGACATGATAGTTGGCTTTGTAAAATCAGCCTATAGCATTTGTGTTGATAAGGAAAAGGTCAAATTGTGTGAAATCTTAAGGACACAATTGATAGAGAACCTAGAGGGGATTAAGAAAGTGAAGAATAGTTAGTTCAAATTCCAATCCTTAATCACATACATGTTTTTCATCTAATCAAGATATTTCCATTTATGTAGACATCCTCTATAGTGATCAGTGATACATATACCATGGAAATTTTTAAGGAATATATAATAATCACCTTATTGAGAAAGTGAATTACAACACAAATCTGATAGTGAAAACTTATCAGACTAAGATGAAAGAAAGATTCAAGGCGCCACCCTTTATGGTAGATAATTATAGGGAAGATATTTTCTTTATGGTAGACATTGAATTCACTTACATTGAAGTAGTTAAACCTAGAATATTATATGTTGAAACCCTAGGATATGAATTGATAGCATCGAAGATAGAAGAATATGCAAAAGTTATCCTCAAGATAGATAGAGATGAAGAGTTTGATAGGTTTGGAACCTATGAGGAGTTGATGCAATCAGCAAGTCAAATCTAGCTAGATAAATCTATGAAGAAGAAGGTAGATGTAGTGATGAAGAAGACACATGAACAAGCTAGGATGATAGGTGAGGAGACAAGCATAGTGAGACATACTCTCACTGGTGTGCAACAAATAGGTTAGTAAGGGATTATGTATGCTCCACCCTTGGCATCAGTTAGACCAATAAACATTTTGATAGTGGTCGCACCTCCTATCGCAGCCCCTATTGCCCCCTACATATAATTTTCACAACAAGAAGTACCTATTACTCATATTATTCCACTCTCCAAGGATTAAGGAGAAAGAGGTAGAGATTTTTGAGGTTAAGAGGAAATCATTGAGGCTTGCCAAGGTTAAACAAGAATCTATTGACTCTCCAAGAAAGAAAAGAATGAAGACTATGGGCTTAGGTTTGGTCAAGAGAAAGAAAGAAATCACTCCTCTCATATTGAGCACAGAGAAGGATCCTAAAAGTGTGTAGTTAGAAAGGAAGTCTTATAAGCCTAAAATCAAAAAGTTAAAAAAGCAATAATAAATGACACTAGTTTTGTCTAGTTAAACAAGAATTGTTGTTTGTATACTAGTATAGACAAATTACAATTATAAAATGTTGTGATTAGAGATATTATTTTGTCTAATAAGAAGTTTGAAGATATAAATGATGATATTCCTAAAGATCTCTATGAGAGATTGATTAATAGAAGGAAAATAGTTGTTGAAGAAAACAAAAACATCAGACATAATCTTCTTAGCAAATTGTGCCAGATTGACAGTGATGTATGCATGGAAAGCCTATTGAAAGCTTTAGAACCTTATCTCAAGAATAAGAAGGGAGTCATACTGATAATAGAAGGAAATTATCAAGAAGTTAATGAAGAGATAAAAAAATCAATTGTGTAGATGATTAAGGATTTTAAATCAGTAGCAGTAGTGCTATAGATCACAATTGGAGCTAACACCATGCAAGTTAGTGGTACACAGGTGATAGTAAACATCACAGAAGATCCTTTTATGGATCTTGGGCCAATAATTTTTGGCAATATCTCTAGCTCTAGTAATGAAGAGGAGAGAAGAAAGAGTGAAGAAGGAGAAAAATAAAAACAAGGATGATGAATAAAGGAAGAGGCAGAAAAGAAGCATAAAGAAGAGGAAGAAAAGAGAAAGAGAGAAGATGAAGAATAGAAGAGGAAAGAAGATGAAGCAAAGAAAAATAAAGAAGAGGAAGAAAAGATGAAGAGAAGAAGAGGAAGGAAGAAGAAGAAAGTAAGAAGAGAGAAGAGGAAGATAAGAAGAGGAGAGAAGAGGAAGATAAGAGAAGGAAGGAAGAAGAAGAGAAGAAGAGAAAATAGGAAGAAGAAAAGAAAATAGAAGATATGAAGAAGTTAAGAGAAGAGAAACAAAAAAAGAAGGTAGAAGAAAATGTGCCAAGCACTACTCTTGCCTTAGCATCTCTTATAGGCTCAAATGATGATGACTAATCAGAATTGATATCATCACTTAGCAAAATCATTAGTAAAAAAAAGGCAAGTAAAGAATTTGTAGAAAACTCTCATGGAGGTAACTAAAAAGTTACAAGAAACTTTGGCAGTAAAATCCGTTGATCCAAATCCTGAAGATAGGGCCAAAACTATTATTCAAGCATTTGATGTTGAATTCACAAGTTTTTCAAAAGTAGCAGCAACACAAGCTCAAGCTTAGTATGACACACAGATGTTTGACACTGTCTGTCAGAACATTAGGAATGATTTGATAACTCTTGAGGCTTGCATCAAGGCATTGAGAAAGTGTAAACTTGAAGGTAAAATCTTGTATGCAAAATGTGCATTATCTTTCATTTTTAAAAAATACATTGATGAGGGGCTTAAGAAGAAGTACAAAGAAGTTAAGGCACTGGTAAATTAGATAAATCAACCTGGTGTAAAGAATGAAGAAATTGAAGCATAGGTTAGTAAGACCTATCTATGAAGTTAAGCACCATTGAGTGTCAGTCGGAAGAATATATGTTAGCCAAGACATCTTTTGACAACTTCATTTACTCATATTTGAATGTAGTAGATATTACATCCTATGGATTATGCACTCCCCTCAGTATCTCAGGAGGAGTAAAAGATTCATGGAAAAATAACATGAAGAGTTTAACAGTCAATTTTGGAGGTTGTATTTCTTTCCTATTAGCCTAGAAAGGAGGTAAATTATTTAATTTTGACATGTAAATAAGTTTTGACACCTTCGCTATTGATATCAAAGGGGGAGGAGTATATAGGAAAATTGTATAGAATAAATACAATGGGGATTAATATTATTAGGAGATATAAGGAAAATATGGTTATATGTGTAATGATCCACAAATTTTGTAATTGTGAAATTTTTTAAAGGCCAAATTTTGGAAAAAAAAAATTATGATATTTTGGGACCTAACCAATTGTTTCCATATGCTACCATCAATGCCAAAGGGGGATATTATTGGAAATATGGCTAAGTAAGTTGAGTTAAGGGTTTTCATTTATGGAAACATATATCTTTGAAGTGATGACAGAATGTATAGCTGAAGATCCTATGTTCAAAGATAGAAAATTGTCTAAGTGCTAGATAGTTTTAATATTAGTATAGAGGTATTTTTTTTATTGAAATTTTTACAGAGGAAAATAGCACGTGAAAATTTAGGGATAGATAGTATGGATAGTCTAGATGACATGGCTAAATGTGCAGATCAAATAGAGTCAATATTGAATGTGTTACAAGCCAAATACCAATAAGGGCAGTGAACTAAATAGAACAGAGTATAACAGGAAAGAGTTAATAACAAGTTAATGAATTATTTTGGTCATGAAATAATTACTTAATTATTTAGGGATGACATCCTAGATGTTCACCCTAAGTTAGCATGGGCTAATTTTGTATACAACCAAACATGTGGAAGCATCAAGCTGACTGGATAGAGTTTTGTAAAAGAAAAAGGTATAAATAAGAAATCATTACTTGCATAGTTTATAGTGCAAATGTGAAGTATATGGTGTATATCAACTATTTATGTAGCATGCGAATTTATGCAAAAGTTCTATGATGTGAATTTTGATGCAAGATCATAGATATGTGAAGAACAATAGTCAACAGAAAAGAGGTTATTGTATATATGCCATTTTGTTTAAGATATTGAATTGTATAATTGCATGTTTGGAAAGTGGGCTCTTCTTACATACATCTATACTTGTATTACCAACTCCTAATAGGGTTCAAGAAAATCCTAATAGGGTTAAGGATTTTAATAGGGCTTAGTCCTCTAACAAGGACTGAGACACTACATGTGCTTCATAGACTCCTAACAAGGTCAATATCCTTAACTTGATTCTTTTGTTTAGTGGATCATCTTGTGGGTACCATCCCCATTGGGTTTTTCCATTAGCTAGGGTTTCCCTAGTTAACAAAATATGGTGTTATGAGTTCTCTTTTTGTATGGTTTTATTTATTGTTTAGCACTATTGGTTTACTTTCATATGCATGTTGTAAAGTAAGTAATAATATCCAATTGTGGGAAAAAGTTTGTATAATATGGATTCACCAACCCCCCTCTCAATATTATCTATTTCTAACATTGATTATGAAAGTTTGATAATTTTGGAAACTCATTTCTTTTTTGGTGACTTGGCAATAGCAGTAGCTTTTTTTCTTGACCTTTTGTGCTTAGGGATAGTAGGTGTAGCAGGTGTTTTTCTCTTGCTATCTTCTTCTTAGTTTTAACCATAATAATTTCATTTCCTTTACTTTCTTGTTGTTGTCTAGTGTGGAGTCTAATTAGTCCCCAAGCGGGAGATTATTAGTTTGTGGTGACTAGTTAGGAAAGTATTGTACATCATAAATTCTTTGGGGTTCTTGGACTATGGCAAAAATTGATTTTTATGGCAGTATTGAGCTGTAAGGGATTATAGATTGTAATAAGGTTGTAATCACTGGATCATAATAATATTGGACTTGTTGTTTGGAATATGTAGCCTAAGGATTGGGTGAACCACATTAAATATTGGTGTCTTTTCTTCTTCTTTGTCTAATCTATTATTTTCTAATATTGTTTATATTTGCATGTAATTGTTATTTATGTCTATGGTTAAATCCTAACAAGTGGTATTAGAGTGACATTTTTTTTTAGTTATCCTCTGCAGGAAATTCTCATGGTTGATTGGGAATCTCACGATTGAGTGGGAGCAATGGTAGATGAGGGTTGACAAGTTTAATGGGTAGAACTTTCAGTTATAGAAGATGCAAATGGAAGACTATCTTTATCAAAAGGATTTATGGAAGCTATCGGAAGGAAAAATCAAGAATCAAGTATCTATGTCAAATGATTACTAAGATATTTTAGATAGAAAGGCACTTGGAAGCATTTGATAATGCCTAGCACCATCAGTGGCATTTAATATTACAAAAATGAAGATGACAGGAGAGTTGATAGAAACCCTAGTGAAATTGTATGAAAAACCCTCTACTTCAAATAAGGTATTTCTCATGAAGCATTTATTTAATATGAAAATGGAAGAAGGTAGATCTATTGCAAATCATTTAAAAGAGTTTAATACAATTACTAGTCAATTATCTTCTATGGGTATCAATTTTGATGAAGAAAAGTTTATATGGCTTGAAGCAAGCACCTTGGCAATGGTATCTGAAATTTGATAGTTTTATGCATGAGCATGGATATAGTAGGTGTCATTAAGATCATTGTGTTTATAGGTTGGATGATGACAACTACATTATTTTATGTTTATATGTTGATGATATGCTTGAAGTTGGGTCTAACATGGATTATATTAAGGGGTTGAAACACTAGTTAGCACATGCATTTTCTATGAAGGATTTGGGGCCAACAAAATAAATCCTTGGTATGAAGATTTGTAGAGATAGGAAGAATAGGAAATTGATGCTATCTCAGGCTGATTATGTTGAGAAGGTGTCCCAATGTTTCTCTATGGAGAATGCTAAACCTATCAGCACACCTTTACTTGGTGATTTGAAGTTGACTAGGGAGATGTGACCCAAGACACAAGAAGAGGAGGATAAGATGTCTAAGGTACACTATGCTTTAATAGCTATAGGAAGCTTGATGTATGCTATGGTATGTACAAGGCTAGATATTACACATGCAGTGGGAGTCGTTAGCAAATATGAGTCATCCAGGAATTGAACATTGGAATGTAGTCAAATGGATTTTAAGATATTTGAGAGGAATATCTAGTAAATGTTTCCACTTTGGGGGCTCTACTACTGACTTACAAGGCTATGTTAACTCGGATTTGGTAGGGGATATTGATAACAGGGGGAGTACTAAAGGTTATGTGTTTACTATTGGTGGGGCAGTCATGAGCTAGGTTTCTAGGTTATAGAAGGTTAATTCTTTATCCACTACAAAGGCAGAGTATGTTGATGCTATAGAGGCAGAAAAGGAGATGATATGGCTTCAGTTCTTCTTGGAAGAATTGGGACACCCTTAGAGGGATGATAATTTTTTTACATATAGTCAAAGTGTCATTCATCTTGCAAAGAATTCAGCTCTACATTCTAAGACACAATACATTTAGTTGTGATACCATTTCATTTGGTCAGTTTTGGATGATGGATAGTTAAAGCTTGATAAGATACATCCAGATGGCAATCTAGTGGATATCTTTACAAAGGTAGTGACAAGGGAGAAGCTGACTTTCTCTTTAGCTTTGGTTTGTCTTCTAGACTAAATAGGAATAAAAGAATAGCCAAGTCTAGGGTGGTATTGCTACAAGATTAATCTCCAAGTGGGAGATTTCTTTCTAGTGTGGAGTCTAATCAATCCCCAAGTGGGAGATTGTTAGTTTGTGGTGACTGATCAGGAAAGTATTATAAATACTTCATAAATTTTTTGGGGTCTTGAATTGTGGCCTATGTTGTGGATGACGTATGGCTGACATATGGCTGACATGTTGTAACCCTAAAGTGGCATAAAATTACTTCTATAAAAGGGCTTAGGGTTAGGCATTTTTTTATAAGTTGTGATGCAAAAATTGGTTCTTGTGGTAGTATTGAGTTGTAAGGGATTACGGATTGTAATTAGGTTGTAATCACTAGATTGTAATAATATTGGACTTGCTATTTGGTGGATGTAGTCCAGGGATTGGGTGAACCATATTAAATCTTGGTGTCTTATATTCTTCTCTATGTGATCTATTATTTTCTAGTATTGTTTATATTTTCATGTAATTGTTATTTCTATCTATGGTTAAAACTCAATACTTCCATCTCAACATCTTCACCTTTTCCCTCAGTGATAATTAGGGTTGTTCTTTTTTCATCTTCTCCAAATTTACCTTCAATATTATTAATCATCTTTTGATTTTTCTTCAATATCTTGGGGGTTGTGATGTTCATTTTGATTCTCTCCTTTTTCTACTTCATAGGTGCTAAAAGGTATGGAAATCCTATCATATATAACTTCGGTAGCCTGATCAATATTTACTTCATATCCCATGGGTTCCAACCATGCAACCCTGAGCTCAGGAGCTTAGATTAATGTATCATCAGTGTCTACTAGAAAATAGATTTTATCCTTATATTTTCCCCTTTGATGGATTATGTCTTTGAATTCCTTGAAATATGCATTCATGGCACTCTCAAAATTATCACCAAGTCTATCAATAAACTCATTGATCTGATAAATAACAAGTCTCTCTATATTCTAATTCACATTCCAATTATAGGGAGAAAAAGCTTACAAATATATAAATGTACATACCAATAATGATTTGAATTTACAAGTATTTTTCATTGCCACCTTGATTATCTTCATATTCTTGGATAGTTGCTTTAGTTTTAGCTTGACAAGATCTAGCTTTAGTCCTTTCTTGATAAATTTTATATGTGAAATATACAGCTCTTCATGGTATGCTATTAGGCCTACTAGATTGATATATCTTTTAAGTGATAGCATAAGTTCTAATTTTGGTTTAAGGGTCTTTAATTGTTGTAACTTTCAGACCTCTACCTTCCTGCTCAACACTAATGTTGCTTTCAATATCTTTCCTCAATGAGGATATAATTTCCTTGGATTTTTTAGTGATGGAGTAAACCATAACCATGTAAATAACATCTCTAGTGATCTTAACTGGCTCATCCAGCCACATAGTCATATTGTGAACTTTGCTTAAAAAAATTCAAATTTGTTTAGTCTTGAACACCTCCAAAAAATGGAGGGAATACATGAGTCCCTTGGTTTCTAGATGTTTGTGTTCAGCCTTTAATTGATCATTCATGGATAGAATTTTTAGGTTTCTTACAACACATGATCTCTTAATTTACCAATCATACAATAGTAAAATTCTCAAATATTGCATACCTATAAAACCCTTGGTGGAATCATGGATAGGGAACCAAATTTTTGTCTTTGTTGTCTCTTTAGGGTGTGGTTTGTATCTAAGTTGTTCACAATAGTTTCTCCTAATTATTCAAACCCTATTAACATTGGCAGTCTTTGCAAATGTAGATCTTGGAGCCATTTTCTAATGTTAGGGTTTTGGTGAACAATTGAAATACTAACTTAGTTAAATGCTACTTACTCAAATCGATCATACACACTAAAATTTTGATCACACTCAATCTCTCACATTGTTCTTCTCTTATTTTCTCAAATTTATCTTTTTCTCTTCATGAATGAAGGGTAAAAAATGACCTATTCAAACCCTTTTTTAATGCAAAAATATTTTATTCAATGCATAATAAAAGTTTCATACAATGTTATTGGTTCACACACACATTCACCATTCTTTTCTTTATTACTACATAATACTCATTTGATAAGAGCTTCCATTTATAGCTCAATTAACATAGAAATCAAACTTTTAGCTTTGCATGCTTGATTAACACTAAACATAGTTACTCCACTTGGTTAGAATCATCAAATTTTACTAGCATTCAAACCTTAATGGTTATCCTTGTGCATCTAAAAATATGCAAATATGAACTTCATTCTATCACATATTTACAAACTAATTTAAGATTTATCAATTCAAATTTAGTTCCATGTCTCTTTTCCTAACTCAGTTAGAAGTAGTGGTTTCACCTAATCCATTAGATGAGGTGTTAACAACTATAGTATTTCATGTCTCATTCTCTTCTACTTTCTTTATTTGTGTCTTACCCATTTGATCAAAAATTTCATCAACACTAACCTTTCTCTTACTTTTAGTATCTTCCTCCTTAGGTGTTGATACTCAATACCTAAATTTCTTTCATAGGTGACCAACCTTGTGGCAGTGATAACATGTCATTCCAGTATTCCTCCAATTTCTAGATCTTTCTCCAAAATGTAATCTCATATAATTAGCAGTAATGTTTCCATATCTTCCATATGTAGTATAGTTAACTCATGTGTTATAATTCCAATTAACATTGTTACCTTTCTTACTCAATATCCAATTGGACTTGTTTTGAGATCTATTATTCTGCAACTTGTGTCCAAACTTGTTGCAAGTATAAAAGTATTCATTGAATTCATATTTCTTGGGAGATTGATTGAACTTGGGTCTACATTAATATGCTTGATGACCATACTTAATACAAGTATAACAATAACCATCAAATTTAGGAGTAATATTGGTCTTGCCAATCTTGCTCCTATAAACATTTGTTGTGTGTCTAGATTTTCCACAATGGTAGCATGTAGGTTTATTTGGCTTTGGATTTGTGTAGATTTTCTTTTGTTCTAATTTCTTAGATGGCTCTCCTTTCCTAGTAGTAGACTACTCAATATAACTTAGTCTAGATGTATCTCATGGTATTCTTTACCCTCTTAGTTATTCATCTAGCTTTTTTATGCTTTACTTTGATCTCTTTATCAATTTACTTCTTTCTCAAATTTTAATTCACTTTTCAAATTTTCATTTTTAGTTCTCAAATCAATAATTTCCTCCATCTTTCTTCAAATTTTAGTGTTTGCACTAAGTAGCTAATTAACCAAATAATAGTGATTCTAGGTCAACCTCATGATTTATTCATCCTTAGCATCCAATCTTGAGTTGATTTGTCTGTTATCTTCTTCAATCATTATTTTATCATTCTCATCTTGTCTCTTCTATTCCAACACTTCACACATCCTTTTATGTTTCACTTCTTGTTCTCTTTTCATTGACATTTGCTCAGTAAAGTTATGATTTTTCTCCATCATATCAACTATGATAGCATTAGATTCATTAGACATGTTTACGTTAAATAGCTCCTCAATTACTTCATCCTAATATATTGTTTCATTCATTTGGTGTACAATTTCCTTCTTTTTATCCAATGGCTTTTTTAAGTTATCCTTCATCTCATTGATTTGATTTAGGGTCATCCTTAGTTCCAACTTCTAATTCTCAATAGTCTTCTCAAGCCTATTCCTTTCCATATCTCAGATCTTTTCTCTTAGGTGGAAAAACTCCTTAACAAGAGAACTAACTTTGATGCCAATTATTGGACCATTTAGGAAAGGTATGATGTTGATAGGGGTGAATTTGTATTCTCTAAAAATTTAACATTTAAAAAAAAGTTAGATTTTCCCTTGTTCATTTCTCAACTTGGTAACCATGTAGCATTAACCACAATTCTTGAACATGAAAATTAACTTTATGTATACTAGCATGTATGAATCATGAAAACATAAACAATAAAATCATGACACATAACACAAGTATTCAATTATGCAAAACCCCTTTGTTAGAGGTTAAAATGAAATAGGGATGGTACACACAAATCCTTCACTACTATAGTAAGAGGTTTCCCTGGTAGGGCTACATTAATATGTTACTTCTAGTGACTTACACTACTAGGAGTAATGCAATCATATCTATAAATATCTAACTTGTGCAATGATTTTACAACACTATCCTAGGTGTGTAGTCAATGAGGAGATTTCTAGTAAGACTATGAGGTCTACCTTGTGAAAGGATTTTGTCTTCTATAATGGTTAAATGATATCATTATATGATATGTACATGTGCAACTTATACATGTGCAACTTATTTTTCTAATTAGATCTCTATTTTTGTTCACTCTATTATCACCTCTTGTGACTAATATCATTGATTTGGTTCTTTGCCTTTCAACAACTCTTCTCTACAATAGCTTCTCCGATTTTTGTCCCTCTAACATAACCTCTTCAAAAGACTTTCAACAATAGAAGCATCTATAATAGCAAGAAAAATAACACTTAATATGTTCCTTATGGGTCATTTTATAGTAGTCTTTTGCCTCTTACAATCCTTTATATAATTAGGGTTTAGGAATTCTCTAAAACATGTGATAGATAGAAATCAACAATCTCAAATAGTTCTCTTTCCATACTTTTCTTTTCTATTATTTCATTGGCATGTATTTTACCTTGGAATTATAAATGGTTGATTCACATTTACTAATGAATTATTCCAAAGTTTTACCTCAATCTATGAAAATCATGTTCTCACTTGGTGGGTTCATTTCACATAAGATTCTATGTCATTTTTTAATTGTATGTGCATCATGTATAACTCAGTATATACTATGTTTCTACTTGAGAGTTATGTTGTTAATTAGTGTCCTTCAAAATTGGTTATGCTTACAAGTCTCAATGACATTTGTACTCAGTTAAGCACAATCTATTTAGTATCAATTGCACTCAATGAATATAGAATGCCAAGTTAGTATTGATCTCAGTTATGACCTTTATAGTTAGACTTCTTTCTTCCTCTTTTCTTGGGCACAATAGCATGGCTTGATGACTATGTTTACTAACCAATGTTCATTCCACTCATCAACTTACTTTTGATACTATTGTTAACATGAATTTTCATAAGAGTAACAAATAGTTTACCATAGAAACTCTTATCTCTCAGTTGGTCTAAGACTATCTATAAGTTCTTCTCATTCCCCTCCATGCTCTTTGAGTATAACAAAATGTCATTAATAAATATCTTTACAAAATTTTCAAGATAGTCTTTGAACACATTTTTCATCAAGTTCATGATGTCATAGGTAAATTAGTCAAAAAAAAGGTTAATACAATAGACTTGTAAGGTCCCTCCTTGCATTTACTTATATAAATATGAATTTCTCTATTAAATATATTATAGGAGATTGGAATGGATATGAAATTGATGTAGTGCAAGGCAAGAGTATCCCTAAAAGAGATTTCCTAGCCCCTAACAAATAACCACATAGCAGAAACACAACAACAAGAAATAATAAAGAAAGATCTGATACCAAATTACAACTCTTTATTCATAAAATATAACTAATTACATGCAATGTGTCAATCTGTAAGGCCTTCCAAGTTACGGTCAAATAGAAAGTAAGTAATAATTTTACACAATACCTCAAGATCAAATCCAAAAACTAGCTAGTCTAGATCCATATTTTTGTAGAAACCCCCAAGGAAGATCTCAACTTGTGCTCGCAAGCCCACCAAGTAATCCCCTTGTTTTCCAAGCCATAGCTACTAGCTCTTCTCCAAATTTTCTCGTCAAGCTCCTCCTCTTCTCCATGATGGATGAATAATGAATAAATATTTTTTCACAACCCCTAATTATACCAATCTAAGCCACAAGTCAGCCTAGAACATAAATTAAATACAAATACATAATTTAAATGCCACAAGTCGGCCTGCAACAATAATTAAATGCCCAAAATTGATATTCAAGTAAAATTGTGATATCTCCTAGCTCCAATGGAATTAGAACTTGATATTAAAACTATAGTTATTAATCTAGGCCCTCTTTAATTTCTAAAATTTCCATCCTCTAACTCATTCTAGAAAATTATTTATATAGCCTACAACAAGAACCAAAATAATATATCTCCAGAAGCAAGGTAAAATGACACAAACTTCAACTCAATCCATCCAATCTCTATGAAATCATGAAAAAAGGTTCTCCAATGTGTCTCCAACACATCCCTAACCATGAAAATAATAAATCCACCAAAATCTAAGTTCAATGCTTCTACATCAGAAATAATGTTTTATGGTTTAGATGTCCTAATAGAAACTGAGATCAACTGATATATTCATGTTTTAAATACTCAGTGATTCAAGAACTACTATGCTATCATGACTTTTTAAACATTAATTATTACTAATGATGGTATGAGATGTTTCACCTGATGATGATGTTGATTATGGTACCTTGATGATTAGGTTATACGCATTCAAATAGTTTAGTATTCATTATTGGTGATGTTTATGATGTTTAGGTATATGCATGCCTATGATGATTATTTTAGTATTTTAATCTTGAATTAATGAATAAGTTATGTATATTGATTATGTAATTACTAATGATTAAATATGTGTAGGAATGAGAAAGGGTTATTTAAATAAAAGTTGATGTTTTGATTTATGTGATTATCTAGATGAGTTTTAAATATATACATTTGATTTTTCTTGAGCTACTAATGTGTGAAATGAGTGTGTAGGACTATTAGCCAAGTAATCTAATAGAGAATCAAAACTTGAACCTATGTATAGTTTGTGAAAACTAGGGTTGAGTCTAATGAAAGATGCAGACCTCATTGTTTCGTATTTTATTTGTATCATAAATTGAATGTGTGTATCATTCTGTAATCGTCAAGTGTTTAATGTTTTGTAATAGTGATTTTATAGTATTAGTTGACACTCATAATCTATGTATGCATATCAACATGATAATTAGGGTTATCCAAGTAACTCAATAATCTGAGTTGGACAAGTTAGTAACTTAATACTAATTAGTTAGTAATCAAGATTAATTACCCTAATCAGGGTTTAGTGATAAGTTTGCATTCTTAGGGTTTTTAGGAAGTCCAAATATTTCAATCATTTTAATAGGTCATTAAATATTCTTAGAGGCCAAAAATTATAAAAACTAAGTGCCTATGCGATATATGTATGGGTTGGGGGAATTTTTCACCCCTCTAGCCCCTTTTGTTGACTTTTGTAACCACCCAAATATCTCATTTTTTTTTTAGTGCAAAAAATGGAGTTTCACCATGATTTTGACAAGTTATACTCCACCTTGAAGTTTTCTTCAATGTTGAGGTTAAGTTAGAAGACTCTAGAAGCCTTTAATCAAGTAAAAACTTATTACAATTTGTAAGTGGTTGAGTTAGCAGCCTATTTAGTGGTAGATTTGAGGGTGGAAGAGTGTTCACCCAACCTCTAGATTTAGAGAGTAAAGTTAGGATTAAAGGAGAAAGAAGGATAACTCTTCTCAAATTTTACTTTTTCATAACTATTGGTGAAGGTAGGAATCCTTCAAGCTCGTGTCTTCATGTTGTGTTTCATTTCTTTAAGTAGGTTTTTGCATGTGTGTGCATTTGTATGTATGATGAACATGTTAGGGATGGGATTATGATAAGTTTTATTTAAATTTTTTCCTTCATGTTTTATATTTTAGTTTTTGAGGGAAAACTATAAGGGCTATGTTGGCATTACTCACTCTTAGATAAAGTAGAAGTGGCCATGTACGGGAGGAGGACTTTAGTTGGACTCTGAATAGTGTAGATTCTCCTCTCATAATGATGAGAGGGAGAGAGTAGTGTGTTATGTGCCCCTACTCATCAGTACAAACCATGTTTGAGTTTTGAGAAATTGAGAAGTGAAAGAATGGAAGTTCTTGTGATATTAGCCTCGAAAGGGCATCTGTGAAAGAATGGAAGTTCTTGTGATACTTGCCTCAAAAAGGCATTTGTTATGGTGTTGTAACTAACTTCTTCTACCTAAAAAAATCCACCTTCTCCCTAGTTTGGTTCAATGATGAACCTATTGTTTAAACTTAGGTTGGGAGTAAATGAGTTGAATATGTCTTCTTGTTAAATCTATTTGTCTTCCAATCAGTTTCATTTTCTCCATAGTTACCTTGATAAAATTTTAGATTTCGTAGTGGTTATCTTGTTATGGAGCTAAGAAGAAATTCAGATTTTTTATTTCAATTCAAATGTGTTGGAAGATTTCTCCTCAGGATAATGATCCTAATGTAAAAAGTTATTGTTAAACTTATTTTTGAAATGATTATGATCGCGGGTTTTCTTCTCTAGTTCTTTCTCAAGGGAGTCCTTGAATCAGATGATTGAATAAAAATGGAGTACTTTTCATTCATATGATATTTTGGGTGATTAAATTTATATGCATATGTTTATTAGTAAATGGATACAATGATGTTTTACCTTTCCTATGCAATTCCCGCAATTCAAATTTGTATTCATATGTTTAAATGGTAATTAGATGAAATGATGATATACAAAGTTAAGCAATTTGATTTCCAAACAATATTTTGGAAATTCTATTATGTGATTGAAATTTCATCTTGTATTCTTGTATTTGCTAAATAGAGAAATATTCCTATGTTGTTATTTTAAGCATTATATCAAATTCTATGTTATAAATCAACTTAGAAAAAAAATGTCTCCTTTGGTTCACTAAATAAATTTAAAAATCTTCACTTTGAAAAAAAGAAACTTGAAAAAAAAAATTACCTCCTTAAAGAAAATATGTTCTCTATCCTTTGTATGGGAAAAATTTCAATCACCCTTGTTGAACAGAGAATATTCCCTTAGGATCCCTTTAAATATCTTGGATACATTTTTAAAAGAAATTATGTAATTAAAGAAAAGAAAAAAAAGAATTAAAATAAATAAATAAACCTAAATATCTACTTTATCCTTCCCCACCTAAGAAACTTTTTAAAAACATAAATTCGACACATGTGGCTAAGTGAAAGGTTAGAAAAGAAAAGGGAGCAAGCAAGTAAAAAAGGTAAGTTATTTAATTAATTGCATGTCCTTCACCTTGGTTTGGATTTGTACGTTAACCTTGGAAAGGGAAAGGGAGTGTTTAATTGGTTTGAAGGGACAACCACTTTTTTTTTCTTTGCCTTATAAATACCTCAATTCAAGTGAAGATTGGAGGGGATAGAGTTAGGAAGTTTGGGTGCCATGTGTTAAGCTTGGGGTGGTTGGGGTTAGGTAGGAATGTTTAGTTAGAATCTAAAGGTTGTTAAGAGTTTTGTTAGAAAATTTAGTGTTAGTTAAAGTTAGTAAAGGCTAGGTTAGTTGCTATAAGAGTTAGTAATGTGTGTTGATTAAAAAGGTATTAGGATTTAGTAAGTAGTGTTTAGTTAGTAATAAAGTTAGTGGGTGGTTAGTTTTTGTCTTGTATTAATTTATTTATAGGGATATTTAAGGTTAGATTAAACTGTGTTAGGAATTAGTTAATTTTGATTTTTTTAAATATAAATGTTAAAATAAGAAATGTGAAATTAGTTATATTTAGATTATGTTAAAATTTAGAGTTAGGATTTATTGTGAAATGCTAAAGTGGTAAGTTCAAGTTAGTTGTGTTAGATGTTAAGTTATTTGTTAGTGTTAGATAATGTTGATTGTAGTGTTTAGTAAGTAGATAAATTAGTTTAAATTAAATTTGATTAGTAATTAATAAAGGAGTTAGGAATTAGTAATTAGTGTTTAATATATTTTTATATATACATAGTTCATGTTATGTGAAAGGAATTTGACTAAAGAATAATTAGATCGAAGGGTTAGAAAGGAAAGGTTGTTAGAATGTTAAGGTAAGTTAGTTTGAAGATAATGTTAATTTTAAATTTATGTTATATAAAATTTATATTTGAATTTAGTGTTAGTGAATAGTGTTTTTTAATTTATGAAAAAGTTTGTATCTTCACAATGGAAAGTGGAAGATGATAATGGAAGATGTTAATGATACGTTGAAGATTTTTACTCTACAGTAGAGCATGATTGAAAATATGTTATATCTTATCATGGGATTTATTTTTGTAATTATTTCATAATTTATACTATGGATTTAATTATGGGTTTAGTAAGCTTGAAGTTGCATTAGGGCTTAAAGCTTTTGTGTCAAAGGCTAGTATTAGTTGTTAATGGATAAAAGTTCTGTTAAAAATCAAGTGAAGGGTAGGATTGGAAATGTATTAGGGTAGGATTGGAAATGTATTAGTTAAATTTTTTATGTTATTAGTTCTTTTATTAGAATTTAAATTTATGTGACGATTATAATATCGCGATATTTTGCATTTTAATTTTAAACCTAGAAGGTGGTTAGTGGAGCGAGAAATATTATAACTCAAGCTGACTAGGTAACGTAATATGATGAGTTAAGTTATGATAAAAGATGAGTTAGATGTTTTAAATAGTTTATTGATAAATGTTTAATATTTTAATTAGTTATGATAATATCTAGATTAAGTATTAGTATGATATGATAGGTTAACCTTTAAATGCAGAATTAGAGTCTCCTAAGGATTGATCTAGTATAGTGTTGAAAAGGATAGCTTCATAGTCAACTTATGAACTTGGAAACCCTAAAATGAAATTTGAATTGGAAGTCATACCTTTGTAAATTGAATCTAAATTTTAAATCGATTGACTCATTCATCCCAAGTTGTAACACTAGGACTTCGGGTTTCAACCTTGTGCATTACATTGGAATACTGACTCTACATCTTTATGTTAGGTGTTCAAAACTCACTTTAATCCTTTGTCAACTTTCCATAACCAAATTAGTGTAGCATGTATTAACATAGTGGATTTTAAAAAAAATTGTTGGTGTGTTTTTGCCTCGTATTTTGGGCATGACAAGATTCATAATGTTCATACCTCATCATATAATTCATTTTTCATATTTCTTCCTCTTTTGATCCAAAGTTGATGATATCTAGTTCTCAAATTAATCTTAGAGTAGACATTTTTTTCCTTCCTCTGATCAAATAGCTCATCTATTCATGGGAGAGGATATGTTTTCTTGATAATTACCTTATTAAGTGATATGTAATCTATATATAGTTATAAGGTGTCATCCTTCTTCTTGATGAAGATCACTAGAGCTTGCCATGGTGATACACTAGGATGTATTAACCCTTTAACCAAGAGTTTATAAAAATGCATCTTCAACTCATACATCTTAGTAGTGGTCATAAGAGAAGGATACTCATATTTAGTCTCAATCATACAAATTATATCAAAAGAAAAATCAAATTCCCTTTTTGAATGTTATTATGGTAATTCCTCTAGAAATACATCCTTGAAATCCTACAAAATAAGGAAATCTATTATACTAGCAAAAATTTGTCTGAGTTGAAAGGCCCTTTTCACACCCAAAAGTACTAAAGGATTAACTAAATCATCTTGCATTCAACTAATTTGTCCTTATAGTTCATTATATCCTTATGTCTTGTTAACCATATTCCCAAAATGACATCATAATAACCTAAATTTGTAACATATAAGTTTCCTTGCATTTAAAAATTAGGAAGTTCAATCTCATTGCAAGCTAAATATTTCTCAACCACTCTCTACTTTATTTTCATACCTACCTTCTGAGGTTATCAAATATAACCTAGTCTAACTAGAAAATGTAAAACAACTCTAGGATTTATAAATCATTTTGTATCTCCAATATTAATTAAAATAGAAATAGCATGACCAAGGAACTTAGCAACTAACTAGATTGGAGTAGCCTAAAATTTGGCATGTCTATGGTCAACAATTGCATGTATTCAATGTTGATTATAAGGTCATTTCCCAACATTATGGCTTGATCATTAAGGACAAGCACTAGCACGCTGGTCACTATTGTCACAAAAGTTTGTACCCTTACCTAGAGTTTTTACCTAAAGGAAACCTTATGAAACATAGAAACAACCTCTATGTTGTGGGACTTGACCAATGAGGTTGAGTCGCTAGAGAAGGTCAGCTTCCTTTACTATCAGGATGCACTTAACTATTTCTTGAGAGGAAAAGGGAGAAGGGATGCATGAAAGGAAGCTACTTAATCTAATCTAAGGGGTGGTAATGGATCAAAATAGAGTGTTCAAACATATCTCTTCCCATACATGCATAGTTAAATATCATGAAAAAAAAAAATACATATTTAGACTTGTTTAATCCAAACAATCACATGCAGATCATATAACTAGATAAATGACATAAGGAAAGAGAATTTCACTATATATCATTCATAGTCTGAAAGAGATAGAGTCATGCAAATGACAGATAACCACAATAAGTTGATGAGAGGTAAATGAGCCTCACATAGTACATCCATGGCTGAAAGATATAAGGTAGAATGTGATGAAGCTCAAAGGCAAAGGGAATTTACAATGTGCATGTGAAAGCAATGCCAAATAAAATAGAGAAGAGTCAACTCTTTCAAAAGCTTCAAAATGTGCATTTATAGTTCAAGCATGACTCATGGATTTCTTCAGCTAGAAGTCACCTTCAAATACTGTCATTAAGATTGCAAAGAATAATCATTACAAATCTAGAAAAACATCTGATTGTGGTACACATCCAAATGCAAGAAAATCATATCATTCACTAAGTAGAACCTTGAGAAGACAAAAATGGCACCCATTAATACTAATATTCTTCAAATGGATAACTAGTTGGTAAGTAGCATGTCTTTCACATATATTTAGCATGGCACTCATTTAGGAGTAGTTGTGATTGATCATGGAGATTAGATAGTGCAAAAAAAACTACTTCCTTCCATCCTTGGCTCGATAAATAATTAAGAGTTAGTTGTCAACTAGGTCAAAAAACCAAGATGAGTTGCATGGACCAATGATATTATTTCCTTTTTCTAGCTTGCAAAGTCTTCATGAATTGACCACCCTATCCTTATCGCACCTTCACCAACCTTTTACTTCTATTAACTATTTTCCCCATGAAACTATGAACTCAGTTAGATTAATCATTATCATTATTTTGTAGCTTGTTTCCAACAATTCTTACTAATTATTGTGACCCAGTGACTACATGATTTTAAGCTTTCACATCATCACCACAATTTTCTTGGTTAACAACAAATGTCAACAACCCTACAAAAATAAACTTAATCACCACCACCCACTACTTACTCTCCACTTGAGCCCACTAAGATGCATGTCAATCTGTTACTATATTGCTATGGATACTAGCCTCACATCTTTGGTTAGCGATATAACAATAGTCACACATCTATCTTTAATCCAGAGTTCTTGAAGATGCATTATTCCTTGTCAGTACCCTGACCAATTGAAACCCTTTTATAGACCAACTCATCTAGCATTCTTCCTTATGCCTATGACTCACAATGGAAGTAGGACCCACATGGACACTTGGCAAGTTGTTGCTATCTCACTATGATTATCCTTTGTGCAACTTTCATTAGCAACAAAGTGACAACCACTAATCATTGAAAGATCTTGATGGCCCAGAAACATGCAATCACTTTACTGTCCATGTCAACACTTCAATCAATTAGGACTTGTCTTCAACCTACCCACCTTAACACTAGATTTCCACATCACTAAGCTCATACATATCGCGGTCTCTCACACATCTACACTCTTAACTCATGGTTTCATTTTAACTTTTGTGAACCCACAAGCTAAGGTATATCATTGTTTCATAGCATGGACCCTAGGTTAACGTTAGTCACTTGTGACCATGTGATAAAAGGAAATTGCATGGTCACACCTTGAACCCAAAATCATATAACATAAAATATAAGGCGTTGAAGACTTAGGAATTTAACAAACATATTAAGGTTTTGACATATCCTTATACATGTGAGATGAATATTTGAGAATATGACTATTGTAATAGACCCTAAGACAAATTTAAGTTATTTTTGGTAGGAGGGAAATTTTAGCCAACAGTCACCTCTATAAGTGAAGCAACCATCCCATGGTCCTTGTCTACCATCTAGCCTATTCCTTCTATTATTGTTGTTGCTTTTCTCATTTCTATTGTTATATTTTTTTAATTTTGAGCATTATTGTTGTTTTTCCTTCTTGCATTACCTCTTCCTTTACCTCTCAAATTTCATACATGTTGTCATCTCTTCCTTCAATTTTGTTTCTTGAAACTTGCTCTATATTCTCTAAAAAGTATTAGTCATTTAATTCATCCTTATTATAGACACTTTATATATTTATTTTTCTTTTCTCAAGACCTTTTTGAAAGAAAAGTCCATAGTCTCAAGCTTATGCATGTAAACTTTAGACCCTCTTTCTGGACATAACTCAAGTATGAATTTGTGAGTTCTAAACTTCTCATCCTACTAATACTAAGGTATATACTTAACCAGGTAGTAGAACCTCATGTGGCATTGGGTAAAAATTAATATACACCCTAAATTAGGTTCTAAAACTCATATACCTTCCCCTCATGGTATAACTAAGGTATCCATCTCATATGTGAAATTACCGTAAATTCATCTCAAGAAATCTCACTAGGATGAATCCTCCTTTCTATCATCTAATTATTCCACCAAGCACTAGATTCACTAGTCAACTAGAAAGTACCCCACATAGCTCTATCCTTACTAGTTAGGTTGTTAAAATGGAATTACTTCTCTATGAATATTATCCATGCCTCAATATCATTATCGATTATCTTTCCATCAAAGGAAGGAGGTACAACTTCTTGAGGACCTTACTCAATTCCTTTCCTATTATTTCCCTGTTATCAACAATCCTATGACCTACATTCTATTTCCTCTTCTCTTTATTTGTCCTATTATCATCTTTCTTTCTCTATTCCTCCTACTATTGGTCCTCTTCTAGCTTCCTCTAATATTAAATCCATATATCTTCATCCATTTTAGGTTGAGCTTTAAGCCTTTGGTCCTCTTCTCTCTTCCTTCTTTCCTCTTCATACTTCCTACCTCTTAATTTTTTCTCAAAATTATCCATACAATCACCTTGTTGTTGTAAAGGTTACCTTTTCATGTTAAGAGTACTAAGATATACTCTATCATATGGTTCTAATTAGGATCATCATTATTACTAGTTCATGCTTGATTATTAATTTTGGTCATTATGGTGACTGATCAATTTCTGCACCAACCATAAGTATGCAACTTAGCAATAGTAGACCAAGATTATAGTTATTTAACACAAATTTGATACCACATATAAAGACAAAATTACCACAAAAAAATCCACATAAGGCAATAATCTAAAATTTTGTGATTTGTCGAAAGTGTAGTCATATTTGATCAATCACTAATACTATTCAACATAAATATTTCATTTCTTAAATAATATAATTAGCACAATTCAACCCAAACTATAAAATATCATCAAAAGTATGATAAGGTGCAATATAAACAAATTCAATCATTTTTTCAAATAATACGAGTTTTGCTAATTAAAAAACAACTAAAGTGGTTGCGCCCAATTTAAAATATGTGGGAAAGCAAAATTTGGACACGTGGCAAGTGGGTCCCAGCTGGCGGCAAGGTGATGATCAGGTGCAACTTGTGAGGATGCGTCAGATCATGACACGTGTCATGATCTGACAGTCGGCGTAATCTCGCATTATGGAGATGCGAGGGGGATAAATAATGTGGGAAAGTGAGATTGTGACATGTGGCACTGACGTGGCACCGGTCAGCCAATCAGGGGCCACCACATGGCAGAAAGGCTGGTCAACTGAAGGTTGACCCAGATTGAAGGAGAGGGCAATATTAAAGAATAAAAAATAATAATATTTTATTATTATTTTTATAAAAAATAGTTGATGTGCATCTTTTTAAAACTCAAATGAGGCTCTTTTCTAAAGTTTAAACTTTAGAAACTTTTAAATTTTTGAAAAGGTCTTGAGTGCAAGCCTGAACTTTTTAAGTAGAGGAGTCATTTTCAAAATGACTTTCATGAGGTTTTCGAGAGGCCAGATAGGCAATGTTATATATCACCAGAATCGGGAGAAGATGAACTTTTTGATTCTGGAGTCAATTACTGCATAGGTAGTAGCTAGCTCAAGCTACAGGAGGTTTTCTTTTAGGTACCTGAATTGCAATCATTTTCAGACTAGGAAGTTTAGTTGTTTTTTTTTTGGCAAGTTGATAATGGGAGTTAGCTGCCCCTAGATGTGTCATATTCTCATGGGGATAATTGGAAACAGGTAACATTTTCAAACACCAAAAAAATGGTGACTCTGCTAGGGAGTTGCATATAGAAAGAATAAAAATCTCTTCCATGAAACAGATTGGATATAGCAAATATGTAGCAAGACGTGTTCCTTTTCCTTGCTGAAGTTTCATGTTCCCCAGTTAAGCTTTATTCATGGACATCAGTATGTTGTAAAACTGGATGAAAATTGTGTTCTATGACTGTCATAGGTCTATCTTCAATCAGTTTAGTTTTTGCAAATACTGTTGAGAAAGTTTCAGAGTCAAGAATTCATTTATAAAGTATATTTTCTTTCCAAGATAATAGTGATCTGCAAGTTTTTCCTACGTTGAAGGTCTGGTTCAGATTTGTCAAGTGAAAAATTATGTTTTATTTCTCACCAAGTGTGAGTGGTGACTCTCAAATCTCTATACCAGTTGTTCTTCATTGATTTCATTGCTAAAATTTGAAGGACTTTCAGTTGTATGGGCAGATCTGAAATTGTTGATAGATCTTGGAAAAGAAGTTTTAAATTCTTGATAAGTTTTAAAGTGCTGTTTGAAATCTGTTGTTATAAAGAAATTGAAATGTAAAAAAAAAAAAATCAATTTCAACAGTGGTTATTTTATTCCTCTTGCAAAGAGGTGGCGACTCTACAAAGTTTTGACCAGTGGTGTAAAGGATTTTCAGTCTTGCACCTATGCCAGATCAGCAGATCAAAGTTTTCCATCAGCACTTGAGGTATTTTGGTTTTCATTTTTTCTTTTCATGAAAATCAAATGTTAGAATCAGTGCCTCTATTCAGTGATTTTTAGCACTAGTAAGAAGAGGTAGAAATTTTTTTGTAAGATGGAGTCAGATCTTAGATCTGAGATTAGTTTACCAAATTCAGAGAGTTTAGAAACTGTGAGTAATAACATTGCTATGTTGAATAGACTGGTCTACAAAAGGACTGTCAGTCTTATAAGAATTGAGGTAGGAAATACTAAAGGTTTAAGTGCCAAACAATGTTATTTAAGGCTTAAATTAGTAATCAGTAAGATGCCTTTTCATTGTAGACCTGAGGAATCTTCCCTACTTGGTGTTTTCCTTGATGTTCTAGTACCCTATTTAGTCAATTGGCCAGCACCTATAAGGTTACAAAGGTTTTTACAAATTGAAAGATTCATTGAGGAGATGGAAAGTGGTGATTATAGATTTCATGTTATGTCTTGTAATGATAATGAGTGTGCTAAAAATCAAGGTAGTAATGAATACAATGAATCTGTGGAACAAGATAATCTTTCTTCCGAATGTGAAGAGGTGGATTCAAATGTTAATGAATTAGGTAATAGCAATCAGCATGAAAAAGATGGATATAAAAGAGAAGATAAACTTTGTTACAGTGAATATGAAGTTGAAGAAAGTCATAACAACAATAAGGGTAGTGATTGCTATGATAAGAATGAATGTTGCAACAATACTGATTTTCCATATTGTTACACTAAGGATCCTGTTGTTGTAAGTTCTTAATGTTGTCCAGATGATAACCACAGCAGGGAGAAGATTTGTGAGGCAATCTTCTTGAGTTCTGATGAAATCTCTATTTTGTTGGCTCGTGAGTTTAAAAGACATGTAAGCATCTCTAAGGATATTCATATTTTCTCTCATCATACTTTCTCATTCAGTCAAATCAATTCCCCAAAGTTTGATGTGGAAAAAGAGGTAGAATCTGAATAATCTTTGTTAGACTTTGGAGGTGTATATAACAAAACCTCAAATGTTTTTGCACATGACAATTTGTTGGATGTAGAGAATGTTGATGAAGGGAAGTTTAATGCTGTTTCAAATTCTTTTCATGTTGATCTTACTGAATATTGTTTTGATGTTTCATATGATGAAGTGGAAAATAGTGAGTGTTGTCCATCTGGTTATAGATTTTCTTCATGCACTGATAAGTCTTGTGAAGATAAGTTCAAGGTGTATTCTGATTTTCAGTATGATGAAGAAGATGATAGCGATCAACATAGTTTGGATCAGTACTGTCAGAATGAGTTTTCAATTTTGGTGACTAATCAATTATTTGAATGTGAAGAGGTTTCAGCAAAGGATAAATCTGATTCGATGAGTAACATGGTTGCAAGTAGGCAACGATCAAATTTCACATACTCTTCACAGCCAGAGGCACAAGGTGAGTTACCATCTAATTCATGTAACTCGTTCAATGAAGTAGAATGTCAAGCTTTTTTGTTTATGGTTGAAGGAATCCATGACTCAATCAGTAGTGATTAGTTTCATTTTCAATCTGATGTCAGTTATTATGATCACACAGATTCATATTTTCATAGTGAGCAAGATGTAGAAAGTTTGTCTGATTTTTATATGCACTATGAAGATGATGATAGCAATTTTGTTTTGCCTAACGAAGTAATTGAAAGTGTTGATATGATGGGTGAAACAAATGATAATGAGAATTTCAGTTTACCTCAAGGAGATGTAAATGAGAATCAGGTTTATGACAGAGGTAAGGAGTTCTGAAACTTTCCAGTGGCCCGAGGCCATCGTGTGTACATAGTTAGAGTAGTTTCTTGTTTTCAATAAAGCTGTTTGAGAGAGTTTTGTTGTTCGTGTGTGTGGTCTGCTTCTCCAGAGACTTGAATCCTTGCCATGCCCACAAGGGGCATGCGTCCCCAGACAGAGCCACTGTTGGCGCTAAAAATTGCATGGCAAATTTTGAGCAGCCTTGAGAAATTTGAGCCCTATAAACGCTTTTTGATGCATATGTACCCAGTTGTCAGTTCGAGGCCCAAGAGGTGTTTAATGTTTCTAGCACCTTTCATTCAGTGTGTCTACATGTTCCATGATGATAAATTGTTTTTTCGAGTCATTTGTTGAAGTCTTGCTTTCAGAAATTGTCAATCTTGCATTTTCACCTATGTCAAACAGCGACAAGAGGTTGTGTTTGTGATTGAATATCTCGCACCCAGAACTGTGTCATGACTTGCCACTTTGAGATTATCTAGTGTCCATATCTAAGAATCTATGTTTCAGATTTCAAGTCATTTCAAATCCATTTGTCTAGGTTTTGAATCTCTCAAAGTTGGTCAGTTATTGTTTTCACATATTTGCAAAATGTTCATAATTCTGGGAAGCCCTGTTTGATGAGTTATAATTGTTGACCAGTTGACCCAAATGTTGAATTTCCTTTTTCGTTGCATTTTAGATGTCAGAGACTTGTCATGTTTCAAGTTTCAGCTCTTGAAAAATCTGTTTGATCAGTTTTCAAACGCGATTCCAAATGGAATTTCTATCTTTTAACTGGTGTCAGTATTTGCAGATTGATTGGAACCCCTGTTCATGACACCATATCTCCTGATCCATGATAGGTGAGATCAAATGGTTGGTTTCCCTGTGTTCTATATTGAAAATACTCGAAGTATCCCTGTTTTCAAGCCTTGATGAATCTGTCTTCACACTTTTCCAGGGTCATTCCATTTGTAAAAAATGATATTTCACTGATGTCCTATGTCCTGCAAATCTAGGTAGCCTACTTTGAATGTCTTCCATTTGTGCCCCGTGATTCTTCATGAGTCCAAATCACAAAAGTACATTGTCCTCATGACAAAGTACCAGTGTCCTAGTTTTCAGAACCTCGAGTGCCTATTTGCCTAGTTGTCTGAACCAAATCCAAACCCAGTTTATGGTATTCTGACATGTTTTGGTGCAGGTAATTCTGAAGGGGTGATTTTGATGGTCGATATCTTTTGACCCTGATGTTATCATGCGACGAGATCTGGCAGGCTTATTGTATGTGTCAGAGAGATGTTATATCCAGAGTTCCAGAGCCCCACTAGGTGATTGAATTAGTTTTTAAGACCCGCTTACTAGCCCTGCCATCAGAAAATTACACTTTGCAGAGAACAGTTAGAATAAGTTTCTAGTGTTGATTCAATGATCAATTTGGTTTGTAGTCATCTCAAGAAGGTCACTCGATCACTTTTCATTATTAGTTGTCCGGAAACAAAAAAAAAATTTAGCCGAATCCACTTTAGGGTCCGACTAAATTATATTAAACTGACATGAACACTGTGAAGTTTGATGATGTTCTAAAAGGAAGATTATAATGATGATGATCTATAAAGACAGAATGATTGTGCACCAATTATCATTTAGAAATCAGAATATTCTATGCGAAAATGAAGGAGCTCAGATAAGTGAGGGCCGAGTCAAAAGAAATAGATAGTTTTATTCATTTCATATCACAGGAACCAGAGTCTACCTCCGAAAATGCCCATTTGTGCTCCACATCTACTGCTATTTGATGCCTTCTATTAGCTTTAGGCAGTCTCTTGCCTATGAAGCCATTGTTCTACATATTTCAAAGCGGGGACTGTGACTTGTGTGGGTCCGTTTCTCAGAGCAACCCTGACTCCACATTAAAATAAAAGATGGCCTGTATAAATCATGAAAAACCACCAAGTTGAACTTTTAATGCATACACTAAGAAAATATGAAAAACAGTCAAAGCAAACAAATGAAGGGAAGCACCTTTGAAACAGAGGGGGCAGCTCACATAGTGGAAGAAGAGGGATTCTGCACACCAAAGTAGGGCAATCACATCTTCAAAAGGAAAAGAGGCCAAGTTTAGAGCCTCTCACAAAGTCAAAAGAGACTCCACGCATCACAAGGAGGACATCCATGAAAATACAAGCAGGCAACCATGTTATTGGAGAGTCAGCATCTTTCAACTTCTTGCACAGAGATGAATAAGCTACCAGATAAAAGGGGTTCCCACATATGTTGAAGAACAAGGAGCTGCCTTGTTTAAAAAAGAAAAACAAGATTCAATGTTCTTTTTTGAAAGCCAAAGCCTTACGCAAATTTAAAGATAGAGCCCATGCATGATTAAAAGGTAATTACACAATGATAAAGAAGAGCTGCCTAAAATTCATGCCAAGCAAATCAAGCCGTAGATCCATGGCACAGTAAACACCATTAGCAAAGGAGTTTTAAACAATAAAAAGGCCGCCCAGTCAAATAATACTTCACGCCAGTTTTCAGAGGAACATACGCATTGATTTGAAAATGAGGTAGCTGGCAACCATGGAGCGGCCAAGAAGCCCCTCCACATTTTTAACAGAGTGCCCACATTTTAAGAGGAAATAACCCATGTAGTATGCAGAGGCATCAAGCACAAACGCAGAAGGCAACTCACAGCAAATCCGCAGTAGATAAAAGGAAAAGTGCAAGTCAAAGCAGAGGAAGACGCCCAGGCTGGAGAGAGCCATTTTTTAAAGCAAAATGGAGCAAGAATGCTTTTAAAAATAGTAGCCTTCACCAATCAAGGCGTTGAACAGGGAATTGGCATTAAAAAAAAAAGATGATCCACATTTTTGTAGCAGAAAAGGAAGACACCAAGCCGCTGGAGCAGAGTAGGGGATGCCATCAAAAAGAACTCCAACACATTTTGAAGAAGCACCCAACAATGAAAAAGCAATAAACAAAGATCAAACAAGAAAGGCGCCAAAGACAAATGAAGCCGCCCACAGATCTAAAGTTGAATCTGCCAACAATTAAAAATAAGACCTCACTCAATCTGCTAAGGAGAGGCTGGCCGACTAAGCACAAAGTGCCCACAGTAGATTTGAATGAAGCTGCCCCATTTAAAGAAGTGAAGGCTCAACGCTGGCAACAGACAGAGAAACGCAGTCAGAAGGAAGATTATGCAAAAATAAATATCCCACATTTCCCATGGGAGAGAGTTTACATACTTTTAAATACAAAGAACTCATCATATAATGTGAATTAAAGTGGACGGTTTTTGGAAGCCAAGGTGCATGTTGTGGTCCCCACAGATGATGTCAGCAGGACGGAGAAAACACAAATTTTAAACCAAGGTACATTTCGTGCTAATGTGGCGAGTTGATGAGCAGACGCACGAGACGATGCCACGTGGCAGAAATCGACGGGTGCCTGCTTCCCCGCAATATGAAGTTGCACTCGATTTAAAATATGCGGGAAAGAAAAATTTGGACACGTGGCAAGTGGGTCCCAGCTGGCGGCGAGGTGATGATCAGGTGCAACTTGTGAGGATGCGTCAGATCGTGACACGTGTCACGATTTGACGGTCGACATAATCTTGCATTATGGAGATACGAGGGGGATAAATAATGCGAGAAAGCGAGATTGCGACATGTGGCACTGGGTCCCTGTGGCATTGACGTGGCACCGATCGGCCAATCAGAGGCCGCCACATGGTAGAAAGGCTAGTCAACTGAAGGTTGACCCAAATTGAAGGAGAAGGCAATATTAAAGAATAAAAAATAATAATATTTTATTATTATTTTTATAAAAAATAGTTGATGTGCATCTTTTTAAAACTCAAATGAGGCTCTTTTCTAAAGTTTAAACTTTAGAAACTTTTAAATTTTTGAAAATGTCTTGAGTGCAAGCCTGAACTTTTTAAGCAGAGAAGTCATTTTCAAAATGACTTTTAGGAGGTTTTCGAGAGGCCAGATAGGCAATGTTATATATCACCAGAATCGGGAGAAGATGAACTTTTTGATTCTGGAGTCAGTTTTTGCACAGGTAGTAGCTAGCTCAAGCTATAGGAGGTTTTCTTTTAGGTACCTGAATTGCAACCGTTTTCAAACCAGGAAGTTCATTTTTTTTTTTTTGGCAAGTTAATCGCTTGAAAATGTGTAAAAGACAAGAAGAATTCAACTGGGGGCATCTCTGAGTCAGTTAAAGCAAATTTTATCAGCATTTTGATGCAAACCAAATTTTTAGCAAATCAAGGATTTCATCATTCAACTGGGGATATTTTGCAAATCGGTTACAATGTAATGATGAAATAGAAAATCAGATGGGATGAAAGAAGAAAGAGATTACTCACTTGCACAGGATTGAATTTCAAGTGGACACTTGTCGTCTTCAGAACAAATTCGAGAATTCTTTCTCTTCTATATTTTTCTTTCTTTCTTCCATTTGAGGGGTTCCAGTTCTAGTTTTTGTTATTGAGAGACCATTTTTGGTAGGAAAGTTGCAGTCATTCTGTGAGAGCACTTTTTTGGATCCAGAACTGTGATTCCACCTCCATTCTTCAGCATTTCTCTGTTGTATTGAGCAGCATGTGTGTTTTATGCAGATAGTTCTTTTCTGATAGGCGATCTATGAGTTATTTTCTGTACATCTTTCATGTATTCATTTTCAAGGAGAATGAATAAAATACAACAAAGGTTTCCAAATTCAACTTGAGTCTTGTCTCCTGTTTATGGATATGTAATCTTTCTAGTTTGTGATCAAGGATCATAGATTAGGTTGCATCTTGTTTTGGAATGTATGTGGTTAAAATGTCTTGCATATGGATCAAAGAGCCATGTAATTGCTTGGTATTTATCACAGGGTTTGCAGATTTCATGTTGGGATATTTTGAGTATGAGATTCAAATCTGAAGCAGATGTCTGTTCACAAGGTGAAGGATAGATCAGGGATCTGGATGTAGTAATATGTCTCAAATTTCTAAAAGATGTATGGTTATAATTCATTTAATTGCCCAATAGATAAGGCACTGATCAGAAATAGGATCACTAGATTTTGTTGCTTGTATTTGGGTCTTGCTGATATCAACATTATTAATCAAACGCTTTTCCCTTTCATGTTGAAGAGCTGTATTAGAATGCCCTCACTCAGCTTATGAGGTTCCTAGATCTACATTTAGCTACTGTAGATTGATGTTATTTCATGAGTTATCAGGAGAAATAAGTGTTTTATCTGCTTCATATTAGATTCAGTGTATGCTTTGACAACTGGTACCATATAAGGGATCTATAGGTTCACCAGCCTAGGTTTTGCAGAGCCTAAAGTTCAGAAGGGTCATGCCTTATAGTTGGCCCTGTGTCTGAAATGATATGTTGATAATGGGAGTTAGCTGCCCCTAGATGTGTCATATTCTCATGGGGATAATTGGAAATGGGTAACATTTTCAAACACCAACACCTTCAATACCATAATATTCATCATGAGAGGTACAAGATAGATCAATAGAGAGAATCACTGTTTCCTGACTTGAATCCTTAGCCTGGGTTGTGACCAGCCGAGGTTGATCTATTGATCCTAGGGGAAACCCTTGACAAATATCAAAAACTAGTTGTTTGGCTTGCTGATGGCAATTAGATTTATTCTTCTAGCTTTGATTTGATTGCCCCTTATTCATAAGAGACCTAGTCTTGTGCCCATCTCGTGGCAAATGTTGCGGATCTCAAATTGAAGCTTTCTTTGTAGACTTATTCTTATACTTGTCATGTGTCGAGTGTTACTAATCTCATTTTGGAGCCTATTTTGAGGATTTTCCTTTTTCAAAGGTTGAACCATACCCAAATCACAAATTTTCCCTAGGCTCCTGCTAACAAGTATCATGGAACCGAGGGTTCACAAAGAAAGGTTTGGCTAGCTAGACCACCACTTTCCCTCAAAATATTGACTTTCCAAATCACAATTTTTCCCCAGGCTCCTATTGAAAGGTATCATGGAACTGAGGATTTACAAAGAAAGGTTGAGCTAGCTAGACCATCACTTTCACTCGAAATAATGATTTTTCACTTGAGTATAGGTGAGTTTCCCAAAAATGGCAGTGCTAAAATTGAAATGTGTCATGATACTTCGTAGCCAGCTGCACTACAAGGATTGAAGAAAAAATACTAGAAAGGGCATCAAGATATGAAACCCTAGTTTGGTTTTGAGTGTTAACACTTGTGTCAACACCTACCCCTACAACTACACTTACTCCATTACCTAGCCTTGCTCCTACAATATCACCTACACTTGCTCTTGCCTATGCACCCCCTACAACTATACTTGCACCATTACCTGTTATTGCTCCTACTCTCACTGCCATCAGCTTTAGTAAATCTATCTTAAAAATAGGAAATTGTAGGGAATGAATCTATTATACATAAATATATTCCACCTCCGAAGTGCACCCCCTTGGTTGGATTCAACTAACTAAGAACATAATAGGTATTCCAAAATCATTGTCTCATTAAAATCCTTCTTTGATTACATCACTGAATAATTCATGAAGAACAGAAAAGGAGTATTTCTGAATCTTAAACTAGCATTGTCTATTTTCTCTTTTTTTCTATCCCTTAAGATGATCCAAAAATCCATTATATAGAGGATTGGATGCTTATTAAAAACATGATATAAAAGTCTTGAACAAACATCGTCAAAAAAGAAGGTGGAAGATCAACCATGACATACTACATTGATTAAGCAATAGAATATTAACTCGTAGTAAATATAGAAAATTGGGTCTTCCTAGATTTTTTGGAACAGTAACTCCTCTACAAGTGTGGCTTATCCATAGGAATTGAACTGCACTTCCCTTTCCATGATTGATCTCCATCATCTTCTTTCTTTAATGCAATAATCACCACCCTTTTGTGTCACTCTTCATTTCCTAAAATTTAGAAACATCCTAAACACATATGCAAGATAACATTCCTACTCTTATTCACATATTAGAACATAGCTTAAAATATTTATATGAAATACTGCATTCTATGTATAATATTAAGGAAATTATGTCATACATGCTACCCATAGGTTTAGTAAGTTCTAGTTGTCTCTAGCATAAGTTCACAAGATATTTAAACAAATTTTTTGGAAATGTTTTTAGAAAAAGCACAAAGAGTAAGTCCAAACTATAAAAACTATATCAAAATTGAGATATTAAATTGCCTCATCATTTGCCCCGCACTATGCAAATTCTTGTCCTCAAGTATTATACTTCTTTGCCATAGCTCTGAAATCTGCCACTATAATTTTCCCTTGCTTTCCACTTTTGAAAGTGTAGAAGAATCCTTTGATTTGTTTCCAATGTTCACCCAAGTGTTCCTCAACCAATGGATCCAGTCTGGTAGAATTATTATCATAAAGAGGCCAAAGAAGGGTAGGAGGCTGAAAAGTCAATGGCATCCATAATTCCTTCCTGATTTGTCTTCCCAATTGTAGATACTTAGCCACCCTATTAACAACTACCTCATAATTTACAGAGCTATGTGGTTTTACCTTTTTAAAGGTTGCTGACAATCGGTTCCATCAGTTCCTAAGCCTTGTAATAGCTCTTTGCTATGTAAAATTTGGAAGTGTCTAGTATTCTCTATACACCTTTTCTCTTTCTACAAACACTTTCTCTTTGATCTCTTGATGCAGGAGCATCCTGGGTTGCCTTGTTATCATGCTCATTTTTGTTCATTCTACAAGTTGGTGTCAAGTTACTGTAGCACTCAGTTGATGCTGAGTTACTATAGCACTTAGTTGGTGCCAAGTTATTGTAGCACTCAATTGGTGTCAAATTATTGTAGCACTTAGTTGATGCTGAGTTACTATAGCACTGAGTTGGTGTTGAGTTACTGTAGCACTTAGTTGGTGCTAAGTTACTATAGCACTTAGTTGGTGCTGAGTTACTATAGGACTTAGTTGGTGCCAAGTAACTATAGCACTTAGTCAGTGTTGAGTTACTGTAGCACTTAGTTGGTGCCAAGTTACTGTAGCACTTAGTGGATGTTGAGTTACCCAGTGTATGTTGAGTGACTCTTCATGTGCCAAGTTACCCAGTGTATGCCGAGTGACCCTTCATATGCTGAGTTTTCCTATTTATGTTGAGTGTTAGCATTTGGACGTGATTTTTGCAGGCTGACTTGCAAGATTTATTTTGATTGTGATATTTATGTTAAGATCTTTTTTTGGGATGTGTCCAGACCATTTTTGGGTTAGCCTTCCTCTTATGTAATGTTCTAGAATAATCTATAAGCCATTTTGACAAGTATATATAGAGTGTTTAGGCTTAGAGTAGGGCAAGTTTTTAGCAAGTTTTTGGGAGCAGATTGTAGAGTAGAACTAAAAAGTGTGAATTTTTTGTTGGATCTTTGAATGTGAATGTATTTGTAATTGGTTGTAACCTAGAAGGCCTTACAGCTAGGAATGTATGAAGATATTTTAATTCCTGCTTTTAACTTTTGTTCTTTGTGTTTGCTTCTGTTGTGTTAACTCTTGCAAGGTGGTTTAGATAGTTGGGTGAGCCTTTGGCCCTAGTTATTCATCATCTATCTATGTTAGTTGGTATCCAAGTAACTCTTCATGTGCCAAATTAGCAAGTGTATGTCGAGTGACCCTTCATGTGTCAAGTTTTCTTTTCTATGTTGAGTGTCAGCATTTGGATGTGATTTCTACAGGTCAACTTGCGAGATTTATTTCGATCGTGACATTTATGTTAAGATCTTTTCTTGGATGTGTCCAGACCATTGTTGGGTCAGCCTTCCTCTTATGTAATATTCTAGAATAATCTATAAGCCATTTTGGCAAGTATATATAGAGTGTTTAAGCTTAGAGTAGGACAAGTTTTTGACAAGTTTTTGGGAGCAAATTGCAGAGCAAAATTGAAAAGTGCAAATTTGTTGTTGGATCTTTGAATGTAAATATATTTGTAATTGGTCATAACCTATAAGGCCTTACAGTTGGGCATGTATGAAGATATTTTGATGAATCAATAAAATCATTTCACTCTTCTTTCTCTTTTGGTTGTTGTTCTTTGTGTTTTCTTCTGTTGTGTTAACTCTTGTGAGGTGGTTTGGATAGTTGGGTGAGCCTTTCGCCCTAGTTATTTATCCTTTACCTATGTTAGTTGGTATTAGAGCTTGAGGTTCATCCTTGTGGATATTGGATCATGTAGAACCCTAATTTAGATTTGGTTTTAGGGTGGAAAATAGGTGGATTTGACCTATAACTTGCAGAGGTTTACGATCTTGTAGGAACCTAATTTGCAAAGATGCTTCATGGTAGAGGAAATAATGTTGATAATGCTATATTGGGTTTTTTGAGACAAATTTTAGGAAGATTAGATGTTGTGGAGATAGCCCAAAGGAGAGGAGCACATCTAGATGATGTAAGTGATGATGAAGCAACAACATCAAGCCATAATCCAGAACTTGAAGAAGATCAAGATGAGGAAATATTATTGTGAGTGTTGTTTAGGGAAAATTCAAAGCCTACTATAGAAATTGTTCCTTATGATGAAAAATTGGATACCAATGCTATGTTTGATTGGATCTCTGATATGGAGAAGTTATTTGAGTATGAAAACACTCTTGATAATAGAAAGGTGAAGATTGCAGTCACTAGGTTGAAAGGTCATGCATCACTATGGTGGGAGCACTTGCAAACTAATAGACAAAGGAGAGGAAAAGAGAAGATCAAAACTTGACCAAAGATGGTGACCAAGGTAAAGAACAAATTCCTCCTTGTTTCTTACCAAGTTAGCTTGTTGAGAAAGATGCAAAATTTGAAACAAAAGGACATGACTATGAAGGAGTATACTAAGGAATTCTATAGATTGGACATTAGATCTGGACATGTGGATGGTGATGTTGAGAAAATTACAAGGTACATTAATGGATTGAGATCTAGAATACAAGATGAAATAAGTTTTGTGAAGTTGGAAAGTGTTGAGGAAGCATATCAATATGCCTTGAAAGCTAAGGAGATCTTGACAAAGAAGCATGAACAAAGACAAAGAGGTAGAGGTGGTAGATTCCAGAGAGGTAGAGGTAGATCTTATGGTGAAGGTGGTAGATTTAACAATTTTTTGTAGGATAATGGAAAATTTTAATGGAAGAATGATAACAAAGGCAAAGACCAAATGGAAAAGTGGTAATTCTTACCTGTTGGTCTGATTTTTTACAAAGTAAATTTCTTCTAGTCTTGGTTTGAAAAATCAAAATTGAATCCATTATTTTCCTACTAGGGTTTTTGGTTCTCTAGCCTTGCACTTTTAATAACCTCTAAAAACCTACTAAACCCTAAGTCTTGCATTCCTTTTGAATTTATTTGGGCACAAAGCTTTTCAAATTTCAAATATTCCTTGACCCGTCTAAATCTTTCATGCCCCCAAGTGCCTTTTATCCTTTTGTTTCCACCATCTGATCTTTACAAGATCTAAGGCTATCATGTCATTGCTATGTGAAGATGCAAGTGTTTTAATGATAGCGACATAGTGACTACCATGAAATTGACTGGTGGTGTCATAAAATGGAGGCTCGACGCTGGAAAATTGCATTGTTTCAAAAAGGTTTCAATCATGTGCTTCATGTTAGAGTTGTTAGAACTGGAAAATGAACCAAATGTAATGAAGTGCAAGTGGCATCACCGGAATCCATTTTTTTGATAAGTCGCTATTTTGCGATCAGAAAAAGTTTACATCTTGCTGGTAGTGACATAGTGCCTTAATAGAAAATATAGGAGATGACAGTTTTTGAAAAATCTAATGACCATGAAAGTTCCCAAGTGGCATTGGGGATGTTTGTTTTATTATTGTGTCATAAGTATTAATTATGCATTGATTGTGGTAATGATGGCAGAAATGAAAAATTTCTCAGCACCAAAAACTCTAAAGCCTTAAAGAGGTCGCTATGTCACAGTCAAAAAATGAAAGAATTCCAGCATTAGCAACATAGCGCCTTGACAGAAAACAGAGATGTGGCAACAATTCCAAGAGGTGGGTCCCAAACGTCTACTTTATTAGACATGAATAATGCAATCTTTTGGACATGGTGGCATCCTATTGGAAACATGTATGCACTAAAAGTTTTGAGAACACCTAAAGTCGCTATGTAATGATCAAAAAATCTTTACACTTCATCCGTAGTGACATAGCACCTAGCCTAAAAATGTGCATGCGGTGGGACCCAAATCATGTGGTGTTATAGATAAGATTAGAATGTTAAGTTATATGCTAGCTTGATAGGATATTCCCACATCATCAATAAAACATGGACCCGCACCCAAGTCAGAAGTCAGATGAAAGATTGTAATCGTTGGAATAAGATCAGATCAATAATCATCACCAAGTTGCTATGAGAAGATGTGCATAGTTTACCCAATGTGACATGGCAACCAAGGGACCAACCATATTTATATGGATGTAATGCAGTTTCCTCACCTTCAGATTCAACTCAGATCTACAGCTATCACTTTATCACTATGGAGAGTTGCTTGAATGTTAAGGATAGTGACATAGTGAGTAAAGAAAATAGATATGGGTCGCACCACATTTGTATTAAGTATTGAATCAAATGTCCTCCGCTTGATCAAGATGAAATCAATGGTTGTTTCTATATCACATAGGCAACATGCTCACTCTTTATGTATAACAAGATAGCGACTAGGTGACACGTGTCCTCAAGGATTAGTGGGTCCAATTGGAAATGCAAGTAGTGAAGGAAAAGTACATATGGAGAATTTTCATTAGTTTGACTACCAGCATGTCAAGTGGAAGATGAGTCATCCCTATTTTCACTCCTAGATCGTAGGATTTTCTGAGATCAACAGTGAAAATTTAAAAAGGGAAGGTAATGCCACTCTGTTTCACTTGTAGTTCATTAATGAGGAATGAGAGCTTCATGTGTGAGCAAAAAATAGAGTATATTGTTGATGATTTTGTCATTTCCATCTCATGCAAACAAGATTTCAAGATTTAAAAGTAGAAGAAATTAGCAAGAAATTGGTGTTGTGGTTGATTGAAATGTGAAATGATTTCTTTCCGCACTCAAAACATTGTAGAGTTACAGAGAAGAACTAACAAAAGGTCAAGTAAGTTCCTATGTTTTGTTTTCTTTGTAGCATTTTAGTTTTCTACAAATTGTAGTAAATATGCCTCCAAAGAAGGTGTTCTTTGGGAAGGAGGATTATTTGGCTAGGAATATTCATAATGACCTGCTTGAATTGCTCCCTGAGCCTACCACTAAAATTGTGCAAGTTAAAAAGTTAACTTCATCAAACCCTAGGCTTAAAGTTGCAGATGGGTTATCTGATAAGGGAAATTGAGTCTAGGATGCCAAAACCTCTCAAACTTGTCTTTCTTTATTCAAGAAATGGTTTTTAGAAAGAAATTTATTTACCCCACATGCCAATATCTGGAACTTTGATTTAGGAAAATTAGTAGTTCCAAGTATTTTTATGAATTACAACCTCCTAGAAGCTATTGCAAAGAATTATGATCAAGTAATTAGAGTGGTGAGAAGAATTGATGGTGAAATTTTGATCACAATCAGTCCAGAGGAAATTTGACAGCTATTTGGTTTAGGGCCTCTAACAGACTATCATGTGCCCATTGAATTGCAAGAACTAGAGAAAGAAAATGTGTCAAAGAAGGATGCAATTAAGTAGGTGCACTGAGGGCACATATTGGAAAAATTGGAATTTTTCCAGCAATTATAGCATCCTCTCAAGAACCTTTCAAAAGGGCGTATTTCAATACCAGGGCTATGGAGGCATACAGGACCCTATGTAGAGTTTTTAGTGAAGATGAAGAGGAATTTATGCCCATAGGTTTTATGTATATGATTACTCAAATTTCCTCTTTTGGTGTGGACATTATTTTTTATTTTGCCTTCTTTTTAGCAAAAGAAATTCATAATGGCTTGGTTGGGATTTTGAAAGGCAAGGTGAAGAAATTTTTTGGTCATTATTCTTTGTTGATGCATTTTTTTTGTTCAAAGGAGTAACATTTTTTGTTACAAAAATGAAATTAAATAGAGAACAGAATGGGGAAAAACCCAGTCTAGTTGTGGAGTGTAGATATGACATGGGAAGTAGACAAGGCAAGTTTTGTTAGATTTGATAGGTACTTTTCTTCAAAGTTGAGGTGCCTATTATTAAGTGACAATTTCAGAGTACCTAAGGCATTGGTTACAAGTCTTATTAGGCCCCTAGACAATCCTATTGTTTTGAAAGTTTCACATAATTGGGGAGACATCATCCCATATTTAGTCTCAACTGTCTTTAGGATTTATGGTTTCAAAGGTACTCCCCATGTATTACCCTACCAAGTTCCATTAAAGGTAGGAGTAACTGAATTTTTGTGGTAGCTAGGAGGACTAGAGGAAACTTATTTGTTGAAAAGGTAAAGAGGGTCAATATTCCCAACTTGCATTGTAGCCCACCAATTTGTGATAACAAAAGGGGGTTGGCTTTCTCTGCATAAAATATTAGATCAATACAAGATGGTTGTCTCTCATCCCCATTTCTCTAACACTAAGGGATTCTATAATTTGGCCTTTAGGCATACGGTCAAGCTTGGCAAAATTGATCATGAGTCATATTTTCCTGAAGACATAATAAGAAATGAATACTCCTTGCAAGAACAAGAAACTAAGAAAGAAAAATGGAGAGTGTTCTCAAGGGTTTTGGATTTTATTCATTATTTTGATGAAAATTATAGTGCTCTAGGTAATGCCATTATAGAGGTAGATAGAATAAATAAGCTCATGATTACTTTCCCTAAAACAATGGAAACTATGAATCAGAAAAATAAAAAAATTATTAATTATTTTCCTGATAAGGCTAAGGAGGTGATGACGAGATTGGGATTCACTCCTAATCTAGGCATAGGACAATTGACTGTCCAAAAAAGGCCAAGGTACACTATCATTCAAAATAAGAAGACCACTATGGACAAAAGTAAATAATAATTGGATCCATTAGTGCTATCTAGGAAGAGAAACCTCCTGAGCCCTCCCCTAAGAGGCAAAAAATAACAAAAGATCAAGGTCCTCACATTGAGGAATATTCACCTTTACAATCCCCTCTAAGGATTGAAGAAGAACAACTTACTGGGGAGCAAATTGAACAGTTGGGGTCACAAGGAGGAATTTTCATTACCCAGGTAGAAATAAATGAAGGAAACCCCCAGGAGCCTCCTATAACAAGCTTAGAGTTGATAGTAGCATATTTTAAAGGAAGGTAATTAGACCTTGTAATAGAGCAAGCTAGTCAACAATTTTTGTCAGATGATAGTTTTGTTTAGTCTAGAGCTTTCTACTAGTTTGCATGAAGAACAAACATAGGAAAGTTCAAAGAAAGATGTAATAAGTTAAGAATAGAGCATCCAGAGCTAGAGGAGGCATCCTTGCAAAATTAGGTAAAAGAAAAGATGATGCAATAATTCCAAAGTATAACTCTTGAAGAGGGGAGGCAAATGGTGAAAGCATCAAATATTCTATTGCTACCTAATTGAGACATAGCAAATGCCCTAATTTTTAATTCTGTTTCAAATAAATTGGACCTACAAGAACAAAATAAAAAGGAATTCATAGGTACTACTTTCAGTGAGGACCAGGTCACTTTGGTTATATGGTCATTAAGGAAGGGATCTAGGGTTGTTTCATCATAGCCAAATGACTTAGGATTAGTGGGAAATATCATTGTTAGAAGAGTAGAAGATACCTCCCATGTGTAGACAATTCACATGGGTGTTGGAACATCTCAATTATTTTGGCTACTTTAGAAAAGGAAGAAAAACCAATGTTTGAATTGTAGACTAAGTATGCGAGAGTTTTGGAGGCCTATAATAAAAAAGTTCATAAAAGAATTGAACTTGAAAATAAGGTAATGGGGAGGTCTTCCAGGCCAACAATCACATATCCTCGCCCTCCAGTGGAACCTTTTAAATCCACTCCTCTCATAGAAATGCTAGATACCCCCACAAAGGCCACAATATTACATAGCTGGAGACTTTGAAGAAGAAAAGAGGAAACTATGGGCATTACATGTAGAGTTGAATGTACAATATGAAGATAAACTAAGAAAGGCTCTTATGTATCTGGTAGATAAAATTGAATGGCCATTGTTTTATGATCAATTATCAAAAGTGATAAGCAAATGGTAAGAGATGAAAGCCCATGAAGAGACATTGAAGCCCATTTTTAATAAGTGGGGAAAGAGAAGAAAAGAAATTACTTTTTTATGTTACTTTGTTATAAGGTCTATCCATGACCATATTGAAAAAACATTTGATGTTGCTAATGATCTGTCAGATTTTGATGACAAAAGAGTTGCATTACAATTGAAGGTTGTTTCTTATCTAAGCAAGTATAAGAGTGAGAAATTTGATTTATTCCCTCATGCTTTAGATAGAAAGAATAAATTAAAGAATAAAGATGAATGGGCTAAGGAATTGGATGACTTATTCTGTTTAAGAATGAATAAGGTCATCAATGAGAAAGGGCATGCCTAGTGGGACACCATGACAAAGGAATTGGTGAAGGTCCAATTATTTTTTGATTCTTTAAAATAAGATTTTGTTAGTATTGATAGGGAAGCTGAGTACGTGCTTAGAAAGAAACATGATATTTTGCAATTTAATTGGCTAGATGATACACTTTTTGACAAGTGGATGACAAATATTGCTTCTGATGAACAATTTGAAGAAGTTGAAACATATGATGATGAGGTGCATGAGGATGAAGTAAAAATTATTGATATAACAGCACTAGATTGGAGAGAGGATAAGGATAAGGTCAACACTCAATTTTAGTTACAGTTTCAGAAGCCCAAGATGTGGACATGACAGAGGAACAAACAAGAGTAAAAGTAGTTTTGTCAATTTAGGATGAAAATAGTGAAAACCCTCAAGTAGAGATTGATTTGCAAGTACCACAACAAGATTCATCATTGGCCAATATAGTAGCTGCATATGCCAAAGATTCAAAATAGTGGTAGCCAATCAAAGAACCAATAGCTTGTGAAGATGTAACATAAATGGGACCTACCAAAGAATTACTTGATGTATAATCTTTTTGTTACACAAAGTTTTTGTCCTTTTCTGACTTTTTGCAAAGTGTAAATATCTTTTTTTAAAGGACACCTATTAGTTCTCTATGCCTGAAGCTTGTTGCATCTCACACTATATAAGTGAGTTTCCAAGGCTAGAGAAGGGGCCAATTTCTAATGCAATTTTAGTTTACACTAAGTATGTTTCGGTCCAGTTATTGTGGCAAAATTTATGATGTATCTTCTCTACAAATTTTCTAAGAATACATTGTTGTTACATGATCCTTGTGTCTTTTTCTAGAGTTATTTTGAGTTTTATTACAATTGTATACAATTTTCAAGGAAAATTAATACAAAATTGAACTGTCCTTATATCTATTCTTACTAAAGTTTGTCTCCATTATTTTTGATAAGATAAATAGGCTTTGAAGGGAACTTGAAACCCTTTACAAATCAAGATTTTTCAATGAAGCCCAAACCAAAAAAACTACAGTCCTAAAGAAGAATGGGTCACAAAATAGAAGTGACCAGAGTGGCATCACAAATAAAATAGTACACATCAGCCACACAACCAGGTTTTGAAGGGTGCTTGAAACCCTATATGAGTCAAAAAAGGAGAAACAAGTCACCAAACAAAAGGTTACCATTGTGGCAAAACAAAAAACAAGACAATAATAGCCACAAAAATAGGATTTTAATGGGCTCCTAAAACCCCAAAATGAAACACACTGCCAAGAGCAAAAGGCCAAAAAATCCAAGGAACAACTGGCCAAAAGCCAAGTGAGTCAGACTTTCCCTTTTGAGCCCTTCAAGTTAGACCTCAGTGCCATGTCAAAAGAGGGAATGGGTGGCTTTCCCTTTTTTCCTTTTACTGTAGTCCATCCATCCTCCACCAAACCAATAGCCTTTTGCCATCAAAAATCAGCACCATCATAGCCAAAACCTAAAACCCCAGAGGCCAGGGAAAAGGATGAAGAAGCGAAAGTGACAGCAGAAACCTGAGATAGAACAGTGGCACCCAAAAAAGGTATCATAGGAGGAACTTCCTTGGAAACACTAGAAGAAAGACTAGCAACCACAATAGAGGGATCCAAAATTGGATCCATCGACAAGAATTCATGAGAGGGAAGATCAACAGAGACAGGAGCAGAGTCCAATCTAGAAACCGGGTCTAGAGACGGACCTGCTGTCACCACTGAAGGAGCCAGAGGAGGGGATAGAAGTGAAACAGAAGCAAAATCCACCCCAAAAGCAAGGATAGCAGCAGGAAAATTGAGAGCAGGAACAGAAGCTAGAGACTGGCCAGTAGTCACCACGGAAGTGGAAGAAGGAGGAACCATCTTCAAGATACTAGGAGAAGAAGGAATTTGAGAAGATTTCATAGCAGCCTTCACATACGTGTAGTGGTCATTTGAGACCCCCTTCCACCAAGAAGGGGACAATTTCTGTCTAGATTTACCTGAAAGCATCTGAAAGCCAGGTGACCAGTCAAGTGGCAATTCCTGCAGTGAAAGGGGATACCCTCATAGTCTAGAAGAATGTTCTAAGAACCAAGAGGAGATTCCACCAAAATCATATCCGAGAGACCCTTAGAAATTTCGATCTCAACAAGAATGTGAGCAAATTTTGATCGATACAAGCCGTCAGTATCTGTATCAGATTTCACAAAGTCTCCAAGTACATTCCCCACCTCCACCTAGAAAGGTTACAGCCAAAGAGGAAGGGGGAGGTTTAGCAGCCTTACCCAAAGAGGGGTCTTCTTAAAAGTTTTAGTTGAAGAGTTGAAATCCTTGTGCCAAATTTTTTCCAACAAGAGAAACTTCCCATCCCAAGATAAATTATTGCTAAGAATGGCATTTCTGTCATCCGCAGTATCAAATTGCACAACAAAAAAACCCATTGCCATAGGGTAAATCTAGGCACTCTTTGAAATGAATGATTCAGCAGTAGCCAAGAAATCATCCAAATTTATAGAAATCTTATCAACTAAAGAAGAATTTAGAAGAAGCCTTTTTGGGTTACATACCACAACCGGCATAGCAGCACGGAACCCTGAATCACGAGACCCAGGCTGCACCGTCTGACCACCAATACTAGCCTCAAATGCAACCACATCAACATAGGAAATGGCTGAACCACCCACAACTCTAGGCACAACCCTTGCCTGATCAACAGAAGTGACCGCTGCAAAGCCAAACATAGGAGAAGAAGCCGAAGTAGCCATAAAAACCCAATACAGAAGACAAAAAAGGACGGGCTGGGCAAAAAAGTTAGATGGGAAGTCAAAGCCAGATAGGAAGCCAAATCCATTATTATTACTTGGTTATTCTGATATTGTATGAGCAAAGCTTGTCCACTTGAATGCAATTCACTTAGGTTGTATGTCAATTCATTATTGCTATTAATTCAATGAATTAAGTAAAGGCTTTAGTGAATTTGATAGGATTGTTATGGTAATAGAAAGGATGTCTGTAAGAATGAATTCTAGTAAGAATTGCTAATAATATTTTTTGTAATGCAACAAGTCCAATCTATATATTGGAGTAGACTCTGAATCCCAATGGAATAGACACTGATCTAGTTAATCCAGTCTGCAGATAGGTAGATCGTGAATAAGCATCAAAGTCTAAAATCAAAATCAATTTTATTTTATTATTTTCAAGATTTTCAAAGGTGGTCAGCACTTATTTGCATGTAATCTTTAAGCTTTAGTTAGCTACTATTGCTGGAAGCACTTGCAAATCTAAGAAGAATTGTGACCAAATCTACTTATAAGGGATGTATATCACCTAAAAGTGTCAAGGAATGGATAAGCTATATATATGTCAAAGATAAAGGATGAGAATCAGAATGAAACTAATGAGATTCTCATATAGTTGCATTCATTTTGAATTATCCCTTAGGTATACCCACCTTGGTTCTGCAGAGCCTAAAGAGTAGAAAATCATTCCTAGTTTTGTTGAAGTTGGCTCCAAATAATATACAAACATAATTGTTGATGGTAAGTAGCTAATCCTTAGATTTGTGAGTATTATTATTTTGGTATTGAGCTTTTCGTTGTTCAATTGTTGAAAAACACCAACATTACCGAGGAGGCACTAATTCTTACTGAGGAAGAGGTAATTCTTATTTTAGAGGTGGATTTTATGGTAATTATTTTAGATGTGGTAAAGAGGGATATAGATATTTTGAATGTAGATCATTTGAAAGTGAGCAAGGTAGTAGAAATTTTGTGATTTAAGGAGATGATGAGGGTTCACCAAGTGGACCTGAGGCTAGAGATAATCTGATGGTGAGAAGAACCTTATGTAATAAGGGAAGTGATGAGGAACCTATTTTAAGGAGAAGTCTTTTCAAGACAAGATGTAAGATGGCTGGAAAATACTACAAAGTGATCATCGACAATGGAATTTCTACAAATTTGGCATTAGAAGAGTTGGTTACAAATTTGCAATTGTAGAGGCTGAAGCATCCTAAACCCTATCATGTTTCATGGATCAAAGATGAGTATAAGATATTGGTAAGTGAATAATGCCTTGTGAAGTTCAAAATTGTACATTACTTTGATGAAGTTTTCTATGATATTATGCCCATGGATTGTTGTTGTATTTTGTTGGGTAGACCTTGGAAATATAATAGATATGTTGTACATGATGGAATATTAAATCAATATACTCTTTGGGTAAATGGGAAGAAAAAAATATTGTTGTCTTTAATTGAAAGTCCAGATGAGGTTAATTGCACTACTGTAAAATTTTGCATGGTTAATGGGAAATAATTTGAAAAAGAAATGAAAAAGAATCAAGTCTATTTTGCCATAGTTCCTAGAGGACCGAGTGTTGGTAGTAGTGACTGAGTAGCAGAAGCTAGTAATGACCAAGTGACAATAGATAGTGATAGCCAAGTACCAGTAGAAATTACAAAATTGTTGAATGGGTATAAAGACATTATTGTTGATGTATTCCTGATGGTTTACCTCTAGTAAGAAGTATAAGTCATTGTATGGATCTAATTTTTGGAGCTAGTTTTCCAAACAAAGCAACATATAGATTGACACCTACAGAGAATGAAGAACTTTACAGACAAGTGCATGAGTTTTTGTACAGCTAGGAATATATGAAGATATTTTAATGAATCAATAAAAGTATTTCTCTCTTCTTCCTCCTTTTGGTTGTTGTTTTTTGTGTTTTCTTCCATTGTGTTAACTCTTGTAGGGTGGTTTGGATAGTTGGGTGAGCCTTTGACCCTAGTTATTCATCCTTTGCCTAAATCAGTTGGTATCTGAGTGACTCTTCATGTGTCAAGTTACCCAGTGTATGCTGAGTGACCCTTCATGTGTTGAGCTTTCCTATTTATGCCGAGTGTCAGCATTTGGACGTGATTTCTATAGGCTGACTTGCAGGATTTATTTTGATCATGACATTTGTGTTAAGATCTTTTCTTTGGATGTGTCTAGACCATTGTTGGTTTGGCCTTCCTCTTATGTAATGTTCTAGAATAATTTGTAAGTCATTTTGGAAAGTATATAGAGAGAGTGTTTAGGCTTAGAGTAGGGCAAGTTTTAAGAATGTTTTTGGGACCAAATTGCATAGCAGAACTAAATAGTGTGAATTTGTTGTTGGATATTTGAATGTTAATGTATTTGTAATTGGGCATAACCTAGAAGGCCTTATAGTTGGGCATCTATGAAGATATTTTGATGAATCAATAAAATCATTTCACATTTCTTCATCCTTTGGTTGTTGTTCTTTGTGTTTGCTTCTATTGTGTTAACTCTTGCAGGGTGGTTTGGATAGTTGGGTGAGCCTTTGGCCCTAGTTATTTATCCTTTGCCTGCATCATCTCTAGTTTTGGTCTTCTACATGCTAATCTAAACTTGTCTCTTAGAAGGTCATCAGGCTTACATGATTTAGCCTGTGATGGTAATGGTTTATATTTCTCAAGATCTCTATAGGTATCTAACTACCTATCATAATTTTTCTTATTATGCATCTAGGACATTAAAGCTTTGAGGTGAACATCTCCTATGTAAAGTAGAGGATTCCACTCTGTCTCATGTGGAATTATGAAATTGTGTAAGTAAATTTCACACAACAAATTCTTCCACCATGAAGGAAAATTCTAATACACATTATAGAAATCTTTAGCATTTTTAAATTCACAATCAACATCCCTTATTGTCATCATCAATTGAAATAGCAAAAATTGTTCCTTCAAACAAAGGGAATACACCTTGGGTGGTGGCATGTAAGCCATCACTTGGTCAACTAACTTTAAAGCTTTATTCATTTATTGTTTTTGTTTCTCACGTTACTCCTTAGTGACTCAATTTCCTCATCTTTATCAAATATTACTTTCTACATTTGGTTCTTTTCTTGCTTCCACAAGGCCTTTTAAAAATAAAATCATTTTACAAACCAAATAATATAGATTGAATTGTTGATGAAGGGAATTTTTGAGCCATAGATTTCTTCTTTTTTTCCTTAGCAACTTGCTAAAAGTAATAGGTATAGCAGGAGGATCTATAAGGTATGAGAGAAATATTAGAATATTCAGAGATTGGTGACATGGTAGGTTGATCATTGTTAGGGGCTTTTTCTAGGACAGCAGTGCGGTTTGACTTGCACATTTCCTTACTCCCCTATGGAATTTCATTAATAGGCTCATTTTCATTTATTTCCATATTTTGGGGTTCCAATTGCACAAGAAAGTCATCTATAATATTCTCAACTACTGATTTTGTATGAGATTTTGAAATTGGGGCATTTAGATTTTGTGGAAACTAGGGATACTAGACCTCACATATGAGGGCTTCTACACATAGGAACCTCATTAGCTTGAACCATTTTATGGGTCTACTTTGGTTTAGGCATGACTAGGGTAGATGCTACAGGAGTGGTTGCTGCAGGAATAGACCTTTTCCTCTTTTATACTTTAACAGAAGGGTTTTGGGCTTCCTTTCCAAGATTAGGCTATGTTTACCAACCTTAAACTTGCCTTTGTTTCTTGAAGAGTTAGGTATATCACTTCTAAAATAGGCTCAATAGGTTTATCAGAAGAGGGTAATGCCGGTTCTTTTTCTATTTCAGCTAGATTCTGACTAGTCTCTGCAATTTCTTCCTCATTCCCTAAATTTTACAGAATAGGATTGGCTTGAGGCTGCAAGGTTTTAAATTCAACAAAGTCTGCCCATGACACAAGGAAGGAATCCCTAAGATACCTTTCAATTAAAATTTTGATGAAGGTATGATGAGAAATAGAATTTGCATTTCTTTTCTGAGTTTCCTCAACACTAATACACAACATATTATAAAGGAAATTGGGGACATTAACTTGAATGTTATGTCTTATACAACTAAGCAACTCAAAATGGTGAGCATGCAAGTTTGAAAACATGCCTTCACAAGTAAAGTACCTAATGATATGGGTTGTAAATTCTAGATATGGATCCAAAAGAGAGAGTCTTTTACACCCTTTCTTTGAAATATCCAATTGAGGGTCACCTGGCCAAAAGAACTGTGCTCGTGACACCTTGTCATCATGTTCATTCGGATAATGCTCCCCATGTGCTAGTAGTCTTGAATTCTTCTATCCACTCCTCAAAATCACTCTTAATCCCCATACTATGTCTTCCACTTCATGAAATTTCTCATAAACTCTATTGCTACTTCTTCATTAAGCTCAGTTAACTGCAGGAAGTAGCTAAGCCATCCACAGGCGTGAAATCATCAGACTGCTTTTACATCTGCAAGACACTATTAACAACTAGCTCATACCTTTGCAACTCTCCTCCCATCTTCAAAATTCTTAGGCTAAAATTTTTCTATTCTCACCTCCTTGATCAATTTTATCCCCTTTAACATTTCTGCAAATACCCTCTTCTCATAATTTCAAATTGGCTTTTTTGAGAAATGTCGATATCTCATTCTCTTAACAAGACTCTGTTATGTTTGGCATGTAAAATAATGATGCAATTAATTATGAAGGAAATCAAGGTTTAACTAGAAGTTTTCACATAATAAATCATAGTCCTTTTTTAGTCATGTCAATCACAAATGATCTTTCTCAAAATTGTAATAAAAAGGTACATCAAATACAAAAAGATTTTAAAAATTAAAATCAGACTGCCACTAAAGTACAACCTATAATATGAACATGACTAAGGTGATGTGGAGATGAAATTTGTAAATTAATACACTTTCTTGGCCCCCCACTAAATTTTGACAATTGTCCACACTTAAAAAAAATTGGCACAAGAATGAAAAACTGGCTTAAAGCTTAAACAATACATTTAATGCAGTATTATATATAAATATTGAAACCGATGTGCTAAAATTGAATAAAGAGTAAAAAATGTTGTACTTGAAATTTGAGAGCATACTTCTACATGCAAACTAATGAGGTAGTGAAGTCTAATAACCGTAGAAAAAGTGTTGACGATATAGTTTTTTGAAATTAGTAAAAATAGAATTTTTGGGTGCCATGGAGTGTGAGTAGATGATAGATAAAGAAATGAGATGAGTTGATATGAAGAAAAGAAAAAATGAATGAAAGAATGGACCTCAGATTAGATGAGGTTTTATTATGAGTGCTCGTTAAGGGTTTTTTATGGTGAGGCTATAGGAAGAAGGTTTTCACCTTCTACTGCAAGAATTGTGTCTGCTAGGAAATTATTTAGTCAAAACTATTGCAGGAACTCATCTTTGGTCTATGGTTTATGATAGAGGTGCAACCTATGGCTATTTACAAAAAATTTGAATTGGATAGGATCAATGGTTGTTAGTTGGGCTACTTCATTTTTTAATACATACTGAATTTCATAAGCCCCTAGCCACCAAGTTTGTAACTTCCCTGGATTCTCTTTGAAATGAGAATCATATAGGAGAGCCCAATCTTCCACTTGGAATTATTTATTATTGATATGTGTACCATGCCACTTCTTTCACTACTAATGAATGATCTCTATTATTTCCAACATTTTTTTTCACATTTCATCCGGTGAGTTCAAGTGGAGAAGTCTCTCTTGTTGTGTTGCAGGAATGCTCATGTTCAATTCCAAGGTAGTGCATAGGGTTTTATGTTCAAATTAAATAGGCAATATTGTTTCTTTTTGATACACAAGTTCAATTGGATTAAATCTAGTTGTTATCTTCCATGTAGTTTGGCATGCCCATACAGCTTTAGTTAACCTGCTGCTCCAATCCTTCCTATGTATTTGTACTGTCTTGGTCAAAATGGCTTCAATTTCTCTATTGGTGACCTCTGCTTGCCCATTTTCCTAAGGATGATAGCCTTATTTTGTTTTCTTTCATAACTACCATCAAGTTTGATGTGAATTGGGTGCCTTGATCTGTGACAAGTTCGCTAGGAACTCCATAGCGTGTGAATATTTCTTCATATAAGAATTTAGCTACTTTCTCATATCTTGAATTTTTCATTGCCCTAACCTCCACCCATTTAGTTAAATAATCTATGCATACTAAGATGTAGGATTTTCCATTTGATGGTGGATCAATTGGACCTATAAATTCCATACCCTACTTGTCACAGGGTGTTACAATAATCTATGGATTGAGTGGCATCTCATCTAACTTGGTTGGTCGGCCCATCCTCTAGCATTTGTCACTCTTGGTGGTATAATTTGATGCATCCTTATGTAATGTTGGCCAATAATATCTAGTTGTAAGTATCATTAGTGTTATTCTCTTTCCTGCAAAATGGCCTCCACATGATTCATCGTAATAGGCATGTAGTATGTCATATATCTTATTCTCTCTGACACATCTCTTCATGACCTAATTTGGTCTAGTATAGAAGAGATTGTTATCTATCCATGAATAATAATAAAAATTATCTACTAGCTTCCTCTTTTCCTTGTGAGAGAAGTGTGGGGGCATTCTATTTACAGAAAGATAGTTTGCTATGTCTGCATACCATGGTGTATGAGTTGTTATGTGAAACAGGTGCTCATCTAGAAAGGTATCTTCAATTGGAGTTGGATCTTCATTGGCAATGTGCAGTTTGGACAAATAATCAAAAATTATGTTGGAATTTCTAGACTTATCAATAATGGTAACATCAAAATCCTACAACAACATGAGCCATCTTGCCAATATGCCCATTACAGTAGGTTTGTTCGTTAAGTACCTTATAGTTGAGTGGTTAGTATGAATAAAAATAGGATATCCAGTTACATAATGTCTGAATTTGTTTAATGCATAAACTAAAGCTAAAAGTTATTTCTTAGTTATTGTGTAATTCAGTTAAGGACCATGGAGGCTTTTACTATTATAGTAGATGGCATTTTCAAGATTAGTAGGTTTTTTTCCTAATACAACACCTACAGTATAGTCTGATGCATTAGTATAGATATGAAATGGAATTGACCAATCTGGTCCCTTCAAAACTAGTGTCATAGTGAGGAGTTTCTTAAGTTGCAGGAAGCCTTCATGACATGCAGGTGTCTAATTGAATTCATCTTCTTTAGTCAATAGTGTATACAAAGGACTAGCTATTTTATTGAAATCTTTAATGAAATGCATGTAATAGCCAGCATGACCTAAAAAAGATCTTACATCCTTTGGTTTTGTAGGTATGAGAAATGTTAGAATTACCTCTATTTTAGCTAGATCCACTTGTATTCTTGCAGCTGATATAAAATTACCAAGCACCACTCCTTCCTGCATGAGCTTGAAAAATTTCTCACTATTGAGTGATAAATTATGATCTTTGCATCAAACAAGAAACTTTTTCAATTTCATCAAGGCTTCCTCAAAGGTGACTCTAAATGCTATGAAATCATCCATGTATATTTCCATGCAATCATGCAAGATACCAGCAAAAATGTTGATCACACCTCTTTGAAATGTTGCAGGAGCAGTACACAAGCCAAATGGAAAGACAAAATATACAAAAGTTATTGAAAATATGTCGAATCAATTAGATAAGGTAAGTTATGGTTTTCATTTATGGCAACATATTTGTTTTGTAGGCTAATCATGTTCATTGGTGAAGAAAAATTGTCAAAGTATCAGACAGCATTACAGCGCAGCATAATAGATTTGATGATAGCAAAATATTCCCTTGGAATATTCTCTTACACAATTAACTATGGATGCAGGACATCATACTGATGATGTATACTAGTGCACGATTCTGTATGATCAATCAAGTTTGAGTTATGAAGAAATTATCAATGTAGTGATGACACTACACAGAACAGAGTATATTAGTAGAATGTGTTAAATGACTTGTTTTATTGTTTTGAGCTAAAAAAATTTAATAAGCTGACTCTAATGATGTTATGTGAGCCAACTAAGGAAGAAGTTACCAATATGTTTGGTATAAGTAAAGAACTATATTTGTTAAGTTAAAGTGAAGTGGTGAATGATGCAAAAAAGGTTTAAATCAGTGATTGTGAACTTAACATGATCTTGTGAAATGTGAGTAACAAGTGAATGTGATACTTTGATATATGATGTGAAGCATTTTTATGCAAGATATGTTGTAGAATTATATGTGTGCAGTCACCCTTGTGTAAAGAATTATCAGTCAAAAGATTTGCAAAGCATAACAAGTATTTTAGTATTGTATGTATACTTATTTCTTGAAGAACTTATTGTATAGTTCCATGTTAGGGTAGTGGGCTCTTCTTGTACACATTTTTAAATGATCTGCCAACTCCTAATAGGGTTTAAATAACTCCTAATAGGGTTGAGGCTTCTAACAAGTCCTAGTCTCCTAATAGGGACTCGAGACACTATACATGCTTCATAAACTCCTAATAGGGTCAATATCCTTACCTGGATCCTTTATATAGTGAATCATCTAGTGGGTTTCATCCCCACCAAGATTTTCCCTTGGCCAGGGTTTCCCTAGTTAACAAAATATGGTGTTATGATCTCTCTTTATGTGTAGTTTTTTATACTGCTCAACATTTTTGGTTTACTTTCTTATGCATGTGGTAAAGTGATTAATAACATTTAGTTATGGTTAAAAGGATTGAAAATACTAATTCACCCCCCCTCTCTCTCAGTATTATTTATTTCTAACAATTGGTATCAGAGCCTGGTCATTTAGAAGAAGCTTAACAGCTTGAATAAGATCCCTATGGATATAGAACAATTGAAGAAGAATCTTGAAGAAGCACTTGAACAAATTAATCTCCTTACTAATGAAAGAGATGGCCTAAAAGATAGATACAAAGATGCAAAAGCCTACATTGGTGAATTAAAGGACAAGATAGATGACCTAAAACAAAAAGGTCCTAAGTAAGCTAACCAATGATGATGATGTTGAAGATCTGAAAAAAGAAAATGAGATCCTAAAATAGGAGTTAAAGATAGTTGAACTTAAGCTAAGTCTTAAGAAAAATGGAGGAAAGAATTAATCTAAAATTAAAGTTGAAAATGCATATCTAAGATCCTAGTTAAGCAAGGTAACATCTGAATTGGAATCAATTAAGTTAGAGCATGCAAAATTAGAGAAATACAACACTATTGTGAAAGGTGAGTTGGTACAAACCAAATAACAACTTGAGAAACTTTATACTAGTAATAAAAAGATTGAGGAAAAAATATGTGCACAAAGAACCAGTTATAAAAAGACTAGACTTGGATTCTCTCTTGGATAATCAACCAAGAAATCTATTGAGAGAAAAGAACATGATACTCCTAAAGCCAATGAGGATCTAAGCAAGTCAGATGATACATCTAAGGACAAAGATAATGTTACTCACTCTGAGAAAGCTAAAGAAATTGATCAAGATATGGACAAAAAAGGAAAGGAATCTTATGCTTGGTGTGATGAACCTAAAGACACTAAATTTGATTGCAAAGGTAAGTCCTTCAAACCTATTTGCAAAATTTTATTGTCATAATTGTCATGGATATGGTCATTGTGTAGTATATTGTAAGAAACCTAATTTGATAGCAATAATACAAATAGAAGGATATATAGGAACACTAACCATGCAAAAAATAGAAGAGGATCTTAGAATAATGAAAGTGGAGAAAGAAGACAAAATGTTCGCTATAGATGCAACAATCTTGGACATATTGCAAGGAATTATAGAGCACTTGATGACTAGTAGAATGAACAAAAAAGAAATATATTTGTATGTCAACTATGTAATAACTTTGGACACAGAACAAAGTTTTTTAGAATGGATAGAAGAGACTTAAATAGGAATCAAAATTATAGAAGGAATAATAGAGGAAACAATGATAGTTTGAAGAAAGAAATGAAGGAGTAGATAAATGAATTAAAAGAATCATTTGTAGAGGCAAAGGAACTAGAAAGCTCTCATACAGCTATAGAAGATGTACCTTAAAAGACAATGAAGTAATTTATTATTTGTGTCTCTTCTTTCCAAAATTTAGCACTCTTAGTGAAATAGAGTATCAATTATTGATAACTAATGTTAGAGAAAGTATTAAGGTTGCACAATTGATAGTATGTAGTAGACATTGAGAGAAGTCTATAGTGAAGTGTGTATTGCCTGATATGATTAGGATAATGATATATAAGAAGAATAACCTCTCTGTTATACAAAGACAGCATACTGAACTAGTGGCAGATATGCATTTGATGTGAAGTACAGATTGTGAAAGATTTAAAGGATGCAAGTTGATTTGCATACATTATTTGTTTGTGCAAAGTTTGAATGTGAGATCGAAGCAAGATTTTGAAGAGTTAAAGAAGCCTTCAATTATGCAAAGTAACCAAAAACCCTAATATGAAAAATTAAGGTATTTTTTGAATTATTAAACATAATCTTTTAGAAATGGCAAGGCAAGAAGTTTATAATGTGAGCAATAGACCTAGATACAATTTCAAGAAACACCCATTTGTTTCTTTGCTTGATGACTCTATTGGAGCATTTTCACAAGTTCAAGAAAATGTTCTTCATGTTGAGGATATAAGAGGATATATTCATTGCAAGATTGAAAGCATAGGTGATTCAGAGATTCATAAGGATTTGGAGAGAATGTCTAGCAATGACTTGTCATTGAAACCTGAACATAGATAACTAGAACAACTTAACCTAATTAAGCATATGTTCTACACAGATTTTGACAGTAATGAATGGACAAGGATAATCCTAAGTAGATTACATGATGATTTTCTATGGTTGGGAGATTCTATCATATGTATTGATAATGACCTAATTCACATGGTCACATGTTTGAGCAATGAAGGTAGTAATCTAGTGAATATCAATAATGTGCACAAGATAGTTGAGGAAAATCTTAATACATATTTTGATGGTAGAAACATGAAAGTCAACACCATTCAAGATGATGGAGTGAGACTCATTTGTAATATTTTGGGATATAAGTACAATCAAGGATCTAGGATAGATTCAATCCCTATAGGATTTCTTCATGTAGCTTACTTGGCACTAAGAGGTGAAGAGGTTAATATGTGTGACATTATCCAAACAGAGTTGTTGGATAACATTATTAGAATCAAGAAATCAAGGATTGCAGTCTTTAGGTTTGAATCCCTATTGACACACATATTTTTCTATGCTACTAATAAGTTTCTTGGTATCAAAAATTGGAATGAAAGTGAGTACACAATGTAGTTAATCACTCGGGCATACAGATCAAGACCTGAAACTATCAAAGATAATGATATTGATAAAATGATGAAGTCTTTCCAAGCAGAAATGAAGAAAAGGTATAGAATACCTCTCGCACTAGTGGAAAAGTACAAAGATGAACTATGTTTCATGGTTGAAATGGATTTTACTTGCATGGAAATTGTAGTTCCTTAGGTAAAGTTCATTGAACCTATGGGATAAGAGATGAGTGAGGAATTAATTGAAGGCTATGAGCAGATAATCCTTCATTCTTAAGTTGATTCTAATTTTCCTAGATGGGGAACATACACTAAGAAGATGATAGAAGTAAAAACCAGCCAAATAATGAAGGATTCCAAGAAAAAGGTTGATAAGGTGATTGATTCCATTTTGAAGGAATCAGGAATGTCGAGAAAGGAATTTGATGAGGTGAAGGGGATAGCCATGGAAATGAAGGCCAGTGGTCAATCTCAGCTATTGACCCCTACACCCATTGCGGTGGTAGGACCTACTTAAGAGGTCATAGTTGCCCAAATAAGTGCATAGACACCTACTATGCCTTATGCAGTAGTTGCATGGTAGCAACCTCCAAGGAAACTAGTAAAGACCGAAGAAGCATCACCTACAAGAAAGTCTATAAGGCCTCAATAGACCAAAACCCCTCCTAGAAGGAGAGTGAAGGAGAATACAAGTGGCCCAAGCAAAAAGAGAACCTTTCAGATTAGCTCTTCTAATTTTGAAGAAGAAACTAGTGACAAACTAGTAGAGCCAGTTGATCAAGAAGCTAAGACATCAGCAGGACAAAAAGCATGGAAGCCAAAGGTAGAAAATCTTAATGTGCAAATCATTAATGATAATAATTTTGTATAGTTGAATAAATACTATTACTTGTATAATAATATGGATAGAAGACAGCTAGAAAATGTTGTAGTTAGAAACATGATTCTTAAAAATAAGATATTTGATAGTATAAGAGGTCACATACCTAAAGACTTGTATAATAGATTGAGAAATAGAAAGAGTAGAGTTGTATAGGAAGACAAAAAAATAAGAATGAATATGGTGAGAAAGTTATGTTCTATAAATAATGAGGAAGAAATAACAATTATTCTAAAAGGCATAGCACCTTTGTTAAGGAATAAAAAGATATCTATTCTCCTCATAGGAGGAAATTATGGAGAAGTTAATAAGGAAAATCAAGAGGCTACAGTCAAATTTATGTCCATTATGCCTAAGGAAAGTGCACAGCCAGAGAAGGCAAGCCAGATACCTAAGGGAAGTACGCAGCTAGAAAAGACAAGCCCAATGGCAGAAAAGAGTGCGTAGCCTAAGAAGAAAAGCATCATGATAGAGAAAAGTTTGCAAATAGATAAGGAAAGTCTTATGCCCAGAGAATCTAAGGAGTGTGCATAGACATAGGAAGCTAGTCCTATAGCATGCAATCCTCCTCACAATTTTGAACTAATAGCTACACCAAGTTCAAGTGGTTCACCACATATCAACATTGGTAGTGAATCTATGCAAGTAGATAACACCAATGTGATAGTTGACAGAATAGAGGACCCATTCAAGTAGTTTGGCAACATTGTTGGCAATATTGTGGACTATGGTAGCTCTGATGAAGAAGAAAAGGATTAGGAGCCAAAGGAAGAAGATGCATCTTCTACAAAGAAATTTGAATCTAGCAGTAAAACAACTACTTCAAGTGTATCCTTGATAGCAGTAGTAGTAATACCTTTCACACCACCTACCCAAGTAGCAGCAGTTCAATCGAATGAAGAAGATGAAGCGAAGAATCGCATATCTTCTTTGAGTAAATTTCTTGAGAAGAAGAAATTAGTCAAGTCAATTGAGAAGACTTTCACTTCAATTTTGGATGGAATGGAGAAAGTAGTGAGCCCTGTTGAAACCCCTATAGATATTCAACAGTGCATAGCAATTTTGTGTAAAGCTTTTGATGATCAGTTCACGAAACTCACAAATGTGGCTAAAGTTTAAGCATAAATAGAGCATGATGGTAAATTGCTTAATACCATGTGCACTACTATGATAAATGATATAGAAACTTTGAATATATATATTAAAGCATTGAGACAGTGTATAGAGGAAAGAAAACATGCTTATGCTGAGTGTAACTTGGCATATAATTATCTTCAAGAATTTGATGATCAGATCAAAGAGAAGGTAAATGAGCTTCAGACAATCATTGACAACTTTTTGAAGTAGAATCAGAAGATAGATACTATTGAGCCCTCAATACAAACACTTCATGATAGCATAAGGGATTTGCAAATAGAAAAAGAGAAAGCACTAAAGAGATTCACTCTTCTAAGACAACACTTGTTCCCACAAGTAACATTGTTGGAGAATCAATTGGAGGAATGTTTGTCAGCAAAATATTCATATGACAAGTTTGTGGCTACAGACTTGAACACAGTAGAGTTAGTTGCATATGCTTTATGTGTGCTTATTAGTGTATCTGATGCACTAAAAGAAAGTTTGAAATAACATTTTGTGCAGTTAAAAACCAACTTTGGTGATTTCTTTTCCAAGTTTTGATGCAGCTACTATATTTTGATAGTCTCTTTTTTATACCTTTTTCATTGATGTCAAAGGGGGAGATATATGGAAAATTGTAATTATAATTGTTAGGGGGAGAAAAAAGTTGTAATAGGAGTTATAAGGGATGTAACTTTTTCTTAACATGAATACAATATTTTTAACTATGTTATGGTTATTTGTTTTGTTTAGTATGGCAGCATGTTTGGGACTTAGCCAATTTTTTCAAAATGTTTCCATCAATGCCAAAGGGTGAGATTGTTGGCAATATGTCCAATCAATCAGATAAGGTAAGTTATGGTTGTCATTTATGGCAACATATTTGCTTTGCAAATTAATCATGTTCATTGATGAAGGAAAATTGTCTAAGTATCATACAACATTATAGTGCAACATAATAGATTTGATGATAGCAAAATATTTCCTTGGAATATTCTCTAGTGTAGTTAACTAGGGATGCAGGACATCATATTGATGATGTATAATAGTGCACATGTTTGTATGATCAATCGAGTACGAGTTATGAAGAAATTAGTAATGCAGTGATGACACTGCACAAAATAGATCATATCAGCAAAATGTGTTAAATAACTTATTTTATTTTTTTGAGTTACAATTTCTTAATAAGCCAACTCTGATGATGTAATGTGATCCAACTAAGGAAGAAGTTACCAATATTTTTGGTATAAGTAAAGAAATTCATTTATTAAGTTAAAGTGAAGTAGTCAATGATGCAAAAAAGGTGTAAATCAATGATTGTGAACTTAACATGATCTTGTAAAATGCGAGTAACAAGTGAATGCAATACTTTGATATATGATGCAAAGTATTTTTATGCAAGATATGTTGTAGAATGATATGTACATAGTCACTCTTGTGTAAAGAATTATCAGTCAGAAGATTTATGAAGCACATCAAGTATTCTAGTATTCTATGTATACTTATTTCTTGAAGAACTTATTGTATAGTTGCATGTTAGGGCAGTGCGCTCTTCTTGCACACATTTGTGTATGATCTACCAACTCCTAATAGGGTTGAGGCTTCTAACAAGACCTAGTCTCCTAATAGGGACTCAAGACACTATACATGCTTTATAGACTCCTAACCAGGGTCAATATCCTTAACCAGATCCTTTATATAGTGAATCATCTAGTGGGTTTCATCCCCAATAGGGTTTTCCCTTGGCCAAGGTTTCCTAGTTAACAAAATATGGTGTTACAATCTCTCTTTATGTGTGGTTTTTTATACTACTTAGCATTATTGGTTTACTTTCTTATGCATGTGGTAAAGTGATTAATAACATTCAGTTGTGGTTAAAAGGATTGAAAATACCGATTCACTCCCCCCTCTTAGTATTATCTATTTCTAACAAAAGCACCCCATGGGAATATAAATGTGATTTTATCTTGATCTTTAGGAGCTATACTTATCTAATTATAACCACTGTACCCATCAAGAAAAGAAAAGTATTTCTTACCAACTAGAGTGTCCAAAACTTGATCAATGAAGGGTAAAGGAAAGTGATCCCTCTTGGTTTCCTTATTCAATTCTCTATAATTTACACAAATCTACCATTTTCGTCCCTTTTTAGGTACTATAACTAGAAGTGAGACCCATCTACTATCATATATAGGGTATATAAAACTAGCATCAAGCAACTTTTACAGTTTAGTTTTAACTATTTCTCTGACTGTTGGATTAATCCTCCTCTAGGGTTGATGGAGAAGTAGACACCCTTCATTGATATATATTCTATGAGTGCATAATGTAGGACTTAAGCCTTTCATATCCCCATAGTCCCATGAAAAAGCCTTTTCATGTTTTTGAAGAAGTTTTGTTAACTGTTTCACCTATTTGGGAGGTAGCTTGTGATTGACATGGAGATTATGACCTTTTGACAACTCAATAGTATTTGTGAGATCAACCATAGCAGCTTCAGAGATTGAACTTGTATCTAGTTCACATGGTAAAATCTGATGGATAATGTCTGACTCCTTAGGCAAAAAATAATTGTCATTAAATTCCTCATATGTAGTTAGTTCCAACACAGAATTATAAGATACATCTTTTTCTACCACACAAGTATTATAAAGAATACCCTGGATTACTAAATCCTCCTCCTGTAGCTTCAGAAAAGACTTTCTATGTAACATCATAAGTTGTGATATAGAGTTTAACTCTTTTTCCCCATCCCCTAAATCTAGCCATATAGATGTACTTAAATCTGGTTGTGGTTATGCGAGAGGATATAGGTCAAATTTCTTTGTTGCCTATCCATCCGATATGGCCATACTCCCTGACCTACAACTTATATTTGCATCAGCTATAGCTAACCATGGTCTTCCTAAAATGAAAAGGTAACTAGATAAGTTGACTTTTGGGGACAAAATCATGAAATATGTAGGGTACTCTAGAAAGTCTAGGGTTACTACTATGTCTTCTATCATCCCATTAGGAGTGATAGTAGAACTATCTGCAAGCTATAGAATTATTGTGGGTAACTCTTAACCCTTCTATATTTAGCTTTTTCATAGTACCCTTAGTCATAATATTTATAGTAGCACCAAGATCAATCAAAGCATTTTTAACAGACTGACCATTTAAAATCACATTCACAACTGGACTTCCTAGATCAGAGTATTTAGGAATAATAAATTTTCCTATCATAATATCAACCAAGTGTCCTATAACATGGACTGTTGTTGGGTCCTTTTTCTTTCTCCCAGGCTTTTTCAAATAGGCTTCTCTAATGGCTTTTCCATGTATAGGAACATCTTTAATGGCTTGGAATGAAGGAATTTGGATATGCATGTTCTTTAGTTGATCAATGATGTCAAAGAATTGTTCCTCTGTTTGTGCAGGTTAATTTTGTATGAGCTTTTGTGGAAAAGGGCGTTCAACTACTATTTGAGTTTGAGCTAAGCTAGTTACATATCAACTATTTGTGGCTAAGAAGTTGTAGGTTTTGATGCTATAGAATTATCTTGTATTTCAGTTATGAGAGGTGGTTTAGGCACTGGTAGGGTTATACTAGATCTCAAATGTATATCTACAACATTTAGAGCAAAAGTAGGGTACTGTTGAGTATCAGCAGAATACATGGCTTGTTGTGGTTGTTGGTTATTTAGATTTGGCTGAGGTTTTGCAAGCAATTGCATCTACTTTTGAGGTCTAGAACTTGTAGGTGGTGGCATTAATGTAGGTTGTTGGACTGGAGGTGGTAGTTGTGGATTACCAACATTTTAATTAGGCCATTGTTGAGGTCCTCTCCATTGGTTTATAGACTACCAATTCCCTTGGGATGTTTGCCATTGGTTTTGCTTATTCTACCATTGATTATTTTGTTGATTAGACCATTGGTTTTTTTGTTGGTCTGGCCAGGAAGGTTGGGAGTTCTGAGACCATCGAGGTTGTTGTGGATTATTTTGCCAAGCATTATTCCAATTAGGTTAACTATATTGTGGAGGATCTTGGGTACTACAATTTTTCCATTGATTACCATATGGATTTGAATTTTGCAAAGGGTCTTGAGGCATACCTTGACATGAGGCCCATGGCCAGCATTGAGCAATGAAGAATACTTTTTCATCTTCTCCTTCTATCCCAATGTACTTAGTTGGAAGATGTTGGTTCTCCACACTAGCAACCAATTTGCATTGACAATCTTTCTTCTACTTTCAGTAGTGTGGATAGTACTCAACTAACTACACCTTAGCCTTTGCATGCTTCTTCTTTGTAGTCATTGTATCAAGATGTGTAGTGACATCATTTAGTATGTCCTACTTAAAATTTGAGAGTAGATTAGATATCTCAAGCTTTGAAATACCCTAACTAATTCCTTTAGTGTTTGTAGAAAGGTGTCCTTTTCCTTTCCTCATAGTTAATCTTGAGTAGTTAAAATAGATTTTTTGGAGGTCATCCCAAGATGATTGATATACATCACCACTAGCCATTAGGTCTAGTGTTTGTCAACAATTATCATTCACCCCTCTTAAGAAGACTAGTTTCTATGAATCCTCTACCAATACATGTTGGGGGCTCTTCTGCAATGTATACAAGAAATGTGAAACATAGTTTTCCAATGTTTCATCCTCCTTTTGTGATATTATAAAGATATCATCTCCTCTTGAATCATTTGCCTTGCAATACTCTTTGTATTTCTCCAGAAACAAAGTTTGCATTTCATCCCAGGTACCTACTACATTGGCTCCTAAATACATGAACCATCATAAAGTTGATTCTTTTAGTATTGTTGGAAACAACTTGAGCTTATGGGCATCAACATTATATAGTCAAAGCTATGATGAAGCATGTTAAACTCAAACAATAAAGTATCAGGATTTTTAGTTGCAAGGCCATATAACTTTGGAAGAGCAACTGTGGGTATAATTTTGAGACTAGCATCATGTTGGTGTCTTAAAAAGTACTAAAACTACTAAGTGAAAAAGTGCTAAATACTAGAATGATATTACATACACAATCTAAAGACTAGCCTATTCTTATTAACAATTTCATATGTAAAGTATTTGGACCCAACTTCAACAAAACCACAGATGGTTTTCTACTCTTTTGGCTCTACAAAACTAGGGTGGGTGTACCCAGGGATGGTTCAAAACTAGAACAACTGTATGAGGATTATTCTTAGTTTCATTTTGATTCTCATTTCAAGATCCTCAAACATATACATAATTCTCACTAACTTGGTAAATGCATCCCATCAAACAGATATGGCCAAGAATTCTTCTATAGATCTGCAGATGTTTTCAACAACAATGGCTAACTGAAGCTAAAACATTCCATGTAGATAAGTGTTGGCCAACTTTGAAGATCTATAGGAAATAAAAGTAAAATTTGATTTGATGATGCATTTGAATAACCATTTATAATATATTTCTCCTTCAGCTAAAATAACCTGATCAGTGCCTAATCCATTAGGGTTTAGAGTCTATAGCAAATTCTTAGATCTAATTTGTTTCCTTACAACAAATTCTATCAGCAATTCTTATCAGAACTTATCATTCAAAAATCCTTTTCAATACTTAAGGAATCTTATCACATTCATCAAAGCCTTTATTTAATCCATTGAATTAACAGCAATGATAAATGGATATAAAACCTAACTAGATTGCATTCAATTGCACAAGCTTTTACTCATACAACATCAAGGTAGCTAAGTATTTAAAAGGAGACAAAATTTAGAAAGAACTGATATGGGGACAGTTCATAATTTGTATTCATTTCCTTTGAAATGGTTATATCTTTTACAATAGACTCAGAATGGCCTTCAGAAAGAAACACAGCTTATTCTATATTCATGTATTCTCAGAGAATTGACAGAAAAATACATTACAAACTTGCTTTCAAAATTTGAACCAAAAACCAGACTAAGCACAATACTTAGAAGAAATAGAATTTGGATCCTTCTTTAGCCTTGGGATCTCACTTAAATAGTGTGAGATGCAACAAGCTTTAGGCTAAAGACAAATGACAGGTGTCCTTTTAAAAAGGCACTCACCTACAATTGTGTCAAAAAGACAAGAACAAAATAACAAAAAGGCTTATTACAACAAACATTCCTTGGTGGGTCCCTTTTTGTTATGCTTCTCAGTTGTTGAGACAAGAAAATATGATCTAATCTTACAATCATTCTTCATCCTTAGAGTACATAGCCATGAGGTCTAAAAGTGATGTATCATCTTCAGTTACCTACAAACTCACTTTAACCTGGGGATCTTCCATGCCTTCATTACTAACTACAAGGGTAACTATTACTTTTGCATCTTCCTCCTCATCGTCTCCTAACATCTATTCCATAAACTGATTTTTCCATTTATTAAAAGCATCATCATCTAGCCAATCAAAACTTAGAGCTTCTCTTTGTATCTTTATTGAAGAATTTGCACTTTCTTCTAAATCATCAAATTCTTTTCTCATAGCAGTATAAAATGACTGTATTTTTACTAGCTCTTCATTTGTCTTTGCCTAGAACCAGTGGCCAGTCTCACTCATGATGTTTATTATTCTTTCATTAAATAACTCGTCCAACTCCCTTTTCCACTTTTCCTTTTCCTTTATTGTATCAATAGATTCTAAAGCACAAGGAAATAAAGTGAATTTTTTAGCCATATATTAGGAAAAACAGAGTGTTAATCTTCTCTGTAAAGAATCTCTTTCATCATCAAAATTCTCTAGCTTATTTAATAAATCAAAAAACTTCTCAACTTGATGATAAGGCATTTGGACTGAAGATATACATATGATTGTAATATCATTATTTCTCTCCCTCCATTTCTATGCAAGAAGAGTCAGTTTATCCTTATCTCTGTTCAACTCATCCATGAGGGTTACAATTCTTGTCAACTAATCATAAAAAGTTGACCATTTTATTTTATCCCTCAAATATACCACACCCTGCTTTAATTTTTCTTCCTGTTGATTTCTAAATTCTATCTACAACACATGTAATTTGGTTTTTTCTGCTTCAAAGTCCTCTGCAGTATAGAATTGGGGCCTTTCAGGGGTGTCAGGTATTTCAATGATAGGGGTTGATCCAACAAATTACTGTGAAGGGTATGCAATTCTAAGTGTACTGGATTCTCCCACCTTTCTTTTCCCAAGTATCTTCTCCAATTGAGATACCTTGTTTTCCAACTCAATTCTCTTTTTTACTTCTTTATTGTAGGCATCCACCACTAGTTCATACTTACTTTGTAGGTTAGTCATTTCTTTTTCTTCTTTTTCTGCAGTGGCCAAGGCAAATTTAGAATAGTCCACATTCATGTGGGCTACCTGTACATGTGAAGTATCAGCGACCCTCCTCACAATGATACTCCATGTTAGTCCTGAATCATCAGGCTGTAATGGAGTAGTCCTGGATCCTCTTCTTAATGACCACATAACAAGGGTAGCTTGATCATTACTGAATGTTGTTCCCAAGAATTCCTCTTTATCTGGATCCTGTAATCCTAAATTATTTGACACAGAATTAAAAATTAAGGCATCAACAATATCCCAATTGGGCAATAATAAAATATTTGCATCTTTCACCATCTGTCTACCCTCTTCAGGGGTTATATTCTGGAACTCTTGTATCATTTTTTCCTTTATTTGATTCTGAATAGAGGCTTCATCCATTTTTGGATGCTCTATTTTCATATTCCTACATCTTTGTTCAAAAATGTGCATGTTTGCCTTCCATGCAAACTGATGGAAAGCCCTAGATTTTACAAAACTGTTATCAGACAAAAATTGTTGACTGGCTTGTTCCAAAATAGGGTCTAATTCCCTTCCTCTAAAATCTACTACAGTTAATTCAAAACTCGGCACAAGAGGCTCCCAGGGGTTCCCTTCATCAATTTCTGCTTGAGTAACAAAAACTCCTCCTTGTGATCCCATTTGTTCAATTTTCTCATTGGTGAGCTGCTCTTCCTCAATTCTCATTGGAGTTTGGGAAGGTGAGTAACCTTCATCATGGGATTCCTCTTCCCTTATTATTTTTCTTCTTTTGGGAGAAGTTTCAGGGGGTCTTTCTTCAAGGACAGTACTAGTAGATTCAATTATCTATTTTTCTTTGTTTACAATGGGCATCTGATCCCGAATAATAGTATATCCTGTCCTCTTTCGCACAACCAGTGGACTTGCCCCTATGTTAGGGGTGAAACCCAATTTCCTCATAACTTCTCTGGCTTTATCTGGAAAAGAATCAATAAAATGTTGTTTCTTCTCATTCATTACCTCCATTAGTTCTGATAATGTACTCATGAGCTTATTTATTCTATGTGCATTAGTTGCAGCATTACTAAGAGGACTATAATCCTTGTCAAAACAATTAATAAACTCCAAAACTTTTGAATAGACTCTCCATTTCTCTTTCTTTGTTTCTTGCTCCTAGAGAGAATATTCATTCCTTATTATATCTTCAGGGAAATAGAATTCATGTTGACTTGGACAAAGCTTGATCTTATATCTAAGAGCAGAATTAAAGAAACCTTCTGTGTCACAAAAATGAGTATGAGATACTGCCATCTTATACTGATCCAAAAATTTGTAGAGGAAGATCCACTCTTCTTTAGTTATTACAAACTGGTGAGCTACAGTGCAAGTAGGAAAAATTGATCTTGTTCCCCTTTTGTGCAAAAAGGTCTCCTCTACTCCTCCCAATTGCATAAAAATTCAGCTACTCCTACCTTTAAAGGCACCTGATAGGGTAGTACATGGGGTGTCCCTTTGAATCCATAAACCCTAATGAGAGTTGAGATTGGATATGGGATGATATCTCCCCAATTATGTGAAACTTTTAGATTATGGGGTCTGTCCATAGGCCTAACAAGGTGCATTAGTGCCTTAGGAATTTTGGGATTGTCACTCAATATGAGGCATCTTAGTTTAGAAGCAAAGTGCCTATCAAATCTAACAAAACTAGCATTTTTTGCTTCCCCAGTCATGTCTGCACTCCATAATTGAACTGGTAGTGTTTCCCCCTCTTGTTCTCTATTTAAAACCATTTCTTTACCGAAATATGTAACCCCTTTAAAAAGAAACATATGCATCAATAGGGAGTACTGACCCCAAACCTTTTCCACCTTGCCCTTTGCAATCCCCACCAATCCATTGTGAATCTCATTAGCTAGGTAAGATGCAAAATCAAAAATTATTTCTACACCGAAAGAGGAGATTTGGGTGATCATATACATGAAGCTCACAGGAATAAAATCTTCTTCACCCTCTCCGAAGACTCTGCACAGGGTCCTATATATCTCTACTGCCCTGGCATTAAAGCATGATTTCTTGAAAGGTTCTTTAGAAGATGATGTTATTGCTAGTAGGTTTCCAATTCTGCCTATATAGGCCTTTAGTGCACCTTGTCTAACTACATCCCTTTTGGACATATATTCTTTTTCTAACTCTATCAAATCAATGGGCACATGATACCTAGTGAGAGGTCCCAGACTGAAGACTTCCCTAATTTCTTCTAGACTGATGGTAATTAAAACCTCACCATCCATTCTTCTCACTACCTTACTGGCTTGATCATAACTTTTTGCTACAACTTCAAGAAGGTCATAATCCATAAACACACTAGGAACAACTAGCTTTCCAAGATCAAAATTCCATATGTTGGCATGAGGGGCATATAATTTTCTCTCTGCAAACCATTTTTTGAACAAACTCAAACCAGTTTGAGAAGTTTGAGCATCCTGGACCCAATTACCCTTATCATACAATCCATCAGTTATCCTTAGCCTAGGGTTCAGAGAGGTTAGCCTTTTAACTTGCATTGTCTCTATAGTAGACTCAGGAAGCAACTCAAGCAAATTATCATGCACATTTCTATCCAAATAGTTTATTTGAACTGAAAATCCCTTCTTCGAAAGCATCTTGGACTATTTTTTACAGAACTGAAAAGCCTACAAAGATTATGGTATTACTACTTACTTGAATTCTATCTTTTTTTTCCTCTATATTTCTGCAAACTTTTTGCGAATAGACAACTTCACAATTTTTGCCAGATTTCAGCACACTTTCCTTCAGTAATTGCTTCTACTAGGAATAGCTCAAAATCTTTGCTCACATAAGATGAAACTGATGAAATCTCTTTGTATTATACTCTATTTTTTCTCATGGACGATGCTTTCATGTCTAATTAATACAGAGAGTGGCACCACATTCTGTGTTTAAAACTGCGTCGTCGATCTTCAAGAATCCTATGATCATGTGATACAGAGAGAACAACTAGGCATTGCACTTGACATGTTAATCAATTCACCCAATGAGAACTTACCATGTACATAACTCTTTCCTTGATGGCACTTATATCTAAACCCACTGGTAACTGAGGACACGTGTCAGCATGTCACTACTTTGTTATGCATAAAGAACGAGCACCTTGCCATAGTGAAGCAATGACAATTGTCGATCTGATCTGGAATCAGTCAGATGATATGTTACTGGGCCTGGTCAGAAAGAAGGTAGTGGTCCCTATTCGCTATGTCACTATAAATATCTCCCTTACAACTCTTCATAGCAAGAATATGACAGTCGTTGATCATATGTTTAATCAAGGGTGAGGAAACTACATGTATTCTTTTGATTCATATTCGCTATGTCGCATAGCTTAAAGAGCATGCAACTTTTCAAAGCGAGGTAGCAAGGACTGTTGATTCCATTCCAATCTAATGCTCAGGATCTCTTTGTACATTTGATCAGAAGGGTATTGATGAAATACAAAATTTTGCACAGTTGGTACCTTTCAAGATTCTACTGCAGTCCTAATTATCATCCCACGTCACCAAAGGTCCCATCGACTCTGCAAATTCACGGGGCCTCGCTACTTCTCTAACGACGAGATGTCCAAGTTTTTCAATAGCGAGGTAGCAAGCTCCAACACTTTAATGAATTTTGGCATCATGAAATGCAAGGGGGTATCAGATAATTATTTTTGTTATTTAAACTACTTCTAACAATGACATTTATTACTTGTCATGCCACCTGGTGTAGTCAGTGTACCAAAAAAATGCAATGTCACCGGCTCTGCATTTCACGGGGCCTCGCTACTTCGCTAACGGCGAAGTGTCAAAATTTTTTGATAGCGAGGTAGCAAAGTATCAAAAAAATCATTATTCTGGCTCAAAATTTAGACTATTTCTGCTAGGTCCCCTTTCCTGTTTTGACAGTAATCTCAATGTGTACTTGCATAATAAATCAGTCATAAAACAAAGCTCTAACTGCCATATCTTCATTTTGCAGTCCCATTTTGTAAATTATTCAGCACTCGCTACCTCACCATACATAAAAAGTGTCCATGTTTGCATAGCGAGGTAACAACATCGGTAGATCTACTTAGATCGGACGGCTGGGGAAATATGAGAGGAAAGGTATCTCGGGGGCACAGAAGATGAAAGGTGACAGAATATTCATCTTATTTGAAAATTCAAAATTTTGCGCCCAACAATTTATGAATAGGAAGAACGTAGGGTTTTCATAAGGTTTTTTCAAAGGCTAGCCAATGGATGGATTATCCAGAAACCCTATGTTTCACTTAGAAATAAAAGTCTGACTTTTCTAAAATTGGACAAAAGACTTCTATTACACAAAAAGTCAAACCAACACATCAGTTATGATGCTTGGGAGAGGCAATGGAAAAGTAGGTTGTGCCATTACTGGAGGTATTTGATTATGGGGTTACTGCTAAAAAGGAACATTGGCTACGAGATTGTTAACAATAGGTGGATTTGGACCAGCACTATCAAGAAAGCTAGCCAAAATTTTAGAAAAAGGTTGAAGACCACTTGTATCCAAGGGTTCTTCTCTAGAGGAAGATCTTGTAGGAAAAATAGGGCTTGCATCCTCAAAAGGAAACTCAACTTCTTCTTCAATTTTGTAATGACCTGATTCAAGGCCATTAACTTTTAAATCCTAATTGTGCATATCTTTTATATTTTTTCTTCTTGATGCCTCTTACCAACGTTTTAATTCCCTTTTTATATATTTCAATGGTAAGAGTTGTGTCTTTTTATAACAATTATATTAATGCATATTATATATATATATAATTAATATAATTATTATTTTAATATTTAATAGTAATATTAATAATATAATTATATTAATATAAATATTATATTAACATATAGAGTATACTATATAAGTTCAATTATACATAACATATCTATCGTGATATCATTATTCTAATAGTATTAGTGATATAAATATTATTTATTTATATCTTAATATGGATGTATATATATATCTATTAATATTCAATAGTATATTTAATATCTAATTACTATATATATAATTATATGATAGTATTAATATTATTATGATCTATAACAATCTATATTTTAGTATTATATATATATATATATATATATATATATATATATATTATAGACCCTATGTATAATGCTTATTTTATTATTAAGTTATATGTCAAATGGGGATATCGCAGTCCTCCCCTCTCGAATTTGCTTGTCCTTAAGCAATTGATTTGCTCCTCGTAATCTGGATTCATTATCTTTCCTGCATATGTGTTAGGCACTTGCAAAGTAGACATGTTATTATATAATAGCATGTACAAGAACATATGTATAAAGATACAAAGTAGACACATTAATGCATGAAGACGCAATGCAAACACGATGTAGACACATGAATGCAAGAAGACATGAAGAAGACACGAAGCAAACACATTGATGCATGAAGACACAATGTAGACACATAGTATACATGTTAAAACCTTTCTTAGGAATTGAAATAAGCAATGTAAGGAAATGTTTTACCACCTTGATCATGAATGTCGTGCTCCTTTCCCCTATCTCAAAATCAAAATTAGATTGGAAATGCATATTTTCCATAACTAGTATTATAATAGGGTGTATCATTTGATAGTGGATGGTAGATTTACTAAGGCTCTGAGTTTGGACATGCTCAGCTTGGAGCTCCCTTAGACCTTAGTCCATATTGGGATTCATTTTGCCACAACATGACCGATTTATTCCTCCCCCTGTGCACACTCCCTACCCACTAGGAACATATTTAATCTTTGATGTGGATGGAAGATTTACTATGGCTCTGAATTTGGACACGCTCAACTTTGGGGCTCCCTCAAACCTCAGTCCATATTGGGAATTATTTACCACAACGCGAGCAATTTACTCCTCCCCTAATGCACACTCCCTACCAACTAGGAACATACTTAATCTTTGATGTGGATGGAAGATTTACTAAAGCTTTGAGTTTGGACATGCTCAGCTTTGGGGCTCCCTTAGACCTTAGTCCATATTGGGAATCATTTGCCACAATGCGAGCGATTTACTCCTCCCCCTGTGCACACTCCCTATCCAATTCCATGGATAACACAATAGTTCTTATGTATTCATCCATTCATTTCCAATAGTATTATCCCCACATCTTTACTCAATATAATTTAACATAAAAATTAGATCCTTCAAAAATGTATACTTTGACATATACAGTAGACCTTCTATTTACGAACTTCAATCTATGTCCCTCAAACATATTATTTCATTATCAAATATTTAACTCTGATAAATGATTTCCTTTTCAAATAGTGAGTAACTCATACTTAGCAATCTAACTCTTTACCAATATTTAATTTATATACAATTAATTCTAATCAATTCTTAGTCTATATTAAATATCATAAACATGAGAGTCTAGTAATAAAGAGATGAATCAATACTTACCTTGCAATTAATATTATTATGAAACATAATGCAGAAAGAGATGATTTTTACAAACAATTCTCATCTCATCATGTGGTACACCTTTTGATGAATGTATGGGGCTTGTCAAATGTTGTGCTACAAAGTTCAAGCACCTTACCCCTTTATCCTTGTTGTCAAAGGTCATAATCTTACAAAAGATTTAGCATCACTATTACCAACCCTCCTCAGATTTATCTCCAACTGAGTTATTGCATCCACATATTTTATTGCATATCTTTGTTTACTTGGCTCATTCTTTCAGAATATTTTCAAGATTACATCATGTGATCAGCAAATTTTCTTTACCCACAACTTGCACTCAATAGATGGAAATTTTTAATGTTACTTGTAGCAAGAATCTGTATGAAAATCTCGATCCTCAAAAGTTCTCCTTGCTGTCAAATTAAATGTGGAAAGAAACCAGCATTCCTCTCCAAGAAATATTTCAGCAACAACAAAATTGAATCCTGTATATAATTTTGCAGCACTATTTTGGAGTTGAAAATTGATGTTAAATGACAACTTTAATATTGAAATGACTTCCTGGACCAATGGCTATACTTTGGGAGTTAGATTGACAAGGTTATTGTTGATTTCTAAGCTCTACCATGCTGAAAAATAGCCTTGATCTATTAATTACGGGCTGGAAGTAACATTTGTGAGATTTAGGAATAAGATGACAAAAATATTGTTCTGAAAGGCCATAATATTGTGGAAGTGTGAATTTTTTATGTGATGTCTTTGTTATCTATATCTCAGTCGCCTTATCTCCATTTGTCATCTTTTTGAATATTTCTTATAATATGATCCATTCTCTATTTATTCTAGCAAACATTGTTAGTCTTTCATTTTTACTGACAAGTCTTCTCTTGAATTGGTCACATCCTTCACTCATCTTGAAAACTTTGGCTATCCCACATGCTCCATAGCTATATATCTCCTGTGAAAATCTCACTGAGATGAATGATATCCTTGAGATCATTGTTTTCGATTGTCTAATTTTCTATTTGGCAGAATGGTTTCCAGAAGTATTTGTCACAAGTAAACCCGAAAGACATTGAAATGTGGTAGGTTCTTTGTAATTCTAAATTTCTCGCCATTAAAACGTCTCCTCTGACATATCGAATTTGCATAGTTTTACTTCCTTGTATATATATTTTTTTTCCGTATTGAATCTTCCATCACAGCATTTCACTATTAACCGACACTTTCACGGTAATGAACATAAGATGAACAAGGCATTTATGGTGAAATGACTCTGTTTCTACCTCAATCATCATGTTGCACAATTTCTTTAAAGGCTGAATCAAAAAAGCTGGGATAAAAGGAAAAATGGATTGCTAAGGGCACTGAGGATGGCCCCCCTATCAAGCCTGAGCTCCTGACATTACCATACATTTTTAATAAAGTAGCAAGCTATAAGTAACTTCTCGTGTCGACAGAGTTTTCCATGAATTCCTAACACCATAAATTATGATCCTCGCTTACTGACATTTTCTCAATTTTTAATAAACCATGTACAAGTAACATGCATTGACAAGAACGTTTTTCCCATCAGGATGGCAGGAACATGCTCTGATACCATTTATAATGATCCAATTCATTAAATTTTAAATCCTAACTGTGCATATCTTTTATATTTTTTCTTCTTGATGCCTCTTACCAACATTTTAATTCCCTTTTTGTATATTTCAATGGTAAGAGTTGTGTCTTTTTATAACAATTATATTAATAATATAATAATATTAATATATAATATAATAAATATAATTATATTAATGCATATTATATTTTATATATATATATATATATATATATATATATATATATAAACATATAGAGTATACTATATAAGTTCAATTATACATAACATATCTATCGTGATATCATTATTCTAATAGTATTAGTGATATAAATATTATTTGTTTATATCTTAATATGGATGTGTGTGTGTGTGTGTGTGTGTGTGTGTGTGTGTATATATATATATATATATATATATATATATATATATATATATATTCAATATTATATTTAATATCTAATCACTATATATATATATATATAATTATATGATAGTATTAATATTATTATGATCTATAACAATTTATATTTTAGTATTATTATATTATTTCTATATATTATTTATTTATTTAATATTATTGACCCTATGTATATCATTAAATTATATGTCAAACGGGGATATCACAAATTTCTTCATTCAGATTAATAGACTCCCATGGAAGAAATCTCCCATATTCATCTTATTGTCTTCCTCTTTGATGCATGCAATTGAATCGATGACTTGTTAATCAAGCCCACAACTTTGTATTTTTTAGCTAAAAAACTAATCTAAAAATAAAGGACTCATAAAGGTTCCTAGTTTGACACCATCCTTGGCAATGGCACCAAAAATGTAACAGTTTCATAATAGATGAAGATAATCACACCATTGTCTTTCTCAAGGATACTATATATATTCTACTTGAAATACACTTGAATTGTCAACCCAGGGATGTAAGACTTGAAATGGGTCAGCACATTATGTGCACTAATTTCCTTTAAGATTCTTAGCACCTATGTTGTAGGAAAGTAAAATGCATGAAAGGAATATATACTACTATGACAAAATAGAAAAAAAAACTTGGACTAACAGAAGATAACTCTGGAAAGCTTTGGAAAATGAATTTTAAACTAGTTAACAATTCAAAACATCCACCATGATCTTTTTTGCAAGTGTTGCAGGAGCTTTCATAGTAAAAATGTTGCAGGACTAATATAGTAAATCTATCTTGAAAATAGGAAATTGTAGGGAATGAATCTACTCTACCTAAATCTATTCCACCTCCCAAGTGGGCCTCCTTGGTTGGCTTCAACTAAATAAGAACACAACAGGTATTCCAAAATCACTCTCTCATTAAAATCCTTCTTTGACTACATTACTAAATAATTCATGAAGAACAGAAAAAAAAAGTACTTCTACATCTTAAACTAGCATTGTTTATTTTCTCTTTTTTTCTATCCCTTAAGAAGATCCAAAAATCCATTATATAGAGAATTGGATGCTTATTAAAAACATGACATAAGAGTCTTGAACAAACATTACTAGAAAAGAAGGTGGAAGATCAACCATGACATAGTACATTGATTAAGCAACAGAATATCAACTCATAGTAAATATAGCAAATTGGGTCTTCTTGGATTTTCTAGAACAATAACTCCTCTGTAGGCACAGCTTATCCATAAGAACTAAATTGTGCTTCCCTTACCATGATCGGTCTCCATCATCTTCTTCCTTTAATGCAATTATCACCACCCTTTTGCACCACTCTTCATTTCATGAAAGTTAGAAACATCCAAAACACATATGCAAGATAACATTCCTACTCTTATTCAAATATTAGAACATACCTTAAAATATTTATATGAAATACTGCATTCTATGTATAATATTAACCAAAGCATGTCGTACATGCTACCCATAGGTTTAGTAAGTTTTAGTTGTCTCTAGCATAAGTTCACAAGATATTTAAACAAGTGTTTTGGAAATATTTTTAGACAAAGCACAAAGAGTAAGTCCAAACTATAAAAACTATATCAAAATTGAGACATTAAATTGCCTCATCAATGACAACCATCTTATTGGACATCATCTATCATTAATTTTGAGAACATAAGAGGAGTCACTGAGAGGGGAGGGATGAATCAGTTACTACAAAAATAAATATCAGATCTCTTAGATGTTAGTACAAAATGCAAACAGATAATTGAATACTGGTGAAGCTTAGTAAACACACAGAATGTTGTAACTCAGTAATAACTGGATTAGCACATAAATCATTAGAAGTTATCTGTGATTACCATTACTTTAACTTAGTTACAAACACATAAAACAAAATAACATGGACACATTTGACACTAGGATTTAATGTGGAAACCAATTTTGGGATAAATCACCACAATAACATTAGTTACTGATTTTCACTCTTCTGAAGTGAGCCCTATTAGGAGCCAATCATGTTAAAGGTTACAAAACACACTGTTAGGCATGACCCTATTAAAGGATTTAATCACCCTATTAGGATTGTCCTTGTTAGAGGTCTTAAGAATAATTCAATAGAATTGCCACCTTGTTAGAGGATTTGCAAATAGCTGCTAAGCCAACTCTGTTAGGAGATTTAGATCACTGCTACAATGGTTAGAGAGTAACAATGAGATGACCTGATTTGAATGAAACTAAATTAGTAATTTCATATCTCTATTTAGGCTTGTACTTGATCCTTCCTGATCGAATATAGCTTTGTTGCTCCACAAGGATATTCTGCTTATCCTTCAAATTTTCTTCCTTTTCTCATCATTAGATCTTCAATCACATCATCATAATTCACACACTCACTTTTTCACACTTTGAAATCACAACTTGACCTTATACTTATATCTTCCACTTTTTCAAGTCAGCCCAAATACAACTAAGAATAATCAAAATTCATCACCTTAATCGGTTGAAATCAATAGATAAATCAATTAAGCTTAATACAAAAAAATAAGAAAATCCTTCATTAGCCAACCCAACTCGATAGAAACTAACTCTGAAATGATTTCCTTTGTTAACCAATAGAAGTTCGGTTAACACTATAAACTTACAAAAATCCTTTTGGCAATCGAGTGAGCTTGGTTAGTACTGGTTCCATCCAACTTTCCTTTGTTGTCCAAGTGAGCTCGGTTAACACTTGCTTTCTGGAACTTTTCCTTTGACACCCAAGTGAACTTAGTAGACACTACCTTCTAAACTAGGCAAACACAGGAACACTTGGTAGACACTGAGAATTGTCTTCACTGCCTAAGTGAGCTTGGCATTTACTAATTGATAGTGCTATGACATTTGTGTAATATCAAAACAACACACAATTAATCAATTATAACCAACAATATCCCTCTTTAGAATTGATGTCAACACAACATGTCATAGCAAAATAAAATTTTGAATTTTAGACTTGAGAACTCCCTCTATTAGTATGAGCCCTTTCTTTTATTGGATTTTGTCTACAACAATTATTACCAAGTTCATTCAGAACATTCTCCCTCTTTCAGCATACTTCTTCTTCTTTGAAAGACTTCTCTCTCTCTGGTTTCTAACTTTATTCTGGTAAAAAAATTCTTAGAGATATGAAAGTAAAATTCTCCCTCTTTGACAACATATGCCAAAGACACTTAACTTTGTAAGTACCAATGTACCTTAAGTATTGATTCATCTACAATATTCACTAGCCAATTTTGCACTAACTAATTGATCTTCAATAGGTTCTGGTTGATGCATTCACTAAACTGTATTTAGTGAATTTTAGATAGGGGAATGACCCCTAGCTTACCTCTTAGATACAAAAATGCATCCTTAGGTAATGACTTGGTGAATATGTCTACAATCTATTCCTTTGTATTCACATATTCCAATCTAACTTTTTTATCTTACATTAATTCTCTTAAGAAGTGATATTTTATAGTAATATGTTTTGTTTTGGAATGCATTACTGAATTTTTTGATATATGTATTGCACTAGTGTTATCAGGATATATGACAACTAGATCTTTGATCTCTACCTTCATTCCTTCCAATATTTTCTTGAACCAAACAATGTTAGAACAACTAAATGTTGCTGATACATATCATACCTCTGTTGTGAATTGAGATGTATATTTTTTCTTCTTGCTTGTCCAAGATACTAGTCTTTTACCAAGAAAGAATGCTCCACCACTAGCGTGTTTTCTATCATCAAGATTTCCTACCCAATCACCATCTGTAAATACTTTCAAGTCCAAATTGCCTCCAAGTTTGTACCATAAACCATAGTCTTTAGTACCTTTTAGATATCTCATGATTCTCTTGATTGCCATCATGTGATTTTCCTTAGGATTTGTTGAGAATTGCCACTATTCCAACTGCTAGAGAAATATCAGGCCTTGTGTGTACTACATAATTTTTCAATTATTGATCTATATGTGATCTTATCTACCTCTTTGGAATAATCATTTTTGAAAAGCTTATGTCTAGTAGACATAGGTGTTCCAACTGGTCTTGAATCTTTCATTCCAAATTTCTTTAGTATCTCCTTGATATACTTAGATTGAGTAATGTAAATACCATTCTTGTTCTACTATATTTGCAATCCAACAAAAAAAATTATTTCACCAAACATGGACATCTCAAAATTTTTACTCATTTCTTCAAAAAATGCTTTGCATAAGTCATCATTTCTTATTAATAGAGTATCATCAACAAATATTTTTGCTAGCAAAATCTTCTTATCTAGTCCTTCCTTGATAAATAGATTGTTGTTGTCATTAGTCCTTTGAAAACCAATATGTACCAAGTAATTATGGAGTCTTTCGTACTAGGCTCTGGGAGCTTTCTTGAGACCATATAAAGCTTTGTGTAACTTACAAACCATGTCTATTTTGTTATGATCTATAAAATATTTTGGTTTTTCAATGTAGACTTCATCATCAAGAATGTATATTTGACATCTATTTAATATACTTTAAATCCATTATGTGCTGCATATGCTAGTAAAGTTCTAACACCTTCTAGTCTTGCTACAAGAGAAAAAGTTTCACCATAGTCAATACCTTCTTCTTGAGAATAACCTTTTCACACTAGCCTTGCTTTGCTTCTTAAAACTTTTCCATCTTCATTCAGCTTATTTCTAAATACCCATTTTGTACCAATTACATTTTTATCCTTGGGTCTAGGAACAAGAGTCTAAGTTTGTTATTTTCTATTTGTTCTATTTCTTTATTCATTGCTTCAATCCAACTTTCATTTTCTAGAGCATCTTTAACACTTCTAGGTTCAAATTTAGTAAGTAAACATATACCTTTTAATTTTCTTCTTCTAATTGTTCCATCTGATTTATCTCCAATGATCTAGTCAGATGCATGATGTCTTTTGACATATCTTGCTAACACAAGATCCTTGGTCTTTGAATGAGTTCCACCATCTTCTTATTGAATTTCAATTTCAAGCTTAGGTCCTTTTTTTTTGACTCAAGTCCATCAAGCTCAGTTTGAACTAGCTCAGTAGCCTCTAATTGTGACTCAAGTCCGTGCAGCTCAAGTTGTATTGTTTGCAACTTGATAACTATAGGAGTTTTTGGGACTTAGGAGATGAAGCTTCTTTTTTCTCAGATAGATTTGGAATATTATTAGGTTTTTAGTAAACAAACCCTCTATAATCTTCAGGTTCCTTGTTGCTTTCTTCTTCACTTTTTTTTGCAAATTCATCAATTCTGACATGTACACTCTATAATTTTGTGAATAGGAAAATTCAAACATCTGTATGCTTTACTTCTACATGAGTATCCTAGAAATGTTCCTTCATCACCTTTTACATCAAACTTTCATTTTCTAGATCCTTTCAATGTATAACATTTGCTACCAAATACTTTCAAGTAACTTACATTAGGTTTGTAGTCGTACCATAGCTGATAAGGTGTCTTGTTTGAATCTTTCTTCAACTAAACACTATTTAAGGTATGAACTGTAGTGTTGATAGCTTCCTTCTAGCATTTGAGACAACATTATTTTCAATCATTAATGTCCTTGCATAGTCCATGATAGATCCATTTCTTCTTTCTATAATACCATTATGTTGTGGTGTACCAAAGGCTGATACTTGTCTTTTGATTCCTCTTTTAATATAGAAATTATTGAATTCATGGGAGATAAATTCACCACCTTTGTATGATCTTAAGAATTTCAACTTCGTTCCAATTTCCTTTTCTACTCTTGCTAGATATCACTTGAATTTTTGAAAGGCTTCTAATTTTTCTTTTAGGTACATTATTGTCATCATTCTAGAGTAGTCATCAATGAAGAGAATGAAAAAAATTTCTCCACTATAACTCTCTATTCCAATAGGTCCACATAAGTCTGTATGAACAATTTCCAAGACTTCTTCTAACTGATAGTCTTTTCTCTTGAAGCTTGTCTTTCCCATTTTACCAATTTGGAAATTCTTGCATAGACCCATGCCAAGCATCTTCAAACTAGAAATACCTCTTATTCTTTTATGCTTACTTATCTTAACTATATTATCAAAATTCACATGACATAGCCTTTTATGCCATAACTAGCTTTCCTCTACTTGAGCAATAAAACATGAACAATCACTGAGATCAAGATAAAATAGATTACCTTTTGTTTGCTTGCCAGATCTAACCAAATTTCCTTTCCCATCCAGTAGTTTGGCATGTCCATTCATGAGTTCTACCTTGAATCCAATGTTATTCAGTTGTGCCATACTCAGTAGATTATGCTCCAGTCCTTCAATCCAATAAGCATTGTCACATACAAGTTCTTTAGTCAACAAGATACATCATTTTCCTTTTATATTACAAGGTTTATTGTTTACAAATCTTACACTACCTCCATTATAATATTTCATATGCTCAAATTTTATTTTTTCACTAGTCATATGATGTGAGTAGCCACTGTCAATAATCCATATATCATTTTTTCTAACATGAGAGATAAGTGTCGTCTTATCTCTTTCATCATCAAATTCATCTTTCATAGCTATATAGACCATTTCATCTTCACTGTTATCAAAATTTTTAGCTATAAAATAAGATTTCTTACCTTTTTTTCTTGAAGCTCTTGTAGTTCTTGGAGTCCTTTTCTTTATGCTTACTACTTTTCTTCTCATCCTTGATTTCCTTATTTGGACACCTAGCAGCAATGTGACCAATTTCTTCACAAGAAAAGAAAATCAGAGGAACTTTATGTTTGTACTTTCCTTTACCTTTTGAATACTTCCTTGCAAACAGGGCTTCAACAACTTCAAAATCACTATCAGACTTTCTTCTAATGATCCATCTTCTCCACTTCCTAATTGACTAGAGTTTGACTTTTTACCCTTTTCTTTGAGTGAGAGTTTAGCTTTAAATGCAGATTCAATATTCTTTGAAGTAGGAACATAGTTATCATAATTGTCTAATTCAAAAGTTGTTAATCTTTCAACTAGAGCATCCAAGACTATCTTATTAGTTGGATCACATCTCATTTCTTAAATAGTAGATACTCTAATTGCATAAATAGGAAGAAGATTTCTAAGCACTTTACTTACAAAAATTTCCTCCTTGATGTCTCCTCCAAATGCTTTGATTGCACTTACACTGGCCTTGATCCTTTCCACATATTTTTCAATGTTTTCATCTTCCCTCATTCTTATTTGATCAAATTATTCTCTAAGGATTTCAACTTTGGCTCTCCTCACATTGTCATCTCCTACATAGATATCTTTCATTTTATTCCACATTTCAAAGGCATTTTTGCAATCTTTTACCTCATCAAATTCAACATAATTGAGAGCAGATGTAATATCAATCATCATGATATTATGATTCTTCTTTTCAGTAATGTATTCAACTAATAATGTTTCAGTGGGAATCTTATATTCAGCATCAAGATACTTGCAACCTAAATCACTAATGGTAGCTAGATGTAGCCTCATAAGTCCTTACCATGCTGCAAAATTGTCTTTGTTCAGCTTGGGAATCTCTCTTTTGTAAGATTTCTTGATCTTTAGCTTAGGTCCTTGAAACCTTCTCTACAAGCACCAAAAGCTCTGATACCAATTGTTGGAAATATAAGAGGATTAATTGAAAGGGGAGGGGTAAATTAGTTACTACAAAAATAAATCTCAAATTCCTTATATGTCAGTACAAAATGCAAACAGATAACTAAATACTATTGAAGCCTAGTAAACACACACAATGTTGTAACTCGGTAATAACTGGATTAGCACATAAATCATTAGATTTTATCTGTGATTACCATTACTTTACATTAGTTGCAAACACATAAAAGAAAATAGCATGAACACATTTGACATCAAGATTTAACATGGAAACCCAATTTGGGAAAAATCACCAATAGCAATTAGTTACTGATTTTCACTCTTCTAAAGTGAGCCCTATTAGGAGCCAACCCTATTAAAGGTTACAAAACACACTGTTAGGTGTGACCCTATTAAAATATTTAATCACCCTATTAGGAGTGGCCTTGTTAGAGGTCTTGAGAACAATTCAATGGAATTGCCACCTTTTTAGAGGATTTTTAAATAGCTATTAAGCCAACTCTATTAGGATATTTAGATCATTGCTATAATGGTCAAAGGGTAACAATGAGATGACTTGATTTGAATGCGATTGAATTGCTAATTTCAGACCTCTATTTAGGCTTGTACTTGATCCTTCCTAATTGAATATAGTTGTGTTGCTCCACAAGGATATTCTACTTATCCTTCAAATTTGCTTCCTCTTCTCATCATTAGATCTTCAATCACATCATCATAATTTGCACACTCACTTTTTCACACTTTAAAATCACAACTTGATCTCATATCTTCCACTTTATCAAGTTGGCCCAAATACAACTTAGTATAATCAATATTCATCACTTGGTTGAAATCAATAGATAAATCGATTAAGCTTAATACAAAAAAATAAGAAAATCCTTCATTAGCCAACCCAGCTCGGTAGAAACTAACTCTAAAATTTTTTCCTTCATTAACCAATAGAAGCTTGGTTAACACTACAAACTTACAAAAATCCTTTTGGCAACTGAGTGAGCTTGGTTAACACTAGTTCCATCCAAATTTCCTTTGTTACTCGAGTGAGCTCAGTTAACACTCACTTTCTGCAACTTTTCCTTTAACACCTGAGTGAACTCGGTAGACACTACCTTCTAAACTAGGCAAACACATGAACACTTGGTAGACACTAAGAACTATCTTCACTACCAGAGTGAGCTCGACATATACTGACTGATAGTGATATGACATTTGTGTAACATCAAAGACAACACACAATTAATCAATTGTAACCAACAATTAAAATATAAGATACACCAAGTACATGACCAAAAGGGCTATGGAAAAAGATAACAACTATGTCATTAGATTATCTATCATCCATATGCATGTTCTAGTCTCCTAAGCCATCACATAACTATCCATCTACAAATTTTGAGATAGAAGTTTGATCCAAAAAATATTTTCTACCAAAAAAAAGTCTTCTAAAATGTGTAGGAATAATTTATTCATCCGCCTCTTTCTCTGAGTTATTTGAATTGTTCAACAATTGGTATCATATCTTTGTCCCTCGCAAGTAGATCTTAACCACTTGAGGGAGATGTTGGAAGTCTAAATAGATAAAAGGGGGATACTACTCTAATGAATATTTAAAAATAATGATGAGTGATATTGAGAGCATAAAATTATAAAATGGGGAGCTAAAGGAGAACCTGATTGAATAAAATAACTATTTCAAAAAAATTGAGAGAACATGTCCAAAAAAATTAAGTAATGTATAAGGAAGTCAGCCAAGAATTAAAGGAATCAAAAGAAAAAATACAAATCTATAGAAATAACTAAATGATTCAAAGAAAAAGGTAGTTGATTTGGCAAGGTGGTTGAATACTTAGGAATTTATTAGAGACATATTGAAGTATAAATGAGGAATTCTATAATAGCCCTATATGAACCAGAATTGGTTGTGAAAGAGTGAAAAGAATCGAAATAAATTTTTGATGAAATCATCAAGAAAATGTTTGAAGAAAATGAGAAGTTGGAACTAGAATTGAAGAAGCTAAGATCAAAAGAAAAAGTGTGTGAAAACAATACTATGTTGGATCAGTTATTAATAATGCAGTTAAGTCACAAAGATAAGGAAGGATTTGGTTTTACTATTGAATTCTCAAATAAAATGAAAAAATAAAGGAGAAGGTAATTGAAGATAATGAAAAAGTTGAGGTGCTAAGTATGGTAAAAAAATTAAAAATATCTGTGTGAAGGTTTGTGGTAAGAAAATCAAATGCACAAAGTTATTTATCATTTAATTATGGTTGGAATATTTATATTGATTTCTATCATTAGCTAATTGATTGTAAGATGAGAGGGGATCAAAGATTCAATGCTTTATTTGTTATAAAATTGGTCATAAAAAAATTCAGTGCAAGATTCAATTACAAATCAAAAAAGTATGAATGTGGTAAATAATTGTTTTCATGTAAATTTCTATAGGTGTCACAACTATATTCATAAGGCTAGTTAATAAAGATCTAATATTAAATTGGTGAGATATAGTACTACAAATATTACTTGTTTCAAATGTGAGAAGATCTATCATTATTCTAATCCATGTAGAGCTAGTGGTGTTTTGGTAAATAATGGAAATCAAAAACTTGATGTAGCAGCTAGTTAATTGTAGAATCATAACAAAAAATAGAAGAAGAATCTTATGGTGTAAAGAGCTTCATGATACTAGATCATGATACTAGTTCTACTAACAAATGAGGTAAGTTCTATGGCTCAAGGGGAGTATTAACATGAAAAATATTACACCTCCCCTACTCTAAAGACGTATTAGTTACAACTAGGTTATTGAAATAAAAGAGGGGTGAAAATTTATTCAATCTAAAAGAAATACACAAAACAAAATAGAGAAAAGGAATCAAAAGCCCTATCAAGATCCACCAAATGATCTAATTAATGGGATAAGCCCATAGGAAGTTGGTACTTATCAACAATATTCCAATTATGCATATGTTCAAAAGCCCACTTCACCAGACAATCAACAACATTATTCCATTCCCTGGGAATATGAGTGAAAGTAATAAAATCAAAAGAAGTACACAAATTATAAATTTGGTTCAAAATCAAAGCCAACTTTCAACTGAAAACCTCATAATGTTGTTGAGTCAATAGTCATATCACCACTTGTGACTCAAATTCACGGATAAGCCTTCTCCAACCAAGGTCACAAGCACTCTTCACAACATATAAAATAGTAATGGTCTCCATCAAGTTGTTAGTGTAATTTCCTTTATAAATTGAAAATAAAAATTGAATATCCCCTTTACTATCTCTCCTAACTCCACCAATGCTAGTAGGGCCTAGATTTCCCTTGGAAGACCCGTTTGTGTTGATTTTACAAGCACCCTATGGAGGTGCACTCCACTTCCCTACCCCATTAATCTTTCGCAAGGGATGTCTACACATATTTATCAGTAGATTTCTATGTGAGGGAGGGATATTTAGGATATTATTGGAAATAGCCTCCCCTAACTCCATGGCCTCGATAGTGTCACATTTAAAAATAATAATTTCTCCCAAAGAATGACAAATTTTCAACCATAAGTAAGGAATCTCCAAAAAATCAACCCTAGAAATATGATGGTTCCTATCTAACCAAGTATGTCAAATAATAAAGGAGGGTCCATGAATCCAAGCAACCTGAAGGAAAGAAGTCTTGAAAAGAGCCTTACTCCAATGTGCAAAGAATTTTTCCAGTGAGGAAACATGCCAATAGCATTGGAAAAAGAGATGAGAGAAATTTTCTTCACTAGTCTAACACAAAATACACATCAATGGTCCCTAGAAGATACACTTGCATAAATTATCCCATGTAAGGCACTAATTATAGACCACCAACCTCATTAAAAAATTGTATTTGGGCCAGAAAAATGTGTACTAGACTTGCTTCCACCAAGGCACTTGAATATCCCCCAATGTCCACCAGAGAAGCTCAACATATCCTATAGGCACTGAAAGCTTCCTAGAATAATCATCATTGTCCTAAGAAAGAACATCATTACTAATCAAAGTAGTACACTCATGAGACTGCAAAATCTGAACTAGCTCCTGCCTATCCTCCTTAGATCCTCCTAGAGGCCATTCAAAGGGGTGTTTCCAATGAAAGGAAAGAACCAAACCTCTAGCACACCCTATCTTGTAATAATCAATTGTGTCCCAACCACTAGCACTAAAATTTTGATAGAGGCCATGAAGATGAGGATGAGTGGAAAGGATAGAATGGTACCCATCCCAATAGTCAAGCCAAAATAAAGCTTGAGATATTCAATTAAAAATCCAAAAGAGACCATCTTTAACCAGCTGAGCTCCAAAATTTAGCATATTCCAAATCATGGATCCTCTCCCTTCCAGAGGAAAGTGGTGAACTTCAAACACATCAGAACTTGAAAAATACTTATGGGTGAGAATACAAGCCCAAAGTTAATGTTGGTTAGTACACTAGCGCCAATAAAACTTAGCAGTGAGAACTTGTCCATTTAAAATAGTGGATTTTAAGCCAAGACCACCCTCCTTATGAGGTCTACACACTATTTCCCACTTAACTAGACTCCGCTTAGAAGTTAAAAGGTTCCCACTCCAAAGAAATTGATAGGAGAGAGATTCAAATTCTTGAAGAAAATACATAGGAGCAGCCTGAATAAAAGAGCTATAAAAAGGAAGGGCTTGGATAGATGACTTTAATAAAGTTAGGTAAGCAGTAGTTAATAGCCAATGATGAGTCCAATGGTTAACCTTTGGTCATAATTTATCAAAAAAAACTTGCCAAGAAGATCTAGGAATGTCTACCAACAGTAAGAGGGATACCCAAATAAACAAAGGGAGGAGACCCCATCTAAAACCTCAAAATAGTAGCAATACATCTTTGAATAGACTGGGATATTGAAGAAGAAAAAAGGAGGATTTTTTATCATTAACTTTATAACCCAAAGTTGCAAGATACATATCCAATGCATGTCAAAAAGAAGTAGCTTCTTGAATATGGGCTTGTCCTATAAATGAAGTATCATCCACAAATTGAAGATGTGAAAGAGGAAGTAAGCCATAACCCCATTTCCACACATGAATTAAACTTAGTGATCATGAAGCTTAAGAAATTGGTCCAAACCCTCAGCTAGAATGATAAAGAGCTAAGGTAAAATAGGGTCCCCTTAGCAAAGTCCTTTAGGGGCACCAAAAGGCTTTGAAGGAACACCATTCATAATAATAGAAAAAGATGTTGAAATAACACAACTCATTATCTAGTTTACCCATTGTTGGAAAAAACCAAACGTTAAGATGATCTTTTGGAGAAAACTCCATTTGATTATGTCATAAGCCTTAGCCATATCCAACTTAATGAACATCAATCTCTCTTTTGATATATCCATGGAATGAATAACTTTAGAAGAAATAAAAATCCCATCGAGAATTTTCTTACCAACCACAAAACTGCCTTGTTCCTCTAAAATCATAATTGGAAGGCAAATCTTGAGTCTATCATCAATCAATTTGGTGATAGTTTTGTACATAGCATTACAAAGAGAAATGGGATGAAAGAAGTCAAGATTGTCAGCACCTTCTTTCTTGGGGATCAAAGTCAGTAATTTAGAGTTCAATGCACTAAGAATTTTCTTATTCTGAAGGGATTCCTTAACCACCTCTAAGAGATCCATATTAATAATTTCCCAAAGTTACTAATAGAATTCAACAAGGAAGCCATCTGGACCTAGAGCTTTACCTTTATTCATCACAAACACCACCTCTTCAAGTTCTAACATCAAAATTGGATGAATAAGTGAATCATTCATTGTGTTGGTGATAAGAGAGGGAATGCGAGAAAGAATCAAGTTCTCCTCCTCAACTACAGGTTGAGAATCTTTAGCCAAAAGGTTAGAATAAAATTGAAGGAATTCCTTGGTCATAGCAAACTAAGAGGAAATCTGAAGTCCTTCTTCTATAAAAAGAGGATAAATATACCCTTTATTATTACAAGCTTGAAAAGAATGGTGAAAAAAAGCAATATTTACATCCCCTTCCTATGGCCAATCAATGCAAGACTTTTGTTTCTAGTAAATTAATGATAGAAGTTGTATCAGTTGAATGATATGTGAAGTATAAAAAGATTATGTTATCAATAATTAATTTAGATGGAAATTTCAAATTATTTTGGTTTGTGGCTTTAAAAAAAAATGATCATTTCACATTGTAGCATGAAGAGTGTGGAGTGCTTGAGTAGGAACATTTATAAAGCAATAATGGAACCTATGTTACCTATTTGAAGTATTGGTACATCTGTGAAAAGTAAAATGAAGAAGGTTGAGCTATAAGAATTTGGTCAAAGTTGTATCAAATAGTTATAACTTTAATTCCCTACAAAGGATATCAAAAGAGTTAGAAATCTTGGACTTAATATTTAGGGAAATTTTTTGTGGTGTGAGGGTAGTGAATTTATCTTGTACATGCTTAATCAATCTCATGTTGAAAACTTGACACTATAAAAACCCTATGTCATGTCGAAGGAATTAATTAAGGAAATTACTAGATTATTTAGTGTTGTTAAGTTTCTTGGGAAGATAATAACCAACTAATAAGGGGTAGAATACCTAACTATGATTGGTCGAGATTAGCGTGGATTTCTCATCAATACATGTTGTTGGATTACTTTCTCAAAAATGTAAAGATGATGGTTGAGGTGGATATATTTTTTGTTTTGGGTCATTCATTTTTTTGGGTATTTTATTTCCTAGGATATTTTCCTAGTAGATAAAATGTTGAATGAAGGATTAGCATTCTTTTTTATAAGCATATTTTCATATATTTGGATATCCTAGAAAAAGGGGAAGATGCATGTTCGACATATTTATTTTCTTAATAAGAGAGAATTAGTTCTAGATTAATTATTTTCTAGTGTCATACTGACAAGACATTGTAAGGAGGGTGCCTCCTAGAGACATAAAGGACTGTAAGAATATGTTAGTAGGTCATTGCATGAGCCAAAGAAGAGAAAATCAAAAGAGAAAGGAAAATAAATTATCATTTGTTATGAAGATAGAGAAGGGGTGGTGAATTAAGTTGGTAGCAAATAAACAAGTGAAGAAAAATGTTCTTTCTCTGACAAGATATTAAACTATTGATCCTAATGTTGTCTCAATATGCTAAAAGATGAAGAATATGAAAAAATTGGTGGTTGTTAATCAATAGTTTGAATGTTCACTATTGGGAAAGAATCATGTAAAGGTATATAGTATCTAGTATATTTAGTATGGTACCAGATAATCTTGTTAAAGGTGTAGAAAAATATTATTGGTACTATAGTGTTATTATAGTATAGTTCAAAATAATTTTGAGAAGAAATGTAAAAATGTGAAGTAGAGACTCTCTAAGGTTATTTGTGAGGCAAAATAATGTATAAAATATATCACAAGCTTTTTTTGAGGTTGTCTTCAATGACCTATAATTGTTGATAAATTTAGAGGTTAAAGTCAAGTGATTAAAAAAGATCTAAATAAACTTGGGAAAATGCATAATATCTTCAAGGACAAAAATAAAAAGAAAATAATTGGAGTATGTGAGTTACAATTTGAACTAATGTTGTTGTAGAGACAAAGGTTTGACTAGAACATGTTATTGGCATCCTAGTAGATGTAGAGAATTGTAAGAAATAGAGTCAATCTTCAAGATGGACTAAATCTTTTGAAATTTTAGTGGAGTCAGATAGCTGATGTGCCCAAATAGGGGAAGTCATTTCTAAGTGGAAGAAGAAGCTTCTAATTCTAAAAGAGAAGGATAATAAAGTCTTTTCAATTAAAATTGTTGTGGTTATTTGATTTTCTTTATTTCTAGTCTTTGGCCCTTTGCTATTGTCACAAAAAGGGGAAGAGAAAAGGAGAAACAAAAATCAAATATGGTACATCTACTTAAGAAGAGTTTTTGATTTATTAGCATTATAGTTATGGAAATCAAATTTTTAGAGATTTTTTTGCTTTTAGAATTTCTTGGTATTTTTTCATCAATTCCAAAGTAGAAGATTGTTAGATATTTCTGGTATTTATTATCATTGATATCAATCTCTTGATAACACCACTCTAGAAATATCAGTTGGTTGTAGGAAATTTTGGATATGTATGTATTGACTGTCAGTTATTCAATAGGATTTTTGGTTATGCGAGGTAAAGTTTTAGTATGAACAATTTTAGTGTTCTATTAGAGGTGTACTTAGTTCTACTCATGGATTAAGTTGTTTAGTACACTTAGTATTCAAAATTATATGGATTGTCTTATTGGTTTCTAGTGTTTCCATGTCTACAATATTCTTCCAAATATTTTTGATATCTAGAGTCCAATGATGTAGTTCATTGTATGGTTTTAGTATATTGGCTATAACATGCTCTAGATAGATGCTATTAGTTTTCATCCAACAATGAGTTCAGATGTTTTGTAGATCAAATCCTAGAATTGGTTGTGTTATTCTTATGATCACAATAAATGTAATATACTTTATAATATATTAAATGTGACATATTTTATTGGAAACAATTCTTAAAATTGTATGTTTCCATTGATGTTACACAAATTTTAGAATTAAATGAGAAATGAAAAACTTGCAGTACTAACCAAGCATATTCAGTATTAACTAAGTAGTCAAGTAATGAAGAACATTTAGTGTTAATTGAGTAGTTGGGAAATGAAGGATATCTACCTTGCAGTATTAACCGAGTGGTCAAGCATCAAAGGAATTCCAATGTTAGCCAAGTGATCAATCTCAGTATTGGTCGAGTGACAGTAGAATAGTCTTGTCTAATAATTAATTGATTGAGGCTGACTATTTGGATGTTTAATGATTATTTTAAAGGGTATTCAAGCTCACATATCAAAGATTATGATATGTAAGAAAGGTCAAATAGTAAGGATCAAATGAGTAAGTAGAATACATTGAATAAGATGGATATGTGATCGAAAGGAAAGGCAGAGCAGCAAAGTTTGGAAGACAAGATGCAAAGAATATTCTAATCATTAAGAATCCAAAATTCAAGCCAGATTAGAGATCTGAATGTACAAAAGAAGTTGCTTCACAAATTAGGTCAAATTACTATTACCTTCTAACCATTGTAGCATTGATTAAATCTCTTAATGGAGTTGACTTAAAAGTCATATTGTAAACCCTTTAACAAGGTAACATTTCAAGATTGAAGTGTTTGAAGACCTCTAACTAGGACACTAGTAATAGGGTGATCTAAATCCTCTAATAAGGTCATACTTAGCTAGTATGTTTTATAACCTTTAATAGGGTTGGATTCTAATAGGGCTCACTTCAGAAGAGTGAAAAAAATTGTAACTAGTTGCATGGTGGTTTTTCCAAATTGGGTTTCCATGTTAAATCTTGGTGTAATTTGTGTTCATGTTATTTATTTTATGCTTTATGTTTCTATAAATAAGTTACTAAAGGTTAAAATATATTAATATTCACAAGACTTCTTTGTTAATCAAGTTACAACAATATCTTTGTTTTAACTGAGCTAGACAGTAATGCATTATCAGTGAGAAGTTTGGTTTGACATCTATAGACTGGGAATTATTTTCTAGTAGTTGATTCACCCATCCCCTCTCAGTTACTATATTTATTTCCAAAAATTGGTATTAGAGCATTTGGTGCTTGAAAGAAAGGTTTCAAGGACCTTAGCTAAAGATCAAGATGTCATACAAAAGGGACATTCCCAAGCTTAACAAAGAAAACTTTTTAGCATGGTAGGAATTGATGAAGCTACACCTGTCAAGCATTGGAGATGTTAGTCTATTCTACTTGTAAAAAATATATGTGTCACCACCTAAATCTATGGCTGTGGAATAGATAAAAGATGAAATGGATCATAATATAATGATGATTGATATAGCTTCCTCTCTCAACCATTCTAAATTTAATGAGGTTAAAGATTATCCTACTACATTTGAATGTGGGAAAAACTACAAAAAATCTATGGAGGTGAAAAATATGTACAAAGAGCCAAGGCATAAAGTTTAAGAGCCAAGTTTTATTGAATGAAAATGAAAGAAGGTGAGAACATGGTCCAACAAAATGAAATAATAAAAGAAAGTGTGAGTGCAATTAGAGCTATAGGAGGAGACATAACTGATGAAATAGTGGTCAGCAAGGTACTACAAAATCTTCTTCCTATTTATGCAAATATGGTTTCAAAAATTCAAGAGATGAGATGCAATCTTAGAAATAATATAACCTTAGATGCACTTGTGGGAAGATTAACTACTTTTGAATTGGATAACTTTGATAACTATGCTCCTAATCCTAGCAGCTTTGAATCTATATTCAAAGCCAAACTAACTCTTGGGAGAAAATGAGGAAACTCAAAAGGAAAACAAGTTGATAGTGAAGAAGAAGATGAAATGGATAAAGACCTTGAAGTCATTGAAGCCCTCCTTACAAAAAGAGCATCAAAAAGGAAAGAAAAATTTAGAGGTAAAATTACATTGAATTGTTTCTCATGTGAAGAGGTTGGTCATATTGTTGCAAGATGTCCAAACAAAGAAGATAAAGATTAGAAAAGAAATAAAAGGTTCAAAGGAAAGAAAGACTTCAAGAACTACAAGGACTACACAAAAGTAAGAAATCTTGTTACATTGCTAAAGATTCTAATAGTGATGATAATGAATAAGAAGTAGTTTATATTAATGTTAAGGATGAATTTGATAATGAGGAAAATAAAAAGATGGCACTTATTTCTCATGTTAGCAAATATGATACATGGATCATAGATAGTGGTTGTTCTCATCACATGACTGGTGACAAAACTAAGTTTGAACATTTAGAACACTATGATGGTGTAAGTGTTAGATTTGGAAGCAATGAACCATGTTATGTAAAAGGAAAAGGAAACATAGCATTAATTAAAGGAATCAAATGTGAAAATTCCTACTAGGTTGAAGGATTAATACATAATCTACTCAGTGTAGCATAGCTAAACAATATAGGATACAACATAGAAATCATGAATGGGAAAGCTAAATTATTGGATAGAAAAGGGAACCTGGTTGGGACTAGCAATTAGATAAATGGTAATTTGTTTTACCTAGATCTCATTGAAAGTACATGTTTATTGGCTCAGATAGAGGAAAGTTTCTTACGGCATAAAAGGATGTGTCATCTTAACTTTGATAACCTTGTTACCATAAGCAAGAACAAAAGAGTAAGAGGCATACTAAATTTACTATGGATACATATGACTATTCTAGGATGATAACTATAATGTTCTTAAAAGATAAATCTAATGCTTCTCAAAAGTTCAAATGGTATTTGGCTAGAGTTGAGAAGGAAATAAGGAAGAATCTAAAATTCCTAAGATTAGATAGAGGAGGTGAATTCATCTCAAATGAATTCAATAAATTCTACAATGAAAGAGAAATCAAAAGATAGGTATCAACACCTAGAACACCAGATAAATATGGTTTAGAAGGAAAAAGGAATAGATCCATCATGGAATGTGTAAGAACACTAATGATTGAGAAGAACTAGAGAGAATTAATCAATGCAACAGTTCATACACTAAACCAAGTTCAGTTGAAGAAAGGTACAAATAAAATACCTTATGAATTATGGTATGGGTACAATCCTAATGTTTTTTATCTCAAAGTATTTGGAAGCAAATTTTATATCTTGAAAGATGTACGAAAAGGAAAACTTGATGCAAAATAGTGATGAAGGTATATTCCTAGGTTACTCCAATAAAAGTAAGGCATACAAATGTTTGAATCTTGCTACTCACAAAGTCATAGAAAGTGCACATGTGAAGAGTAATGAGGCTTTGAAAAGAAGTGAAGAAAAAAGTAGCAACGAACCTAAAGACTACAAAAATTATGTTCACCATGAGGAGGAACATGATATTTTGTCACAATCAGTTGGAGTTGAGTCACAGACAAAGGCACTTTAGTAATAGATAGAGGCACCTAAGTCATAGAAAAAGCCACTCAAGCCATAGATAGAGGCACCTAAGTCATAGTAAGAAGCACCTGAGTCACAGACAAAGGCACTGGATTCATAGACAAAGGAACCCGAGTTACAGCCAAATTAGCTAGAGGAGCTCAAGAAAAAGGTAGCAGATCATCGAGAACCAAGTGAACCAAGTTCAGAATCAAGAAAGAAAGATCCAAGACTTGAAAAATATGATAGAAGACATCATGCACCTAAAAAAATAATTGGAGGAGATACATATGGCATATTTACAAGGAAAAAATTCAAAGTTACATGTTTTCTTAGTGAGTTTGATCCTAGATCTATAAAAGATGCTTTAGAAAATGAAGGTTGGATAGAGGCGATGAATGAATAAATAGAAAAGAACAAAACCTAGTCCCTTGTTCCTAGACCTAAGGATAAAAATGTGATTGGTACAAAATGGATATTTAGAAATAAATTAAATAAAAAAAGAGAAGTAAGAAGGTATAAGGCAAGGCTAGTATGAAAAGGTTATGCACAAGAAGAAGGTAGTGACTATGGAGAAACATTTTCCCCTATTGGAAGACTTGAAGGAGTCAGAATACTTCTAGAATATGTTGCACAAAAAGGATATAAAGTATATCAGATGGATGTAAAATCAGCTTTCTTAAATGGAATCCTGGAAGAAGAAGTCTACATTGAATAACCTGAAGGTTTCATTGATCCAAAAAAAAAAAAGACATGGTATGTAAACTTCACTAAGTTGTATATGGACTGAAGCAAGATCCAAGAGCATGGTGAAAGATTGCATGGATATCTAGAGAGAATTGGTTTTGAAAAGACAAATGATAATAGTAATTTTTATATAAAGGAAGGACCACAAGACAAGATATTGCTAGCAGAAATATTTGTGGATGATATCATATTTGGAGGATATGAGATGTTATTCAAATTATTTTCTAAAGAAATGAGGAAATAATTTGAAATTTCCATGTTTGGAGAGATAAAATTCTTTGTTGGACTACAAGTTCATCAAATGAAGGATGGCATATTCATCACTCAGTCAAAGTGCATCAGGGAAATATTGAAAGCATTTGGAATGGAAGATTCCAAACTAGTTGGAACACCTATGTCTACTAGACATAAACGTTCAAAGAATGATAATTTAAAAGAGGTAAATCAAACTACCTATAGATCAATGATCGGGAAACTTTAGTATGTCATACACACTAGTCCTAATATTGCACTAGCAGTTGGCATAGTTACAAGGTTTTCTAAAAATTCTAAAGAAAATCACATGATGACAGTAAAAAGGATTTCAAGGCACCTAAAAGGAACTGAAGAATATGGTTTATGGTATAAGAAAGGAGAAAATCTTGAGTTAAGAACCTTTTACTGATGTAGATTGTGCAGGAAGCATTGATGATAGAAAAGCACTAGTGGAGGAGTATTATTTCTTGGAAAGAGATTAGCATCTTGGACAAGCAAGAAGCATAATTTTATTTCTCAATCAACAACAGAGGTAGAGTATGTTGCTACAATAGTAAATTGTTCTAACATAATACAGATCAAGCAATTACCTATCAGGAATGAAGGAGGAAATAAAGGACCCACTAGTTATCTATTGTGATAACACAAGTGCAATCAGTATACCCAAAAATCAAGTGATGCAGACAAAGACAAAACACATTGCAATCAAATATCATTAGCTAAGGGAATTGGTTCAAGAGAAAGAGGTGAGATTGGAATATGTGAACACCAAGGAGAAAATAGCATACATATTTACAAAAGCATCACACAAGGATGCATATATGTATCTAAGAAGTAAAGTAGGGGTTATTCCCCTATCTGATGCTCACTAAAGCACAAGATAGTGATGCATCAACTAAGTTCCATTCAAGATCTATTAAGTTGATGCAGATTGTCACACTTTAGGTCCAAAATGCAGAAAATATTGCATATGAATTAGTAAAAAAGGTACATAGTAACCTCAATATCTGTAGGAAGAAACTTTTTGGAGGCAAAGGTCTAGAGTTATATGGTTGCAGAAGGAGATATAAACTTTCACTTGATGACAATGAAACATAGGGTTGCTAATTGACTATCTAAACTTAAGGTGGGTTTAAATGAAGTGACTAAAGAGAAGGAGATTGATGATGAACTAATTTCCTTTTTGTCTTCTCTATTATCTGCTAATCAAAATATTGATAGGATTAAGCAGGAAGAATTGCTTGGAACTATTCCTAATATTGTGTCTCAAGAGCACAATCATGGGTTAACTATTATTCCTTCTGAGAAATAGATTTTTGAAGTAGTTCAATCTTTTGAAGGGGTTAAATCCTCAGGCCCAAATAGATTTCCTATGTTTTTCTTCTAGTTGTTATGGGAGGTGGTTGGAAAGGAAGTCTATAATGTTGTTAAGGAGATCTATGGAGCTAGAAAAATGCTTAAAGAGATAAATTCTAGCTTTTTATACTTGATTCCTAAAAAAGTGGGAGTGGATACTTGAAAGTTCTTTAGACCTATCAACCTTTGCAATTTGATTTTTTAAAATTATCTCTAAAATTTTGATTGTGTGTATTTTAAAGATTCTTCTAAATCTAATATCTAAACAACAAAAAAGTTTTTCTGGGAAGGAAAATTTGAGCTCTATAATTGTGGTGCATAAAAATACTCACTCTATGGCCTCTTCTAAAACTCAGGACTTTGTGATTAAAGTGGATATTGAAAAATCCTATGACTGAGTGGAATGGAGTTTCCTTTTCAGAGTTTTTGAAGACTTTTGGTTTTGGTGACAGATGCTTGCAACCAATATCTCAATTAATGACTACAACTTCTATGGTTATTCTAGTTAATGGGGTCTGCACCATATTTTTCAAACCTTGTAGAGGGCTAAGGCAAGGAGATCCTATATCTTTGATTTGTTTTACTATTATGGTTGAATGTTTGGGAAGGTATATCAAGGATCTTGTGGAAAAGGGAGATATTCATTGTATAAATCCTTCTTTTCATCGTCTAGCTTGTTCTCATGAACAATTTGTTGATGATAATATTTTTGGGGGTTTAGCTACTATCAAGGAGGCTAGATTCTTTAAAAGGACCCTTAATCTATATTTTTATGCCTCCAGGCAATTGGTTAATCGGGAAAAAAATTGTTGTTCTTCCTTAATACTCCTTTTCCTAGGCAAAGGAAGATTGCCAATATTTTGGGTTGTTCTATTGGTGATTTTTTAGGGACTTATCTTGGCCTTCCTTTGAGCCAAAAACCTCCTAATTCCTTGTCAGAGAAACTAGTTGAGAAGTTAAATAAAAAGATGGAAGGTCAGAAAGAAAATAGGCTTAGTTAAGCTGGAAAAGTTACCTTTTTTAATTCATCTCTCCAATTCCTTCCTACATATGCTCTTAGCCTCTTGAAAATTATAGGTAAATATGTAGAGGTAATTGATAAGACCCAAAATATTTTTTATGGACCGGATTGGAAGAAAGAAAAAGAATTCCTTTAATTGTGTGGGATAAAAAATTTCATCCTAAATGTGTAGGTGGACTTGGTATTAGGAAAATTAAGAGTATGAATAAAGCTTTGTTAGCTAAGAAAGCATGGAGAATTTATCAGGAAGACAAGGAATGGATTAATATATGGAAGCACAAATATCTTTAAAATGCATGTTCTCTCTTTGATTATTAGAATCATCCTAGAATTATTAATTCTTCTTCTATATGGGATGTTGTTCAAGGAGTAAAAGATACTCTTCAAAAAGGATTCAAATGGAAACTGTGAGATGACAGAATGCTAAAGTTTTGGGAGGACATCTAGATTCTAGGTGTTCTATTGAAAGAAGAAAACAGACCTATGGGTGTTATATTTCTAACTATTGGAGGAACGTTGGGTGGGGGAATCTTGTGGAGATTATTCTTGGCCTATTATTTATTCAGACTTCTCTCAATGCCTTTTTCCTTAAAAGGAACAAGGAAGACTCCCTTGTCTGGGGTTTTGACCCTAGTGGTAATTATAAAGTGGCCTCTCTTTTCAAATCTAATTCTAATTCTATTCGCCCTCCTTGGTCAAAATTCTTGAGGAAGAGTCTTATCCGTAAGATTGAAATTTTTTTTTGGATTTATCTTCATAATGAAATCTTAACTATAGAAAATCTCCATAAAAGGGGTATCTATATAGTTAATAGATGTATTTTTTGTAAAAATGCTAATGAAGATAGTGATCACCTTTTCCTTCATTGTAGTTATAGTCATGGTGTTTGGAATAATCTTTTGGAGTACTAGAATCTTCAATGGGTTAAGACTAGTAACCTTATGGATTGTTTTCTCTTTTGGAAATATCCTACAAATGGTTCTTTAACTCAATCCCTTTGAAACTTTTCTCTCCTACACCTATTTTGGGGACTTGGGAAAGAAATAAATAATAGAATATTTAGAGAAAAAGAATGTCCTACTGGGGTGGTTGGCCACAAAATTCTTAGGGCTCTTGAGGAAAAATCCCTTAATCAAAAAAAAATATTGGTCAATTTGATATTAATCATCCAATGAGATGCAAAGAGATTAAAGATAATACTAGTAGAGACAGAGTGATTTGGAATTCACCTCCAAGTGAGTGGACAAAAGTTAATTTTGATGGTTCTACTAAAGGTAACCTAGGGAGAGTTAGATGTGGAGAAATCCTTAGAGATAATAATTGTAGAGTGGTGGATGATGTAGTTGTTCCTATTGGCATTTCTGCCAGTCGTAGGGTGGAAGTGGTTGTGGCTTTATTTACTGTTCGTAGGGTTGTGGAAACTGGTATTTGAAAACTATGGCTAAAAGGGGACTCTTTGAACATTTTTAATATGCTTAATAATTATTATTCAATTACTTGAAATATTGAAATGATTATTGAAGAAATCAAAAGTCTTCATAATAATTTTGAATATTTTATTATTACCCATATTTATCATGAGGGTAATAGGGTTGTTGATTTGATTGTCAAAAAATATGTGGGCACAAAAAGAATTCTCACGTGGATGAATGACCTAAGAAAGGAAGCAATTCAAGCTAGATTTAATGTATACTTTTATTAAGTTTTTTTCAAATATCTAAGGAAGTTGTGACTTTAATGATAGTGGTATTCTTTTTTTGAGGTGTTACCTCTTAATTATTACCTTCTTAGATTGGCACGTATTGTCGGTGATTTTGGAATGTAATGAGAAAGATTGTTTTTCTTGCTCTTGTAACATCTTTCTTCATTGCAAGAGTTTGGTGATTGGAGTGGATTACAAAATGGGTGGTGAGCCAAGGAAGCAAGAGCCTATGAACTATCAGCATTGGAAGGAGAAAATCATGGTTTGGAATGATCTTCATAAAGGTAAGGTTATTGATTACCTTGAAATATTGCATGGCTGCAAACCCCATATTACTAAAGATTTTTTTAGAAATTGGACTAGGGATGTTGTGACTTTGCATGTGGTTTCTATGAAGATAATAGAAGATTTTATTTCCTAAATAACTGGGCTCTCTATTGGGGGAATAAAATTCAAGAAAAAGACTAAAATCTCAAATGTTGTCCTAAAATTTTTTTTGAAGAACCTTGAAGAAGAAACAAATTTGGTTAAGGAACTGGACTCCTTCAATCTTAATCGTATTAAGGTTTGTGGCAAGATGTTATGTCATGCATTCATAAGTATTTCATCCTTGATGGGAGATCCAAAAGAGTGCATAATTTTCATTTTAATTTTTTAAATCACTCTAGATACAAGGATAGGGTTTCTTTTCTATTCTACTCAAAATATTCCTTGTTAAACAGCCTCAATGCACATACGAAAAAAAATATAGGCTTGTTCTTCATGAAGGGAAGGTCCTTCTTATTGAGGAATATTGTAGGGAGAATACTATAAAGCTCTCTCTATCAATTCGTAAAAGAAAGAATATTTCTAGGAAGGAGATTCCGGATAAATCTAGAGTTGCTAAAAAAATCAAAATACACAATGTTAAAATTGAGGAGATAAAGGACATGGATACTGAGTCAGATAGTGATAGCAATTGGGCTAGTGAGAAGGAAAGTGCAAAGAAAAAGAAAAACGTGAAGGTTAAAGGAGAATGGAAAAGTAAGAACAAACCCAAGGTTAGAGAAGATATCCTAGAAGAAGAAAAGGGTACTCTAGAATTCAGGATGACTCTATGGCTAAGTTAGGTGGGACAAGGAGTAATTTTGGTTGTTTGAACCTTGAAATTAAGAACCTTGGTAGTTCTTTGATCTCTTAAAAGGAAAAATATGTTGAGGTTATAGATACTTCACCTACTAATGAAATTGTTGTGGAAGAGGGGGTGCCAGATGAAAACCAAGAAGGATGATAATACAATGCTTGCTACCCATGAGCCAAATATTGTTGTTATTACCTAGATGATTGATAAGGAGAAAAAGCATCTTGCTAGGGACACAGAATCTATGTTGAAAGAGGCTACATCAAAAGAGATCCACATTGGTTTAGATCACCATGAGTTGAAGAGTGAGAATAAGGAGATTGGAGCAAAGAATTTTAGTGGAAGGCTTTTATTTCTTGACAAAGCTAAAATGAAGGCAGATGTGACTCTGAAAGCTGATACATGGCCCTATAATGAAATCATTTCATTAAAGAAAAATGCTAAAGAGACACAGAAGAATCTAGATATTGAAAGAAACAAAAGAATGGAGCTTGAAGGGAAAATGGAGAACATTCCTTGAGAAACAAATGGCCTATGAAGCTAGCCTAAGGTAATTGGTCGAGGATAGAAGACTACATATCAACATGATTACTCCCATTTAATGTGTAGTTGTAGTTATTTTAGGAAGGAGGAGAAATGAGGAAATTATTTCTCCTATATAGGCACAAATGACTAGTGGTCCTAGCAAAAGGACAAGGAAAAGTACTAAAAGGTCCATTGAAGTTTCCCCTGTCTCCATTTTTGAGGATCTCCTTCAATGGATTGTTAATACTGCCAAATATTTGACTAAGGTTATAGAGGAGCTCCAGTGATAGGTGTGTTGCCTCTTGTGTTTGTAGATTGTACCTTATCTATTTTGATTTGAGATACACTTGATACTCTTATTTTATGTACTTTGAGATGACCTGAGGGTCGGATGTATACCATAGATGTTTTACTGTTATCTGTTTAGTTTATCATATTTGCATGTTGATGCCATTTTGAGATGACAGTAGATCTATGATGATATTTGATTATCTAGTACTTGGACATATCTTTCTGATTATGTTATGTGATAGATTTTATGCTATGATGATATACTTCATTCTTGTACCTTTATGCTTTATACAAATATGAGTGATGTAAATATATTAATTAGGTATTTAATACATTTTTCTTTGACTATAATATTATATGCAATTGTACTTGATCATGTGTTTTAGTGTGTAGGAATTGTATCCCTGGTAGTGGCACATGTAGTTAGTGATTCAACTATTCATTTTACCAATGTTGTCCCTGTATAGTTGATGTATCTTTATTTTAATTATTTAAATTAAAAACCTTTTGATGATTTGTAAATTCAAACTCATCTGCATTTTTTGATTAGACCAGTGAGCATGTTTGTGCATTTAGAGGTTCACATTGTCACGAAAGTTGTTTAGTGATTTCTACAATTTTGGGCTTTCGGGATTTAAATCTTCTTGAATTTTATTTTTGGCAGCTTTTCCTTAGGTGAATACTAATTATGATGAATAACCTATTTTCATTTGGTTTGATTCAAATTCTAGCTAGTATAACTAGCTATTTTCCCTAATCAACTATTTACTTGAAAAGTGAATAAGAATTGAAAAGGGGATTTTATTATTCACTTCTCACTTTTTGAAAATAGAAATTTGAGAGCTTTTCTAAAATCCTCTTCTTTAAGGATTGGAATTATGTTCATTCTAGGAGCTGTGAGAGTGGGATCTTCGAGAGGTTGATCTTGTTGGATTTGGCTCAGGTAGCCCTTGCTTTGCCATGATTTTTTACAACATCGGTAGGCATTTTATTTTATTGTGTGGGTTTCAATTTTTACACCATTTGCTGTCAAGTAGGGCCTTCCTATTTTATTGTTTCTACTTTGATTTAGGTTCTATTTTTGGTAGTCATTTGGTTGGAGGCTGAGAACTAGTGTTCCCTTCAATTTATGTTTGCTAGTTTTTCCCAGTTGGTTAGGTATGAATGTTTTCCCTATTTTTGGGATGGGGGTTTGGGTTTTGCACCGTTATGCTGGCCATTTTTGCATATGGTGTCCAAACCCAAATATTATTGGATTTTTAGGGGTTTTGTACCCATAGACCAATGGGTTTTAATTTCAAAGTTTTCCATTTTGGGGGGTTTTTACCTCATTTTGCGTGTTGCCCTATTTCCTCAAGTTTTCTTGGCACAATGTGGGTCGTGGACCTAGATGATCCATTTGCATGTCATTTAGACCATTTTTGTACTTTTATGTTGCATTGGGATGCATGTCGCATAAATCCTCCCAAGTTTATTTTTGATTGAGTGACTTTCTGCATTGTTTTCTCATCCATTCCTTGTGTTATGATCTTCATGATGGTGGTGTGCTACACATGAGTACATGCACACACATTTTTTGAGTGACTTACGAGTCCTAATATTCCATGGTACTTCTGAAAGTAAGATCATTGGGGTTGGGTTCAAAATTTTCATGCCTACAAGCACTCATCATTGGATGAGCATGGGTAGGGTAGGGTAGCATATGGAGGGGGCTTCTACCTCACAACTTGGTGATCATTGTGCCTAGAGGGTTGGCGAAGGAAGTTTTAATTAAGTGATAACTAAATGAAAATATTGGGAGGTAATAAATAATTTAAGATAATTAAAACTAGACTGTGCACCTTTTTTTGGGGAGAGTAGCTACCAATACTAGCTTGGGCTTGTCGATGCCAAGTGACTCTCAATGATGTTAACCCCTACTTAGTAGCCCATTGATTGTTAGACCAAGACTTATAGTTTATGCATTGTCTTTTTCTTGGTTTCAATCATCATACTGTCTGGCGTGTGTGTTAGCCGTGGATGTTCATTTTGTGTGTGCTTGTGGCTGGATCATTATCTCCATCAGCATGACGAGAATGGAACTGCTGGTGTCACATGGTTGGGAGGCATAGCTACCCATACCACTACTAGGGACCAATGTACAGAGGCATTATTTTTTCCTAGTGCGACTGTTGCTAGATGTTTCACTTGGTACTTTAGGTTTCAGAGTATGCTTCCTTGTGATTTATGCTTTATTTGGGATGCTTGCTTATTATCTATAGATGATTTTAGTTATTGATGCATTTCCTTATTTGATGTTTAGCATATGATAGATGATGTTATCTAGATGTGTAGGATTATCTTATGCTTTACTCTTAGCATGTTAGATTTCCTTATGCTTATGTTGTGGCATGTTTTAGTAGTGACGTCCCTATATGATAGTACTGATGATCTGATCAATAGCTTGGGATGTTATGCATGAGGGATGGCTAGGGTCTATGATGGCCTTATGATGCCATTATGGTTGGGAGGAACCATGTACTTAGTTTGGTTGTACTTTTCATTGCAATGTTTTTTCTATTATTGTGATGTTTCCTTCCATACTTTTCTTTCACTACTTGTTAGATGGTTAGATTGTGTTTATGTCTTTTAGTAGTTTGTTCAAGTGTTCATGCCTCGAATTGTGGATTTAGTACTCCCTGGTGTGGAGGCTTTGAACTTAGTTTAAACTTTTTGTTCATCCTTAGGAGTTTTTCTTGCTTTCTTGGGCGACCGTGTGTCAACATGGAGTGATACAATTTTATGTTGCACACCCATTAGGATTCTATCGTGCATTCCTTGATTATGTTGCATTCCTTTTTGAGTTATGTCGTGTGATATTTTCTAGTATTGCACCTCCTTTGATTAGTTTTTTAGATTAGTGTCACTGATCTCACTTGGGAGATCTTTGAGAAATGGTTCAAAGAGAAATTTCTATCACCATAGTACCATAAGGCGTGCACCAATGAATTCCATGAGCTTAGACAAGGCTTTATGATGGTTGATCAGTATGAGAAGAAGTTCCTTGGGTTGAATTAGTGCTCGAGCTATACGCATGATGAGGCACCCACCACTCAGCATTTTGTCAGGGGCCTCAGAGACTCCATCATCGGATATGTCCATGCTCATCAACCAAGGACACTTGCTCTTGTTATTGAGAAGACAAGGATCATAGAGAAAAATGTGGCTAGGGGTTTCAGTGGTAAATCTAGTTCTCAAAACCAGAGTGCATGGAATTTAGGATAGGAGAATCAGTTTAATCAATCCTCGAGAAAGGGCCAAGCTTTGTTGATACCCACTCAAGGTGGTTAGCACCGTTAGAATACAAAGAGTTATTGGAGAAAATATGGACAATCTTTGGGTACCTTAGATAAGAAAGGAGATAACTAGAACCAAGGAGAAAAATCTCAGTAGGATTATCCCCCTCAAAATGCTCAATATAATTCTAGCAGGGGTAGTGCACCTTATCATAGTGCTACCCAGGGTGGTTATGGAATAGGTTCCAACTTTGGAGGAAACTGTTATTCATGAAGCTAGCCTAGCCATAAACCTTTTGAGTGCTCCATTAGACCATCTTTAGGACTAGGTAAGGGCACTGCAAGATCTAAGCCTACTATAGGAGATGCTGGTAGGAATCATTGAGTCTTTGTGATGGTTGAAAATCATCAAGCTGATCATCAGGGTATAGTAGTCAAGGCTACAAGTACATTGCATGATATTTTGTCTTCTATTTTATTTGACTCAGGTGCTTTTGATTCTTTCATAACACCATCTCTTGTTTAGTGATGTGGGCTAGTAGTAGTGTGTCAGGTTGATAGATGGTAGGTTGAGTTAGCTACGGGTTCCAAAGTGTCTGTTAACTTGTTAGTCAGTGGTTGTGTTCTGAATTTGGGAACCTTCACCACCATAGTGGATCTATGAATTCTACCTCTAGGATCATATGACATTGTGGTGGGCATGGATTGATTAGCCGCTCATCAGGAAAATATTGATTGTCATCATAAGACAATACAATGTGTTGATGACAAATGTGGGCAGGTGGAACTTTTTGGATTCCTAAGACCAGTCTCACTTTAGATGATCTTAGCTAATCAGTTGAAGAGGAGTGTGCAGAAGAGTTGTTGGTTGTTTCTTGTTTCTGGCAGTGATCTCGAGGAAGCCAAGAACTATACAATGACACTTGATGATCACCCACTCCTTTGTGAGTATGCAAATGTGTTTCCTGATGAGATTCTAGGTATGTCACCGCAATGTGACATTGATTTTTGAATTGATCTTGTACTAGGAGAAAAGCTAATTTTACAAGCTCCTTATCGCATGACTACTCAAGAGTTGAGTGAGCTCAGATTATAGTTGGAGGAATTGTTGGACAAGGGCCATATTAATTCTAGTGTATCGCTATCGGGTGCACCAGTTATCTTCATAAAGAAGAAGGATGGTTCATTGCATTTGTGTACTAACTACTAGCAGTTGAATAAGGTGACGGTGAAGAACCGTTATCCTTTGTTGAGGATAGATGACTTGTTCGATCAGATGAAGGGAGCATGGGTGTTCTTGAAGAGTGATCTTAAGTTAGGATACCATCAACTTCATATCTAGGAGGCTAATATTCATTAAACAACTTTTTGTACATGATATGGGCATTATGAGTTCACGGTTGTACCATTTGGGTTAACCAATGCACCATCAGTATTTATGAGTTTGATAAATGGAGTATTTTGCATGTACCTCGATCATTGTGTCATTGCATTCCTAGATGACATATTGATCTATTCAAAGACTATGGAGGAGCATGAAGTCCATTTATGTCAGGTAATGCAGTGCTTGATAGACCATCAGTTGTATGGAAACTTGACTAAATGTAAATTTTTCCAGTCAGAGGTGAATTATTTGGGACACATCATCACTAGTTGGAATTGCAGTGGATCCAGAGAAGATTCATGCTATCATGGATTGGCCGGTACCCACTAATGTCTTAGAAGTTCATAGTTTCATGGGATTGGCATATTACTACCATCGCTTCATGAAGGATTTCCCATGAGTAGCTCATCCCATCACTTCTCTTCAATAGAAAGAGAAGAAGTATGTTTGGTCAAACCAATGCAAGGTAGCATTTAATACTCTTAAGGAGTGTTTGACCAATACACTAGTCCCTGCAGTGCTTGATCCTATAGGTGATTTCATGGTTTGCATAGATGCTTTATTGGAAGGTGTGATCATGGTGCTGATGTAGGATGGTTGCATAATTACATTTGAGTCTAGAAAACTCAAGGACCATGCACTCAACTACCCCACTCATGATTTGAAACTCGTGATCATAGTGCATTCCCTTGTTTGTTGGAGGCATTTTCTTTTGGGACACAAGTTTGAGTTGCATAGCAATCATAGGAGCGTGCAGTATATCTTTACTCAGCCAAAATTGAATGCATGATTAAAGGGAAGGAGAATATCATCGCAGATTCCTTGAGTAGGAGGCGACATGAGGTATTAGTGATGTCATTGGGAGTGGATTTGTGAGGCCCTATCTTAGAGGCTTTTCCTAGTGACACTTGATATTAGGAGGTAAGGGTGGAGATCGAGTCAGTACGTACCCTTGAGGAGAGATTTTTAGGTTATATGCTTGAGTCTGATGGACTATTGCAACACATGGGATGTATCTATGTACCTATATCGAGTGATCTTTGTACCTTGGTTTTGTCGAACGTGCACCATGCACTATATTCCGCACATCCTAGTGTTAAGAAGATGCATATTGATCTCAAACAACTATACTTATTGGGCAGGGATGAGGTGCGATGTTGTTGACTTTTTTGCTAGATATCTTGAGTGTCAGAGAGTGAAGGCAAAACATCAATATTCGACGGGTCCTTTGCAGCCACATACCATTCTAGAGTGGAAGTGGGACATGATATCTATTGATTTTATCATAGGGTTTCCTATGTCATCATGGAGACATGATTGTATCATGGTGATGGTGGACAAATTGCCCAAGGTAGCACATTTTTCACCCATGAGAGCATCCTACACAGCTTCTTCTGTAGCACATGTTTTCTTGGAGGATATTGTTCGTTTGCATGGGATCCCTTGTCTAATTATTTTAGATAGAGATCTAGTGTTTACTTTTGCACTATGGACATCTCTCTAGCATGTGTTAGGTGCTCAACTCAATTTTAGTTCAGCTTATCACCTAGAGATCGATGGTCAAGCTAAGAGAGTGAATTAGGTTCTAAAGGACATGCTTTACATGTACGTTATGGGCAAGTAGGTGAAGTGGGAGGACTATTTGTACCTTGTTGAGTTTGCATACAACAACGAGTATCATAGTTCTCTTGGCATGTCACCTTTTCAAGCCTTGTACGATAGACCATGTCGTACCCCTTTGAGTTGGGAACGTTTAGAGGACCGAGCTCTTTTGGGTCTCGAGATGCTTCAAGATATTGAGCACTAGGTTGTTTGCATTAGGAATCATTTGGTTACTTCTCAAGATAAGTAGAAGAAGTATGCAGATGCCCATAGGTTGGATCGTCACTTTTCTATTGGTGATAGGGTGTTTTTGTGAGTGCGTCCAAGGAAGAGCCCCATCCATTATGGAAAAGGCTCTAAGTTGGCACCACATTTTGTCAGAACATTTGAGATCCTTAAGAGGATTGGTCATGTTTCTTATCGACTAGCGCTACCACCTAACCTATCACACATCCATGATGTTTTTCATGTTTTTTTTTTTGAAGCAGTATATTTTGGATGTGACCCATGTTCTTGATTGGGATGCTTTGTAGGTAGAAAATGGGCAACTTAATTTGGAGCCCATTCATATCCTACAGCACTAGAGGCTAACCTTGTGAGGTCAGGACATTGAGCAAGTAAGGGTCCAATGGGACCTGAACAATGAGACCTCTACAACTTGGGAGGATGCTACACGACTAAGGGGATTGTACCCCTATCTTTTTGCTAGCTTCCAAGGGTAAGCCTATGCTAGTGGGGGAGGATGTTTTGTCTCTCATGTTTGTAGTCTGTACCTTGTCTATTTTGATTCGAGAGATACTTGATACTCTTATTTTATGTACTTTGAGATGACCTTAGGGTCAGATGTATACTTTGATTTAGTACCATAGATGCTTTACTGCTATTTTTTTCAGTTTATCATATTTGCATGTTGATGCCATTTTGAGATGATAGTAGATCTATGACAATATCTGATTATCTGGTACTTGGACATATCTTTCTGATTATGTTATGTGATAGATTTTATGCTATGGTGATTTACTTCATTCTTGTACCTTTATGCTTTATGCAAACATGAGTGATGTAAATGGATTAATTAGGTATCTAATTCATTTTTCTTTGGCTATGATATTATATGCAATTGTACTTGATCATGTGTTTTAGTGTGTAGGAATTATATCCCTGGTAGTGGCACATGGAGTTAGTGAATCAGCTATTCATTTTACCAAAGTAATCGTTGTATGTCAACATATCCTTATTTTAATTGTTTAAATTAAAAACTTTTTAGTGATTAGTAAATCCAAACTCATTTGCATTATGTGATTAAGCCAGTGAGCATGTATGTGCATTTAGAGGTTCGCATTGTCACAAAAGTTGTTCAGTGGTTTCTGTGATTTTGGGTTTTTGGTATTTAAATCTTCTCAAATTTTATTTCTTTCAGCTTTGCTATAGGTGATTCTTGTTACGAGTAATAACCTATTTTTATTTGGGTTGATTCAGAGTCTAACTAGTATAACTAGCTATTTGCTCTAACCGACTATTCACTCGAAAAGTGAATAAGTATTGAAAAGGGATTTTATTATTCACTTCTCACTTTTTGAAAATAGAAATTTGAGAGCTTTTCTAAAATCCTCTTCTTGAAGGATTAGATTTATGTTCGTTTTTGGAGCTATGAGTGTGGGATCTTCACAAGGTTGGTCTTGTTGGATCCAGCTTAGGTAGACCTTGCTTTGCCATGATTTTTGGTGGCATCAGCGGGTGTTTTATTTTTAGTGTGGGTTTTGGTTTCTGCCCTATTTGTTGTTAGGTAGGGTCTTCCCATTTTATTGTTTCTACTTCATTTTAGGTTCTATTTTTGGTATCTATTTGGTTGGAGGCTAAGAACTAATGTTCCCCTCCGTTTCTATTTGCAGCTAGTTCTGTAGTTGGTTGGGTATGAACATTTTCCCTATTTTTGGGATGGGGGTTTGGGGTTCCACACCATTATGCTGGTCATTTTTGCATACGGTGTCTAAACTTGAATATTATTGGATTTTTAGGGGTTTTTTACCCATAGACCAAATGGGTTTTAATTTCAAAGTTTTCTAGTTTTTGGGGTGTTTACCTCATTTTGTGTGTCATCTTGTTTTCTTAGGTTTTCTTGGCATAATGTGGGTCGTGGACCTAGATGATCCATTTGGATGTCAGTCATACCACTGTTGCACTTTTATGTTGCATTAGGATTCATGTCACATCCATCCTCCCAATTCTATTTTCAGTTGAATGACTTTTTGCATTGTTTTCTCATCTAGTCCTTATGTTATGATATTCGTGATGGTGGTGCATCACACACGAGTATGTGCACGTACATTTGTTGAGTGACTTGTGAATCTTGATATTCTGTCATACTTTCAGAAGTAAGATCATTGGGGTTGAGTTAGGAATTTGCATGCCTATGGGCACTCATCATTAGATGAGCATGGGTAGGGTAAGGTAGAATATGGAGGGAGCTTCTACTTCACAGCCTGGTGATCATTGTGCCCAAAGGGTTGGCGAAGAAATTTTTAATTAAGTGATAACTAAATGAAAATACTGGGTGGAAGTAAATAATTTAAGATAATTTAAACTAGATTGTGCACCTTTTGTTAGGGAGAGTAGCTGCCAATACTAGCTTGGGCTTGTCAATGCCAAGCAACTCTCCATGATGTTAGCCCCTACTTAGTAGCCCATTGAGTGTTTGACCAGGACCTGTAGTTTATATAGTCTTTGTTTTGGTTTCAATCATCATACTATCTATCATGTGTGTTAATCATGGACATTCATTTTGTGTGTATTTGTGGTTGGATCATTATCTCCATTAGCATAGTAGGAGTGGACCTAAGGGTTCCATGTGGTTGGGAGGCATAGCTACCCATACCACTATTGGGGACTAGTGTATAGAGGCAGTCTTTTGTCCTAGTGTGACCACTACTAGACTTTTCACTTGGTGCTTCAAGTTTCTAAGTATGCTTCCTTGTGATTTATGCTTTCTTTGGGATCCTTTCTTATCATGTGTAGATGATGTTAGTTATTGACACATTTCCTTATTTGATGATTAGCATATGATAGATGATGTTATCTAGATTTATAGGATTATCTTATGCTTTACTCCTAGCATGTTAGATTTCCTTATGCTTATGTTGTAGCATGTTTTAATAGTGACATCCCTATATGATAGTATCAATGATCTGATTGGTAGCTTGGGATGTAATGCATGAGGGATGGCTAGGGTCCACAATGGCCTTATAATGTTATTATGGTTGGGAGGAACCATGTACTTATTTTGGTTGTACTATTCATTGTGATGTTATTTCTGTTATTGCAATGTTTCTTTAGTACACTACAATGTTTCCTTTCCTAGTTTCCCTTCACTGCTTGTTAGATGGTTAGAATGTGTTTACGTCTTTTAGTAGTGTGTTTGAGTGTTCACGCCTCAAATTGTTGATTTGGTACTCCACAATGTGGAGATTTTGAACTCAGTTTAAACCTGTTGTTTGTTCTTAGGAGTTATTCTTGCTTTCTTGGGTGACCATGTTTCAGCATGGAGCAATACAATTTTTTGTCACACGCCCATTAGAATTCTGTCATGTGGTCCCTGATTGTGTCACACACCTCTTTGAGTTATGTCATGCAATACTTTCTAGTATCGTACCCCCTTTGATGAAGTGTCATACGATACTTGAAAAGTATTGCACACCCTTGAGAGAAGTATTGTCTAATCCCTAAAAGTGTCAACTTGTTTCTTTAGAAATGTCATGCAATACTAGAAAGTATCGCCCAGTGATGATTTAAAGTATCGCCTGGTATTCGTGAAAACCTGTCTGGGAAAATAGTAGGCACTTTTCGGTAAGACTTAAACTATTTGGAAAGTGTTTAGGGTACCCTCTTAAGTGTTCTCCAATTCTTCAGTGTCACATTTTGAATTCAGAATGCTTAGATTCAAATTCAATTATGCATCTTCCATTATCAATCGTTTTGATCAGTAGTGGCATTTGGAGATCCGTTGGTGTCAGGATGTTTGGTTTTTCTTCCATTTTGATCATTGTTATCCTCGTATGTTGTTTCTAAGTGCATTCATATATATATATATATATATATATATATATATATATATATATATATATATATATATATATATATATATATATATATATATATATATATATATATATATATATATATATATATATATATATATCTTGGCTTGTATTTCATCCTTGTTCCAAGGGTCTCCAGGTGGGGCATTACAATAGGGTTGTCATATTTTTCTTCTGTTGGTCATGATCGTCAGTCTGGGTTTCTAATTCTATATCTTTGTGCTAGTTGTCTTTTATTGTGGTTTTACTTTCCAGCTATTTTTTGTTAGAATGTTACTTGTAGGTTTTAGGTCCTTGTTGTACACTTGATTTGTGTCATGCTCTAAACCATTCTATCCAAACGATTCTATGAGTTGGAATGCTTAGATTCCGGCTTAGAGCTCTTTATCCATGGAGTGCAAGAAGCTAGTATTCAAGCATGAAGGCTCTCAGCCAAGCCTTAGAAATGTGCTTCTTGCTAGTAAACCATGCAACGGGAGGTTCTTTGAGACAAGAGAAAGAATGCAAGTGTCTACAATGAGTTCCTCAAAGATGCAATGCAAGATGGAAGACTAAACTTGAATGGAAATGCAAGATGCAACTATGCTAAACATGGATGAGAGTATTACAAAACCAAATATTTAAACTATGTGAGATTATTGAAAGACATCAAAGCTAACCTAAAATGCAACTATGTTAGGAATGCCATATGATCTTATGCTAATATGATGGAATGAGAGAATGAGACAAGAAATGAGAAGTTCTCCACAAAGCTCCAAAGAAACCTATTAGAAAACCTGCAGCATGACAATATTCAAAAGATGGATCCCTTTTGAGGGGGAAAGCTCTCTCCCTTTTAAAGATATATGGATGGTAGAGATCAAGATGAAGATGGTGGATGATCAACGGTGGAATTCGAAAATAGGAGTGATCCATGTGCACACACAAGTCAACCAATAGAATATAAGTTGACTTGTCACATAAGACAAAAAGTCTTACAAACCTTTTCTTTTAATTGTAAAATAGAAAAAGGACTTTATGTGTGCACTTTAAGTGGGTTAGAAGAATGGGGTCTTTTATTTAATTAAAAGGGGACATGTTCTTTTAATCAAATAATGAACTTAGGATAGCATAGTCAAACTATACGTTATAATCAAATAAATTGATTATTAGCAATTTGGTCTAGGTAAATGATTAAATTAATTTAGCCAAAATGTTGAAAAGGGGGCTAATAGTCTAGATGACCATTTTTAGCTGATTACATTTGCCCCTCTTTGACTAATGTGTGATCGATCTGGGAACACATTATGTCAAAGAAAATAGAAGCTAAATAGGCAGCAATAAAAATAGATATCTGATTTCAAAAAATGAAATGCAGAAATAGATAGCAAGTCCTGAATGCACAGCCTGATAGCGGTAGTACTGAAAATTAGGAAGATGATGTTAGGATCCGAAAAGAATTCTAACATGTAGCAAAGTGAATAGATCGAGAGCAAGTGAGAAGATCAAACAAATGCTCCTAAGAAATAGATAGTTGTAGCAATCAGTGATAGAGTATTTCTGCCCCCTCGGGATCAAAATTGAAATGAGGTAAGGGGATGCAAAAATTGGCTAGACATGAGAAAATTAGAATATAGCAATGTCCAAGATGACAGATAGATGATTAGAGCCCAAGAATGACTATAAGAAAGTGATGAAATGCCCCAGTTTGACTAGAGTTGACCTTGAAGGATATAGCATAAAAATTAGGTCAAAATGAGTAGAAAGGTGATTTTAGACATGAAATAGTGAATTGAAGTAGATATGAAGTATGGAAATGATGAAGACATGAATTAATGAAGATGCCCCAGTGATGATTCAGAGATTAGACCTAAAAAGGTCAGCTAACTGCTCAGAAGAAAGTAGAATTTTAAAATGCGATTTTGACCATCAAGATGAACTCAGATTTTGATTTTGATCCCAAAAATGGATCCAAGACATCGAAATTAGCTAGGGGTGCAATTTTTGCACAATTTTGAGGAGTTTTAAAATTTAGGTCAAAATGAGGTTGGAGGCTATAAAAGGGGTCCAAGTGTCATTTTCACTATTCATTTGTCTTTTTGTGATTTGAGAAATTTTTTGTGGTCCACATAGCATCATGGCTCAGGCAAACATTCCTCTTCATCGACACCATTTCGAGCGCAGCCGGTTGCACAACCGGCCAAAGTGATATGGGGCGCCAGTAAGTGACTACCTTTTTGTTGCTTTTTCAAGCTTTTTGTGAGTTTTTCGCACGTTTTTAAGTTTTTTGAAAAAAAGTTGTGTGATACTTTTAAAGTATTGCACGGTCTCAGAAATATTATCGTGCGACACATTTTTTCGAAAAAAGTGTCGCACCGTTCAGGAAAATGTGTCGCGTGGGTGACCCAAATGTTGCACGACACGGTGCAAAATGTCGCACAACATAAAAATGTCGCACTCGTATTTAAAAAGGTGTCGCGCGACACTGTTTCAAAAAAAGTGTCGCACTCTCTTTGTAAAAAGTGTTGTACAGCTAGTTTTGTTGTTTTTCTGAATGCTTTTTTCATCATGTGACTATTACTGATGATTGCTTGTTTTACTTGGACAGGAGGTATTCTCGGCATTACAGATTAGAGCTCCCAGGGTGGTTGGTTTGCGCATTGTGCAGCATTTGAGCGATGAGGAGAAAACTGCGCTAGTGGCTATGGGCTTGCGTTGGGTTGTACAGATGCCCCATATTCGAGCAAACCATGGTTTGTTGTCTACACTGGCAAAGAGGTGGCATAGCGAGCATAACACCCTTCACTTACCGACCGATGAGGCATCGATTACCTTGGAGGACGTATATCGCATTCTGTGAGTGCCATGCCATGGCGAGCCAGTAAGTTACTTGGTTAGTAGTTTGTTGATTTAGCCATTTCAATGTTGGATGCCAGGTGTACTGATGTTAAGTTTTGGTAATGGCACAGGTGTACTATGATACGACCCCGACAGAGGGGCGAGAGCGAGTGCAGGAGCTTTTCCAGGATGTGACCATTCTGGATCATCACCTGAGTTGGGAGAGATTGATGACTGAGTATGGATATGATTATCCTTTTCCCATCTTGTTATGTTCTTTGGTAGCCCAGGCCCTGGTGATAGATCGAGGCCAGAAGGGCTTTCCACTAGGATGGGGTCGACTGGTATATGATCTGATCTCTCGACCACGCAGGATGGCATGGGGGCCTACGATATTGGCAGAGATGTACCATGAGCTTCATGAGATAGTATATCATGAGGGTGGATCATGGGCATGCAGAGCAGTGTTAGCACAGATCTGGGCTTGGGAGCACATCGCTGTGATCCGACCACGGGGGTAGCCATGAGAGCGCAGCCAGCCGTACATTTTTTGCTATAAAGGTTTCATCCCATAGAGGCATAGTGGAGATGTGACCTATTACCGACACATGTTTGATGAGCTAACAGCATTCACATGGTGACCATACCAGGAGTGTCAGCGATGGTTAGATTCATGGGAGTTAGATTACATGCGATATAGCAGACCGCTGGTGGGTTGAAGCACAGACATTGTGGAGCGATTTGTGATCAGTCACGTATGGCGACAGTTTGCAAAGCAACAGGTGGTGTCAGTGGAAACTACTACCTATGCCCGAATGTGCATAGATGAGGGATTGGGATGGCTACCGATGCTGGAATATCAGACAGCAGTTCGAGATACCGCAACACTAGTGGTGACTCCCTGGGATTATTGCCCAGATGTGGCAGATGCAGGGGCTGAACCAAGGTATCTTTATGAGATGCAGAGACACCCATTCCCCCGATTCACACATCCAGATTTAGCACCTACAGGAGTGGGAGGTGGAGGTGGCGGCGGAGGAGGAGGAGGCAGAGGAGGAGGGAGAGGGGGTATGTAGATGGAGGGGGAGAGTTCCCAAGTAGGGTGAAGGAGGATGTGAGCGTAGGCGAGGCAGGTGGCAGAGGAGTCCTCAGAGTCTAATGGTGATGATGGTGGAGAGGAGGAGGTGCCCTTAAGGAGATGGCGAGCAGTGAAGGTAGAGGCACCTGCAGAGCAGCCAGCAGGAGGAGAGGAGGAGGTGCCCTTGAGGAGACGGCGAGCGGTGAGGGTAGAGGCACTTGCAGAGAAACCAGCAGGAGGAGGGGAGCAAGGTGCGAGGAACTATGCCTTGGAGTTAGAGCTGCAGGCAGTTCGGGTGACCATTGCAGTACGGGATCAGCAGCTGATGGATGAGCGAGCACGAGCAGATGAACTGCGTCAAGAGCAGGATGTTGCGAGGCAAGAGGCAACGCATCATGGTGCCCAAGCTACATACTATTATGCCGCCTATAGGAGTGTGGTACCACCAGGATAGGGTCTTCCTGATTATTCAGAGTGAGCAGGCAGATCAGAGGGTGCAGTGCAGGCACCAGATAGGAGACAGGCTCGTCCACCAGGGCCAGCACCAGCCGCAGAGGGTGGCAATCAGACATGACATTGTGTTTTGATTTGCACCTTATGTATTTTTGAGACATATATCCAGAATTTGGATCTCACATTTGTATATGTACCATGACACATTTGATATATATATGAGATACTGGGTTTATCGATATTCTTGTGTACTTGTCTCAAAATGTATGTTTCAGCTTTCATGTGATGTTTCAGTTTTTGTTTTCAGCTCATGTATGTGTATATGCTTATGTGTATTGTTTTTGGTCTCTCATATGGGTGGTATAGATTTAAATGTTTTTGTGAAAATGTGACACTTGGATAGATCGTATATGATGATTTTTGGATTAACCCCTTGTGATGATAGGTTAGCAAAGAAATGTAGCGAAAGATTAAGAAGGTGAAAAGACAAGTAGAAGCGAAAGATAAAAGCAGCTAACTGATATGTCCATGAAAAAGATGAAGAGAGAGAGCTCTTCCCCCATGTAGGAATGTGCAACTAGAAAAATGACATGAACCTAAAATGCAAGATACTATGCAAAGTGGCTTACCAGCAAGAAGCGCATAACATTTAGACTCTTAATTTCATCATTGAGCATTTATTAGGGACATCATGAGATCATACAACCATCACTAGTATAACTATGAGGATATGAATATGATCAATATCAGATAGGTATGTGGAAATCCAATCTAAGCATCAGAGACATGTAAGTCAAGATAACTACGCGATTAGATTTCCTAAGTTTAATTTAGCAAGATCACACCTGTATCAAGGCATAAGCGCCAGGATAAACCCTGAGTGCGGTCTTGCAAAACAGTCAAGGATGATAAATTTATAAGTCAAAGTGTTGAATAGGACAAGCACGAATGCTTACAACACTATAGACAAACAAAGTATACCCACAGGCAGAAATCAAGAAGACATACCCTATGCCCCCAGTCTTCTAGTCAATGACATCCTCGAAAGACTATTAGGGAGGGAACACATGGCAAAGAAATCATCATAGATAGCACACAAAGTAGATAAATATCAGCATAGCTCAGTCATTTAAGTGTTAAAGTGCGTGTGTGTAAGTCACTTGGCCATTCCTTCTAGACTTGATTCTGATAGTGAGAAATATCGTGACATCAGAGACCATAGGTAAACTATTTGTAAAGTGGTTAAAAACACTTGATGTCAAAGTGGGTGGGGGTAGTGTTGAGAAACACTATTTTTTGAGTTGTCAAAGGAACCCTAATGCACAAGAATACCTCAATAGGCTAAGTAGTTATTCCCCCAAGATGAGGACAAGAAACAATTCCAAGCTAGGAAATGTGTAGCGAAGTGGATGATTGAGATTGATAGACATAGGTGCAAGGGTTTCAAGTAGCGCTTGTTTCCAGGTTTTCACCACTTGACAGATTTTTTTAGGACTTTTTTCAATTTTTTTGTATTTTTCAATTTTTTTTTTTTTTTTTTTTTTTTTTGGTGATACATCAAAGTGAGGTTTTCACTAAGATGATCATTTTTTCAGGACATTTTCTGATTTTTAGGATTTTTTCAGGATAATAGATATATACAAGGTAGCTGAGCAGCAAGCCTCTAAGTATAGAACTTCTTCAAGTGTAGGATGTTGATAGGCTCTGCAAGTTCTTCACCTTCTGATGTAGACAACTGGTAAGCACCAAACCCAAATGCTGCTGTGATAATGTAAGGACCCAACCAGTTAGGTTCAAATTTCCCTTTATGTTCCCGATTTTGCTGATTTTTGGGATTCTCTCTAAGCACGAGTTCACCAACTTGGAACTCATGGGGGTTAACCTTCTTGTTATATTGTGTAGACATGCGCTTCTGATAAGCTCTCATGTGATCAAAAGCAGCCTTGCGACGTTCATCCAGAGTCTCTAATTCCTGTACTCTCATAGCTCTATGATCTTCATCAGTTATTAACCCATGTAAGGAGACACACAAAGAAGGTATCTCAACTTCTAATGGGAGAACAACCTCAGAGCCATAGACTAGAGAAAAGGGTGTAGCCCCTGTAAGAGTACGAATAGAGGTTCTATAGGCCCAAAGTGCCGAATTTATTTGCAAGTGCCAATCTTTCCCAGACTTGTGAACTGTGCGGTGTAGGATTTTTAGCAGTGTTTTATTAGAGGCCTCAGCTTGGCCATTCCCTTGGGGATAGTAAATGGAGGACCAGTGTTGTTTAATTCAAAAAAATTTGCACAGCTATTTTAAGTCCTTATTCTTGAACTACCCTCCATTATCCGTAACAATAGAGGATGGGATACCATATCGGCAAATGATGTGATTCAGTATAAATAGGGCAACATGTTTGCCTGTAGCAACAGATAATGGTACAGCTTCAACCCATTTAGTGAAATACTCTGTTGCTGTGATGATGAATTTATGACCGTTGGATGAGCTTGGATGAATCTTTTCTACCAAGTCAAAGGCCCATTGCTGAAATGGACAATATGTCACAAAAGGGATAACTCTCACCCGGGAGCATGTATGAAGTTGCCATGGAGCTGACATTTCTAACAGGACTTTGCATAGCGCACAGCATTAGCTTGCATGGTGGGCCAGTAATAACCCGTCCTAAGCAATTTTTGAGCAAGTGCAAGGCCATTAGAATGTGCCCCACAAATGCCATTGTGGACTTCGGTAAGTGCCTTCTCAAAATCTTCTAGCTCTAAACACCTAAGCAACGTTCTGTCTAGACCCTTCCTATACAAGTCACCAGAGACCAAAGTGTAGTGTGAAGCATTGCAAAGGAGTTGGCATTTTTGGTTGCGCATGAGGGTTTCAGGAATAACCTGATCACATAGGTAGGAGAAAATAGCCGCATAGCGGGAGGAATCGTGACCCACAACAGTGTAGATCACCTGGTTATCTGAGGAATCATAGGCTGGATGGCACAATTCTTCCACCAGGAACTCAAATCGCGATTCATGATCTTGTAATTGGAGGATAGATGCTAAGGTGGCCATAGCATCAACAGCCTTGTTTTCTGCTCTAGGAATTTGTTGGAATGTTACAAAGGTAAAATAATTCCTTAGAGCATCTATCAACTTTTTATAAGGGATCAACTTGTCATCCTTTGTTTGATATTCATTATTCACTTGGTTCACAACCAGTTGAGAATCCCCATAGATGTGTGGCTTAGTTATTTGCCATTCAAGGGCCATTTTGATCCCATTTGTTAATGCTTCATACTCTACAATATTGTTTGTACATGAGAACAATAATTTGTAGGACTTTGGGATCGTATAACCATGAGGGGAAACAAACAACACCCCTACTCCTACTCCATTTTGTGTATGGGATCCATCAAAAAACATCTTCCATGTTATGTCAGTAATGTTCATGATCGAGGCATCTGGAAACTCAATTTGCATAGGTGCTACATCTTCAAGTGGGAAGTCAGCCAATTGGTCAGCTATGGCCTGTCCTTTGATTGCCTTACGTTCAACATACTGAATGTCAAATTCGGAAAGAATCATCATCCATTTAGCAAGGTGACCAGTAAGTGCAGCTTTACTTAATAAATATTTCAAAGGGTCTATCTTGGCAATCAAGTGAACTGTGTGGGCCAACATATAATGCCGAAGTTTTTGGGAGCCAAAAACTACAGCAAGGCATGCCTTTTCTATACTTGTATAATTTAGTCCATAAGTCACCAAAGTTTGACTGATATAGTATATGGCTCTTTCTTTACCCGTCTCATCACTTTGGGCTAAGAGTGCTCCTAGAGAAGAATCCGTAGCTGAAATGTACAAAATCAAAGGTTTTCCCATAATGGGTGGCATCAAAATTGGTAGTTTTTACAAGTAACCTTTGATTTGGTCTAAGCTTTGTTGACAGTCACTGTTCCAAATATGGGTAGATCCTTTATGCAAATTTTTATTGAAAGGTTGAGCCTTATCAGCTAATTGAGAGATAAATCTTCTTATGGATTGTAGCCATCCTTGCAGACCTCTAAGTTGACTGATAGTCTTTGGTGGAGGCATATCCATGATAGCTTGGACCTTTTCAGGGTCAACCTCAATGCCTTTTGCTGAAATGATATAACCTAGCAATTTTTCAGAAGTGACACCAAAGGCACATTTTTTTGGATTCAGCCTAAGTTGGAATTGTTCCATATGGTCCAATATCAAACTAAGGTCTTTGAGATGTGTGTCTCATTTCTTTGATTTTTCCAATGTGTCATCAACATAGTCTTCCATGTTTTTATGCATCATATCATGAAATATGGTTGTCATTGCTCTTTGATATGTAGCGCCAACATTTTTGAGCCCAAAAGGCATGACATTCCAGCAAAAGGTACCCCATGCACATGTAAAGGCTGTCTTTTCTTGGTCTGCTGGAGCTATCTTTATTTGGTTGTACCCAAAAAATCCATCCATGAGCGAGTACATCTCATAACCCGCAGTCATGTCCACTATCATATTGATGTTTGGTAGTGGAAAGTCATCCTTGGGGCATGCTTTATTGAGATCTCTAAAATTAGTACAAACTTGTATGGATTTGTCATGCTTGGAGACAGGTACAATGTTGGAAATCCACTCGGCATAATCAATGGCCCTAATGAAGTTTGCATTCAATAGTTTTTCTAACTCTGTCTTGACCAGTAGGGCCACATGTGGATGCATTTTTCTCAACTTCTGTTTGACTGGCTTGACATCTGGTGAGATTGATAAGTGATGCATGATGAGATCTGTATCAAGCCCTGGCATGTCAGAGTATGTCCATGCGAATTTGACCTTCTTGTCTTGAAAGAATTGAGCAAACTGTGTCTTTTCTTCGTCTGACAAAGATTGAGCTACATGGATAATATGAGGACATTCTTCTGTTCCCAAGTTGATAGGCTATGTAGGTTCGACTAGAACCGAAGATCTATCCTGGAAATAGCTTGGTAGACTACCAAGTACCTCATCTGCAAGTGCCTCAGAGAGGTTTTCACCATTAGTTACACCTTTATTTTTACTTTTTTGAGGGTCAGACACCGCCACAATGTGGTTTTCGCCGTCTGATCGCTTATTTTTCCTTTTAATTTTTTGACTAAGGTACTTGATATCTAATTCTGTCATGTTAACCGTGGGTTTGCTGGTGGAAGAAATGACAAGTTCAATTGCATTTAGATAACAAGCAATCTCATAGTCATTTTGGAAAGACTGTATTTCAGGTCTTTGATTTTGGATAGATCAATCTATGAGATCTGGGTAAATTAGCGAGAGTGAGGGAGAAGTTTCAATGTGATTGATATGGAAGGAGTCATCTCTGGTGACCTATGAAGTTGAGCCTATAGAAAATGTCGCAAAAGAGTCTAGCTCAGGAATAGTCCTGGAGGAACTAGCGTGATCCATTGAGACATGTTGTGAGTCAAACCCATCCGACCCCCATACTAGACCATTCGACTACATCGGGTTGGGTTGCATAGGCATGAATGACATCCACCCCTAGCTCACAAGATGCATCAAAGAGGCTTTCCCACTCATACTCATGAGAATCTGTACTTTGACCCCTATCTATGAGATGAGCAATATTCTGCCTAATTCGTCCTCTATTTATGTCCTCAGAAGTAGACCCTTCTTGTTCCTGTTGTTGGGAGGTAGAAGCTTCTTCATTATTAGCAGTCACTATTTCTTCTCCCCAAAGGAGGGAAGTGAGAGGAATAAAGTCTTCGTCTTGTGTAGTAGTAGCAATTATGGGAGAGTCATCATCCTCCGATTCACTAGACATGAGCAATCTTCGATCACAGTTTGGTGCATTATTGTCTAGCCCAAAGCCTAGACCAGCGGTGTCTTGAGCATCACGACCTTGAGTGTGACTTAAAGGTTCAACTAGAGCGTTCTTACAACCAGTTAAGGACCCGTGGCCCTGGTAGCCCATTTTTGTCAGAAATTTATAGCCTTTTCCATATTTTTTGGGAGAAATAGGGGTAGTCATTGTAACCTCCTCATCTTCCTCTTCTCTGTAGATCCAGTCCCTAATGGCTTGTTCTTCCTTCTCTGCTTCCAGTGGTATGGAAGATTGCACAAAAGCGCCAAAAAGTGTCATAGCAGAAGCAGAAGACTTCTTTGCAATAGTTGGTTTCCCATAAGACTGAGGGGAAATTGGTAAGGCAACAATAGAGTCCAAAGTGTACTCGCCCATACCAAGGCTCATCATTTTTAGTTTTTGTTCACATTCTGTGAAAGATGGTGCTAGCTCATGAGAAGAGTGATTGTGTGGGACTAGTGTTTCAGCAGTAGATAATGTGTTGATAGACATGGAGTTGTCGCCGGGGACAACTACTTTAGTACCATTAAAAGGGAACTTAATGCACTAATGGTATGTAGAGGGTACTGCTTGCATATCGTGAATCGATGGTCATCCCAACAACAAGTTGTATGCAAGTGGTATGTCTAAGACTTGGAAAATGACATTCTTCTCAACTGGACCAACTTTGATTGGAAGTACATTTAGACCTTTAGAAGGCCTTTCAACCTCATCATAGGCCTTTATAGTGATCTTGCGCTTAGGATCGATGGCAAATTCATACATGCCCAATTGTTGGATTACATTGAACGAAATGATATTTAACCCTGCACCATTGTCTATCAGGACTCAATGGACGCAGGTACGAAAGATTTGAACTTCGATATGAAGAGCAAGGTTATGGGGATGACTGAGAGCTCGTTCATCTTCTTCAAAAAAGGTGAGATAGTGAGGCGAGGAGATGTGGTTCACCATAGCTTGGAATTGTTTCACATCAATATATGTGGGAACATTGGCAGAACGTAAAGATTTCTCAAGGATATCCCTGTGCAAAGGAGATAACTCTAGCAATTCAAAAATGGAGATTTGTGCTTGCGTGCGTTGCAATTGGCTAACAAGATCATAGTTGGAGATTTTGGAAGTAATTGGTTGTTTAGACAATGAAGCATTTTTAGGATCATTAGCAACTTTTAGGACAACCTTAGATTGCCCCCTAGTGACAGTGTTGAGTGGTTCACCTTGAGAAGATGAAGACTCAGCCACTCGGAGTACCACCTTGGGTCTAGTATCAGTATGATCTTGAGGAGTGGATCGTGTCCTTAAGACGACTCTTGGTCGTTCATCTTCAGCATCATAATTTGGCCAGTTGTCATTGTTGGAGCTTGCCATACATATGTATTCAATGGGCTCAAGCATGCTTATAACATTATCAGTGTCAGCGTAAGCATAACTGATTTTGGCATCATTATTCTTTTTGGCAGCTACCCTTGAGGTCTCACCCTTTTCATATTCAGGTAATGGTTTTTGGAAAGCCTTATGATCAGTATTCTTAACAAGGCCATCTATAACAACTTTGCTAGCTTCGATGAGGTCTTGAATTACATCTTTGAGTTTGAAGCAATTCTCTGTGTTATGTCCCTTACTTCGGTGATAGTTGCAAGTATGATCTTCTCTCCACCATGGAGGTCTAACGGGTGGATCGTAAGGACGTGAGTTGTCTGGCAAGGTAACCAATTTGTTTGCAATTAAGGTTTTTAAAACCACTTCATAAGGTTCGACCATAGGTGTGTAAACACGTCGCTTCTTTGCAAATTTAGAGCCTTTGTCAAAGGTTTGTGGTTTTGAACCTTCTTGTTGCTTTGCTGCATAGATGGCATTGGAAAGGTTAAATGCAGGTTCCTTAGTCTTAGGAGTGTCCACTACTCCGTCATTGACAACATACTTGTTTTTGTTCCAAGGTTTTCCTTTGTCTTTACCGTTTCCATTGTTAATTCTATCCTTGTTTATGGAAATATCACCTCTTTTGATAGCAACATCCTCAATGCGATATGCACTTTCTACCATGGCATTGAAGGATGTGAATAACTATTTTCTTAGATCAAAGTATAATTCGAGTACAAGCGTATTGACAAAAATGTCAATTTTTTCAGCCTTAGGCACTTGCTGAGGATACTGAGAGTATAAAGATCTCCATCATTGGAGGTATATTGCAAAAGATTCTCCTGGTTTTTGTTTGATGTTGCATAAGTCTAGCACAGTCACAAGATGTTGAATGTTGTATGAATATTATTGGATGAAGCGTTGCGCAAGTTCATCAAATGTTTTAAGAGGAGGACTCAATTTTGTGAACCATTCCTCAGCTTGTCCTCTTAGACTTCTAGGAAACAAACGCATAAGAAAGGTGTCTTCATGCATAAAGTCCATGCTAATAGCATAGAAATGTCTCACATGGTCGTGAGGGTCACCATTTCCATCGTATTTTTCATACTTAGGAACCTCTATATCCTTAGGAAATGGCAGCATGTATAGACTCCTATCGAATGGAAGAGCGCAAATTGATTCAACAAATGATGTCTTAGGTGGCTCTTTTGAAGTTTGTAGTTGTGCAAATTATTTCCTTAGTTCCTGTATTTCTTCCCTTAAGATTTCAGCCTCAGTGGGCTCTCTTTTTGGAATAATTTGTTCAACATTAAAACCTTGAGGGAGTTTCCATCCCCTAGCTGTCATGTATCGGAAGTATTGGTCTCCATTTTCCTCTAAAGCTCTAAGCATTAGTTTTTGGGCGAAGCCATCTTGTTGAAATTTGATCACGTCTTCGCTAGTTACTTCTTCATCACTATCATGATGAGATGGTTTAGGTGAAGGACATGCGCTAGCGGCAGCTCTAGGAGTCCTTAGAGGTGTGTGATTACCATCATTTTTTTCAAAGGGATTTCAAGGACAAGTTCCTTTATATCCTTCATAGCGTGCCTGATTATCAGTTTCAGCTTGTTGATTTCCTCTCTCCATAGCGTATATAGCCTCCAAAGTCTTTTGGGTTTCATGTGCTTGTTCTTCTAAGCGACGTTTAATTTCATCAGGGTGCACCATAGTGACTATACCACTCGTATCCTCGGGTATCTCAAAGGGTGTACCAAATGGATTTTCAAAACTATAAAGTGGGTTGTGCCGAATGTTAGCTGTTTGTGTTTGAGCAAATTTGAGATTCTTATCACAAGGTTGTTTGCGAGGAAGTTTGGGTGGTGTCTCCAATTGCTTGAAAATGAAAGGCGTGTGGCTACCGTTACCAACTTGATATCTAGTTGTGACCGGCATGTAAAGAGTTGTCTTTGTTTAGTAGGACAAGAAAAGCGAGCTGAATTTGAAGCTTTTACGATCAGGACTAGTCACTTGTGAAAAATGTGATAGATGGCTTGTCAAACAGTGCTCAAGATCTTACAGCACGGGTGACTCGAGCTAAGCGGACGAGCGAGAAGCTCAATAGCGGATAGTTAGAATAAAATAATAGCTAAATTTTGACAAGTGATTCATCAAAACATTTCAAGACTTACATTCGACGGACTAAACTCATCTTTTCGACCTAGGACAAATTCTTCGCACACTGATACGTAGCCAGGATCAAGGGTGACCAGCATGACGCTCCTTAGACCAAACAAATCCAACGGCAAACTCTGTTTTTGACCCAAAATGACTCTAGGCGATACTTTCTCAAAAGGAGGGCAACATAAGTTCAAAAAATAGTGTCGCGCGACAGAATTTCAGGAACAGTGCGACACATTTTTCTCAGGCGATAGATATTTGGACCGAGTGCAATAGAATCTTGCATACAGCGCGATATAATTTACCAAGACATGCGACAGAATTTTTTGAAAAAATGCCACGCGATATTTCTTCTGAAAGCGTGCAACAGAGTATCAGTTTTGTGCAAAAAAGTCTTTTTTTTTGGTTTGAAGTTCATTTCAATTTGTCAATCAAACAGTCATTTTAATCAGATAGCGTTCCGTTTTAGTTCATATCAGTAAACAACAAGGTTTGCAAATAGTAAGTGTTGTAACATGTCTCAAAACAATTGATCAAGGGTAAAAACAACCTTGTCAATACGCATTTGGGATATCAGAACGGCCTTCCTAACAACTTTTTATCGAAATGTTTATGTTGCGAGAAAATTAACACTGGTCAAAACATCGAAAACAATAGCCAAGCAATCTACCTTAGAGTCATGGTTCATTACTCAACAACTTGGCCCACGCTTGATGCTCCTTTGCCTCACACCAAGTGGTTTCCCACAAGAGATATTGGCTTTGTCATGGAAGTGCCATAAGCATAACCAAGGGAACACATATGGTGAGTGTAAATCTTGGGGTGATCCGGGTAGTCCACTAGGATCGATCCTTGCACCAAGAAGTTGAGCGGCTAAAAAAAGTAGTTACTAACTTAGGGTTTTTAGATTGGGCTTACGTTCATAGTGTTCCTCTTGCTCCTAATTATGGGACACCTCACCTTACGATGAGTAACCGATCTCGCGATCACAAGAGTACCTTAAGCATTCTTGCCTAGTGATCTCCCTATGGTCGAAATCCCATAAGCGATCACACTAGGCGAAGAAAAATACTACGTCTACCAAAGTTTTGTGTCCTTGGTAGCCTTGAGTTTATAGTGGGTTGGAAGAGCCAAGTAATCGGCTTGTCCCCACTTGGGTCGTTCCTCTTAGGTTGTCCGAGAGTAGGCCCTCTAAAGGATTCTAACTACACAAAGTGGATCAACTTTCGAAAGTCAAGATTTCTGGTTCACCACAAGGGTGAAGAGCATACTCTCCTATTCCAATTGTTTTCTCCCAAACACACCAAGAAGATTCAATTACCCCTTACTTTTGAAACCAAATGGCAAGTCAAGATTTCTGATTCACCACAAGGGTGAAGAGCATACTCTCCTATTACCAAAAGACTCCAATCACAAGTTTTATGTGCCTATAAAAAAATGAACAACTATTCAATGCCGCACATGGAAACGAAAAATCAAGCAAGTTTGGGTTTTTATGCTTTGGGCAGCCCTGCAAAAAATGTTAGTAGCCCTTGCGCATTTGAAGCTTTGACATGCATTCTTTTGTATGCAAGGTTTCAATTTTTTTCTTCACAAAGAGGGCAACCTACAATCACAACTCGTTAGCCCACAAGTTAGCACAAAATAGTCACAAAAATCGTGAATTAAACCTCTGTAAAACAACCTAGAAATCTTCTTTAAAATGACAGTCAGCCAGCTAAGAAGAAATTTGATCAAATCCCTCAAGGAACGAGCAAAAAAATGTCAAGCGATACTTTTTGCTGAACAAATGTCGCGCGATACTTCACAGTACACGCAGGCGACAGTTTTTGTTCGGGCGACAGTTTTTCTTAAGCCATGCGACAGATTTTTGTACAGAGGGCGATAGTATACAGGTTGCGAGTGCGACACTATTTCCAAAAAAAGTGTCGCACGATAGTACTGTGAATTGTCGCGCGATACTGGAATAATGTCGCCCAACCCTACGACTGTAAAAAAAAGAAAAAAAAGCAGAGCAGTAAGGGAAATGCAAGCGAAAATAAGAAAAGGTAGAGCGAAATGTACAGTCCAACCCCACAGTGGGCGCCAAAAATGTACACTTGATTTGTGTCACGCTCTAAACCATTCTATCCAAATGATTCCATGAGTTGGAATGCTTAGATGCCAGCTTAGAGCTCCCTATCCACGGAGTGCAAGAAGCTAGTATTCAAGCATGAAGGCTCTCAACCAAGCCTTAGAAATGTGCTTCTTGCTAGTAAACCATGCAACGGGAGGTTCTTTGAGACAAGAGCAAGAATGCAAGTGTATAAAATGAGTTCCTCAAAGATGCAATGCAAGATGGAAGACTAAACTTGAATGGAAATGCAAGATGCAACTATGCTAAACATGGATGAGAGTATTACAAAACCAAATATTTAAACTATGTGAGATTATTGCAAGAAATCAAAGCTAAACTAAAATGCAACTATGCTAGGAATGCCATATGATCTTATGCTAATATGATGGAATGAGAGAATGAGACAAGAAATGATAAGTTCTCCACAAAGCTCCAAAGAAACCTATTAGAAAACCTACAGCATGACAATATTCAAAAGATGGATCCCTTTTGAGGGGGAAAGCTCTCTCCCTTTTAAAGATATATGGACGGTAGAGATCAAGATGAAGATGGTGGATGATCAATGGTAGAATTCGAAAATAGGAATGATCCATGTGCACACACAAGTCAACCAATAGAATATAAGTTGACTTGTCACATAAGACAAAAAGTCTCACAAGCCTTTTCTTTTAATTGTAAAATAGAAAAAGGACTTTATGTGTGCACTTTAAGTGGGTTAGAAGAATGGAGTCTTTTATTTAATTAAAAGGGGACATGTTCTTTTAATCAAATAATGAACTTAGGATAGCATAGTCAAACTATAGGTTATAATCAAATAAATTGATTATTAGCAATTTGGTCTAGGTAAATGATTAAATTAATTTAGCCAAAATGTTGAAAAGGGAGCTAATAGTCTAGATGACCATTTTTAGGTGATTACACTTGTAAAACCTATTTTTTAATGATTTTATTGTAGGTTCTTGATCCTTGTAAAACTGGGTGGACTCTTTATCATTGATCTTGTGTTTTGGTATGGGATTTCGGGTCCCCTCAAAGCATGTTTTTTCCTTGATCTAAAAACCTCAAAATTTGTATCATTTGGAATTTGATGTCAAAGAGGAAGATTTTAGTGTCAATAGGAAAGATTTGATGTCAAAGAGAAAGAGATAGATTTGTCTATCTCAGAAGGAAAGTATTCAAATGACAAAAGTACAAAGCAAAGTGGTGACAGATGGAAGATCTTAATGAAACATTTGTTAAAGCTAAGGTTCTATAAATTTCACATTTTGTGTTAGAAAATAAATCAAGTAAAGAACCTATGAATAGATTGAAGTCAGTGGTAGTTGCTAACCAATCAGATTGAGTGGTTCAATTCATTAATTAATATAAAGGATTTAGCATCAAAATATTATAGAAATCCTTACAGATAGAATTGAGAGTTGGACACTTAATAAGAGGTATATATAGATATATGGATGCCACACTTAAGTATTCATGATATTTGGATTTCATATTTGAGTGCATGAAGAGAAAGAAGTTCTCTAGTAAACAAAAATAGTTGTTTCATGCATGTGTACTTGCGCAATTATTGTAGAAGTCAACTAGAAAGATTTTAAGGATTGAACTTGGATTTATGTGTACCATTTGATACTATGAAGATTTAAGGAGTGACTTAAGGTGAATTTAAGAGAATTTTGAAGTGGTTTAAACCAAAATTGAAGTGTGTTTACAATGTGCCCTAGTTTCACAATTTTAAGGTATTTTGTGTTCCTGCTCAGTTAAATTATGAAGTTGAGTTGAGTAATTTGTTGAGTAGGAATGGAAGAGACCATGATTTATAATTTAGAGGACATTCCTAGACCAAAAATAAAGTTGAACCCTATCCCATCTTTAGGAGATGATACCACAACTTTGTTTTTGCAACTTCCAAATGGTGTTTTATATTTGGAAGATACTAGTAGCCACATAAGGAGACATTTTGAGTCTATAGGAGAAGGGAAAATTGAAAAAGAGTTTGATAAAGTATATAACCAAGATATGTCATTTAAGGTAGGTTTTTAATACCTAGGTCAAAATGAAGTAGTTAAGTAATTGTTCTTCTATGAGATGAACAATGAGGAGTCGACTAAGATTATTCTAAGTAGAATTCATGATGGGAAATTTTGGTTAGAAGAAATGTGATTTAAATTTCAGATAACCTTATTTGTGAATTCATTGGTCTAAGAAATGAAGGCTTTATTCTATTAGATGAGAAGAATGTGAAGAAAATAGTGATAGAAAATACACATTCAATGTAAGAGGAATTGTTATCAGCAAGATAAAATAGGATGATGTGAGGTTTGTATGCAAGATCATTGCATCTAGAATTTGTTCTAATTCTAGGGAGGATGATATAGCAACTAGATTTTTCCATGCAATATATAAACTTTTTTTTGAGAAATTAAGAGTCAATTTGTGGGAAATTTTGGGAGCGTAGTTGATAGAAAACTTGGAAACAATCATGAAAGTCAAAAATGGACAATATAAGTTTCAGTCATTGATTATCTAAAGAAGAAGAAGAAGAATTGATATCTTATGAAGGAATGAAGAAAAATGAGAGGTCAAATTGATACTACAAAGATTCCAAGACAAGGAAAAGAGAAAGAAAAGAGTAAAGCAGAGAGTGTGAGCAAGGGAAGAAAGAAATAGAAGCCTAAAGTTGAAAAATTGAATTGTGCAATCATTTATTATGGAAATTTTGTGCAATTGAACAAGTACTATGACTTTTACAATAGTCTTAACAGGTTACAATTAGAAATCACAATGATTAGATACATAATTTTCAATAATAAGATTTTTTCTTATATATAACGACTTATTCTTAAGGACTTGTATGAAAGACTTCTAAATAGAAAGAAGAGAGTGATAGAAGAAGACAAGGCAATCAGAGAAAGATTGATCTAAAAGTTGTGTGAAGTTGACAGTAATGGTCATCTTGAAAGAACATGAAGAGAACTAAGTCATTGTTACGAAACAAAACTAGATCCAATCTTATAATGGGAGACAATTATGAACAAGCTAATAAGGAAAGTGAGTTAGCTATTGTAAAGGCTATGACAGAGATGAAGGAAAATAGAATGTAGAAGACTTTAGAAGACAAAATAATGTCTTCATCTAAACCAAGAAAAGAAGAGGTAAGAACAGATTTGAGGGGATCAATCCTACTCCTTTCATAGAAGCAATATCACCAACAGCAATAGTAATGTTAGTAGATACAGAGATGAAGGAAGCATATGATAGCTAAGAAGCAAGAGCCCCTTAGATTACAGTTGGAATTGATACAGTGCATGTAGATAGCACAAGTATCACCTTGGACACATCAAAAGATCCTTTTCAGGATTATGGCCCCTCCATTGTTGATAATTTTGTAGGGTATATTAGCTTTAAAAATAAAGAGGGTGATAAATGAGAGAAGAAGGTAATGAAGAAGAAAAGGAGGATGATGATCTATCCAACTTGGCAGATGATCTTAGGAAAGTGGATAAGAGGTTGCAGTGGGATAAGAAGATAATCACTCATGAAACCTCTCACTTCAAGCCTAAGTTAAGTCATGTTGAGACTGAAAGAGAAGAAATTCCTACACATCCTAAAGTAGAAGACAAAGGGGAAGGAGAATTAGTGCTAGAGGAAACTGAGAAAGGCAAATATGAGTCAAATTATGCAATTGGTTACACTAGCAAGGACACCTAGTTCTGAAAATCCAGGCACAAGCACCCCAATGAATCAAATGGAGTTTTTATTGGAAAGTATGAGTGGAAGTGCATATTTATTCCCCACTAATGAAGGGATTGATATATTTCATCAAATCCCTATTGCAACCCTACATGTCTTCTTTATATACGAAATTTTCTACAATGACCCCTTCCACTTTGTCTTCTTTCAAACTTCTTGTTTAATTTTTCTTTTACCCTTCAAGCAAATTGGTATGCCTCTTCAATAAAAGAATTCTAACAAGACTCAACTCCTCTTGAATACTTGGCCTCAACCCATTAAGGTAACAGGAATCTTTCTCCTTGTCAGCTTTCGTGTGGCCTATTCTAATGAGGACTCAGTATAACTCTTATATATACTCTTAAACATATCTTCCCACTTGCTTCAACCATTGCCTTTTGGTCAACAAGTCAAGCTCAAATCAATATAAATGAATTTTCACTTCAATTTTTCCACCATCTGAGCCTATTATTGTTTTGTAGCTTTAGTTAGATAAAGTATATATTGAAGATGTGTGTGTGTGTGTAATATTATGTGAGATAAAATATAATATAAATCTTTAAAAAAAAATTAATTTATTTTTATTAAAGAAAATAGGTTTTGAAGGGTGCTTGAAACCCTTTACATAAAAGATACCATAGACAAAAGGAGAAACAAGTCACCAACCAACAAAGGGTGACCAAGGTGGCTCTGCAAATATCACATAACATTTCTGCCATCAATTACAACTCAAAACAATTAAGACCTACTCCCAAAAGAGTGAGATCTAAGAAGACAGTTTGAGGACTATTGGGAAGGTTTGTATTTTTTACCTTTAACCTTTGTCCAACCTTCCTCCACTAGAGAAGCCTCCTTCTCCCCACACAAAAGCTTCGTCGTTTGACCCAATTGGAGAAACAGGTAAGATCACATCCAGAACTTTGTCCAACAGAACCCGAGCCCCAAAGGGAGGGGAAACTGCTGCAGCCAAATCCTACAATGAATCAAGACCAGGTCCAGTCGGAGTAAGGCAACTAGTGCCCTCAACAACCAAAAATGGGGGGGCATCCTTAAGAGCAACATCTTAAAGGATGGAGTAATGTGAACCAAAGCTCCAGAACACCAAGAAGGTCTTTTCTTTAATTTCCTAGCTTCTGCAAGGCAGCAAGCAACAATATGACCAGTCCTGGAGCAGACCCTACAACGGAAAGGAATTCCTTCATAGTCTAGAATCTAAACCCAGGAACCATTAGGGACCTCAAGTTTGATCTTCTCAAGTAGTCCCTTGAATGTATCCACTACCACAAGGATGCAAGCATAAGTAGTATGCAAGATATCAAAAGATTTGGAGTCCACCATTTGGAAGTCACCGATGGCATCTCCCACAGCTTCAAGAACTGAATCCAGCCACAGGTGAAGGGGGAGATTAGGGAGTCTAACCCAAAGAGGTATATGAGCAAAAGATTCTATTGCAAGATAGAAGCCCTCGTGCCAGGGTTTGGCCAGCAAAGGGTAACGATCCTCCCAACTAAAGTGGCTACATAAAATAGCCCTCCTATCATCAACAACATCAAATTTTACGATGAAGAAACCCCTAGCCAGTGCTTAGAAATCCAAGCATGAAGAGCCTGTAGTGAAGGCCAAAATCCACAAAATTTGAAGATAGTAGCCCTCTGAGAGAAGTCTTTTGCCGTGAGAGTAATTTCACTGATGATATCATCATCCAAAACCAAACGGATCAGACTGCTAACCAACATAGGATTCACTGCCAAGGAGATCGTGCAATCCACAGTTGGAGTCCCCAAACCATGGACTGCAGCCTCAAAAGCTGCCACATCCACAAATTATTTGCCCCCAATAGCAAGAATAGTCTAAAACCCTGAATGAACTCTGGAAGAAGCTAGCCAAGCAGATGCATCCCCACAAATCAGAGGGTCTACCGAGGAGCAACCAGCAGGGGCCATGGCCAAAGCACAGAGCGCTGAACGAAACAGTAGCAGTAAGTGGGAGCAGGATTTCAAATGCGAGCAAGAAAATCTCACATCAAATCTAAAATATTATTATTAAGGAATTTATTTTTAGTTGTTAAGGGTTGAAACCCGATTAGAGATTGGGCATAAAGAGGCACATTTTCATGAACATACCCCATGAATGGGCATGTCTCCACCTTGTGAAGAGATACCGGCTCATGAATGTGTTTATTTATATCCTTTATAATGTAGATTTGATCTCAAGGAAAGACATCAAAATCAATATATTTTTACCCTTTGGAGTTCGATGACTACAATTATCATATTCAAAATTACAAATCTATATTCAGTATTTATCAATATTGAACTTTTATGTCATACACATTTACAATGATCCTACTTCTTCATCAGAGCCCATATTAGGATTTTCTCCTTTCCTCTTCTATTTCGCTCCAATTTAATCTCCTACTAACAAATTTTTGCATGACCCATTCTAGCCTTTACAAACTTGGCCCTATCATGATCTTCAATACATCCATTCTCAAAATATTCTTCTAATTCATTGATCCAGACGATCAATTCCTTTGAGTTTAGATTTCTCAAAAATGTGGGGACTTTAATCTTTGGTCTTTTAACAATCTTGGAAATGGCCCTAATTAAAAAGTCTATCTTCATCAAGATCATTGGCTTCTTTTTCTTCATCTTGTTTAACATGTCTAGCAAATTCATCTTTGCTTACATCTCTTATTGCAATATTCGTTCCTATGTGAATCTCCTTTTGGAATGCTTGCACTTGTCTTGGGAGGGCTCTAAAACCCTCAGTTGTCATACTCCGGCTATTCTGCCACATTCCCTTCTTGGAGGTATTTGTGTACTTATCTCTCAAACCCACAATCATGGTCCTGGTACAAATTGCCTCACAGTCAACGATCTATCTACACTTAGGAACTCCTACTCTAATACCACTTGATGAAGGGTTCTCCCCTTTAAACAAAAACAAATAATAGAAATAGAGAAACAATGGCACTTAGTATCTCTAAAAGTATGGAATTACAAATTTCATAAATATAACATGTGAAGGCACATGGGCATTTTCCTTGCAATTATATAAATCAGAGCCACCACCAAACACCTAAAACTACCCTAAACAACCCTATAGGCCTTCTTTATATAGGCAATTTTCTGCCACCCAATAAGGTTCTAGAAATTTTAGCCCAAGACCCTAAGTCCAACACACCCTAAATTATTATTATTATTGTATTACATTAGAGTCAACCCAAACAATTTTATTTTTAATAATTTTGAGTAGCACAACTTTTAGAGAATATAACTTTTTATTCATAGCTCTGATTAACTATGAAAACTACCTTTTGAAAATGACACCTCTTGAACTATAGGGCCCTAGTGGCATAGGCAATGTTAGCTAGGGTTCGACCTCATTTCAGAGCCTCTAAAGCCTTCAAAATTGAGTTCAAAGACTATCTACCAAAAAAATCTCAATAGCTCCACCAATACACTTGATATTGTAATGAATCTCAACTGGCAAGCTAATATATCTAAAATGAACCTACATGTATGAAATCGAAACGGTCTAAACTCAAATGGCTAGCTTACTAAAAATAGTAAGTTTCCAAAAATTGGACCTTTACAAAAACAAAAAAAAATATTTTTGGATGGATACAAGATTGCCCATTAACCCAGAATGCTCATGCATCACTTTTGACCATAAACTAAATATTTTTTCTTAGCATTGTTTTAAATTTGGAAGTGCTACATGGGTCCTTGTGTCACTTTGGCCCTTAACAAATCAATATCTTCATTGTCATTGTAGTCACTTTAACTCTCGATCGCATCACCAACCACTCATACAAACCTTCCTTGATCTTCAAAGTCATCTTCCATTCATTTCCCTCTATGGTCCAAACCTTATGGTAGCCACTCTTCAAACCAATTTTGGTGAAGTGCTCAATTCCACAAGCAATTATTGATATCATTCATCTTGAGCAATGAAAATATTTATTTAATGGTAATCATGTTTATGGCTTTTGAATATTTGCACATTGTACCTTCTCCTCCTTCCTTAGGTATCAGAACAAGCACTACCCAAGGACTCAAAATCAAACCCTTTTTCAATAAATTAACAACTTGCCTATTTAGCTCTTCACTCTCTTCACATTATATGGATTAAATTGTTTAGTAAACTTGCTGCCTTGTATCAAATCAATTGTGTGGCTAATCTTTCTTACTAGTGGGAGTATTTTAGGGCAATTATTTGAAATAACTTCCTTAAAATTTTGCAACAAATATTATCTATGTATTACCTTCTAAATTTTCACAATTACTCTCAAGTATTAATGTAAAGCAAGCTTTCTCATGTCTCATACCATCCAAGAATTTTATTGTGTCCATTAAACAAACACTTACATCATCACAAACTTGAACCAAATCCTCTTTGAAAGTGTTTTATTTATCTTTTACTCCATTAGTTATTGTGTAAATATTAGCACAACCATCATGCATTTATTTCTTTGGCATGCATCCATAGGAATAATGTCACGTAATATTTCATCAAAATAACCTCGTACATTAAATTTTATCATACATTGTTCGCTGACCAAAAGCTTTTAATTGTCTTGTAACCATACAATCCAATATGGGTTCAAATGCCTCCTTTCAGACTTCATTTTTTCACTAATTCTTCAAGCACGAGATTGTTAGTGCTTCCACTATCAACGACAACGTTACAATTATCCTCTCACGTTTGCATCTTGTCTTGAATGATATCTTTCTTTGAGCTAATTCATCATCTTTATTCAACCACGCTCCTCATCATCACGATTTCAGCTCCTTTCACTTCATGTGATTGTGATGAGTGTGTGCCTTCTTCAACAGTGCTTGTTGCTTTATTCTCATCTGGTTGTGATGAGCGTGCATCTTCTTCAACGATGTGTGTTGCTCTATTCTTACTGTCATGTCCCCAATTTTTGGTGACAGTTCGATTTAATTAATTTAATTAATACTGGTTGTCCAAGGACGACTAATTAATTATTTTAATTAAATAAATAAATAACTTTATATTTAATAAAGTGACTTGGATTATAAAAGTATTTAATAAAGTCACTTGAGGGATAAGATCAAAAATGTTCTAGAAGTCTCTGGAGAGGATGGAGGGAAAAGAATAAATAGGCACCCCGGGGCTCCATTCGAATCATGCAGTTGATTATCTCTCTTTGTTTTCAGATTGTGATTCAATCACGGGTGCATTGTGGAACCTAGGGTTTCTACAATTGTCACAGTTGGCCATTGAGAACGATAACTCTCAATTGGTACGCAATTTTGAGGGTGTGAAATATCATCCGAATTATTGCAGATTGGAGGTGACATTCAGTCATTTCATCAAGGGCAAAATCGGGTGGTCTAAGGCCGAACTCTGGAGGATCATTCTAAGAAATTGACTTTGGAAGATTAAGCTATTTGCAAGGTTGGAGTTTATCATTTCAGTTGGCACAAGGAGTGAGGAGTCTTCTCCAACAGTCTGTATAGTAAGTAGCAGTGTGAGCAAATCTGAGGCAAAAGAAAATCCTTCCAGCCAGCATACTGTGCCGATCAGCGAAGAGCATGTTATAGGAGATAATTGGTAATGAAGCCATATGTATAGAAGCCGTTTGGAATTATTTGCATGACTGAATGCATCATCGAATCAATTGTCGACTTTCATGACTCTCCATTTGCGTCCTAGCCAAGTGCGGGGTCTGTCACACTCAAAGCATATATAAGTTGTTGAAGACGCGACGCAAGGAGTATCCCGCAAATTATGCAAGTCCCAACATTATCGGCGGCTTCAAACTAGCGGATCCACGGTACGGGCGTAGCTACAGAGGTATCCGGGCAGTGAGGGCACTCAATATCGGTTCGAATTCGGGCCCAACAGTGAAGGGCTATATAAATTTAAACAAAAGGGGCGCAGCGTGAGCAGACAGTAGCAGGGAGGAGCAAGATCGGGGCGGATTGAGGAGATCCAGACCCATCTCTCTGATCCGTTTCCATCAATGGCAAATAAACGTATGTTATCCTGCCACAGTATATAGCTATCATAGCTGGAAACGACAGTTCTTTAATCATCGATTTGCACTGAAAGTGGAGGCGCCTCATCCCTGGTGTTAAATTGAAAGAGCTGGCAAAATCAACAGAGCTCAGAGTATTCGCAAGACTGATTCCCGATTATAGGATCAATCTTACAAAGGTGGGAGTACATCGGTTTCCAGAATTGGCGAGGGTGTAAACGTCTTAAATTGGCCCGCATCACCCCTGTAATCTTCTGACAACCGGCAGACATAACTTCTATTAGTTCGGGCATCCTGCTGATGATTGCGATTTATTAAAACAATCAAGGATAGTGGTCGCCAAAGTTGGGATAAGAAACTTTCCGCGGAGTATAGATAATGAGAAAATAAACCTGCAGGTCACAAGACGAATCACCAATATTAAGGAAGGGTGCAAATAGTATCTGTTCAGAGGTATTGGTGCGCAAATTTGTATAATTTCACGGGAGAAATTGTGCACAGACCAAACAGAGTGGTAGTAAGTTGGCGGCATCAGCTTCCTCTACCAATTGGGATTTAGCAGACTTTGTCTCAGGATTCTATAAAGTCCAGGTCTATCATTTGATTATTGAATTTGTGATTAAACTTTGAAACATTTGATTGTAGTAAAAATTCTTTCTTGAATATCGCTGGTATTATTGCCTATTTGTTGCATCTATATTACTTGGTGAATTTTGTTGGAAATAATACAAACTGAAGGTTACATGCTAATTGTTTGACGAAATGTCAAACCTCTGAAGTTTTAGTATTTTTTTTGGTGCTGGAGAAAGCAATAACCTGTCAGGGTTATTTCACTTACTTATTGATCTTCTTCTTGGTCTTTCCTCTTCATGAGGACAGCCATACGCTCAATAGTCATCTTTTCCACGCTGAAATGGATTCCTCTTCCAAACCTCGATCCAATCTTCCTGTTCCCCTGTACACATCTAACCTCTGTTGTTGTCTTGTCTTCAATTTTTTTATATTTCTGATTTCTATCATCACTTTTGTAAGGTATTCCTCCGTGTCCTTCCTCTGCAAGTTATTCCTCCATGTCCTTCCTTTGCACCCTCAGCTTATTCACATCTTTTGTTTATTCTTTCCTCAATTTTAAACCCATCTGATATGCATCATTCACTTTGAAAACCCTCATAAAAAGTCATTTCCTCGTGTATGTCTGGACTCAAGCTATTAACATATCTTGCAACCTTCTCCTTGGCTACCTCATCAAGCCTACTTCTAACGAGGACCCTATGAAATTCCATTGTATACTGCTTCACTATCTTATTTCCTTGTTTAAGCTCTCACATTTTTTGAGCAAGTCCAATTCATTATCTACTATACTAAAATTGTCTTTTCATCTTCTCCCTTGTCTTCCTTCTCTTCCTCTTACCAATTAATGTTATCTCCACCAAATCTCACTCTTTTGTAGTCTTCAATTTCATCAAATTCTAAGTACTATTCTATGTCACTTATCCAATCTTTAGACTTTTCGCCACCATTGATAATGCAATTAACAATAGGTCATTGACAACAGCTGTTGGTGCATTTCAATGTTCACTTCACTTGTCTGGCTAGCGGTTCCTGAGGCTAATCCATCACTTTTTTGTTCTCTTCTTTATGCAGAGGCTCTTCTAATTACTTCTTACAATGTTTCAACTTACCTTCTCAAGACTGTAAAATCATCATTGTGGACAGTTTTTGAATTTTCCCCCACCCCTACCCCTGCCCCTCCCAAGCAAATTTGTTTAGACACTCAGATTCACCTTGCTCTAATATCACTGATGAAAGAGGGGTTGGACATAATTAGAACCCTCCCAAAACTCTCATAAAACCTCAAAAAACAATTCTAAAAATCAACACAAAGAAAGTGTTAAGTTTGAAACTGCCGCCTTTATTGAAATGTAAATCTGATAACAAATGACATCAAATTCTATGGGACCACTGGGCAACAACTTATGCCCCTTAAACATCTGAATATAATATGCAGGCTACAGCAAAAAAAACTGATCGCTTCAAAATCAATTTCAAAACTCCAATCTGATTTACTATTTGTTGTTACAAAACATTTCAATCTGCAACGTCATATTTTTCAAACCCTCTAAAGGGTACTATCAATGAAATTGAAATTACCTTTCATTTAATGTCGTTTGATTCTCCCAAAATGGTACACCATTAAGTTGATATCGTGCATACATGTTGAAAACGACAGGAAAATGTCCCATTGTTCCTTTCATTAAATTCTATAACTATCCAATAAAGATAGCAGTATTGGCGCCCACCTCCTCAACTCGTATTATATTAGGAACCATGAATAAAGGTTTGAAACATCGTTCACCTCCAAAACACAACACTTACATTTGCTTCTTCAGGAATTTTCGCTGCTTAGCACTAAAATTGCAAATATTTATTTTTCCACTATACTAACTTGTCTAGGCAAATGTGAATGTTTGAAAACACATGAAATTAGACAAATTTTCTTCAAATGCACTTATTACTCATGAATTACAAACGGAAATAAGAATCATCAATATTTTAAAAGTACCAAATAAAATTGACCTCTTTCTGGCTGCTAAGAAACTGTCAACCGTATAGATAATATTTATTACAAGCTAATAAAATATTTTAAGAAAATATCGCTTCATTTATTAAATTTTGGAGAGTTTTCGTATCTAAAGATTTAGAATATATTAATTACATTCGCTTTTCAAATCACAGAATGCAGCAGCTAAGGACAGAAAAATGAGTCAACATTCACGATCAGAACAAAAAAGTTCAGATTCCAAATGTCACATAAATGTTGTTTTGCTGCAAGAAACAAGAAATCATGCAAGGATTGCAAGAAACGAGAAATCCTGCACAGAATACTGGGTAGAATATTAAATCAATTAACAGACAAGGCTAAATGCAGCTTGCAGCATAGGTGTTAAAACGTGGCAGAGGCTGCAAAAACATTTTTGACATTCACAATTACAGTGAGTGCCAATATGCATTCTAGTTAATAACATTTAAGGGGCCGTGGATTGCATTATTTGTCACCAAAGCCAATTTGTGTTATGTTAATTAATAAAGAAGGAGCCACATACTGCATTATGTCACCAAATTAAAAGGTCCCTCTGCAATTTAAGACTGCACATAAATTTTAAAAAACAATGTATCGGCTTCTCCTAACTACGAGTCCATTGCTTCTTAAAGTATAAAAACTGCTGTGTTCAAATAAAAAGTTATTCTGAAACATCTCAACGTTAGTAAAACACTCAGGACCTTTCTGCCTCTAGCTTTACTTCTGTTACATTAAAAAGATGACTGCAAAACTTCAAGTGGGGCATAAAATCCCCTACACTCGTGTCTTTTAAAGGTTTTAGAACTAGCCAAACTTAGAAGCCTGATGTAGAACATTTCTAACAATTTCAAGTTCAAAAGCCAAAGAATCCTAATTCACTGGCCCGTTCTTTCTCAAAGGTCTCAAAATACTGGTAGATTATGGTTACAGCAAGAAGAATTCCTGTCCCAGAACCAATTGCACCCATAAAATCAGCCATGACAGTGAGAGCACCAATGCACATGCCACCAAAAGCTGCAGCTGTTGGTATGTATCGATTCAGCTCCTTTTGGAGATTAGATTCTCTATGGCCTGGCATAACCATTTGTTGCTCCTGCAGGAAGAAAATGCAAATAAATATGTGATAATTAAGAATGTAACACAAGCAAATACCAGAAAGGTTATGAATTTCCTCATACTTTAAGCTGTTTTGCTACATCTTTAGCAGAGGACCCTGATACTTCAATCCATGTCTTTGAAAAGAGTGCACACGCTGTCAGCATAAATGTCAAATAGAAAAGAGCATGGAAAGGATTTGCTGCCATCTCTGCCAAGCTGCATATCAATCAGAAATTTCAATTTTCAACAACTACAAACAATGTCAAGCATTGTTAACAATATCAAGACTGGTATAACACACGAACCAACCATATAGTATTAGCATTTACCTTGAAGGTGGTGTGATGTAATAAACAAGACCACCCACAGGAACAAACTGCCCACTTGAAGAATATTCAGATTCTTTCCACCTTCCTAATAAATTAATAAGGAAGTTTCCACTGTACCTCCTGTGGAGCAACTGGGAAAAAATGCAGACACATGAAAAGAGTTAATACAATTATCATATGTAAGTGAAATGACATAAACAAAGCTGCCAAGTTTTTACATTAAAGATTAAAAAAATACCTGGGAAATGAAATATAAATTCGAGACCAGAGCTGATTGCAGGATGATTGGCATGTTAGATGTATAAAATAACTTAATAGGATATGATCCTTGCTGCCCACGTGCATTCTTTGATCTCACAGGCAAAACAACCCGAAAGCCTTGAAAGTATATCACAATGAGAAAAACTAAAACTGTTGCAAGCAGATTGGTCACATTTGGAAGGTTCTGCCTGTAAAATGCCTCTCTGAGTGCTCGGACCTTGTCTGTTCGAGTTATCAACAGATGGAACAATGCAATCACAGCTCCCTCAAACTCAGCACCCCGTCCACTATTAATTGTTGTGGGACTAAACGCCTTCCATATGATACTCTCACTGAAATTAGAAACTTATGAATAAAGAGTACACAATAAAATCAACAACAAAAACAATATTCACAAAATCCTCCATCTAGAATTCTCTATAAACAAAATAAATAAATAAAATTTGAAAACTTCCAATATAAACCCACCATATATTAGTTGCAATAAATAATGAAATGCCTGAGCCCAACCCATAGCCTTTCTGAAGCAACTCATCCAAACATATCACAATAATACCAGCAAAAAAAAGTTGGACAATAATAAGGATAGCATTGCCAGCTCCAAGGTCCCTGATGTCACCATACATTCCTGAAAGCACGTATGCAACTGCTTCACCAATTGTGATCAGGACACCAAGTAACTTTTGGGCCCCATTCCTGCCAGCCAGAAAAGGCTTAGATTATTACAAGCTCACATTTGACTAAACAATGCAGTAATATAACTCACACTAACTGAGTTTTCAATCAACGTGCCCTGTTCAAGGCTAGATATCTAATTTGATGAATAAGAAAGATTCAGGAAGCCAAACACTTACAAAAGTGCACGATCTTCTCGAACACTATTATCCACTTCAATTATCTTCGATCCTGCCAAAAGCTGCATCACTAAGCCTGAAGTCACGATAGGAGTAATGCCAAGCTCCATAACAGTTCCACGATTGGACGCCAGAATCACACGCATCCAATAGAATGGATCTGCCCCTGTAGCTGAATGTATACCATATAGAGGCAACTGGCTGCATACCAGAAATATAAATAGGGAGATTACAGTGTAAAGAACCTTCTCTCTAAAGGGAACTTTTCTTTCTGCTGTCTGAACTTCAGGCAAAATTGAGAGAAATGGCCTCACAAGATGTAAAACTCTAAATCCACCGCTCGGCATTTTTTCTTCTAGGTAAATACCGAAATATTAAACTGCAGAAATGGAATGGAGCACAATGTAAGCAGTAGGCACATCTAATACCAGATTTGTCATCAAGAAGAAAGGAAATAGAAAACATTACCGGCTCACTAAACTTGGGATTATAGAAAATTGCTTTACAATGCTTGCCCACAAAGAATTGTCAAGACAGAAATTGAGAACGTTCTTTTTATGTGACAAACGAACGATTTTGGTTATACACAAACCAAAAACGACACAGACCCACTAATTTCGACAAGCTGGTCACAAAGGTTAACGTTGCAAAGTAGTCCAAAAATTTCTTATGTATAGAATGAAAGAGGAATATTTGTAAAGAAAAATTAAATAACGCATTATAATCGATTTGTAAGTAAATCGTGGAATTTAGAAAATGTATATTTTGATGAATCTGATAAGTTGGTGTAGGTTTTAATCAGATAAATTGGCGAATGTAATTTCTTAAAATAAACTAATTGGCCAGAATTTTGAAAAGAACTAACAACTTAATGAAAAAATGGTCACGGGGTAAGGTTACACTGTTGCACAGCGGCCTTTTAAATCTAAAACCCGCAGGCATCTAAATCCACAATAACAAAGTAAATTATCTGCACATAAAATCCCAACTCCTCCCATAGATTACCGTAATACAACTGGCGACGCACATGAAAAATCCCAACAGTATTTCTTGTATACAGAGAAACCTTCCTAAAACTGAAAATTAAAGCTCAGAAAAAGGATCAAAAATTAACTGGCAGAAAGGTTCCAATAAAAGTACCTGATTTTCCGTCGATCAACCCAATCAATCAAAGTAACCTGAAAAACGAACAAGAAACCCCTTAAAATCACTGTTCGCCTACAGATTCGCTTATACCTTTAAGGAGGGTATGAATCTGGAATAGGTTAAACCAAAAAACAGATCTAAGCAGATGAATCAAAAACCTATGCGAAATACTGCAATAGTTGGCCATTTATTGATTAGTAAAGGTGAGAAACCCTACCAAAATATATGTCGCTCGGTGGATGTAGTCGACCAAATCGGAGACGACTGTGAGAGCGTGAGAGAAAGAGCAACAGATCTCTCCTTACGCCATTGCTTGTCAAACTCTAAAGATTACATGTAGGTTATCACAGAAAGGAAACGCTGCAATTGTGATCTCTTCCCTTGTTTTATCTAGTGTAGGTTATCCGGCCAGCACGTCGGCAGTGTAGTTAATTTCCTTACGGGCCAGACAGATCGGACGGCTTTTAAAGTCTCTTCCAGGTCCTTCTTCAAGATCGGTCGGTGGATGTAATCGTTTTGCTCACGGTCAACGAGATGCACCTGTTCACGTTAAAGGGGCTCCTTTTAAATAGGGAAATTTTGGTGATAAGAAAAATTAAACGTAAAAAATACAGAAATTAATTTAGGAAGATGCATGAATTTTTTCAATAACGTAGTCTTAAAAATTTAGGCAGATGCATGAGTTTTTCAAAAATAAGATTTTATTTTTTTTAGATTTTATTTTTTTAAGATTACTTAGTAATTACAATTTCAAATATTATAAGAACACTTTAATTTAAATTACAAAATGGAGTTGAGTCTTATTAGAACAATTTAAGTGCTAAAATTAGAAAATGGAGTTAAGTCTTAAAGGAAAAATGTCTTAAGGAAAAATAATTATTTTAATATTATTTTTAAAATAAAGATTGGAGAGAAAATTTGGTGATAAAAAGACTAAAAATAAAAAAGAGAAAAAAAATTAGGAAAGGCCATAAGTAGTCACTGGTCTTATTTTAAGCCCTCTTTTAAGTTACTTTCATTCTTTGATTAATAGTTACTTCATAAAAATAGAAAAAGATTCATTATTCTTTTTCCACAATTTCAAATATTATTGTAGAAACACTAACTCCTTAAATTAGATAATAGAGTAGAGTCCCACTGGAACACTTCTAAGTACTCAAATTTTAAAAAATAGAGAAAAATGGGATAAGAGTGTTGAAGAGCTTTTATAAATAGTTGATTTTGGATTTTGTAATTTCTATTTATTTAGTTGAATTAGCTATTATATATACTTAACTCTTTTTTCTCCTATTTAAGTCATAACTATAAAATAAGGAGACATGTTGTACATTATTTTAATATTTATATTTATTTAACTTAATTAGTTATTATTTACTATTGCATATCATATATCAAAAAGAAAGAGGGAAACCATACAATTGGTGAGTAGTATCAGATGAAGAACAAAGTTTCAACCTAACAAAGTTGAACCGACCAAAATAGACCAATTACATCAAAATACTAAGACTAGCAATCGCAAGCTTTTGTGCTTGCAACGATGAGTCGATAGGTGTTTACTTTAAGTAAAATAAAACATAATTTTGTAATAAATCAAATAAATAATATTTATTTATTTATTTTATTATATACTAATGAATTATCATTTTAAAAAAATATTCCCATAAAAATCTATTATGAAAAATTAATAAGAAAAAAAAATGAAAAAAATAACACATAAAGTGGAGCAAAAAATATAAACTGAAATAATTATAAAAACTAAAAACTAAACTAATGAAGTCTCGGTGCTTCCCCTATGTGAGCATCCCCTAGATCCAATGACTGCTAAGTGTTCTATTTACTAGCACTTGCACCTGTAAGGGTTCAAGGTGTAAGTCGATAGAATAGTAAAGGTAAGATTTAAATATATACTAGTAGTCGCATGCTTTTGTACATGCAACGAGTGCACCGATAGGAGATGGGATTTAAGAGAAAAATGTAGAATGAACATTAAATAATGTAAATATAAGTTTTTTAAAAATTAAAATATAAAAATTAAAAAGTTAAAGATTAAAACATAAATATAAAATTTATAATATTTAGTAAATTTGAATATTGCTTAAGAAATGTGTTCAATAATTTCAATATTTTACAATTAAATTCAATTTATCAAATATGAAAAAAAAAATCATTTAAAAAAAACCATCAAAAAATTTATTACAAAAAATTAATAAGAGAAATTTTTAAAAAATTAAAAATAGTGACATCTCTAACAAATATTCTATTGACTAAATAAATTATAGAAACTAAAAAAATAATATTTAAAAAAACTAAACTTGTAAGAATTTGCCTTAGGGAAAAATTCACCCAAGAACTAAGAACTCAAACACAAGCACAATTGTAGACTAAAAAGGAATATGATCAAAATAACAATGTATTCGATTCAATATGCATGAAAGTACACTAGGAGTGCTTGTATATAAAGGCCTCTAAGATGCATCTAGAATGCCTTGGAATCAGCATCATGATAAGTCATACAATCAGGCACATGTCCACCATATATAGGTTATCCTCCATTAAGCATGAAAGTAAGTGTGATGATGAGAGGATAAGCCTACAAGGGTGTAACAGACAAATTTATGTTGTAGACAACATGTGCTAAAAAGGGAGTGTGAATAACTGCGTAACACACAAATTTATGTTGTAGACAACATGTGCTAAAAAGGGAGTGCGAATAACTGTGTTGTCTATATGACAACTCAGTGAATGATGCAAACTCCAGTGTTGTAGACACCATGTGTTGAATTAGAGTTGCATACTTCTGTGTTGTCAACATGACAACTCATAAAGGTACACAAACTCCTAAGTGTCTCACAAAATAAAATAATAAAATAATGCATTAACCTAACTAAACTTAATTGTAAATAGTAAATACGTATTCACACCAACACCCCCCCCTTAAGTGCAACTTAGGGGAATGCCCTTAAGCTTACAAAAATTAGAATGAAATGCATCACGGATCCCAACTACTAGGTTATGTTAGGTACCCATGTACATAATGAAAATGCAATCTCTCATAAAGTGGAGAAAGAGGGAAAACCTCATGGGAGAAACCCTGCCCCAAAAAGAGAGATGAAAACTAGATGCATGGATGGATGGAGTAATCAAGACCCCCCTATTACGACATACATCAAGTATATACAAAAGTGAAATGGGAGAAGGACAAAACCCCTTAAGAGGAAAACGTTCCCCCCCTAAAGGAGAAGAAGAAGGAGACAAGGTAGTCCTCCCCCCCACCCCTAAAGGTAGTATGTTGACTAGTGAGAAATGCTCCAATGTAGAAGCTAATCCATTAATGTTGAATAATGTTCCTCCTCTTTGGAAGAAGCAATGGCAGAGGTACTAGTGAGACACTTCCCCTGGGTGTGGAAAGAATCTCGATGATGAAAAGTGTCTCTAAAACTTTCTCAAGTGTCCCTGTGTTGATACTAATGGTGGCTCCTTCCAAAATTGATGAGAAGAAGTGCAAATTGAGCAAGGATGCATATAGAACCTGTCTCAAGAAACCAACAGTCTCCTCAAATCACAAAGAGACCTCTAAAAATTGATGTACATAAGGATCCACAATCATGTCAACCTGTAAAGATCAATCATGTAGAGAATGGACATGAGGGTCAGAGTGGGCCCTTGCAACAACTATAGAAGGATCATCCTCGGCAAAGAGAAGTTGAATATCATCAAAAAAGTCTCCCAAATCTGTTGTGTGTGACTCCATGAACAAACCTAAAATGTCAGTCAAGAAGTCATCACCTGGAAGACAAAGTGTACCCTATTCTGCTGAAGTACATGAATTTGTCACTATGGCAATGGATGAATAGATGAATATCATCAAGGATGTCTCCCACATCTTCAATGTGAGACTCCACAAATAGTTGTGCAATGTCTGGTAGGAAGTTATCGCATGAAGGTAAAGTAGGAAGACATGAAGTGTCCTGCTCCATTGAATGCAAAGCTTCTGTGGCTGAAATATGATCAATAGGAGCAACAGGAACATCTGGAGGTGTGATCACATCTAGAGAGGATGCAGTTACAATTGGAGGTAAAATATCTTTTGGGAATGGTGGAATGTGTGGATCTCCATACTTCTCTCAAAGATGGATCCAAATATCATATAAATCTTTTGACTTCAACAAGTCATCAAGGGAATCCATAACCTCCATATCCATAAATAGAAAGAGTGCACGACAAAGGATGAAACATGTGTCCTCATTGTATAAAAGCCCTCTCGCATATGGTAGTGCATTATGCTAATTAAGATATGGGATAACCAATTGACTCCATTCCTGATAGTTATCTGGTGTCAAGGTAATTAAATCTTCCTCTTCCATGATGGACTAATTAATGTAACCCCCAAATATGTAAAATAAATCAAAGAACCCCCCCCTAATATATGATTCGATGCTTTATAGCCACTTGCCAATTTAGGGCCTATTTCTGAAAGTAATATTTCTTTTCATAGAACCTATAATCTGATTGTATATCTGGAAAGTAGATTAAAAAAATGCACTTAAAAAAAAAATGGAACCTAATTTGGAGTTTAGATGAGCCTGTACTAAGCATTTGAAGTGACAAAAATTGAGATTTGTGAGTTGCAGAAAAATTCAGGAACAAAGATCTCAAACCACCTGCACCAATGTATAGATCATGAAATTCTATCCTAAAACAAAACAAAACAAATGCTCACAAAAAGGAGTCTGTATGAGGGAGATATTGATGTTTGAAAATCACCGTTGTTATTTTTCTTGAATTGTCGTCGTGCCTCCAAAAATCAAATGACTCTAGATTTCACCTCAGATGTCCGATTTTGGTGAAACAAAAGTCAATTTGGGGGTTTTTGACCTTCTAAATGTGATACAAAAATCTGATTTGCACCAACAAACACCAATCTTCACCTACAAAAAAATTCTCCTATGGCCCAAGGGCCAAAAAAATTCCAGAAAACAATGCAGATCTAAAAAAATTGCAAAGATATAGATGAATAAAAATGCAGATTTGAAAATTAAATGTATAGATCTGAAATAATCATACCAATTTTACAAATCGATCCTTCGCATGCCAATTTACAAAAAAAAATTGCCTCAATTTTGACTATGCCTAGGGTAGGTGAAATTATAGTCAAATTTCACCGAATTGACATTTTGAACGCAATGGCAAGGTCAGATCTGGTTCTAACCACTCCTAATTTATGTGATACTCTAGTTTCGGGCTGAGGTGTTGAAGCAAGAAGATGGTCTCGAATGGCTATGTAAAGAGAAATTCTCCCAGATCTCTGATACCATGTAAGAATTTGGTATAGCTTTGATATCATGTAAGAATTTGCTTTAGGAAAAATTTCACCTAAGAACTAAGAACTCAAATACAAGCACAACTGTAGATCGAAAAGGAGTATGATCAGAATAACAACGTATTCGATTCAATATGCATGAAAGTACACTAAGAGTGCTTGTATATAAAGGCTTCTGAGATGCATTTAGAATGCCCCAGAATCAACATCATGATAAATCATACAACCAAACATATGTCCACCAAATATGGGTTATCCTCCATTAAGCATAGAAGTAAGTGTGATGATGAGAGGATAAGCCTACAAGGGTGTAACACACAAATTTATGTTGTAGACAACATGTGCTAAAAATGGAGTGCGAATAATTGTGTTGTCTACATGACAACTCAGTGAATGATGCATCATGTGCTAAATTAGAGTTGCGTACTTCTATGTTGTCAACATGACAACTCATTAAAGTACACAAACTCCTAAGTGTCACAAAATAAAATAATAAAATAATACAATATAATAAAATAATGCATTAACCTAACCTAAGTAAACTTAAGTAAGTGTAAATAGTATATATGTATTTACACCAACAAAACTAATATAAAAAATAATTTAAAAAATTTTTAAAACTAAAACCTAAATCAATTAAAAAAATCAAAAGTTTAATAAATAGAGATCACAACATAATCTAATGTGAAGATCACAAGTAATTATTTTTAAAATAAATAAGAAAAAAAGAAGAAGTTAAAAGTAGATATTTAAATTATAATCTTATGTGAACAAATTAGATTATTAATAATTTTTAATTTAAATAACATAATATTTACTAAAATCTTTTAAATAGATTAATAAATATTATTTATTTAAATTAAATTTATCAAATATGAAAAAATAATTATTTAAAAAAATCCATCAAAAACTCTATTATGAAAAATTAATAAGAGAAAAAAATATGTGTAATAAATATTCTATTGACTAAATAAATTATAGAAACTAAAAAATAATATTTAAAAAAAAATTAAACTATTATAAAAAATAATTTAAAAACTAAAATCTAAATCAATTTTAAAAATCAAAAGTTAATTGAATAGATCACAACATGAGCTAATGTGGAGATTACAACTAATAAATAGAAAAAGAAAAACAATACTTAAAAATGAAGACAACAACTAATAAATATCAAAACAAGAGTTAAAAGAAGGATTTTCAATTTTTTAGTCAAACTCTTGCAAATTTTCTGTCAAAAATTTAATTTCTGTGATATTTGTGGGAACTTTGTTCTCTGAAATTAAATTTTTGACAAAAAATTTGTTAGTTGGTGGAGAAAGTTATCAATTTGGCCAGAAAATTGAAAATCCTTCTCGTTAATTATTTATCGGTCAGTTTTTATCTCACTCCACTTTTAATAACTCTTATTTTGATATTTATTAGTTGGTATCTCCACTTTTAACTATTGTTTTTCATTTTCTATTTATTAGTTGCTATTTGTGGGAACTTTGTTCCCTGAAATTAAATTTTTGACCGAAAATTTGTTAGTTAGCTAGGAAAGTTGTAGTTTGGCTGAAAAATTGAAAATCCTTCCCATTAATTATTTACCGATCAATTTTTATCTAAGTCCATTTTTAACTCTTGTTTTCATATTTATTAGTTGTTATCTCCACTTTTAACTATTATTTTTCTTTTTCTATCATTTAAAAAAAAATCAAAAATTTTATTACAAAAAATTAATAAGAAAAAATAATAATAATATGAAAAATAGCATCTCTAACAAATATTCTATTGACTAAACAAATTATAGAAACTAAAAAAAAAAAAAAGCTAAAGAAAATACTAAACTAATATTAAAAAAAAATTAAAGTAATTTAAAAACTAAAACCTAAATCAATTAAAAAAATCAAAAGTTTAATAAATACAGATCACAACATAATCTAATGTGGAGATCATAAGTAATTATTTTTTAAATAAATAAGAAAAGAAAAAAATAGTTAAAAGTGGATATTTAAATTATAATCTTATGTGAACAAATTAGATTATTAATAATCTTTAATTTAAATAACATAGTATTTACTAAAATCTTTTAAATAGATTAATAAATATTATTTATTTAAATTAAAATTATCAAATATGAAAAAATAATCATTTAAAAAAACTCATCAAAAACTCTATTATGAAAAATTAATAAGAATAATAATAATAATATGTGTAATAAATATTCTATTGACTAAATAAATTATAGAAACTAAAAAATAATATTTAAAGAAAAATTAAACTAATATTAAAAAAATAATTTAAATAATTTAAAAACTAAAATCTAAATTAATTTTAAAAATTAAAAGTTAACTGAATAGATCACAACATGAACTAATGTGGAATCTAATTAATAACTAGTCGATCAATCTAAAAATAGAAAAAATGGCAAGTAGAAAGAAAAATGTGAAAAATGTGAATCTTAGTAAATGAGCAAAATTCCCTAAACCCTACTCGAACAACAATGCAGGAAGACATTCTCTTCGACACCCTCAGATCTCCAAACAACCTGGCACAAGTCCACATATCTCTCAAAGCCAGAGTAGGGAGAAAGATTTTGGTTATTCAGGCGCAAAGAGGATCAATACCTCAAATTACTATGCTCCATTGGCAGATCTGCAAATGGAGAGGGAGGAGAACATGATAGTAGGACTCGGCTGAGATATGTCTTCCAATTTTTTTTCTATAACTAGCTTAGACAAACAACTTGTAGTGTTCAACTCCACTAAGTATGCTAGACATAACCATAATCCTCCTTGCCTTGGGCAAGAGGGCTTTGCTCATCCCCAACAACCCAATATTTCATCTCATTCGTTGGTCTGCCCTTCTTCACTTTCATCTCCTACCTACATCCCCCCTCATCAAAAAGTAATCGAATATCCTCATCTAAACCCCTCCATCATCCTTCAGCAACTTTTGAAGACACAGTTCTCATCATCAGCTATCAAGACAACGAAGAGCAATGGGAAGAAGGTCAAGAGGTAGGCCTTTTTGCCTATTGGAATGGCCCCATAGTTGATATGCATAAATTGATCGACTAGTTTGAGGAGTTTTGTGGCACCCAGGTATGTATTTCTAAATTTTCTGATAGAATTCTCTTTTTTCATTGCTATGATGAACTAGTTAAAAAGGATTTTCTTAGGGCTTTCGACTATATGTTTAAAGGTCATATTGTTTACTTCTTTGATTGGATTCCTAACTGCAATGAAGGTGAACTAGATTTTACAATTCCATCCTGGTTTGTAGTTAACTCTCTACCTCCAGAATTAAAGCACGTTAGAATTAAAAAAAGGATTGGTAGATCATTAGGAAATCTAATTGGATTGGATATGGCATTCGAAAAAAGCAATAATGTTAGACTCCTAATCAGTTGTCAAATTAACAAACCCAAAAACAAAAGTTTAAAACTCATCACAAATAGATCAAAATATGATTTAGAATTTCTCAAGTATGAGGGCAGAATTTTGGATATTATCAAACTTGATGATGAAAGAAGGCAGTCATTCGACATGCTATCAAAAATATCAAATCTTAGCAGGTCTTTACCTCTTATCAGAAGAAGACATCTTAAGATGCTTCATGAAGATTAGGTTTTAGGGGACTTCTTTATAAGAATTAGTTTAGAATCGATTGATATGGAGGACCACAAGACATGGAAGAAGGCAAGGTGCCACCAGCGTAGTTTAGACAAATCAACAATCAAGGAAGATAGACATCCTCAATCTGACAAGAACTTTCTTGAAACTAGTGGTAAGCCCTACCAAGAGATTGCTAACGGAGATAAGGATAAATCCACCGAAACCTCCAGTAGACCCAAGTTGTAGAGCATCATTATGGACAACAGAAAATAGAGAAAGAAAGAAAAGGAAAGTAAAAGAAGGAAGAGCAGAGATAGAAAAAATTAGATATCACAAGAACAAGGACCTTTGGATAAAAGGGAGGTATCTCTTAGGACTATCTCAGCCAGTCAAAAGAAATTAGAGGAGATACCCACTGAGAAAGGTTTAGAAGACAAGTTACATTAGACATGCCAAGATAAAGATCTGGAAGTGATCCTAGGTCCCCAACAAGAAAATGTTCCAAAAGTTAATCAAGAAGGACAATTAATGGAGCTTGAGAATCTGATGCTATTTACTTCTAGTGAAGTAAACAAAGAGGAAGTATCCCAAAAGGAAGCAGTCACACTAGAACCGAATCAACCTCAGTTGTTTGATAGCAATTTGGATACTCCTGTAAAAAATAACAACTTTTGGCAAACTCCAGTTGTAGTAGGTAGTTCTCCATTCACACCTATCAGTAGGCATCAAGATAAGGAAAGGAACAATGAGCAAGCAGACAACCTACCAATTAAAGAACTTCAAGAATTTGTGAACAAGGAAAGCTATTTGGATCTAACAAGTGCTGAACTAGACATGGCAGAAGCAGAAGATGTTAATCTTGATCAGCTCACTGATGAACTAGTCCAAGTTTTCTGTGCTGATAGAATTGACAAAATGTTGGCAGCTCAGATAGAAGAACTTATCCAGAGGATCCTCAAATCAGGTGGAAACAATTACACTTGTGAAGATCTCAAAAGAGACATATTAAATATAGAACTGGAGGACACTTATGCTAATCAAGCCCAGTTAGCAATCTTGGACCCATTCATAGGGCAAAGATGCAGTGGTAATATTAAGGACAGTAAATTGGGTCATGTCTCAGAGTTTGATAGGAAATCTAGTCTATCTAATCAAAATAATTCAGAAGCTGATATTGAGGAACAAGAACAGACTCTAGTAGAGAAGATTGATATAGTTCAGAAGGCAGAAGCTAATCTAGATCAACTAGGTATCTATATGTCTCGAGAAGGGCTCAAATCCCCATGTTGCAGCAAAGTAAAGGGCAAAAGAGGAAGAAGATCACTAAAGGAGCTTAGGGAAGCAAATGGTCATAGTAGGGAACAACTAGAGATAGATCAAATTTTCAACAATGGGAAGGGGAAGTGCCTTCCCGATCAGGTATGAAGATCACTACTTGGAATGCTAGGGGTCTCAACGCCCCTAGTAGAAAGAGGTTATTAAAACATAACCTCAAAACCTTTAATTCTGATATTGTTTTAATTCAAGAAACTAAATTAAATGTAGTAGAAGTAGCTAAAATAACTAGGATGTTAGGTGTGTGGTATTCTATGTTTCAATAATCTTCAGGGGCTTCTAGAGGTCTAGGTATCCTCTGGGATCCCAGGAAGGTCAACATTAGTATACTCCATCATACTAACAATTGGATTAGTGGTAATGTTCAAAGTTTAAAATTAGACCTTAAATTCACAATCATTAATGTTTATGGCCCAATTAACAATTTTGATAAAAAAAATAGTGTGGAATGACATTGGTCAATTTATGGATAAAAATAATAACAATTTAGTTTTGCTAGGAGGTGATTTTAACACAATCTTAGATATCAATGAAAAGGTAGGAAGCATTCAGGTGTTATCACAAGCATCTAAAGACTTTAAAGAGTGGTGCACATTGCATAATTTGATTGACACCCCAACTAATAATAGAAAATACACATGGAACAATAGGAGAAAGGACTTCACTTATATTGCAAAAAAACTCAACAAGTTTATGATAAAAGGAGATCTAGATGTCAAAGATCTGAACATTCAGTCTTCTATTCTGCCTATAGCAAGGTCTGACCATTTCCCGGTCAGATTTGAATTTGTTGAACCTCTCAAACCAGCTAGGAATCCATTTAAGTGTGAGAAAATGTGGTTCTTAGACCCTAACTTCATCAATAATATTAAATTATGGTGGGCTCAAGATAGTTGCGAAGGCTCAAAAATGTTTGTCTTTGTCAAAAATTTGAGAATGCTTAAAGAACGTATACTTAGGTGGAACAAAGAGCATTTCAATAACATTTTTAAAGAAAAATTGGACATAGAAAATCAATTAAAAGAACTGAATTGCAAAGTAATTATCAAAGGCATGGATAATAAAAGTTATCTTTTAGAAAAAGAATTGTTAGCCAGGCAAGAAGACATCCTCTCCAAAGAAGAGATGTTCTGGAGACAAAAATCCTGGGAAAGATGGCTAGCAGAAGGGGATCACAACACCAATTTTTTTCATAACTCCACGTTATATAATAGAGCTAAGAGCATAATTACGAGTGTTAAAAATCATCAAGATGTTCTGACCGATAAACCAAGAGAAATAGCGAATACCTTCATTGAACATTTGTAGAACATATTAAATAACCATGAGGGTTCTAACAGAACAACACAGACAAACCTTTTGAAAGTCATTCCTAAAGTTGTAACTCAAGAAGATAACAAAAGTCTAAATAAACTAATCACCTTAGAAGAAGTCAAGAAGGTAGTATTTGATATGAATCCAGATAAATCCTTGGGTCTAGATAGTTTCCAAGCATTCTTCTTCCAAAAATGTTGGGACATTATCGGTGTTGATCTATGGAAAGCAATTGAAGCATCCAAAAATGGAGGTTCTCTTCTTTTTAAAATCAACCATTCATTCATCGCATTGATTCCAAAGAAGGCTGACCTTGAATCCCCAGGTGATTATAGACCAATTGCTTTGTGTAATACAGTATACAAATTTTTCTCCAAGGTACTAGCAAATAGGCTTAAAGAGATCATTTCTAAAATTATTTCAAAAGAACAAACTGGATTCATGCCAGGTAGATCTATTCTTGATGGAATCATCACCATTCAAGAAACTATCCATTTCACATGCTCGAACAAAGAAGCCTGTATGTTCATGAAATTGGACATCCAAAAAGCATATGATATGGTTGATTGGAGGTTCCTATGTAAGACATTAGAAGCTTTTGGGTTCTCTCATCAGTGGATTAATCTAATTTTTAAATTTATATCTACCCCTAAAATTTCTATTCTAATCAATGGAACACCATAAGGTTTTTTTTATATATCTAGGGGTATCCAATAGGGGGACCCGCTATCCCCCTCTCTTTTCATGATAATGGCAGAAGCCTTTGGGAGAGTCGTGACAGATGCATATAACAAACAAAGGATTTCAGGTATTATTGTCATCAAAAATCTACCTAATATAACCCACCAACAATTTGCTGATGACACTATTCCACTCAGCAAAAGTTTAGTTTCAGAGGCTTACTCTCTTAAAGGAATCATAAATATGTATATGGAAGCTTTAGGATAGAAGGTTAATAATAGCAAATCTGAAATTTTCTTCATTGATACTAGGCCAGAAGTAGAGTAGCAAATATGCACAGTAATGGGTTTTAAGAAAGGAGCCTTTCCTTGCAAATATCTTGGTATTGCCCTAGAAAAAGGGACAAGATCTAGTAAGGTCTGGGAAAATACTTTAGAAAAACTAGATTCCAAGCTCTATTGTTGGAAGGACAAATGGCTAACAAAGGCCGAGAAATGTACTAAGATCTGAGTAGTCTTATTAGCTATTCAAATTTCTCTCTATCGTGCACCCCTCTCTCTAAGCATAATCTCTGAAAATTTGAATCCAAAATGCAGAATTTTCTATGGAGGGATCGGGAAGAGGAAAATAAATTGGCCCTCATCAAATGGGATAGTATTTGTAAACCTAAAGACTTAGATGGATTAGGGATCAAGAACCTACAGTGGCAAAATGAAGCCCTAGGGGCGAAACTTATTTGGCGCCTTTATAACAAAAGAAAACATAAATGGGCTAAGATTCTTTATAACAAATATCTTAATGTAAATGATCCACTCTCGATTTTTAGAGTAATCAATCCACCTAAGGGGTCAGAAAGTTGGAACTTCATGACTAGATGTTGTAAGCTGATATTTAGTTTCTTAACATGGGATGTTGGTATGGGTGATGAGGCCCTTTTTTGGGAGGATTCCTAGGATGGAAAACATCCTCTTACTCTTAGCAATACCCCTTTGGACCTCAAAAATAGGTTTTCTGAACTTTGGGGTAACAAATTTAGGGAATATAAGACTTTGGTATATATAGATGGAACCCCTAAATGGACATGGAAATCTCTGAATGGTTTGGGATTTGATGCTGAGTCAGTTAAATTTTTTTAGAAGATACTAGAAGGTAGAAAACTTAAGCAATCTAATAAGAAAGACACTTTAATATGGGCAGCTTCTAATGATGGGAAATATAAAGTTAAAAATGGATACAGGGCCATTTTAGAATCTCACAAACTGGAAATGGTGGATATCCCATTAAAACTTTGCTAGGATTCTTCTTGCCTCCCGAAAGCTGGATTCTTCCTTTGGTTAGTAGTTCAAAATAGGATTCTAACCATGGACAGATTATTCATACACGGTATTTAGGGTCCTTCCAGGTGTGTTCTTTGCAAACTTAGTACCAAAGATATAGACCATCTTTTGTTCAATTGCCCTTACTCCCAAAGTTGTTGGGAGTGGCTTAGGCAGATGTTGGGTTGGTCTACCCCTTTCCCAAAGTCTCTGTCTCGCTTGTTTAAAGGTTGGCCCACGACTCTAGTAAAGGGTGTTTACAACAAACTTTGGAATGTCTCTCCTTCGATCTTGGTTTGGGAAATCTGAAAGGAAAAGAACCGTCACATTTTTTGAAATATGGAATTCAACCCTGAAGATCTTATTACCAAAATAGAAGCTAGTATTGTGGAAACCACCAAATCCTATTTAAGAAATATGAGGTTAGAGGAAGGTTCCTTCTCGAGTTGGGATGGACTAATGAAGAAACTGTGGCCTAATTTGATCAATCCCCCCCCAATTTTACACGAAGAATAATAAAGAGGCAAGAAAAAATTGCAGATGGATACCACCACCCCTTGGCTGGGTTAAGTTGAATTTTGACGAAGCTGCTCATGGTAACCTGGGTATAGTTGGCATCAAATGTATCATAAATAATGATGTTGGGTGTTGGATAGCTAAAAAAGTCATGTTTATTAATCCTACCTTCAACAACCTAGCAGAACTTGAAGCTCTTTATCAAGGCATTCTTCTATGCACCAAGCTTAAATTTACCAAAGTCATCATCGAGGGAGACTCCCAAATAATCTTGAATGCTATCAGAAAATGGTCCACCTTGAACTAGATTCTCAATTCCCAATTAGAGGAGGTCCTAGCCTTAATAGATAAGCTAGAATATTATAGGATTTTTTATATCTATAGGGAAGGTAATCAACTTGCAGACCAGCTAGCAAACTCAAGAGCGGATGGAGTCAATTCATTGATATTCAATGATGGCTACTCTCTATCTCTCTAAGTTTGTGGTCTTGCTCTATTTTTGTCTTTCTTTATTCCTATTATTTTCCTTTATTTATGATTAATAGGATTAATATTTATACTGGTAGATCCATGTCTATGTTTTGTTCCCACTCTAGTTACATATGGCAGGTTGCCTACGTGACATTTTCTCCTATGATTAATCTTTATTCACTTTTGGCTACCCATGGTAGCATGTACATTTAAATACTCCCACTCTTTTACATTAGGCTGGATGCCTATGTTACATTTTATCCTATCTTTAATCTTAATTCATAATTTGGTTACCCGCGGTAGCATGTGCATTTAAAGTATATATAACATATGAGTCTTCCCCTGTACTCAACTCCATCATTTAACTGTCAGCCATAGTTTTAGGCTTCTCTAAGTACCGAGTAATTATGTCCTTTCTTAAGGATCTTCATGTGTCATGGTACTCTACTATTAAGCACTAAATAATGATATTAACCTTGTGACTTTATGCTAGTGGTACCCATGATTGCATTTAGACGCTTCCAACTACTATTTCTGGGTGTCTATTTTAGCTTCTTTCATTTCCATTCCCCCCTAATAACCATGGATTCAAAAATTTATTTGTTCCATGCTACCAAAAGTCAAACTACGGCATTATGTGGGTCAGTGAAACTGGAGAGGTGGAATAGACTATTGTACCCTATGGATGATATGTCTTGTATTGCCATTAGTTGAGTGCTAGGTGAAGGAGTTTTCGATTATCAATACACATGGAGAACCAACAACAATATCATTGGGTCTTTTATAGGCTACCTAGTAAGAGCCAAAGTAGAGGCTGGTGATATCATCAAGCTGTGCCGTGATCTTTTTATCCCAACCTGGAGAAAGAGCTTGGAACAAGCGGTGTATAGCATTGACAACAACTTTAGGATTCCCTTACCAAAGAAATATATGAATTTTCCCTCGGGTCATCTAGATTTAGCAACCACGTATTGCCATCCTTCCTTGGTTATTTGTGAGGGCTTAGCATTTTATCATGAGTGGCCTAAAATGGAGGCCAGTCTGCACTTTCTTCTTAGGTGACATTGGATCATTGCAGATGAGAGCAGGGAATGGCTTCTCAACTATCTTCATATCTTCAACACGTATATTCAACCAGGGGTGACATTTGACAATCTCGATGACCTAAAATTTTGTACCCCAAATGCGGAAAAAAACAACAGAGCGAAGGTTGATTTCAAGTTTCCACCTAATTACTATGTGGAGCAACCCAACGATATCCCTGAGGTGATTATGATTTATTGGAAGCAAGGCAAAGGCCCGACATGACCAAGGGGTATTTGCTCTACTTAGGGTTATTACTCTAGGGTTGTATGGTTATGATACATAGGTGGTGGTTTTGGTTTTACACTAAATTCTCTGCGACATGATCAAATTTATGCATTAAATCCTAAAGTATGAGTTTTTGTTTCACTCATCTTAAATACCTAAGACTCTATCATATGTATCTTTGTTTATAATATTATATAGTATTCGGTACTTTGGACTATGCCCTGGTTTCTATCTAAAAGTTTTTTTGCAAGTTTTTTATGTATTAATTCATATTCTTTAGGTGACAAATCCATCTACCCAATTATGTTTGGTTGCTATATTATGGTTGGATGATTTACTTTAGTAGGGTTTTGGAAATGATTCAGTAATCTACATATTAATTTATGGTTTTGTTCATTTAAATTCTCAGTCAAATTAGAGAAGGCTTCTCTCTTAATGTGGATGCATTTTCATTCCGAGGAGGCCTTGCATTGTCAAGAATGCTTGCTTCTTCACTTTCAGTATTCATTTTAAACTGTGGATTATGTATGATTAAGCATTTCTTTGTCAATCTCTTGTTGCCCGGATATGTTATGGGATTATGGAGCTCTCAATTTTGGATTGATGTATCGTTGCAAGTATTTTCTTGCCTCCCCGATAGACAACATTATAGCGTACAATTTATTATGGTCTTTAAATCATGTTTTGGTTTAGCTATTCATTTTTTCCTTTATAGATTGAGTATTTGTTTCCATACTTACAAAGAAGTATTAAACTAATTTTCCTTTTAATATATTATAGATTAGCGGTCTAGAATTTAAATACGGAGCAGAGCTTATACTTTGTCATGGAATCTATGACATATTTTCATAGCCTTAAATTATCTATATTAAATTTAGGGCTTGAAACAAATAATATACGCTGAATTCTCCTTCTTACAGCGTGCAATATGAGAGATTTATTTGATTTAGATCTCCTCTGTACCTTGAGGGCCATGAGGGATACAAGCTATGATGGTCTCCTTGATTGTGGTTTAGATGTGTTCTTGCTTTAGTAGTTTTCGAGGTTGGTTCTGGTTAATCTATTCATGACTCAGTTGAATTGAATTGTTAATCTATTCATAAGGCTCTATGTCATTTAGCTAGATGCATGGATTGAGGTTTGAGTAGTATGGCTCTCTACAAGTTGCTTCTACTTTTATCTACTAGTGATGCTCTCCTTTCTATTTTGTTTAGTGTTTCTTTAGTTAGCGTCATATATCTGATTATTAGGGAATCCTAATTGATTAGTTAAATTATGCATGTTTATCTCTGATCTCTTTCCTCAAGATTGTTTGTTAACGACCATTTCAATTACTAAGTTTACTAATGATTCCTTGACAATGTTTCTTTTAAGAATGTTCCTTGTATAGTAGGTTATATTATGTGGTTCTTTATTGATTATTATTTCTTTAGATACTAACTTATGAAATAGGTTATTATACTTTATCACAAAAGGGAAACTAGTCCTTCTGGATATAAGGCTGGTGGGTTGATTTATTTTGGCTTTTCTGTGTTCTTTTCTAACAATTGCTCAAAGATGACTAGGAAGATGTGAGAGTGGCATGAGTAGGATGTCTTCATACAGGTGGTTCTCAGCTCTTTCATTAGCATATGTTAATTAATGTATTGATAAATGAGATTCTGTCATTATTTCTCATCTGGGGTATGCCCCTACTTTTGATGTAAACTATTTTATAATGCTTTTACTGGGGTATGCCCCTTTTAAAATGTAATAATATAGGACATTTGTCCTAGGCTAGGCTGGAGGTTTTCTTCTCCGTTCTTTTCTACCAGTGCCTATTTTAACATAGATGAGCTATTGTAACTTTTTAATTAAAATTAATAAAATTAGTCAAGGCCTTGGCCGTTTACAGATCAAAAAAGAAGAAGAAGAGCTAATGTGGAGATCACAACTAATAAATAGAAAAAGAAAAAATAATAGTTAAAAGTGGAGATAACAACTAATAAATATCAAAACAAGAGTTAAAAACTGAACAATAAATAGTTAACGAGAAGGATTTTCATTTTTTCGGTCAAACTCTTGCAAATTTTTCGTCAAAAATTTAATTTCTGGGAACAAAGTTCCCACAAATAGTCTATAGACTAAATTAATATTATAGAAATATTTGTATATTCATATAAATGTTTATAAAATTATTTTGGTACAAGAGTTGTGTGTCAAATTATTAGAATATATATTGCTTAAATCCCATTTGTTACATTACTAGTTATATGCATAAGACAACATTCAATTAACATTTATATGTGAATGCATATTGATGCTATTTTTAAAGAAAAACTTACACATTTTTAGTTATGTATAAATTATAAAAAGATTAAATTAAAAAAAAAATCTACTATATTTTTGAATTATTTAAAAAGATTAGAAAGATTGAAATAAAATATATTAAATAACATATTCACAAGAGAATTTAGAATTATGAAAAAATATTTTAAAGAAGTGTATCAAAAGTTAGGAACTTTGGTCTAATTTGAACTCACATTCCTTTAACCATTGTTTTCTCAGATTCCTTTAACCATTGTTGAAAAACAAGTAATAAGCCTATTGGGATGCAAAACGAAGAGCAATCCTTTTCAAACCAAGATATATTTTAGTATGCTAACTTCAACTCATTCATCATAAATAGTGTAACAAGTGTTAATTTTTTTGAAAAGAACTTTATTTTAAAATATTTTTAAATTTCATATATTAGCTTATACAACTAATTGAAATGTCAGCTTGTACAATTAATTGAATTCAAATGTTGATAAAATGTCCAGTAGGCCCATTTTCCTTAGCTAATAAAAATAATATAATTATAAAATAACTATTCAAATTTTATAGACTCCTATTGAGATGTAATCAAAATCAAATGTGTCAATAATGAAACTCACATAACAAGATGGCCATGGCTAGAATAATTATTTTTATTTGTTGACATGGATTTTTATTCATATTCCTTAGGTTTTCCAGGGAGGCCATATTACCATGTTTTTCAAAAAAATAAAATTAATCACCTACCTATGTAATACAATTATGCACTCCTTTATTTCTAAAGTATTGGAATTATGCATGCTTCATGGCTTGGAGACACCTCACATTGGATTTTGACAGATGACATTGAACTTTTCACAATTGGGAGAATTTTATGCAACATCTCTTGTCGATTTTTTTTGCAATTGGAAAATCTAAAAAGTTAAGTGAAAGTCTCTAGTGAGTGCACAAAGAATATAAAAGAAGAATCATAGCATCCAATAACAAGACATAGGCTTCAAGTGACAGGGTTAGAAGCAAAGTTGACAAGTAACACTAACAGTAAAATGACAATGACAATGAATCAATATACACCAAAATCGGTTCCTAAACAGGAATTTATGACACATCCATCTCAAATGCAAAGAGGAGGAAAGCTTTAGGCTTTTGGATGCATGCTCACTGTTGAGGAATGCAACTTTAGGATAATTTCTTACAAGGAAAATGTGATAGAAATGGTAGATGCGACAAGGAAGAGTGTGAGTCAGTTTGTTCTAGATGTGGAAATCAAGGCAACAATGAGAATTAGGAGCAATGCATGGAGAGTTTTTATAGTGTGGAGTGTAGGGAATTTGGAGACAATGATGATGATGAAGGAAATAAGGCTCGTAAACCCAGCAGTAGAGTTCAAGAGCAGGAAGCCCTTTTATGTAATTATGCATAGGATTGTGATTGATTTGAAGCCCAAGAGAGTTGGACTGACAATCAACACAACATCGAGGTTTCATGTTGTGCCCAATAAGGATATTGATATGCTTTGTACTAATATTGTTGTTGAGGAAGTCGGGGATCTCACTAGGTATGACAGGGGTATGGTTTACAAGTTTCATAAAGATGAGCACATGAAGTTTATTGCAAAAATCAACTTAAGATTCTCTTGATATGGTTGTAATTGTTAATAGGAATGGAAATAATGGAGGAGGCAACAACAGACAGAGTGCAATAAAGCTAGTTATTTGTCATCACACTTCACTTAAATCCGTGACATTCCCTCTTTGCTTTGTTTGTGAATTTCTGATGCAGACATTTAGCCTATAGACAAGCACTATGATTCATTTTCAGTCTTACCTCATCCAAAGACGTGCTTCACTAATCGATAATTTTTGTTTGCAGATAATTTTCTTTCAATGTTGAGTTATACATGGAAGAGTTCAGGATCTTCCCCAAGAGTAGAGTGACTATGTAGTGACCAGCCTAGGCAAAATGCCTTGAAGAAGAATCTCAAGCTCATTCTTTGGCACACGTCAATGAAGAACACAATGAATAAGGAAAGAACTCACCTTAAGCAAAGAAAAATCATCCTCGAAAGACACCACCACTTTCCTCATCCTACGCATCTTGAGAGCCAGATAGTAGAACCTCTACCCATTCAAAAAACACTACTCATGAGAGATGTTTCCAATAAACACAACCTGTTTAAGCATTCCCACATTTGGTGGCATCTTACAATATGGTATTCTCTTCGCGGAGGCTCTCTTTCAGCTACATCTCGCACTCTTTTGCCAAATTTCTCTACTAGCATTGATTTACAAAATTGGGATGTCACTAAAAAGCTACATGATTTTCTATTGAAGAAATGTAATGATAGTGAAAAGCTATGTCCCTAGTCTTCTAATTGTCACGAGTAAGTGAAGCTTGCAACATAAATGGTGTGTTGTAAAACCAATTTCAAGTCTAAAACCAAGTAAGAAGAGCTAAAATATGAATAGAAAGTGATTAGTATATAAAGATTCACTATTAAGTGAAAATGGTTATCTAAACACAATGGTGTCAAATCATGGATTGATTCATTAAGATCACATATAGTTGTCACTATTACTTGTCACTACTACTTGTCATGAATACTTCTCTTGTCACTACTACTTGTCATGACTAGTTCTCTTTGTTGGAAATATAAGATAGGCTAGGTTACTAAGAGGGGAGGGGTGAATCAAGAACCAATAAAACTTACTTAATCTTAATTCACCAATTAATCCTTTATATGTATTCTGATCTAATTGCATGCATGAATATTGAAAGCATTAAAACATTCATAACACTTTGACACACAATATGGTAACCTAGAAACCTTCCAAATAGAAAGTAAAACTAGGGTGGGGATGATACTCACAAGCCCTAGTACTGCAGTATGAAGTTGGCCTATTAAGGCTTACAATGATCACTTCTAATGATCTACCCTATTAGAAACAATAAGGACTACTAGGTCCACCTTGCAAAAGGGTTTACAAACATACAGTGAAGTACATACTCGGTAAAGAGATTTACAAAAGACTATTAAGTCTACCTTGTGAAAGAATCAAGCCAAGATGGGAACATGCCAAGAAAAATGCAAAGGATATATATGAACAGACTTTGAGGCAACTCATGCCAAGTCTTAATAACAAAGAAGTAAAAGAGTCCATGAAGAAGAATGAAGAAAAACTAACTTTGAAATTTAACACTTGCTTGATACTAATTAATGACATTGAACATGTGGTGAAGACTGCCACTACTACATGGAAGAATATCTAAAATCTTCATTAGAAGAGTGATTTTTTTGTTCATGTCAATGATAAAGATGATGATGAAGATGACAAGGAAGAAAAGGATAATAATGATGAAGAAGAAACAAATGATGATAATAAAGATGATGAAGAGCAAGAATAGGAAGCTACCAGGAGAATCTCCTTGAGATTTAGAGCACTGAGGAAACCAACCCTGAGAAGATTGCAGTAGCGATTATGGTCTCATTTCCTCACTCTTCGAGCAAAGCTTTAAAGCCATCAAGCTCAGAGAAAGCTTCTACTAAGTTTATTGTGGCAAACACTACAAATCCAAGTGCACTCAACCAATCTTTGTAGCTATTCAGCTAATTACTTCATTGACTAAAATGATCAACACTTCATCTACCAAGCAATCAATGCTTCCTCCTTCATCAAATTTGGTTACTCAGCAACTAGGTATTTCTACAATCAGTGCAATATCTAGTTTTGTTGCTAGTCCTTCTATTTCCACTATTGTTACTATTCCTAGTGTACAAATATTTAGTACAAAGATAGTTGAGAGCAAGTCTCAACTAAGTAATAAGGTTTCTGGCAAAGGCAAAGATAAAGAAGAGGACATTGATCTTGATGAGGATATAGTTATCTTGAATTAGGATATCTCTACTCTGAATCCTAATCAAATGCATTTAGTAGGTGAGCTATTACAGAAGAAAGCTAAGTAACATAGGCTTAGAGAGGAGAGAAATAGAGAAAACCAAGTGCTAGAATATGCAAAGAACATACTTGCGGATGCACTCAACACCAAGGTTGATACTTCTCAACCTATTTTGGTTCAATTAGCAAAAGTTGTTTAGAAATTTATGAAGATCTGAATGGGAAAGAAAATTATTGCAAAGAGCAAAGAAAAAATTTGAAAGCAATTAATTGGAGCTAGTTGCACAGAAGATTGCAATATATCAAGTAAACTTGTCTACTATTCTCAACTCATTAGAAACCTCTGCCAACAATGTCACTTCTCTATTCAGTCAACTTTGTGATACATCTATATTTACTCAGGAAATCAAAGATAAACTCTCCAAGATAGATGAAGACTTGAAGGCAAGTTGTAATGCCCCACCAAGGGATATAAAAGAATTAACCTAAAATTTTACTAAGTCTGCCAAACAATTTTTTTTTAAAATCATGAAAGATGAACCATTCACATTAAACACATAGTAGCGGAAACAATAACATACAATCAACTGTAAGCATACATAACAGGTTACATTCCTTAAGGATCCCAAGATGTTGAGTCACATTTAATTTAATTAATACTAAGTCTAACCACTACCACATCCACATGAAAGAATAAATAGAAAGTCCAATGTCCATATTACACATTTGTTCTGAATGCCTCTTGGATATTAAATTTGGAATGCTCAATCATCCACTGTACATGACACAGGGTACAAAAGGCTTAAAAGAATATACATATGTAAAAATAAAGATACATCATCCTCATCGAATCCATGATACAAGTGCAATAAAGTAAATGAAACCAATAACATACATGATACATCCATTAATCAATAAAGATATAACAACCATCATAAAAGATATCCATCCATCATAAAACACATCTAATCTAAGTGCGCGGTTCCTCCCAACCATCAATAGCATCATTAGACCATTGTGGGCCCTAACCATCCCTCCGCGCATAACATCCCAAGTCACCGAAGAGATCATCGATACTATCATAGTAGGAATGTCACTCCTAAACATACTACATCATATGCATAAGAAATCTAATCATGCAAAATAAAGCATAAGATAAGAAAATAACATCATCTATCACATGCTAACCATCAATATAAAGAAACATGTTAGTAAATAACATCCATCTTAAGATCCAAGAACAGAATGAAGATAAATTCCAAAAAAGAATGCTTCAGCCACGGTGACTATGGACAGATCTCAAAATAATGTTACTAATAATCATCAATATAAAACTAGCCCTAAAAGAGTTCGGCAACAATAGCAAAATGTGAACTAGGGCAGGCACTACACAAGTGCACACTAGTTGGCACTTGACCCGAGCTATAGTTATGCTCATTACACAAAGATTAGATTTCTAACTAATATGCAAGCAAAATTACTAAGGAAAGAAGCTAGGATAAGGGCCACACTTATAGACATATAAGGCATGATTCTTCCAAACATGGATGCATTGCAAAAACACATTGCACATGCCAAAACTCTCATCCATGACAACAACTTCTCCATAGTTGATCACATGATGGACTTAATAGCAGAAGTTTAGATTGCATTGCATGCAAGAAAGGTGTTGCAAGAAAATTGGGACAAGACAATGCCACTGATTTTAAAGGTACATTCTGACTTCTTGTCACATTTTGGCTTTACCATGTAGCATACACCTTTGGCATTTATGTCAAAAAGGGGGAGAATATGTGATGATGCAATAAAAGGAGAAGATAAGAAAAGAAGATGTAATATAAAGACATGAGCCATATGTATATAACATGTAAAGTATGTTGAATATATATGTATGGGGGAGCATCATAATATTATACATGTACATGTACATATATTCAGATAAACATCTCTTACAAAAGCAATTTTGAAAAATCTTTAAAATAGAGTATGTTACCAATTTGAAGACACAAGATGGAGACTAAAGATTGTTTTGAACTTATTGAGAATTTAGTGTTGATTGATACGTGTTTTTTTCACTAATTCCAAAGGAGGAGATTATTGACATTATAGCCAAGTTTGTTTATTAGTGACACACACAATTAATCAGATGGTTAGCAACTACCGAGCTTATCTTGCAGTTTATAGTGTTAACCAAGTAATTCAGGCTCTACTAAGTTCTACAGTTGCTGCTGAGTTCCAGGAACAATATTTAGTTTGCACCAAGCATTATCAACCAAGTTAGTGATTATCAGTGTAAGCTGAGCTTCATAGTGTTTACCAAGTTTCTTAGTGCAAACCGAGTTCTCCAATGTTTACCGAGTTTGCAACATTAGTGATGTGAATCTAGTGTTGACCGAGCTATGCAGTGACAACCAAGTGATTTAGTTTATATACCAAGTTTCACAGTGTTTACTAAGTCACCAGTGTAAACTGAGTTCAGACTACTTGGAAGTGATTAGTATGAGTCAAGCTTCTATGTCTTCCGAGTGCATGACAATGCTGAGCATTGATAATGGTTGTCGAGTGTCAAAACCTCATCGAGTTTGTCTTCAAAACTTGAGTGCCTGCAGTTGGGCTGACTTTGTGTATTTTGGTGAAACTTGTATTGTAGCCAACTTTGATGAATAGTAATTTGGATTGGTATATATGTAATGTATTATATCACATCCAAATTACAATTCATCAAAGTTAGCTACAATACAAGTTTCACCAAAATACACAAAGTTGGCCCAACTACAGGTACTCAAGTTCTGAAGACAAACTCGGTGAGATCTTGATACTTGACAACCATTGTCAACACTCAGCATCATCATGCACTTGGAAGACGTAGAAGCTCGACTCATACTAATCACTTCCAAGTAGTCTAAACTTAGTTTGCACTAGTGACTCGGTGAACACTGCGAAACTTGACATATAAACTAAATCACTTAGTTATTACTGCATAGCTCGATCAACACTAGATTCACATCATTGAAGCTACAAACTCGGTAAACACTAGAGAACTTAGTTTGCACCGAGAAACTTGGTAAACACTATGAAGCTCAGTTTACACTGATAATCACTAACTTGGTAAATACTTCTGGGTGCGAACTAAATATTATTCTTGGAACTCGGTAGCAACTGTAGAACTTGGAAGAGCTTGAATTACTTAGTTAACATTGTAAACTATGAGATAAGCTCGATAGTTGCTAACCATTTGATTAAGTGTGTGTGTTACTAATAAACAAACTTGACTGTAATGTAACACCCTTAGAATTTGAATTGAATATGATAACAAGTTCATGACTACTTCTATTGTCACAACTACTTGTTATGACTACTTATCTTAGAATTCAAAATGAATACGCCAGCCTATGACTACTTGTTTTTGAATAAGCTGAACAATGTGTTAGCATAAACATACACATTGTAATTTTTGCATGAGACAATATTTTGAAGCATTCGCTCCATGGGAGAAGCCTATCGGTTTAATTATCATGAGAGATGGATTCTTGTAAATCACTACTCATTAAACATGAGTCAATGAGTTTGACTCAAAAACCACATAGTTAAACCCCGATAACAATATAACAATTTAACTTGACGTGGAAAAATATCTCCTACTTATTAATTTAAAGTCTATTACCTTAAATATATGAATTTTTTTTTTTTTAAAATTTAAAACTAAACTAATTTAAAATCTACCAACTTAAATATATGAAAAATAAAAATTATTTAAAAACAATCTTTGTAAAAAAAACTATTATGAAAAATATATATTAAAAAAACAACTCCCACAAATATCATATTGACTAAACTAAAAATAATATTTAAATTACAAAACTTACTAATTTAAAAAATAAACTAAAATAATTCAAAAACTAAAACTTCAATCATACAAATATCCTAATCAATAATCATATTTGCTAAACTCAAAATCAATATTTAAAGTGGAAAACTAAATTAATTTAAAAAATAAATTTAAAACTAAAACTTAAAAAAAATAATTATAAAAACTAAAAACTTAACTAATTTAAAGTCTATGGCTTAAATATATAAACTAGTATATATATCTTAAATAAATCTATCTAAAGAAATGCCGATAGATATCCACTACAAAATCATTATAATTTAATTTACTACATCTAAAATAATTTATATTTCGTTTATCTCCATTTATTTAATTTTTTACTAACTTAAAACTTTTAATTTTAATTTCTTAAAAAATGGATGATTTATATCTCCAAATATTATAATTTAAACAGATATTTTATGTGGTATTTATTAGATTGTTTTTAAAAGTATATTCTATCTATAATAAGATTTAAACTTTTGACATGTAGATGGTTGTCAAATTTAATCTAGAATAATAAAAGTTAACATTAACACACTCACACCATCCCAGTACCTATTTTGAAATTGTAGAATGTCTATCAGCATTAATAAAAAGTTTATTTTTAAAAATCTCCCGAAATTAATATGAGAAATATAAAAAAATATAGTAAAAAAAAGGAACTCCCACAAATATCCTATTGGCTAAAAATAAACATGAGTTAAAAGTGGAGATAACAAATAATTAATTTTCTAAATATATAGAAAAAAATAAGAGTTAAAAGTATAGATAAATTAATTTATAAATTAAATACAAGAGTTAAAAATGGAGATAATTTAAAAAAAAGAGAAAAAAAAAGAGAGTTAACAATGTAGATAATAGCTAATTAAATTAAATAAATAGGAAAAAAAATAAGAGTTAAAGTTGGAGTGAGATAAAATTGGTCGAAAAATAATTAACGACAAGGGCCTGATAGTTTTCTGGTCAAAGGATGACAATTTTCTAGCAAAAAAAGTAATTTATAGCCTATTGGCTAAAAGATTCCAAGTTATCCCACAATACAAAAAGACCAGATATCTTATAACGCTATTCCTTTTCTAAAAATTCTTCATTAGACTCCAATGTGGTAACAAGAATGAGAGAATTTGAGGAAGGCCAAAGATTGTTGGAGGGGGTATCATGATTGCCCATCCTGTGCTCAGTCTAGATCTTTTGAGGCATCTTTGTCAATGAAGTGTCGAAGTTATCTTTAGGCTAGACTGAAGTAAAGCCATAGGCAATTTCTTTCTATCATGGCTTTTCCATCCTTCAATAGCTAGAGAAATTTGCTCTCTTTGAGCTTGAATATGGTTGAAACCTGCAAGACAATATCAGATCTTATGAGTCTCAAATGAGACTTAGTGAGAAACTTGCACCTCCCCTGAAAGACATCGTTATTCCTAGCTTTCCAAATGTTCTAAAGAACCTAGGAAGATAAAATAGACTAGAAAGTATTGAGTTCTTTATCGCACTTTAAAATGCAACTTGAAATTATATTGCTACAAGTAAAATTACCATCAAGAACCAGACCAAAAGAATTCCAAACATGCCTAGCAAAGTTGCATTCAAAATAAACATGAGGGACAAATGCCTGATCAACTAAAAGATCCCAAGTCACCCCACAATACAAAAAGACCATATATTATAACGCTATTCCTTTTCTAAATATTCTTCACTAGACTCTGATGTGGTAACAAGAATGGGAGAATTTGAGGGAGGCTAAAGATTGTTGGAGGAGGCATTAAGATCGCCCATCCTATGCTCAATTTGGATCTTTTGAGGCATCTCTGCCAATGAAGTATCAAAGTTGTCTTTAGGCTAGACTGAAGTAAAGCCATAGGCAATTTCTTTCTACCGTGGTTTTTCCATCCTTCAATAGCTAGAGGAATTTTCTCTCTTTGAGCTTGAATATGGTTGTAACCTACAAGATAACATTAGATCTTATGAGTCTCAAATGAGACTCAGTTAGAAACCTGCACCTCCCCTGAAAGATATCATTATTCCTAGCTTTCCAAATGTTCCAAAGAATAGAGGAAGATAAAATAGATCAACAAGTATTGAGTTCTTTATTGCACTTTAAAATGCAACTAGAAATTATATTGCTACAAGTAAAAGTTACCATCAAGAACTAGTTCAAAAGAATTCCAAACATGCCTAGCAAAGTTGCATTCAAAATAAACATGAGGGATAGATTCAGACATATTGCAAACTGAGCAACAATTAGGAATATGTTCATTGGGTTTTAAAAATGGAAGCTTGTGCAAGAAGACTCTCCATAGGAAACAATAGACTTTAGGCTCAATTGGCCTACATCAAATCTAGGAGAAAAGTTTTCTCTAGGCCAACATGTCTAGATCAAGGTTCCAAATAGATTGAACATGGGTGAAAATGTCAAAGCTAGCAGAGAGGAGGGAGTAAATATACTTGACCTTCACTAGATATAAGGGAGTTGAATCTAGCCATCTTAGCTAGACAGAGTAGGAGGGAAATGTGCAAAAAATAAGATTAATAGGAAGGTTGCGGAGAGCATTATTGATTAGGAAGTAGGATGTCCAGTGAGAAGAAGGAAAATTATACTTCTTAGCAAGATCACCTGAAGAGATAAGAGCACCAATTGAGATAATATCTTGGAAATGAGAAATTCCCAATGCATTCCATCTTTTAGTTGAGAAATCTTGGACAAGGGCAAGGGGTTTGCTCCTAGCCTTAAGGTTCCACCTGATGGAATCAAGTCTGCAAAGAATATTACCTTGCTCTATTCTAACACCTCCAACAAAAATATTGTCTAACAAATCTCCATCCTTTCCAAATAGCTTTAAAGACATTAGAGTTACCCACTCTTATATTCAAATCCATATCTAAGAGGTCTAAGAGGCTCAGGTTGTTCCATTCGTTGGCCTTGGTTGGGTGAGCATCCTTCATGTTATTGCTTACCAAGACCTTCCAAGGCTCTTCACCCACAACCACCTTAACTATCTATTTATTTGCAAGCACAATTCCTTGATGTCTCAAATTCTTGATCCCAAGGCCTCCCTCTTCCTTGCTCAAGATGCACCATTTCCAATTAACAACATGAGTTTTGTAATTGATTTTTCCATCAAACCAAAGGAAAATTCTAATGATTTTTGGAATAAAGTTAATTTGATTCATATTGAAGAGCCAAGCTGAGTAGAAATAAATAGAGTAAGAGGATAAAATCTTCTGATGGACTTGAATTCCACCGACCATTGAAAGGTACTAGGAGTTCCATTTATTAAGTTTAGCAACAATTTTGTCCTTGATCCAATTCCACGTATTAGTAATACAAGGATCAATGAAGAAAGGGATTCCAAGGTATCTAATGATCTGTTTAGGACCACCCTAGTTGAATCCAAATCTATGACACCAATTAGGGGGCCGCTCTTCCTAGCCAAGGAGCATGGATTTAGCTATAGAGATCTTACTGCTAGAAGCATCACAAAATAACTCCAATTTTTTCATCAAGGTTGTCATATTACCCTCATCGAGATGAAAGATCAGAGTAGTATCATCAGCAAGTTGGACATTAATAAGTTCATCATTGTTAGGAAGGAACATACCTCTAACCCTCTAAGACAGGGAGATTTCTCTCAACAAATAGTGGAGGGAATCCACTGTAGTGAAAAAGAGAGCAGGGGCAAGCAGAAAACCTTGTCTAGTGGATCTAGAAAGGTTAAAGAACTCAAAACATTTCTCATTGACCACCACAACAACTCCAACATTAGCCAACAGAGTGGATACCATGAGGCAAAAATTATTGGAAGGCCCAAGGGTTCCATTCATATTGATAAACCCCACATTCAACCCAATCATAGGCTTTTTCATAATCTAGTAAGAGCATTCTTGTGTTTTTCCCAAAGACCTTGGCCCAATCAAGAGACTTCTAACATGTGATTAAATATTCTAAGATATATCTACATTTAACAAAGCTAGTGTGAGTCAGAGAGATGATGCTGGGAAGAACCTTAGCCAACGTCATGGCCAAAATTTTAGCCAAAATCTTGTAAGAAACATTGAGAAGGGTTATGGGCCGCCAAATATTGATTGGGGAATTATCCCCACTTTTGGAGATCAACTTAATTAGGCCAACATTAATATCTTCTCCCAAGGAGCCACTCTAAAAAGCCCATTGGTAAACCTCCTTGAGTTCATCACAAATCCAATTGATGTTCCTCTTATAGAATTCAACAGGTAACCCATCAAGGCCAGGAGCCTTCTCATTTTTTAGAATAAAAAAGAAGACTTAATTTCCTTAGAAGTAACAGGTTTGTCCAAGAGTTTAACCTCCTCAATAGACACCCTTTTAGGGATTAATCTTTTAATGAGATTCCTTGCCTATTCCATTTTATCCCCAACATCTTCAGAGGTAAAAAGATTTCTATAGAACTTAGTGAATGAGGAAAGGATGTCATCAAGAGACTCTAAGATTGTATCTCCTTCCTTGATGTAGTCAATATTGTCTTTAGATTCTTTGGATTTAAGCACTTGGAAAGTTAACTCTCTTTTTTTTTTTTCTATTTATTTAACTTAATTAGTTATTATTAGTTAAAAATTTTAAATAATATTTTATTTTAATAAAAAATTATTAGAAGTAGAAGCAAAGGTGGATTTTTTTTTATGGTTGATTATTATGATGATTAGTTAATATTGAGTAGAAAAAATATTATGAGCCCTCTACCAAGATAACTTTCTTTTTCAGTATCGTTTGTGGGAAGAGAATTCACAAGGCAAAAAATAGGTGTAAGAAAATGAGGAGAGCTAAAGGCTTGTTGGTTTTGAAGGGCTCTGATACAAATTATAGAGATTGCATAGAGGAGAACACCATGGTTGGGGAAAGACGTAGGAGGGAACTAGAGGACAAAACCCAAAAGTGGAAAAGACATTCCAAGGTGTGGAACATACTGAAGAAAGGAGAAATTATGAATTATATTGAATGCCTCCATGGATGGAAACCTTTGTAACCAAAAGTATGGTAAAAAATTGGAATGAGGGCATGGTCAAAATTGATGGGGTGGAGTTCTCTGTGACGGAAGAAGTTATCTCCTTGGTTACTGGCATCCCCATAATTGGCAAGAAATTTTATAGAGACCAAAAAATATCTGGGCAAGCAGTGGTGGAATTCACAAAGAACTAAGAGGAAAAATAGGCACTGGTGAAGAGAGGTACCCATTATCTCCCGAGCTCCATCAAGCCTCTATGGAGATTCGTGCTCCATGCTATAATCAAATATATTACTCTTGACACTAGGTTTGATCGTCTATGCACTTACCAATTCATGTTACTCAACCATTTCAAGTATGAGGCACAAATCTCTATCCCCTTCTACCTTTATTCTTCCATGAATGAAAACATTAATGAGTATCAAGAAAAGCATATTAGGAATTTGACACTCCATGAGGGGCTTCTATTGTTAATTTATGAATACTTCAAAGCTAAGACTATGAGAAAACAAATCAAAGATAAGAAAGAGGGAAAGAAAGGAAAATGGGAATCCAAAGAGTCTGATGAGATTTATTTTCCCTCAGATACGAAGGAAAGTCTTGAGATGCACACAAATTCGGAGGAGTTTGATTCCCCATAGCGAGTTTCAAGGAAAAAACCCTCAAAATAGATAGCAAGGAGAAAAAAAGGCCCCCCAAGCCCATATAGGACATTGACACATCCTTGGATAAGGGTTATAATGAATGGGTGGAAGGGATAGATACAAGAGAGGATAGTGTAGAGGGAGAGGAGAATATCAGGGAAGGGGATGGCAAGGAGTGAAAGAAAAGCAAGAGAACCATCACTATCAAAGTGCCGACAAGAAAAGAGAAGGAGGCCATGATGTTAGGGAATCAAAAAAGGAAAACCTTGAATGGAAAAAAGGATAAGCAGGGGGAGGAGATCAAGAAGGAAAAAGAGGAGCCCAACCAAAGTAAAAGAGAGGCACCCAAACAAGGCTACGAGGATTTTGGCACTAGCACTTACAAGTGTTTGGTCATGAGGAAGGATAGGAAGGTGGTGTGGCAGAACTTTGACTCTGACTTGACTACTATGGGCATCAAACGGGAGCTAATCAAAACTCAGGTAAACGAAAATGAAGAGGGCAGAATCCAAATGGAGGAGTTGATTGATCCCGCTCTAGTCATCTTTAGTAACATTGCAAAGGAGCACCCAGACATGGATGTCCTTAACAATGCAAAAAATAGTGTGGTGGATAGCTTCCATACCACCAAGTGGCTCTTCCATGAAATCCTTGAGCTCAAACACAGAGTGAGCACTATGGAAAGGGAGACCTATAGCTTAAAGAACAGGGTCAAGGAGGATGAAAAAAGCATGGACAAAAGAGTGGAAGAAGTCAATAAAAAGGCCCATGCGATGGATAGGACAATACAAGGTATAGTTGAACAGAGCTCTAGGATTCTCAAGGACAATGAGAACATTAAGAGGTTCATGCACTATATGGATGACCAAAGTATTAGCAAGGAGGAGGACCCTGACACCCACAACAGAAAAGATAGGACTCTAGAAGAAAACATAAGGAAGCGGACTAGATCTAGCACTAGGAAAAAGGAGACCCCCACCCTAAACTAGGAGCTTTTTGAGATAAAGGAGGTAGCTGGAAAGCTGTCGGAGCTAGAGATAAGCATAACATAAATGTTGAGAGACATTATTTGAGCACCCTGGCCATTTGTCGGTAGCCCTGATTTTTTTGGTGACTCTCCCTGGCTTTACTTTTGTTTCTATCTTTGTTTAGGGAACTATTCTTTCTTTTTACTTTCTAGCTCTGAATGTAGCCTTAAGCGTTCTTTTGTTGACTGTTCTTTGTTTTGTTAGGGTTTTAGGGCCCTTTTAAAGCCTATTTTCCATAATCAAAAACTTTCTTTGTTAGTAATAATTTAAATAAATTAACATATACTTTTGAACTTTGAAGTAGAAAATTAATTTCTTTATGTTTTTACTTATTTAAGTCTAACATTTTGTAAATATCATCTATGATTTTATATTTAAGTTTAGTTTAAAATTTAAAATTGATTTAGTTTAGATTTTTAATTATTTTAATTTAGTTTTTCATTCTAAGTGTTAATTTATATTTTTTATTATTTACTTAGCTAATAAGATATTTATCAAAAGAGTGTTATTTTATATATATAAATATATATATATATATATATATATATATATATATATATATATATATATATATATATATATATATATATATATATATATATATATATATATATATATATATATAGTATATTTCTTATTAATTTTTCATAATAGATCTTTTCGACGTAGATTTTTTTTAAATGATTTTTTTATTCATATATGATCAATTAAATATAAATAAATAATACTTTTTAGTCTATTTAAAAGACTTTTAAAATATTATTTTTGTTTAAATTGAAAATTATTAATAATTTCATTTATTCACATAAGATTATATTTCAAAAAATTATTTTATTATCAAACACTATTACTTATTGTTGTAAACACAAAAGTATGCAACTGCTAGTAAAAAGTAATTTTACAAATATTAAATCTATAGTTAGTTTTATAACTATCAGTTACACGTTTATGTGTGCACAACATTTAGCTAATAATATGAATGTGAAAGGAAAGAATTTCTACTACTGTGGAGAGGAAGAGGTAACAATGTAATCTTAAATGGTGATTATACTCATCTAAATTTGATATAAGATGCTGAATTGACATATAAGGAAAATTAAAAGTAAACCAAGATACTCCTCCAACAAGCATCTATCAAAATTGGTCTCTATAATGGGATTAACTTTGTTTGAATTTTGAGTTTATATAATGAATTGGTGTGTATGAAGAGAAACCAATACAAATGAAATTGAACATAAGAAGAATTATGATAGTAAAAACATATATGATTGTGTAAACAATAAGTACTGTAGCAAATGATAACTATATAAAATATGAATGTACATTTAGATTATTCCAAAATTTGTTGTAATATCTATGGTTACCTAATTTGCTTCTAAACACACTATTTTCTCTAATTCTTTACTTTAATTTCTTCAGGTTATTCTGACAATGCATAAATCGTTCAGAAGAACTAAACAACCCCCAAAAAATTGACATAATGTTTGAGCAAACACAACAATCTCGTCAAATTAATAAGTTAAAACATAGAAGAGAAGAAAGCATAATATTATTAAGTGACATGTGTTTCCATAAATTTCACTTTGACTTTACATTAATTCAAATTTAATTTATTCTTATGAAGTGGAAAGAGAGTTAGGAAATAGATGTGAATAATGTGATGTGGCATCTAATCTCATGATATCATTTCTTCTTCCTCCTACCCTTTCTTTTATTGTCCTTGCGCTCTACTTCCATTTTAGGTATTTGGTTGGTTCTTCCTTTTGGTTTTGATTTTCCTAAACTTTGTAGGTATTTGTGCTTGTATGAGTGTTCATTTCTTTTGGAGAAACTTGGCGTGAAAAGATAATGAATTGATTATGATGTTGGTTTAGGGGTTTTGTATGAATGTGTATTAATATTTTGAGTCACTTGGCTTATTTTGTGATACAATAAAGAAAAAAATTTAGAGAGGTAAATTTTAGAATACTTTTTAGTGAAAATATTTATATAATCAAATTATAATTTAAATTTTAGAAAGAGTTTTTAGATTTCTATATCAAATAATAGTTAATATTTTTAATATTTTTAAAATATATATAGTATTGTAATTATTTTAATTGTTAAATCTTTAAAAATAGTCAATGAGCCCTTGGTCTATTGGTAAAGTTGAATGGCTCACAAAGAGCTCACCAAGGATCAAGTCTTGCTAAGTGCAAGGCTTGAAGACATCATAAGGGATGAGGCCGAGATCATGCCCTGGGTGAATTCAACGGCATGGATGCTTCTTAGTCCTTTGCTCTTAGCCAAAGAGGTTTTAGACATGTGTGGGCCAGTATTAGGTACCTAAAACTTGTTTGTTAATGACATCCATAAAATTTTTAAAAAATCTTTAAATATAAAATAAAAGGTTACAAATTCTATTAATAAGAAATGTATGACCTAGAACAAAATTGGAAGCATGTAACAAATATGATCAAATCCTACATTGAAAATATGATGTAAACCACCTATCAAACCATATATATATATATATATATATATATATATATATATATATATATATATATATATATATATATATATATATATATATATATATATAAAATTGACACATACTCATCACACACACATATATATAGTTTTAATCTTCAAAACAATCTATACATAAGTGAAGCCCTTGTAAGACAATTCAATTTTCAAAATTCAACCCTTTTTTTTCATAAATATGTATAATTAATTTTTAATTATAGATTAATAAAAAAAACTTTGATATTTATTTATATTTAAGGAGTATCATACCATGGAAATGAATTTTATTGTGTATAGTTGAAATTTTATACTTTTTACTTAAAATTAAAAAAAGTCATATAATATGATAAATTACAATAAAAGGAATCAATCTCTTTTAAGAAATAAATTTAGGAACTTCTTTTAAGGAAGATTGATAAAAATGATTTTCTTCTTTAACATTGAAATTATAATTATTTATGTTTGCATATTAAATTTACTATTTTATGATATTATTCATTTGACATAGAAAAATAAGAGAATTTTAATTGTCACAAATAATAGCACTATAAATACTAAGATTTATACATAATTACTTAAAATAAATATTCAAAAACACACACTCAATTAAAATAATAAATTTATAATAAATTTTTTAAAAATTAATAATAATATATATATATATATATATACACATATAATTTAGATTTATATTAATATTATTATTAAATATACAACCATTAATAATTAATTTTTAGATTGAAACAATTGAGATGAAAGAAAAATATTTATATTCTATTTAGTCTATTATTTGTAACCTTATTCAGCAAAAAAAATGGTAGCACTCAATATAAAAAATGTCTAAAGAAAGCAATATAACAAATCGAAGCAAACCAAGGAAATGCTAGAACCTAATAAAATCTTATCAATTGAAGAATTTTGTGATTTCAATTAAATTATGTCATTAACCTCTGCAAAATATGAATCTCGTTGCAAAAATTAGTTTATAGGATTAAGTGTCAATCTTAGATCTAACTAAAAATGGATTGAGCAATCAATTGCCCTCATTGTGGTTTCCTAATATGACAGTGTATGATAGTTTGGATAATTCATTTCAACTACAAGGTCTAAATCTAGCAGACAATAACTTTAGAGGAATGATTACCACGAGTTTAGTCACTTGTGTTTGGTTTCTTGTATACATGTAGCCTCATAAGACCTCTTAAAGAAAGCAATCTCCTCCTGACCTACAAACTACAATTAGACATGTTATTCAACCAAATGAGGTATGCCTTTTAACATGGAGAAAGTTACCTTCATAGAAAACCTATTGTAATGGCTGAGAGAATTGTACTAGATAACCCTAAAATACATATTAAATTTTGATTGTTGCACTTTCTAGTAGGTGATTTGAGTAACCAAATCCTTTGAGGCATGCAGTACTGATGGAAGCTACCAACATCTTTTTCTACATCAGCTGCTACATCTTCCACTGTTGATGTGTGTTTATTTTTTGTCTTCATCTTCCCTCAATTGTTTCTAAAACTCATTTGGCTCCTTTTAGATTTCCCCACTATTTCTTTAACCACATGTTCCACTATCAATGCATGCTTATTTTGATCATTTCTCTTGCCTTTGGGTTCCTCAAGTGGTGTCTCTATACTAGTGTTTTCCTTTGAGTATGGAAAGACGTTAGTATGGATTTTATGACTTCTAGAGTTGCCAAAACCATAATTGCCAAGACTATAACCTTATTTCTCCTCTCCCTCATTTTTCTGAGATAAACAATACACTATGCTTAGGTTCAAAAATAAATATCACAAAAATCACAAGACAACAAAAACCATGGAGTTTAAAACTGCAGTGATTACTTTTGTTGATTTTGGTCTAGTGCATAACACTCTCTTAAGATGTTGGTTGCAATCATTACCTTAGATTATGTATACCATGAAATCTAATATTGAAAGATGATTTTTCTCAATTGTATCAAATCTAAAGAGAAATTATAGTCCAATCAATGGTATGGAATTGACATGGTGCTTTTGAGGTACTCATTTTGTGCTTTGTTTCTACAAAACTAAAGGAGACCATATCATTCTCTGCTATTTATATAAAAATCCAAAAATACCACCTAATGAGAGTGTCTTTCTAGTTCAAAAACTCTATCCAATTACCCTACAATGTAAAACTAGCACTAATAAGTTTAATAAAACTTTATTTCTCTATATTTAAATGGTATTACAAACATTTGGTTTGTTCTACAAGCAAACTAAAGGATTGTGAAAATGGGGTATATACACAAATGGTAAGAAATAATCAATCCATTGCTCTATGGATAGATTTTATACATTTCATGCATACAATCATGAAACACATGTTTATGAAGTTGACCAAATGGGTAACTAGGCTTGACAATCTATATATAAGCTAAAAAACCAATCAAATGCATTGCAAGCATGTAACTATGAAAAAAAGTGGTCTATGAAGCTAACTTCATTTGCTAGTGGGATATTGAAATTCAAAACCTCCATAAAAGATCTTTTTTCATTCTTTGATTTGACTTACTTAAACGCTTCATATAGTGTACTTCATAGTCATGTAAACTGGTTAATTCATGAACAACTCATAAAACCCTCCTTAACAATTTATACAAATATGAGAAAACTTACTAAAATGATATAAAACAAAAATTAGAAAATTGTTGAAAAAATAAAACTAAGATTGTTAAAAGGAAAGTATCATTATTCAAGAAAAATAAAGTTTCATTTTTAGAATTTTTTTAAACATAGGTTTCTTTTTTAAAATACATCATCGAAAAATTAAAAAACCAATGAGTATTGTCAATGTTTTATTGAAAATATAATTTTTGAGAATAAAGCTCCTACATATAGTCTATCAGCTTAACTATGTAATTAGATCTAAAATAATTAGTACAAATTTAAAATTAAAAGATTTTTAGAAATACAATTTTAAGAAGTAAATGGAGGAAATTGTTCATCTTATCTAAAAATGATTCTAAAATCTAAAACTTATAAGTAGGAATTTTAACCAACATTGAGTGTGAAACAATTGAACAGAGCATAAGCCAAAAACTAGCCCTCGGTTGTATAAACAATTAAAAAATTGAGGGAGGTGACCTATAAGATAAAAGGATTATCCCTATCAAACTATACAAAGACCAAACATAAGTGCCTTATACAATTCTGCACATATACCAAACTTAACAAAAATTTGAAGTTGTTCTGATATAATTAGTATCTCTACACACTAGACCCCTATTGAAAAGAGCTATCTTTAGGGTCCACAAAAAAGTCTGAATGAACAGGATTATGTATCATCATTCCTTCCATGTTCCCCATACCATGTTGACTATGATCAGCATTGTTAATGACCAAGTCTAGATGACATTTTTCCATGGGAATGTTGAGATCTTCTATCTTTGTTTGGGTAAGAAAACTTTGGTACTTCACAATGTATTGTTGGGCCTTCACTTCATCTTTATAAATTTGCAAAGCTTCATTGTGCATAAACTTCATGAATCTAGACTTTGGAATCTCCAAGTAGAAAGATACTTGAGACATTATGTAAAAATGGATGAGTTTAAGATTAAACTTAGTAGGACACCTTCTGTCATTTTGAAAAAATTCCTTGTTCTTGTCTTTCCAAAGAAACCATAGGATTTAATAGGTTAGAGTAAACCAAAATTTGTTAAGATATAAATCAAAATATTTAATGCAACTAGCCAAAATCTCACTCAAAGAGAAGCTAGGTTAAATATTCCAATCAATAGGAGACCCCAAAAAAAAAACCAAATCTTTCTAGCATAAATACACTCAAAGAAAATATGCTCAAAGTTTTCAGGCTTGTTACACAAAATGCAGACCACAAGTTCAACATTAATGGAGGATAAAATAGAACCAATAGCAAGCTTCTTAATCAACAACAACCATCTAAAGTGAGTGATTTAGGTTTACAAGGCTCACTCCAAAAGTACTAAATAAAAAAAGTGTTAGTTTGAGAAAGGACATTGAAAACCCCAACACTTGAACACACACATAAGTACAGAGTGATCACTTTTAAATATTCCATATATCTATTTAGTAGAAGTATTAGCAATATAAGTACCATCTTTCCATTTTTCCTTTCTAACATATGCATCACAATTTATGATTTTTCCAGCCTTCTCCTTCCTAATCACCTTAGACAAAAGGGTATATGTCTTCTTTTGAGATCTGCGAATACCATATTTGTCGGAAATCTCATCCCACGACCCTAGCTTATTGTCTACTAGCAAATTAGTAATGCCATAATTACCTTTTAAATTCCATTTCTTAGTAGAAAAACTTTAACTTAGAGAAAGAGGTTTGTTATTCAGATACAACCCCCACCAAATTGACTTGTCAGTAAAAACATACTTGGGAAGGCCACCAATAACACCCCTAGAGGAGATGAACTCCCTCACTTAATTCCAAGAAATCCAGAAAGAATTGAATACTTTAGACCTAAAAATTTTCATCTTTAAATCCCCCATGATGATATCCTAGAAAGGAATGTTAGACCATTGTTATCCTTTTTTAATCACAAATTGCTCAATGTTATTTCTTACCAAAATCTTCTAGGGTTGTTACTCCAAAAAGCTTTATAAATCCACTTCACTACAAGAGAGATCCCTTGGGATTTGATATCTTTTCACCCAAGTCCCCCAAGACTTTTTGGGAGGAAACACCATTCCCATTTTACACAATATCTCTTTTTTGAACCCATACCATCATACCACAAAGAATCTTTTCAAGCATATTAGAATGGAATTTTGCAAACAGCCAGGTGGAAGCAAAGTAAAGGTGATGGGAAGAGAGCACCTTCTAGATAACTTGAACTCTCCCAACAAGAGAGAGGGATTGAGTTTTCCATCTGATATGTTTCCTACTAATCTTAATATAAATCCATTCTCACATATCATAAAAAGAGGGCTCTAAAGAAAAAGGAATACCCAAATACCTAACAATGGTTTTAGGCCCAGACCTCTGCCAACCCATACTGCTCAACCAACTAGGGGCCAAATCCAACCAACCAAGGAAATAATATTTATGAGGGGCTATTTTAGATCCAAAACCAAGGCAAAAGAAGTTAAGTTTGATGAGGGCTAGGGAGAAATTAAATTCAGAAAATTCTTGATAGAGAGCAATTTCATCAACAAATTGAATATTAATCAGCTCTTCAAAATTAGGAAAAGTAATGCCTTTGATAGGTGGACCCAAAGAAGCATATCTCAAAATGTAGAATAAAGCATCTACAAAAATAACAAAGGGGGAAGGGAAAATAGGGAACCCTTGTCTAATAGATCTATGTAGGAAAATATGATCATATAACTCACCATTCACATAAATAATAGTAGAAGAATCCTGAAATAAGATTTCAATCCATTTACAAAAGAATATAGGGAATCCAAAAGTTTTGAGCATACCACTAATAAAGGGCCACTCAACTCTATTGTGGGCTTTCTCAAAGTCTAATACAATTTTAGCAACATTGTATCCTTCCACCTTAGCCCAATTCATAACTTCCCAACTAGTGCTAAAATTCTCCAAAATATATATTCCCTACATAAAATCAGTTTGGGTAACCAAAACAAAGTTCTTAGTAATATCTTCTTCTGGCCAAAATTTTTGTAATAATTTTATATGACAAGTTAAACAAAGTGATAGGCCTCCAATTCTTAACAAAGAACTTGTCCCCACTTTTGGGGAGTAATTTGATGACCCCTTTATTTACATTATTGCTAAGAGAACCATATTCAAAAGCATCATTATAGAAGACCAGAAGCTATTCACCAATCCACTCCAAATTATCTTTATAGAATTTAGTTGGGAGCCCATCAAGTCCTGGAGACTTGTAATTAGCCATAGCTTTTATGGCTTCATGAATCTCATCTACTATTATGTTTTTGCTAAATTTCTCACTTTTTACTGCTGATATCTTAGTAGGAATCATTTTCAAACATTTTTTCAAAGCCTGTTGCTAATGTTGACCAAATTTTGAAGAAAAAAGTTTAGAATAGAATTTAAAGAAGGGTCTCTAATTATAATAGGGTCAAAAGTTCTCCCTCCCTCCACTTGGATATCTTCAATCATATGTCTTATGTTTTTCCCTAATGATATTAAATAAATATTTAGAGCATATATCCCCTTCTTTTAGCCAGTTCATTCTAGCTCAGATCCTTTATCCTTGGATCATATATCTTTGCAAGTACCTTAGTTGGTGCTTAAGAGAAATTGTATCATGTTCTAAAGTATGATATCCCATTTTCTTTTGAAGTTCAAATTCTATTCCATTCATTCTAATTTGTAGATCATCTTCTTCGTTATTCCTTTCCCTAGCTTTCTTTGTTCCAACAATGTATAAATTTTTCCTCCATGCCTCTACCAACTGATTCCATTGATTGACTAACCTCTATGAGTGATTGTAAATTTTGGGCAACAACATCACCATTCTAATGGCATCCTTAGTATCAAGGTCTTCTAGAAGAGAGGTATTCAATTTAAATACTTTATCCCTTGAGGTAGAAGTATTGTCAAGCCCATTGTGATTGATAAGAATCTTACTATGAATGGGAGAGTGATTTGAGATAGAAGTAGGTGAGGCTTCCATAGGAAAGTACCCCATAATAGACTAAAAGGAGAAAAAAAAATCACCATACATCCTATCGAGTGTGCAAAAGACTCTCTTATTGCCTCCTTGCTTATAACACTAGGTGAACCATATATCCTTGAAATTGTTCCTCTTTTTCTCAAGAGGATCTAGAAGGTTAAAACATCTTTTGAATTTTAGCTAAAAGTATTTCTCATTGCCTTTCCAAGAGTGCTTTAAACTTTCCTATTTATCACAACCATATTTCACTATATTAAAATTACCCACAAAAATCTAGTAAGCCTTAGGTAGCTAAGAGGAACACCATTACCACAATTTAGCTCTCTCCTTGTAATCATTAGGAGCATAAATGTTGCATAACCCAATTATTTCCTCATTCTATTTAAAGTATACCCAGATTTCTCTTTGACTAGTGAGCATCCATGCTACAAAATAAATTTAGCCCACTTAGGACCCACTAGAATGACAACACCACCTTTCCCTCTATCAAGATTTGTATGAAATTATATGACTCTATCCCAAAGAAATTTAAACATACAAGATGCCTAAAAACAAACCACCTTAATCTCTTGCAGACAAATAATGTCTTTCTGTTGAAGTTTATTACACCATCTTCTAATAGTGTATTTTCTACTTGCCTTTTCTAGTCCTCTAGCATTCCAACTATGAAGGTTTATCATCATGGGGGAATTATTTTGGGGGAGGCCTCTGATTCTTATATAATCTATTAAAGAAATCAGGAATAACATTCTTATTATTTTCATTATTAGGGAGAGACCTCCTCTCATAAGTTTTTCTCTTTTTCCTAACAACTTTGGTAAACTAGCTCCCCAACTTTGAGCTCAAAGCCTTCTGGGCCACAAGTAAGGAAGCATTGTTCTCCTTTGGGTTAGCAATAGTAATCCTAAGAGTACTATCCCTCTCATTGAGATACCTATTAGCAAGTTGCTGAGAATTCAATCTAATGAGGTTCTTACCAGGATTAATCTCATTAGGAATTGCTAGATCCATCGTACCTAGGGTTTTGGGATGATCCTCACAAGAAATAGGGCTAGATTGACCAGTTAGGATAACCTCAAAATCTCTATCATATAGAAGGTTTTCCAAAGATATAAAAACACCTTTATCAACTATTTCTACATCTAAAGGAACCATTAATGGATGGATTAGATTACAATCTTCAACAATATTAATATTATCATTTTTATTCATATTATCAGGAATGGCCTTCTTACTAACCATGTCAACAAAGGAAACATTAGCACCATATATATTAACTTTAGCCTTATCAAAATGAGCTTTGAGAATTAGGCAATCCTTTTTAATAAGTCCATTACATTTGCAGTGAAAACAAGCATGGGGATTACCCAACAGAGAAACTTCCCATGAGAAATTTTCTCCTTCTAGGTCAAGAGAGATAAGATATGGAAATTCAAAATTGGGCAATAAGGAAACTAAAATTTGTGCATTAAGATGTGGTAGGGTGACCCTAGATTCCTCAATATGTAACATTGATCCTAGAGGACTTAGGATATGTGAAATAAAAGGCCAAAACTGAACTTGAAGATTCTTAATTTCTACCCAATTTGGAGTGGATCCTTCCATAAATTTATCAAAGTTTCCATTTGGTGACCAAGCATATGTTTGGAATAGGAAATGGACAATATTCGAAAACCCTTTCTTGAGAATTCTTTCTTGCATATTGTGGCTTTTCAAGAAAATAACAAAAAGACCCTTTTGTATTATTCTGCAAAAGCTTACGTGTAATCCAAATTTCTTTCCCCAATTTTAGTTCAACCAATCATAAATAAATTTATGAGATGGAAAAGCGTTAATATCTAAACAAACAAAAAAATGGCAATATTTTTTAAATGAAATTGTTCTGCCCTAATAGCTTTAACCATATCTTCATTGGGAGACATGGTTAGGGTTTTCAAACTGACAGAAGAAGTCCTACCATCACTGCCTCCATGATCGGTTCCATCTCCATCTTTGATACCTCATCTATCTCCATTAGTTAGGGATCTTCCACCTCCACTTGGGTCTTTTGAAACCATTTTCCTCTCAAATCTTCCATCAAAACTAGCAAAAACCAGACAAAATGGGATTGAATCTTCAATAAGAACTTCTTTATATGAAGGTTTCTTAGAATTATTTTCATTTCCTGACTTGCCATCACATTGGTTAATAATATTAGCGATGCCATCATTTCTAGAACCCTTTGGATTATCATTTCTTGGTAAGGTAGGATTACAAAGCATTTCATCATTAGACTACATAACAACCCTTAACAGATCACATAATGGAATTGTAATAGCTTCCATCACCTATGGCTCACACACATCAGCTAGTGAAGGTGTTGAACAACCCAACCTAGAATTCCATGATGGACCCTTAAAGAAAATAAATGAAAACACAATAGAAGGAGGGGGCAAAAAAGAAACATGAAAACACATCCAAGTAAAAAAGATAACAATAGAACATGATAGAAATGCATAAAAATGAAAGGACTAAACCACACAAAAGCACGTAGGGCCATAGTGACCACTCAACACTACCACATGAACTCTAATGAGTTATAATTGGAGTTGCAAACTGACCTTGATCAAATTTCCAATATCTTGCTCGCCTTATAAGTAGGAATTTTAAAAATTAGATATAAAGGAATATCAAGATTGAAGCAATTTCTATCTAACCTCTAGATGTAGCATGGCATCAATGGCTGGAAGTTACATAACTAAATCTTTTACATCTCATCCATTAGGATATTTACAATTTGTTTATTGTACTATCATCTCATAGGAATTTATGCCAATCCATATGAACAAGAAAGAAAAACTTCAATATAGCATTCAACTATTGATGTCATAGTGTATCTTAAAAGTTAAACAGTCATTTCTAAAACTACAATGATACCCAATTATTGGAAAATATTATAATTATGTTCTAACCTAATTATCTTATTATACAAATACTTACTCTAGAAAAGTATTCTTAATCTATATCAATCAAATCAATGCACTTAATTAAATACAAATCAATTTAGATTAAATTAATAATAGTTGAGAATAGTAAATAATATACAAATCTAATTTTAATATAGAGTATTAAATTATATGGTTGAAGTATTTAGTTAGGAGAATAAAAAAGAAGAAGAAGTAAATCTAATATTGCACTCAAGATTATTTATTTTCTGATTGATAATGATGCTTTCTACTTGTAGTTCACTTATAATCAAATACAATATGTAAATTTTATTCATGTTGAAGCTATGTTACAAAAATTATATGATAAGTTAGCATAAGTCTTGACATCTATTATGGACTTATATAATCACACTTGTAGTAATCCTTGACTCTCCATTAGTTGTCAAGGACTAGTGATATAAAATATGTTAGGATAATCACCTCATTTAAAAGGTTAATGAAATCATATGTTAGCCTCCTTGATTATACTTAATTTAAAATCATGGAAATGATTAAAGACAACCCTATCCAATATTATAGATATTCAAATGGCGTAGCATGCATGTTTGGCATGCACATTAGGGTTTTTTCCCTAGTCATGATTGTATTCCCTAAGTTTGTTGTGTGACCTCTTCTTTTCTATGTAGACATATGGGTCTTCGATGGGGTCTTTGATGTTGTTGGGAGTGAAAATAAGGTTGTTTCTATGCATATGTGTTGTGAGAAACTGTTGGTGGGATGTGGTGTGGGTTTCTTTGGTTGATCTTTTTCATTTATAGGTGGTTTTCACTATTCTTTTGTTTTAAGTTAGATTTTTCAATGACCTTGTGTGTGGGACGATGTTGTGTTTAGAGCCTTTTGTTTCTAGCTTGCATGGGTTCACATGGAAGCTTTTTGGGGGTAGAATCCTCACTTAAGGAAACTCTGATGGGAGACCCTCCCTCCCATGACCAACATGTTCATTTGGATGTTGGAGGATCTACAAGAGATGCTAGAGTCAACCCTTCTCTTTCTAATGATTTTAGAAGAGATGCTAGAGGCAACCCTTCTCTTTCTAATGAATTTTGGCCTTTAAGGGTTAATGAGTGTTTGGCTCAAACTAAGCAAAGAGAAGATCTGGTGATTCAACCAAAAAATATTCAAGATGATTTTTTATACCTAACTCATCATGCCTTGATTTGTAAGTTCATGGGGTTTCATTCTTATTGCTTTTTCTAGAGTCATGGGCTCATCAAACATGGAATCTAGAAGGAGAGATAGAGGTAATTTTGATGACAAATAGTTATTTTCTCTTACTGTCATAGTACAAGGTAGAAGAATACCCAAAGGAGATATCCTAACCCTCAACAATTAACCACATAATAAAATATCAACAAAACATAGAGATTTAGATCCAAAATAACACCAATTTTAGAATAGATTCATAAGATTTTCATTCAACATTCCCAACTATAAGGCCTTCTGAGTTAAGGCCAAATACATAAGCAATTACAAATACATAAGCAATTACAATAGTAATTCTGCAAGACCTCACAAGATCCAACCACTAGCTAGCCTAGACCCAGAATCTAGTAGAAACTCTAAGTAGAATCTAAACTTATAGTTGCAAGGCACCAAGAAACCTCCTTGTTTCCCAAGCCCCCACATAGCTACTAGCTTTTCTTAGACTTCACTTCTCTTAGCTACTCCATCTTTTCAACACTGGATCAATCATCATCTAAACTCCACAAGACTCTCTACTTATATTAAACCAAGCCACAAGTCAGCCTAAAATAATAGACATTAAAAGAAACACTAACATTAAATACACCCTCAAGCCATAAGTCAGCTTGGTCATTGACATTAAATACATGAAATAATTACATACTTAGGACATGCCCCAAGTTTACAATGCATAACTAACTCAAAATACCACATACGAATATGAACCCTTAGGCATAGATCCATGTGCGATCCAACTATCCAAATCCAAGAGTGCACATGCCAAATTTTTCAGATTGAAGCTTGTAGAAACAATCTCCAAAGTTTGTCAATAAATTAGGAACACACGACCAACAGTCACCAAAATGGCTCTAACTTAAAGCTTATAAATCCAATCATCATGTACACTTAGGAAAAGGTTGCCCAATATTCCTTGAACACATCCCCAATTGTGCAGGATTATTGACTTTCTTAGGATGCTCCTGCATCAAACACTCGAGGTGATAAGAAAGATGTTCACAATAGCTAGAAGAACATCTTCCAGGGTTCAACACATAAATCATGAACTAGTTCTTCAAATACACATCCTCCACCACACCAAGTTGTACTCTATTTCCTTTATTCCACTTTTTCAAATCTTTTTTTTTCCAACTGTCATCTTCACAACTATCTTCGGTGTGCAACAGGTCTGCTTTTCACATTGATGTCTAACCCTTTCAGAATCCCTCAACTCAACTTGACTACCAAAACTCAGGTTCCTCCTACCAAGTTTTTCATTTTACAAAGGAATTAGGGAATGCTTCCTACCACCCTTCTCAACAGTAAACACATTCTAGACACAATAATGCACAACCCTACAATCATAATTCCAAGGTCTACCAAGTAATATGTGACAACTACTCATGTCCATAATACCACATAATACTTGATCAACATACTATCCAATCTAAAAATTATCAAGAAACTGCTCCCTCACTTCTAAAACGTGTTCATGTTGTAACCAACTAATCCTACAAGGACAAGGATTTTTCACTCTCTTCAAACCGAGTTTCTAAACTAGCTCCTCAACAACTAGGTTATTAGTACTACCACCATCAACAATTACATTCCAACATTTACCTCCAGACTTAAAATGAGTCCTAGAAAAATTCCTCCTTTCAGAAGGTTTAGGCTTTAGGGTTTAGGAAAAGGTTCCAACACCTTCTTTCATAGAAAAACTCTTTGAATTAGTAAGCTATCCCCATCTACCTTAGGTTCATTCATCGAGTAATCAATGTCATTGACCACAAAAATTATTCTATCACTAGCCTTTTGTGGACATTCAAAATATTTGTTTCCTTCCTTACCAAATCTCTAGCAAGTACCCTTAAATTCACCTATGTCTATTCTCTTCCTCTATTCAACAGGTTTTGGTTCATCTTCAACAACCTGTTTATTCTTCTCAGAATGTTGTTTCTTTTACTTTCCTTAGGAATTACCTTGATGTCTCCTCTTTAACTTCTCTTCCACCCTCAGAGCATACTAATAAGCATCCTCAACTAAAGAAATATTCAACATACCAATCTCATCCTGAATAGTGAATCTCATGCTATTAATATATCTAGCTACCTTTTCCTTAGACAAATCTCTATGTCTAGATAGAATAGTCAATTTATAGAACTCCTCAATATAATCCTTCATAGTCATAGCTTTCTATTTTAGATTTTTTAATCTCTTAAATAATTCAAGTTCATAATAAATAGGAATGGACTTAGACTTCAATTTTGTAACCATCAATCTCCATCTAGTGATCTTCATTTTCACCTTCCTCTTCTCTATCTCTTTGCAATTCTTTCCACCATAGAGCAACATGTCCTTTCAACTTAATTTTTTCCAACATTACTCTGAGTGAATATCTAATAAGATCTAACTCAAAGTAGTCTTCCAATTCACCAATCAAATCAATCAGGTCTTTAGGAATCAAAGTACCTAAGAAATTAGAAACATCTATCTTGTGCTTCAACTTAAAGTGAGATCTAGATCTATCCAATCAACTAGTTATGTCTTCCATAGGTCTCTCCATTCGATTAGTTATGTCTTCACCACTAGATACAACAACTTAAAATTCATCAACAACTTCCTCATAACCATCTTCAGTATCCACATTCCTCAGTACACCAATAATAGCTCTCATGATCTCATTCTTCATCAACTCCATCTCAAATCTAAAATCTAATATAACCTTCTCTGAATCCTATTCTCCATAACATCATGGAGATCATCAACAAACCTAGGGTCCAATATTCTCAGAGGCATCTTCCAAGATCTTTGCAAACCCTCTGCAACAAATCCACAAGGTCAACCAGATCCAACCTTCACTCTGATACCACCTAACATAGTACACGAAAATAGAATCCCCAAAGGAGATGTACTAACCCATAGAAGTTAACCACACAATAGAATATAAACAAAATACATAGATATAGATCCAAAATAAAAACAATTTCAAAATAGATTCATAAGATTTTCATTAAACATGGCTGACTTTAAAGCCTTCCTAATTATGGCCAAATACATAAGCAACTACAATAGTAATTTTGCAAGAAAATGCAAGATCCAACCACTAGCTAGCCTAGACCCACAATCTAGTAGAAACTCCAAGAAGAATCTAAACATGTTCTCACAAGCCACCAAGAATCCTCCTTATTTCCCAAGGCCCCACTTAGCTACTAGCTCTGCTCAAACTTTTCTTTTCTCAGCTACTCCATCTTCTCCATGTTGAATAAATCATCCTCTAAACTCCACAAGACCCTTTACTTATACTAAACCAAGCCACAAGTAGACATAGAATAATAGACATTAAATAAACACTCACATTAAATACACCCTCAAGCTACAAGTAAGCTTGACAACATACATTAAATACGTGAAATAATTACATACTTAGGACATGCCCCAAGTTTACAATGGATAACTAACTCAAAATATCACATAAGAATACACCCTTAGGAACAGATCCTTGTGCCATCCAACTATCCAAATCTAAGAACACACATGCCAAATCCCTTAGATCAAAGCTCATAGAAACAATCTCCAAAGTTTTCTAGAAAATCAGGAACATACAACCAACAGTCACCAAAATAACTCTAACTCCAAGATGATAACTGCAATCATCACACACACTTAGGAAAAGGTGGCTCAATATGCCTTGAACACATCCCCAACCTTGTAAACCATAAATCAACAAATGCAAACTCAAAGCCCCCACATACAAGATTGTTGACTTTCCTAGGATGCTCCTATATCACTTACATTGCTGATTGAAACTTGACTTTTGAAGATAGCTCATATTTCTATAATCAAGTAGGTTTGTTTATCAAACCATGGATGGGTTTCAACACTATTTAAGATCTTTCCTCTTTGTCCCTATTTGGGTTAGACTCCAATGGTTCTCTATTGAGTTTTGGAGGCATGACATGTTTCACTCTATAGCCTTGTTGTTGGGTAAACATTAGGTCCTTCAACACATATAATGGGAAAAAAGATAATGAATTATACTCACCTTTTCATTGAAATGGATCTAAATAAACCCTTACTAGATTCCATTCAAATTTGGTTGGGCTCTTCTTCTTGGACTCAATAGATTGATTATGAAACTATGTTGTTTCATTGTTGTATTTTCCATGAATTTGGGCATTTACATAGGATGTGTCCTATTTCTAAGGCTAATCCCTTTGGACTATCTAAAAATGGCATGATATTATTTGCACCTAAGCAAGATAAAGAAAAATTTCCTCTAGTAGAAGAAAATGAGGGGTTTGTTCAAGTCAAGACAAGAAGCAAGGGGAGAGGGCAGAAAAGAACTTTGAAGGATAGACATATTGATGAGATATTTAACAATTTTACAGCTTCAAAATATCTTGACTAATTTAATGAGGCCCTAGTAGAATTACCTAAAAGTCAACAACCCACATCTATAGAAAAAGTTAGTGCATAGTAGGAAAGTGTTACACCTTTGGTTCTTAAAGTTGAGGGTGGAGAGTCACAAATGGATATGGAGGTCAACCTAATCTCTTCTGGTATTTAAGGTTCATAAGTAAACCATTTGATTAAAGAGGGTGTAGGATAGGGAAATTATTTGGTTGTTATAGGAAATGAACCTCTAGATGGAGGCCAAAACAAGGGGTCTACCCTAGCATTAGGAGTTCTATAGAAAACACTAAAAAAGACTATTCCAAATTGATCTCCTAATGTGTGTAAGAAGAAGGACCAAGAAAGGGTGAAATTGGTGGCAGGAACTCTTATGGCATCTAGGTGGTGAAGCATATTTATTATTACTTATCACCATCTCAAAAATTATTTTCCTCTCATAGAACATAAGGGGTTTGAATAACATCCCTAGAAAAAAGGATATTCATGAGTTGATTTAATTTAATTATCCAAATGTGGTTTTTATATAGGAGATTAAATTGCAACTTGAAAGATGTAAGGTTGGAAAATGGAAGTAGTCTATCCAATACATTAATGAAGGGGGAAGACCAAGATGCACCCCTTTGATTAAGTTTGATCGATACAAAAGGAAGTATCAATGTGCAACCTAATATGAAAGGAGTGAAAAACCTATATGTTTTCCCTCTCACCTCTACCTTAAGTGGTTTTAAGCAAGAAGATAGATAATATAATGTTGAAAAATAATGAGAAAAGGGGAAAATAATATACCTTATGAAACACAAACCTAAAAATAGTCTATCAAATGAGCTTAAAAACTATTGAATCACACTAGCTAGGATGATAATTGGGAGATGGACAAAACCCATAAATTGTTTGATGATCTAATAGGAATGACTTTTGTCTATAGGGGTGACCTTTATGAACCCAAATTCAAGGGTGACCTTTTTGACCCTATAAAACTGTTTGTGACTTTGAATTTGATTTTGTAGTCTTGAAGAAATTTGAAATGGGTATGTAAATTTGCAACTTGTTGCTAATTCAAGATCATAAACCTACAAAGTAAAAGGTTTTGTTGTTTGTTGTTGGTTTTTTTTTAGGTTGTTAGAAATTTGTTCAGTGCTCCCCTCGAGATTGGCGACAAGGGCTTAACTACCTCCTATGTACTATAAGTTAATTGTTTGTATCAAACATTGATACATCAGTTTTTTGGTGCAATGGTAACCCCACTCTAAAAAGTAGTATCAGAGCTTGGTCATAGGTTTGAATCCTAAGACCCTCAGGTAACATTGAGGGGGAGATTTTTAGAAATTTGTTAAGCACTCCCATTAGGATTCATGACAAGGGCTTAACTGCCTCCTATGCACTATAAGTTGAGTGATTGAATTGGGCATTGACAGATTGATCTTTTGGTGCAATGATAACCCCACTCTAACAGAGGTTGTCTCAGTCAAACCCCAATTTAGGAATTGACCTCGAATTGAAATAGAGATAGAATGCTAGAAAGTACTAGTGATAGATCTAACATGAAGTAATACAAATCTATGAATATGCTCTTGAATTTGGAATGTAATTGTGGTGCCTCATCATGTGATGACCATGGGTATGTAGGGTAGGTGGTGGAGTGGCTTCTCTCATGTACCCCAGCCTAGATGTGGCCAATAAGGTAATGTGAAGGGGTTCTAATAACTGATAACTAAAATTAATTAATGGGAATAAAACTTAATAATAAGATAAGAGAATACTCATATTGTATGTGGCCTCCTCAGGGAGTTGATTTACCATAATATACAAGGGTAAGGGTGTGCAACCTCTGAGGGAGTTGATGTTACCACACAAGGGTGTGTGGACTCCTATTGGAGTTGATGTTACCATGCTAGGTATGTGGCCTCTTGAGGGAGTTGATTTACTATACTAGTTTAGCTTGGGCTTTCTGATGCCAAGCGACTTACACTCCACTTGAGTCCCTACATTGTTATCCTTAGTGGGTCTGACTAGTGACTTGATGTACTTTCTTGTCTTCATGATCATATAGATGTTGGTATCATGTTCTTGATTGGTGTGTGTGTTATCCATGAGTGATTTTATTTTGTCACTATGGTCATGTCATTATCTCCATGAGCGTGGCAGGTGTGGGCCTATGGATACCACATGGTTGGGAGATGTAGCTACCTACACCCCTGCCAGGGATCGATGTACAAAAATGGTCTAATTCCATTTGAGGCTGGTGCTAGATATTCACTTGGCACTCTGGTATATCTAAAGTACGTTCTCTTGTGACTTATGTTTTACTTTGGATGCATTTGATATCTATAATACCCCTAAATTGGCACATTGGCATTCTGAACCAATTTTAGTTTATCAATCCTACAACATCAATTTCTTGATCAATAAAGTCCTATTGTACTAGGAATTTCTTGTTCTAATTGTCTCTACTTGACCTAAGTGTCAAGTGAAAAAAATCCCCAATCTATATTAATCACATACTTTATTTAATTCCTAACTATTGATTAAAATTCTGGATAGTTGTTCTACAAGATTAAGAATATGGTGATAGAGAATATCAGATCTTGTGAAAAAGGGCACCAACCTCAAAAAATGCTTGGGAAGAATTAGTGTTTTAGAAATGGTATTTGGATGGTCTTACTATTGTTCAAAATGGTCCTAACCTCAGGGATTTGGTGAGATGGGATTTTCCTCCTAAGGATTGGTGTAAGATTAACTTTGACAGGGCTTTGAAGGGCAACCCAGGAACAGTGGGCTGTGGTGTTATCATTAGGAATATGAATAGCAAAATAATGGGTGGGATGGCCATCCCTATTGGAGAACAAACTAATCATGTGGTAGAAGCAAGTGCAACCTTCTATGGTCTTAAATATGCCAAAAGATTGAATTTGGATAAGATTTGGCTTGAGGGAAAACTCCCTTACTATTATAAATTGCCTTAATAAAGTTACTAATCCTACTTGGACTATTAATAATATTATAGGAAAAGCCATTAATCTTATCAATTCCTTTGAAAATTGTGTAGTCACTCATAACTAAAGAGAAACTAATCAAGTTGCTGACTGGGTTGCAAATGTGGCATGCAAAAGTGATGAAAAGCTAATTTGGAATCAAAGTGATATTATTCCTATCAAGGGGCTTTTATTGATTAAGCATGACAAAGATAGAAGTAAACAAAAAAGTTTCTTTAATGATGAATATTCCATCAAGGATTAATAATGATATTCATAGGATTGGAAGTGGTGGGTTATCATGAGACAAATAATGTTTTGTCATTCATTACCACATGGATTGTAGGTCTTTTTTCTCACTAAAATCCTTGGCTACAATTTTGACACTAGTTTTTTTATTGTAGTGGGTATTTTTGAGAACTAAGAGCCCTTTTTTTAGCATGAAGAAAATCAAAGGAGGGAGAAAGAGGACTGAATTGGGGAGCTGCAAAGAATGGAAGAAGAAGAGTGAGATTTGGGACATTCTAGAACATGGGAATTTTACAGGATTTATAGAGAAGCTGAAGGTAGTAACCCTGCCATTACATAGAAATTCATCAAAACTTAGAAAGATGGGAGTATATTGGTAGGTAATTAGAGAATGGAGGTTTTTGAATAAATTATTGATGAAGCAATAGGTCTTGACACTAAGCGTATTAACTTCTATTAGGACAGGAAACTTTCAGATTGGGTGGTTGAAGATTTTGTGAAAATGGCTAAGGAGCATAACAGGTTGGTAAAAATTGGTAATTCATACTTTATCCTTGGCTCCATTTCCCACCCTTGGAGATTTTTTATGTTTGTGGTGATTGAGTACCTTACTTTATATGGCTGCTTTACTAAGATATATGGACACCATTTTATGTTGGTTAACCATTTTAGGCATAGGGTTAGGCTTAATTGACCCTTCTACCTTAGACAATCTTTGGGTAACACTATTTTAGCCATTCAAAATGATCCTGAGGGTGATCATGCTTGTCATGAGGGTTTAATGGTTCTAGTTATGAACCTTCTAAAATCCAAAAAAGTGGAGGGACCCCGTTAGAGAAAAAAATCTTTAGATTGTGAGATGGAGGGGAGTGAACTAGAGGAGGAATTTGATGAGGATACGAAGGATGAGGTTGCTGAGGTTGAGATTAAGAAGAGGAAGACATGTGATCCAGGGAGCTTGTCTAGGAAGAAAAGGAAGGATAAGGAGATTGATTCTAAACAAGACACTGATTCTGAGGAGCAAGAATATGATATTGAGAAGAAAGGTACATTGGGAAAGGTTTTAGGAAACAAGGGGAAGAATGTTGAAAGGGATTATGTTCCCTTTGATGATGAAATCCTAATTAAGAGGATGAGGAGAAAAAGGAAAAAAGTGCTTGCTTAGGGTTTGGATGCTGATAAAAGGGTTTAAGGAGATTGAGTTGGATAGAAACAAATAGGGGGGGCATGATCATTATCTTGTGCATAATAGGGATGAGGAAGAACAAAGTTTTTTGAAGGGAATCTTTGGTAACCTAGGGGTTATGATGAAGGATATTGGCAATCTAAAGCAGCAGATGTAGGACATCTCAAGAGATTTTGACTAGCTTAGTAGGATGGCTAGGGAGAGAAAACACTGCATCAACACATTGAAGAACTTTTTGAGGTTATAGGCAATGCTGAAGAGGTAAATAATTTGATGAAACATGTTCCACCACTTGAAGCCAAGAAGAAAAATATGGATCAGATGGTTAAAGACATTCAAAAAACAATGGATGGTCTAGACATCAGAGTGGCTAACTTGGAGAAAATAGTTAATAAATGGGCCGATCAAAACTGCACTATCTTGAAGATAATGGCTGACAACTTTAACACCTTGTTGAACAAGATTGATCAAGGTAAAGGCCAAGGCTCTAAGGATATGAAAGAGGACAAGCGTCCTAGCAAGTGAAGAAGGGCTAATTCCAAGAAGAATGAGGGTGTGGAAGAAAAAAAATTGGATGATGTGGAAGCCTCTATAGTAAACATGAACATCTTGGTAGACCAAGCAATGGGTCTTCTAAAGACTCTGTAGCTATCTTGGGGCTATCTTTTTTCTTTCCTTTTGCTATCATTTTATGCATAGTTGTATCCTAGCCTCTTTTTTTTAGTTTGTCTAGTCTAATATTTTTTAGGTTCTGAGGCTTTTTGTTATCTGAGCTTCTCTGCTCTTGTTTCTATGCTACTTTGTACAAGGTTTCGAGTCTTTTAAAACCTATTTTTACATAATCAAAACTATTGACTAAAATTCACTAAATTAACCTTCTAATCAAATTAATTTAATTATAAGTCCTATGTAGTGCCTCTTGTGTTTACAGTCTATACCTTGTCTATTTTTGTTTTGAGAGATACTTGATACTCTTATTTATGTACTTTGAGATGACTTGAGGGTCAAATTTTATACCTTGATTCAATATCATAGATGCTATACTGCTATGTTGTTCAGTTTATCATATTTACATGCTGATGCCATTTTGAGATGATAGTAGATCTATGATGATATTTGATTATCTAGTATTTGGATACATGTTTTCTAATTATGTCATGTGATGGATTTTATGCTATGGTTATTTATTTCATTCTTGTCTCTTTTTTCTTTATGTGAATGTGAGTGATGTAAATGTATTAATTAGGTATTTAATGCATTTTGCTTTGGCTATGATATTATATGCTATTGCACTTGATTGTGTGTTTTAGTCTACATGAGTTATACCCCTAGTAGTGGCACATGGAGTTAGTGATTCAACTATTCATATTTTACCAATGTCATCCCTATATGGTTGACATATCCTTATTTAATTATTTAAATTAAACCTTTTGGTGATTATTAAATCCAAACTCATCTGCATTATGTGATTAGACTAGTAAACATGTTTGTGCATTTAGAGGTTCGCATTGTTGAGAAGATTGTTAAGGGTTTTTTTTTGTGATTTTGGGTTTTGAGGCTTTAAATCTTCTCGAATTTAATTTTTGGTAGATTTTCCTTAGGTAAATTCTTGTTACGAGGAATAACCTATTTTATTTGGATCAATTTAGAGTCTAGTTAGTCTAACTGGATATTTACCCTAATCGACTATTCACTTAAAAAGTAAATAAGTATTGAAAAAGGGATTTGTTTTCTCACTTTTTAATTTTACAATTTAGAAATTGGAGAGCTTTTCTAAAATCCCCCTTCTGAAGGATTGGTTTTTTGCTTATTCAGAGAGCTATGATGGTGGGATTTTTGTGAGATTAGTCTCATTGGATTTGACTCGAGGAGACCTTTTTTTGCCATCAATTTCAACAATATTGGTGGGGTATTTATTTTATTAGGCTAATTTTAGTTTCTGCCCCTTTGGCTATCAGGTAGGGCTTTCCTATTTTCTTATTTCTGCTTCATTTCAACTTTTGTTTTTGGTAGCAGTTTTTTAGGAGTCTGAGAACTAGTTTTCCCCTCCATTTCTATTTGCTAGTTCTGCCTAGTTGGTTGGGTATGAATATTTTTCCTATTTTTGGGATGGAGTTTGGGGTTTCACACCGTTATGCTAGCCATTTTTGCATACGATCTCTGAACCCAAATATTATTGGATTTTTAGGGTTTTTGTACCCAAAAGCTAAATGGGTTTTAGTTTTGAAGTTTTCTAATTTTTGTGGGTTTTTACCTCATTTTGTGTGTGTTGGTGTAAATAGATATTTACTATTTATACTTTACTTAAGTTTACTTAGATTAATGCATTATTTTATTATTTATTATGTGAAAAACTTAGGAGTTTGTGTACCTTTATGAGTTGTCATGTTGATGACACAGAAATGCACAACTCTAATTCAACACATGGTATCTACAACACTAGAGTTTGCATCATTCATTGAGTTGTCATGGAGACAACATATTTATTCACACTCCTAATTTAGCACATGGTGTCTACAACATAAATTTTCATGTTACACCATTGTAGGCTTATCCTCTCATCATCACACTTACTTTTGTGCTTAATGGAGGATAACCCATATCTGTGGACATGTGCCTAGTTGTATGACTTATCATGATGTTGATTCTTAGGCATTCTAGATGCATCTCAGAGGCCTTTATATACAGGCACTCCTAGTGTACTTGTATAGTGAATTGAATATTATACAATTATTCTGATCATACTCTGGTCTATCTTGTGCTTGTGTTTGAGTTCCTTGGTCTTGGGTGAATTTTACCCTAAAGCAAATTTTGACATGGTATAAGAGCTAAGGGAAATTCTCATCACAAAGCCATTGGAGACCTTGTTGCTTCATCTCTCGAAGGGACCCAATTCAGATCTAGAGCATTTGTAGCAATTGGGAGCATCTAGAGCCAAAGTGGACCTCACCATTATGTCTAAAGCAATGATTCAGTGAAGATCAACTATAAATTTGCCTACCCTAGGCAAAAGTCAATTGTGAGGCAATTTATTTGCAAATCAGAACCTAAAGGCCCAATTTGCAAGCTAGGAATCTGGGTATGGTCTTTTATCGATCCATTTAATTAATTTTCAGATCTATGATTTTTCTCTATATTTTTCATGATTTTTTTTGAAATTATTTCTGCCCAGTTGGGCATATAGAGAAATTTTTTTAGCACAGACACCAGGTAGTCACACCTTGGCCCTATGTTGAAAATATTTTGTAGAATATTCTATTTATTATCTTGTAGGCCTTAATCATGATCTGGTGACACTTTACAAATTTCTAGCAGCAAAATCTAGAATTTACCTCTGGACCGGCCTTCACACAATCTCGACAACCACAGTTTTCCATCGGACTGGGCAACATAAGCCTATGAGCTTCTTTGCGTTAAGCCTTGTAGCCTTTTTCTTTTAACTCACATTGGAGTCTCCCACCCTATGAATGTGGGATTATACTTTTGAGAATTGACGATGATAATTGTTTTTCTAGCTTTTGACCTCAAAATTCTAATGCTCGTTAAACAAAGCCGACTCCTGTAGAACTACTGTCATTAAAATCGTCGACTATCCCTAAACTCTACAAACTCTGTGACACATGTCCTGCCATGTACATGGTTCAGACTCATCCATGTGATAAACCTCCTGCACATTGACCCATGACACATTGACAGACAATTGTCATTCCACTGACATGTAATCAAGTATAATCAACACCACATAGGATCCAATGTCAGAAATTATATGCAAAAGCTTTACTGACACATCATCAGCCACCTATTTTTGCCACACCCATCTGTACAATTCTGTACGAGCTAATTTCATCATGATGTCATGCTGGCATCATCATGGGGCTTGGGGTCGTTGACATTATCAATCTACTGGTGTAATTTTGATGGCCATCTGAATGTTATTCCATGGTAATTTTGAACTACTGTGATGACCGTTTGATCGTCAAATTTAACATAGTGTTTTCCTCTCTAGACCCCTCTTCAGATGCAATTTTGATTTGCCAGCCCAACTTTGAGAGGCCATAACTTGGTCATCTTGACTCCAACTCGGGTGTGATTTTTTTGATTTTGTGTAAAATTTCTTGAACTTTTCAGTGGTTTAGCTGTTTTCTAGTTTTGGTGCACGGATTTGTTAAAAATAGCATTTTTTGGTGACTGCACCTGTCTAATCCTACATTTTGAAACTTCAAACACATTGTACAAGCTCATCTAGACTCCTTTTCAGGTTCCATTTTTTTTGAAAGTGTATATTTTTTCATCTACTTTTTAGATATGTAGTCAGATTATAGGCTTGTGTGGACAAAAATACTAGTTTTAGGAATAAGTCCTATTTTGCATTGTATTACTTCACAATTGTTGTATTTTTGAGCTACATTATAAAATTCTAGATTTGTACTCTAAACAGAGGTTGTAATCAGCAAAATAAGAAGCTCACATTGTCTATTTTGACAAGTGGCCTATTATAAATGCACTATATATAAAGTGCCAAAATCATTCACATGGGGGGAATTTTTTGATTGAGTGAAAGGGGGGGGGGGGGGGGGGTGTGTGTACTATGTATTGTGTCTCCTTGATCTTGTGCTCTTGCATTATGGTTTTTTTTTTAAAATTAACTCCACATAATTATGCTACTTGGAAAGAAAACATTAAGGAACCATTGGTAGAAAAAGGTCTACTGCATTATGTAACTGGTGCAGCAAAGAAACCTCCTAAGGATACTGATGAAGCTTGGAAAGAAGACTGGAAATTCAAACAAGAGATGGCCCTCGGAACCTTGTTGAAAAATATCTCCGATCCTATCAAATTTCACATTAGGAAGCTTACTGATCTAATAGAGTTTTGGGCTAAACTTGAAGCATTGTATGGGACACTAGATGAAGACATGGCTTACACCATAGAGGACAAACTTCTCAAGTTGGATCTTAGGAATTTCAACACCATCAAAGACTATCTTACCCAAGTAGACATGTATAGGTCACAACTTAAGTATTGTGGTGAGCCCATTAAGGATGGAAAGATGATCAAACACATCATGACTCATCTTCTACCTAAATATGCTCCTTTTTTTTCTAGTTTTAATACACACAAATTAACAATGGGTAGTGCCTATGTTAAGCCTTCATTTGATAAATTTTTAGAAATTTTGATCTTAGAACATGACAATCAAGTGGGTATGGGAATTATCAAGTCTTCCAAGACCAAAGCCTTGGTAGCTAATGAAGGTAATTCGAGTGGTAAAAACTCCAACAAGAAGTAGAAGCAGTGAAAGGCTAAGCCACAAGATGACACACAACAATCCTCCTCAAAACAACAATCTTCCTCACATCAATCTTCTTCACAACAAGGAAAGTCTTCTTCCAAAAATAACCAAAAGGGGAACAATTCCAACAAAAAGGAGAAGAAAACTTGTTCCTATTCTAAGAGGAATGGTCATGATGAACATGAGTACAAGGATAAGCAAATTGATGAATTGGTCAACCTAATGAGGAAACACAAAATTGATGTACCGAATACATATAAGGATAAGGGATCTTCATCCACTTCAAAGGGTAAGGGACAAGCTTTGGTAGCAAGTACAAACAATGCTGAGGAATGGGTTCTTGATTTAGGAGCAACACATCAAATGGGTGCTTCAAGAGAGCAGTTTTCCTCTTTAAAACCATCAAATGTACCTTACATCTATGTGGGAAATGATAGTCAAATGGAAGTAGAAGGTAAAGGAAATGTTGAGTTGGAAAATGGTATCTTCAAGGATGTTCTACATCTTCCTAACCTTAGCACCAACCTTTTCTCCATCTATCAGATAACTCACTATGGATGTGGCAACAAAGTAGAGTTCCTCTCCAATACAGTTGTGGTGAAAATCTCCAAGACAATTCTATGATGGTAGTTGGAAAGGCTAATCATGAGACAAGACTTTATTCTTTCTCACATTTTGTGCCTAATTTCACTTCCCTTGCCTTGTTGACTCATTCAAATACACAAAATAAACTATGGCATGAGAGATTTGGACATCTTAATTATCACTACCTTTAACAACTTAGCAGCAAGGATATGGTCATTCATCTACCTTAAGTCAAGTATTCAGAGGGTGTATGTCTAGGTTGTGAAGCAAACAATCATCTTGAAGAGAAATATGACAAGGAGAAGTCTTGGAAGGAAACTTCTATTCTTGAATTGGTTCATAGTGATGTAGCTGGCCCATTTCTAGTACCATCTTTTGGTAAGGCCTGCTATGTTCTCACATTTATTGATGAGTTTTCATGGTACACTTGGGTCTTTTTTCTTGTTCATAAGAGCAAAGTATTTGATAACTTCATCACCTTCAAATCTCAAGTTAAGAAAAAATTAGGGAAAGCCATCAAGATCCTATGAATAGATAATGGCAGGGAATATGTCAACTCTAGGCTTATATATTTTTGCACACATGAGGGTATTGATCTTCAACATTCAATTGCATACACACCACAACAAAATGATGTCACTAAAAGAAAGAATAGAACCCTAAAGGAAATGACCACTTGTATGCTTCAACATAAGTTTGTAGATCAAGCGTTTTGGGTAGAAGCCATGTGTTGTGCCAACTACATCCAAAAAATAAGTCTGCATAAGGCCTTAGATGGGATAACACCTTTTGAGCCATGTTGTGGAAGAAAACCAAGTGTAAAGCACTTCAAATTTTTTGGTTGTCAAGTATGGGCAAGGATACCTCCACAAAAGTGAAAGACATTAGAACCACAAAGCAAGCCATGTATATTTGTCAGATATCCTAATCATCTCAAGGCATACAAACTAATGGATCTAGAGACTCATGAAATTTTATGAGAGGAGTGTTCACTTTGAAGAAACTTGTCCAAGTTTGGCTTCTTCAACTCTGTCATCTTTTTCCTTCAATGGCAGTGATCATAGTGATGATAGTGACTCAGAAGATGAGATTCCTTCAACCTTGACTCATAGGACACCACCTTTGTAGGGTCAAAAAATAGTTGAGGACATTCCTTCTTCTTCCATTAAACCTCGTTGGGCACAACAAACCCTTGATGTAGTAGGTTCATTGGTGGGAAATCCTTCAGACACTTGGAGGACAAGGTCACAACACATATAGCCATTGCTTGAGATCCACAGTCATTTAAGGAAGCTTTAGGGATTCCAGAATGGGACAAGGCTATGGAGGAAGAATATAACTCTTTAATGAAAAACAACACTTGGGACTTAGTTCCCCTTTCTAAGGGAAGAAAGGTGGTTCGATGTAAGTGGATATATCAAACCAAATTTGTAGCAGATGGAAGTGTGGATAAGCATAAGGCTAGACTAGTTGCTAAAGGTTTCTCATAGGTTCTAGGTATTGACTATATAGAGACTTTTGCACCAATTGCCAAGATGAACTCCATTCGACTGACAATAGCTATTGCTATAGCTCATGGTTGGGTTGTTTACCAGATGGATGTTAAGAGTGTCATTTTGAATGGTGATCTTCATGAGGAAATTTATTGGAACAACCATAGGGGTTTGTACAAGATTCTAATATGGTTTGTAGATTAAAGAAGTCTATTTATGGTCTTAAGCAGGCTCCTTGGACTTGGTATGCCAAAATGGATTCCTTCCTACTCTTAGTAGGATTCACTAGGTGTCGTTCTAATTCAAATGTCTACATTCTTCAGAAGGATAAATCACACTTGATATTAGTGCTTTATGTAGATGAATTGATCATTACAGGGAGTACTTCATCCATCATTGCCAGTGTCAAGACCTCTCTACAGGACATATTTGCTATGACAAACTTAGGTTTGCTACATTACTTCCTTGATATTGAGATCACATAGTCTTTAGTAGGGATCACACTTTCTCAACCCAAGTATGCTCTTGATTTTCTTTCTCAGTTTCACATGAGTGAATGCAAGCCTACTCCTACTCCCTTTCTATTAGGTGTCAAGCTAGAGGTCAAATGTACCACTCAACTTGTTGATGCTACATTATATAGACAATTAGTTGGGAGCCTTATCTACTTGACACATACACACGCTAATATAGCTTTTGTAGTTGGCATGGTTTCTTGCTTCATGCAAGAACCACATGAGCTTCATTGGAAGGCTACCAAGTGCATCTTGCACTACATAAAAGGTACACATACACAACATTATGCAGGAGGTACAAGACTTCAACTGGTTGGATACACAGACTCAGACTATGTTGGCGACCTTGATTCTTGCAAGTCTACTTCAGGTTATATATTTCACCTTGGTTCTAGCACTATTTGTTGGCAGAGTAAGAAACAAAATAATGTTGCTCTTTCTTTTATAGAGGCTAAGTATCAAGGAGCTGTCAATGCAACTACAGAGGCTCTTTGGTTACATCACATCCTGAAGGAGTTTGGATTTGATCTACCTAAACCTATAGTCATTCATTGTGACAATAAGAGTTCTATTGAGATCTCTAAGCATCCAGTTTAGCATCAGTAGACCAAGCACATCGAGGTTCATATGCACTACATTAGAGAGTTGATACATGAGCAGATCATTGCACTACAATATTGTCCTACAATAGAGCAGGTCATTGATATCTTCACCAAACCCTTGACTGAGGTCAAGTATACTCATTTATGAGATCTCTTGGGGTGTGGGATGTTGTAGAAAGGGGAGACCCTTAACTTCCCTCTTCTCCTTCTTCTAGGAGGGATTTTTTCCTCATTTGATGTCTTCTTTTCTCTCATCTTCTTTATTGTACTTATCTCTCTTTTTGGAGGAGGGTTTTTCCCATGAGGTTTTACCTCTTTCTCTACTTTATGAGAGATTTCATTGCATCATTGTATGTAGAGAATTACTTTTGTACATGGGTACCTAACATGGCCTAGTAGTCGGGACCCATCATGTATTTGTGAGGTTAAGTGCATTCCCCTAAGTTGCACTTAAGGGGGGGTGTTGGTGTAAATAGATATTTACTATTTACACTTTACTTAAGTTTACTTAGGTTAATGCATTATTTTTCATTATTTTATTATTTATTTTATGAGACACTTAGGATTTTGCGCAACTTTATAAGTTGTCATGTTGACAACACAAAAGTGCGAACTCTAATTCAACACATGGTGTCTACAACACTGGAGTTTGCATCATTCACTAAGTTGTCATGTAGACAACGCAATTATTCACACTTCTAATTTAGCACATGGTGTCTACAACATAAATTTGTGTGTTACACCATTATAGACTTATCCTCTCATCATCGCACTTACTTTCGTGCTTAATGGAGGATAACCCATATCTAGTGGACATGTGCTTGGTTGTATGACTTATCATGATGCTAATTCCTAGGCATTCTAGATGCATCTTAGAGGCCTTTATATACAGACACTCCTAGTGTACTTATACAGTGAATTGAATACTATACAGTTATTTTGATCATGCTCTAGTCTATCTTGTGCTTGTGTTTGAGTTCCTTGATCTTGGGTGAATTTTGCCCTAAGTAAAATTCTTATAGTGTGCCACCCTATTTTCTCAAGGTTCCTTGGCATGAGTTTGGTTGTGGACCTAGATCATCCATTTGGATGTCATTTAGACCATTGTTGCACTTTTATGTTGCATTGGGATGTGTGCCGCATCCATCCTCCCAAGTCTATTATTTAGTTGAGTGACTTTTTATATTGTCCTCTCATCCAATCCTTGTGTTATGATCTTTGTGATGGTGGTGTGCCACACATGAGTACGTGGGTGTACATTTTTTAGGTGACTTGTGAGGCCTAATCTTCCATGGTACTTCCAAAAGTTATGATCATTGGGGCTGGATTGGGAATTTTCATGCCTACGAGCACTCATTGTTGGATGGTAGGGTAGGGTAGCACATGGAGGGGCTTCTATCCTACAACTTGGTGACTATTTCCCATTAGTCGATAGAAGAAGATTTATATAAGTGATAACTAAATTAACATACTGAGTGGTAATAAATATAAGATAATTAAAATGTTGGGAAGTGTACTTTCCATTTGGAAGAGTTACCACCTAAATTGTGCACCTTCCATTGGGGAGTGCAACTACCAAACTTTCTTGGGCTTGTTGATGCCAACTGACTCTCCATGATGTTGGCTCCTACTTAGTGGCCCATTAAGTGTTTGACCAAGACTTATAGTTTATGCATTATCTATGTTCTTGGTTTCAGTCATCATACTGTCTGGCATGTGTGTTAGCCATGGACATTATGTGTTGAGTGTGTTAGTGGTTGGATAATTATCTCCATTAGTATGGTAGGAGTGGGCCTACAAGTTCCACATGGTTGGGAGGCATAGCTACCTATACCACTACTAGGGACCTATGTACAGAGATAGTCTTTTGTCCTAGTGTGACCATTGCTAGATGTTTTCACTTGGTATTTTAGGTTCTGGAGTATGCTTTCTTGTGCTTTATGCTTTCATTGGGATGCTTGCATATCATGTTTAGATGATGTTAGTTATTGATGTATTTACTTATTATTATGATTAACATATGATAGATGATGTTATCCATATTTTTAGGAGTATCTTATGCTTTACTCCTAGCATGTTAGATTTCCTTATGCTTATGTTGTAGCATGTTTTAGTAGTGACATCCTTATATGATAGTACCAATGATTTGATCAGTAGCTTGAGATGTTATGCATGGGGGATGGCTAGGGCCCATGATGATCTTATGATTCTATTATGGTTGGGAGGAATTGCATACTTAGTTTGGTTGCATTGTTCATTGTGATGTTATTTTAGTTATTGTGATGTTGTTTTATACACTATGATGTTTCCTTCTGTACTTTCCCTTCACTAATTGTTAGATGGTTAGATTGTGTTTTCATTCTTCAGTATTGTGTTCAAGTGATTTTTGTAATCACCTAAAAATGGTCATCTAGACTTTTAGCCCCCTTCTCAACATTTTTTCTAATTTAATTAATCATTTACCTAGACTAAATTGCTAATAATTAATTAATTTAATTATAACCTATAGTTTGACCATGCTATCCTATCATTATTTTATTAAAAGAACATGTACCCTTTTAATTAAATAAAAGACCCCATTCTTCTAACCCACTTAAATTGCACACATAAAGTCCTTTTTCTATTTTACAAAATAAAAGAAAAAGCTTTGTGACTTTTGTCTTATATGGGAAGTCAACTTATATTCTATTGGTTGACTTGTGTGTGTACATGGATTACTCCTCTTTTAAAACTCCACTGTTGATCATCCATCATCTTGACCTTGATCTTTATTGTCTGTAAGACTTTAAAAGGGAGAGAGCTTTCCCCCTCAAAGGATCCATCCACCTTTTGAATATTGTTATGTTGCAGGTTTTCTAACAGGTTTCTTTGGAGCTTTGAGGAGAACTTCCATTTCTTGTCTTCATTCTCTCATTCCACCGCATACTAGCATAAGGTCATATGGCATTTTTAGCATAGTTGCATGTTAATGTAGTTTCTTTGCAATAGCTTACATCACTTAGTAATTTTTTGGGATATTGTAACACTTTTATCTTTCTTATCATAGCTACATTTTGCATTCTCATTCTAGCTTAGTCTCCATTTGCATTACATCTTTGAGGCATCCTTGGTAGAAATTTGTACTCTTTCATCTCACCTCTAAGAAAACCTCCCATTCCATGGTTTACTAACAAGAAGAGCATTCCTAAGGCTCAGTTGGGAGCCCTTGCATTTGAATAATACTCTCTTGCACTCCATGGATAGGGAGCTCTAAGTTGGCATCCAGTTATTTCAAACTCATGGAATCCCTTGGATAGAATGGTTTAGAGTGGGACACATTTCTAGCGTACATTTTTGGTGCCCACCATGGGGCACAACATCTTAGTTTTGCTCTTCTTTTTGCATTTTCTGCATTCTATTCACAAATTTTCTTTTTTTATAGTCACAAATTTTGGGTGATATTTTTCCAGTATCATGCAGCATTTGTTAGTACTATAGTGTGACACTTTTCCTATAAAAGTATCACACATTAATACTGAACTTTGCCACCTTGATATAGTAAGTTCTGTCACCTAACTTAGGTAGAAATATTGCATAGGAAGATTCTATCACACATATATACTAAGAAGTATCACACGACAAACTTCTAGCAAAAATTATTGCTTGACTTGAATTTGCTTGCTGTTTGGGTGATTTTGTCAGTTTTTCAGTTGAAGCTAGCTACTTATTGGTTTTTATAGGTTTTTAGCTATTTTATAGAGGTTTATTTGTAGATTACATATTGTTTTGAAGCTAACTTGTGGGGCTAACGGTTGTGATTGTAGGGTGTTACCTTGAAATATTTGCCTAAATTGCCTTAAAAAGAACACATGTCAAAGCTTCAAATGCACAAGGGCTACTAAACATTGTTTGTAGGGCTGCCCAACACTTAAAAACCAAACTTGCTTGCTTTTTTCCTTTTTATTCCATGTGCAACATCTACTAGTTGTTTCATTTTCATAGGCACATTACACTTGCAATTGGGGTTCTTTAGTGATAGGAGAGTATGCTCTTCACCCTTGTGGTGAATCCAAAATCTTGATTTGCCTTTGGATTTTGAAAGCAAGGGGATAATTTGATCTTCTTGGCATGTTTGGGTGAAACAATCAAGATAGGAGAGTATGCTCTTCACCCTTGTGGTGAATCATAAATCTTTACCCTTCAGAGTGGATCCAATCTATGGTAGTTAGAATCCTTCAGAGTTACAACCTAAGAGGAATGACCCAAGTGGGGATAAGCTAATACCCATCTCTTCCAACCCATTATAAAATCAAGGCTATCAAGGACACAAAACCTTGGTAGATGTATTGTTTGTCTTCACTTAGTGTGATCACTTATGGGATTTCAACCATAAGGAGATCACTTCCCTTAATTGGGTACAAGAGGAACATTATGATCAAAAGTCCTTTCTAAACACCCTAAGTTAGTAGCTACCCTATTTTGCTACTCAACTTCTTGGTGCAAGAATTGATCCTAGTGGACTACACGGATAACCCCAAGATTTTACACTCATCATATGTGTTCCCTTGGTTGTGCTTATGGCTCTTCCATGGCAAAGCCAATATCTCTTGTGGGAAACCACTTGGTGTGAGGTGAAGGAGCATCAAGCATGAGCCAAGTTCTTGAGTAGTGAACCATGACTCTAAGGTAGTGTAGACGCTAAAAATTGGTTTGCATCTACGGTGTCATCACATTTTTTGACTAACTCATTCCACTAACTTCTATCTTTTGGCTAACTTGATCATATCTCCACAATGTTTATCATCATTTGTATCCTCTTTTACATCAATTTCATATCATTTCAAAACCATTTCAAATCAAATCAGAATCATATCAAATCAACTCAGAATCACCCCAAATATACCTATAATCACTTGGAATTAGTCTTAATCAATCTAGAACATGTTAAACATCCCAAATATATCATCATCTATCCAATCCAAGGCATTGTTGTGGATTTTAGTGCCTTGGAAACCTATCAATCTATCAAATCTTATCAATTTGACCTTAGTACTATCATGGCTCTCAGTGCTAGGTCAAATTATCATTCACATCATTTGATCTTTGAATTGTTGAGTCTCTTAGTGTTGAATCATAGCATTTTCAACCATTAAATATCATTGATAGTGTCCATCAATGTTCTTATGATCAACCTTATCAATCGATCTCAATCCCGTAGCATTTACAATGTTAGTTAAATGTTACATATCATTAATTCATGTCATGTGTCTTTGGCATGTTATCAATTTCGATCAATCAATCAATTTGACTATGGCTTTGGTTTACTTGTCATCATCCTAGTCAATCTCCATTATCATCACATTCATCAAAGGATACTGTCATACTTATTTAATCAAAGTAACCAATCATCTACTAATTTTCTCTATAGGATTAAATAACCCATAATTTAATCCTATGTCATTTCACTAATTATTCATCTAAACTAACCCCCTCAATTAACTGACACTTTATTTATTTATTTATTCATCATTCATAAACCATGGAAATTCTCAATTTCCTAAGTCATATTTTCCACCATTAATTCCATTTTCACTAGTTTCTATTTGTGTGGAATGAGGGATTTTTAATTCAAATATTCTACATAATATTGACATCATCGTGACACATGGGCATGACATGTAAGGACCCTTACTATAAAGGCCACTGAAACCCTCAGAATGAACTAGGAATTTTATTAAACACTTGGCATGTAATTTACAATAACAATAACAATATTTAAAATATGACAATTTTCAGGTTTGTATGTGAATACTAACATGGATTGAGGACAGCATATAAACCATTAAATCTAATCCTAGCAATGCATGCAATCTGATTGTAAGGACTGTGTACATCAATGACTGAATATGAGATCTTAGTAGACTGTCACAACCAAGTAATTCAGTTTACATCATATCAACCTTTGTGCATAAGACAATACAATGCTTTGAAAGAATATCACTGTTCAGATTTGGAATGGTAGATGACTGGTTTACAATATCTGATTTTTAATGGACTGTCACAGCTATGCAATGGCAGATCATAAATGATAATGACTGATTATAAAGACTATTTTCTGAATTGATATGGACCATTACAATGAACCTAGGACAATAACAAAACCTTACAATGCATCAATCCAATGATGACTGATTATAACGCATTCTGGACTGATTCACCAGTAACTGTATATATATATGCAATTCTGTGCAATTTTTGGCAACAAAACTCAATCACTAAGCAATGTATAAAAACCTGGAGATGTTGCCTTAATTGCTGATGAAAGCTGATGAAGAAGACTCCTCAAATCTGTCCAAACTGCCCTCCAACTGTGACAAATCTGCAACCCTGTGCTGGCTGTACCAGGTAGCTAAGAGACTGCGATTTCAATGTCTGAATTTTTTGTATTTTTTTCTGCTGACGAAAATGCCCTAAACAGGGATGCCTAGGGTTGTTTGATGATTTCCCAAAGGCATAAAATTAATCTCTGAACTGTTTGTGAGATACGAACAAATTTGTGACCCGTGCCCTAGTTCGGCCTTGTTATGTTCGACCCTGCTATAAAATAATCTACTTGGTAATGGGTGCCGAATTTGGTATGATCTGAAACACCTAGGGTTAATATATAACCCCTCCAATGCATAAAATCGAACTCCAAAGGGATAGGAAGATATGAGCAAAAATGTGTGTCGCAGGCCTAGATATGGACTTCATAGAAAAATGCTGAATTGCTTCCAAACCCTTGTCACATGCTTCACCAATGCTAGGGCAAATCTGAAACCCTTATTCCAATCAAAATAAACCCTTCAAACAATTTCTCAATGAAGTTCAAATGAGATGGCTGAATACCAACTCCTCAACTGCAACAATTCAGGTGATATTTCACACCCTCAAAGTCGCCAATCCAAGGGAGTGATTCGTTCCCAAAGATCGAATAATTTGCAGACCCAAGAGGCTACAAATTGCTCCACAATGAAGAAGTAGAAGAAATCTCAAATCCCAGCATGTCCAAATGAGAGGCCTAGCCCTCTATTTATTTACTTTTCTAAGAAGTTACTAGAACTTCTAGAAACATCCTTTATAAACTCTCATTATAATGCACTTTTTATAATAAAGTAACTTTAAAAAATAAAAAGTGCAACTCAACTTAAAATTATAACATGTAGGCCCCAATAACACATAATAATGAAATAAAACCTCTTAATACTTCTTCAAAAGCATAATATGACCATCTGATCCGCAACATTGACTCTCTCTCCACACCATTTGCCTACGAGAGTCTGGGATAGGCAAATCCATGTTTAATGCCATGTCGAACTAAAGAGGGGACATTACATGACACATCATGGATTCTCCATTTATACTTGGCTAAGATATGTAATACTCCATATATTCTTATCCTCTTATGCACATCCATATTTGGCTTCCATTGTCATAGATTCTTGGCTTTAAGTGGGTTTGAGGTGTCATATGATGCATCATAGGTCCTCTTCCATCTTTAGCCAAGTTTGACTTCCAAGCATCATACAATCCTACACTTGGCCTCTTGTGTCATAGGTGTCATGGATTCTCAAAGGAATCTCTTACCATGTTGCATATCCAAGGTGACAATTCCAATTCTCTCATCTTCCATATTGATTATAAAATGAGCATTCTTCCTCTCACTTCCAGTCCTTGAGTCCTTGGTTTTTGGTCTTTTATTCTCTCAAGCTTAAATCACATCTTCTAGTATTCTCATAGAATTATCCCTATCATAGACTTTTTCTTCCTAATTGTGTGCATTATAGACAATTTGGAGCTACATCATATGGAGAAGAAAGAAGGACATGAGAGCTACAAATAAAAGAGGGGGTTTCTAACTTTGTGTTGCTTCATTTCTATTAATTTGGATTTCATGGTAGACTAGAGGGTGTTGATGTATGTTTATTGATTTTGTGATTTGCTCATAGTATGTTAGACATAAGCCCATTTTCTAGTCCTACAATTGGTGAACCCGACATGAACATGCTTAACTAACTTGGGTTTGTGCTTGTAGGTGCAAGGAAGGAACTCACTTGGAGGGTATAATGCTTATCCTCTCTCCTTTGTAACACCTATTCTAATTAGAGGCCCCAATAATTTGGTTGTATGCTCTTGTTTTATACATTCTATTATCTTGCTGTCCTAGGGTGCACCTTGCTCTATTAGGGCACACTTGGGACTCCTAGGAGGTAGTTTTAGGAGACTTGGAGTGACCATAACCCATGTTTGTTGTTCCTAGCTTACCAAATGCACTTAGAAATGAACAACTATGCCCTTCTGGGCCCCAACTTCACCATGACCATAGTCTACACTATTTGAGAGCACTTGGGAGGGTACAATTCAAAAATCTAGTTTTTGGGTATTATTTAGGGGCCAGTTCCCCATAGTCTGTACCTAGTCTCCCAATTGTGCCCAAAAACTACCAACTACATCATTCTAGCCCCCAAGTACACCATGGGCATAATTAGCACTATTTAAGTGCACTTGGAGGCATCCTCAGCCATTCTAGCCTTCTGGGGTGCAGTCTACTCTGTCATAGCATACTTGGTTCACAAAAAGAAAATGTTTCAATCAAAATATACATTTAGGGTTTTTGGTTTATTTTAGGACCTAGATTAGATGTTTTTGTGTTATTTATGGTCTATTTGTAGCATGCAGCAACTATTGAATGAAGACTAATCATTAAAAAACTACTAATGCTTGTTTGCAGGACATTGTTGAAGACCCTATGTGTTTGTCAAAACCATGTGTGTGGATTTCCTAGGTTGAATAACACTTCATTTGGTGCATAAAATGAAGTTTTTCTTTTCTACTTGGTGTGTCTATAGTTTTTAAAACCCTATGAGTTACATGGACATATCCTCTCCCCTTGCCATTCGTGGATCTTGTGTGTACAAGAAATCTGTGTGACTTCTATAGAAAGCCTACCTTGGACCAAGATACTCGATATTGGGTATGCCAGGGGATGACTTCAGAGTGGTAACAGGCCAAAAGCCAGGTCAAAATTCCAACTACTATATAAAACTTGATTATGGTGAAAGCTGTGGTGATGGAATTACTGCATGATAGCTCTCCTCTAGTACCCTTATGGTGTATCAAACCCTGGTTCTCAAGGCTGGGAGACCTTTTGAGGAAGTTCATCATTCACTTGCCGAATAGAATGCCCTTACTAAAAACCATGTTTTAGTGGCCAAAATCCTTTCTATCCACTAGCCCAAGGGGTCATCCATGCCCGTGAAGACATCCTACATTCTTGTGATCCTTAGTAGAGACAATAGTCCCTTGGGAAGTCATGCCCCTTGGGAAGCGGATCTTGGTAGCCCTGAGAAGTGAGTGCACTATAAGGGGAAGCCTGTGGTGCCAAGATCCTAAGTTTTCCACTCTAGATAAGTGTGGATGAATTTTGGTTCAAGTAGGAATTCAGTGGACATAGTCCTAAAGCCTAGGTTGTGGTGTGACTATTCACTTATAACAACATCCATTCTTGTCTTAATGTGTCTTGTGTGTGTGTTAAAATGCTAATCAAGATAAAAGACAACTTTCAAATTTACACCTTGGATATCATTTGAACCTTGTCAAAACTTCACACATTATCAAAATGTTACAGCCTTGTCAAAACTTTACAAACTTTGGTCCAATACATTCAAGACTTGGAAAACATGGCAACTTGTGATCCTAAATGTGTTTCACATAACATAGATTTCATACTTGCATAGAAACTACTGGTATTCACCCTAGTTTGAGCCTCATACTTGCATCATCTAGGCCTCATATTGTATCTTTTAGTCCTCACTTAGTATCCCTTATCTTTCATATTACATTCATTAAGGTTTAGCCTGCATTCTTTGCATTTCAACCTTAAAATTTGCAATTTGCATCTTTTCATACCCAACTTTAATTTTAGAAAATTTAACCATCATTTTTAGTGTCCTAAACATGATTTTGAACCTTCATTTTGGTCTTAGCATTGTCCTCTACTATTTAGCTCACTGTGACATCAATCTAGAAACCCTAGCACTTAAAATTGCCTTAGTTTTAGCCTAGTTTACCAACTGCACCCTGAAACTACCAATTACACCTAAACTAGCCCCAACTACACCATAGGTATAGTTGTTACTATTTGAGCACACTTGGTGGTCTATGGACCTAGTTTAGGCTTCCAAACAACATTCAGAGACTTTAGAGGTGTCCTTAGGTACCTGGATAGATCCTCTTGCATTAACATTCCCTGATCTACATTCTACACCTCCTAGTCTTCATTTCCTTCACTTAGGACATCATTCATTAGGTCATAACCTTCAGTATACATCTCCTATCCCATCATAACATCAACCCCAAAATCTTGGCTCTCTGGTAGAATAACTTGGCAACCACCCAACTCAGAATCAACAACCCTTCAACCCAGTCTCCCAACTACATCATGAAACTACCAACTGCACCCAAATAGGCCCCAACTACACCATAGGAATATTTTTTATTTTTGGAGTGCACTTGGTGTTGTCAGAGCATAGTTGGGCACCTACATCACCATTTTGGGTCTCCAAACTACATTTTGGGACCCTAAAACTGCATTAGGAAGCCTCTACAAGTCCTCATTTTGCATTTGACTCAAAACGTTATCTTGCACCCAAGATATCATTATACATCTTAGGAGCTTTTTATATTGCATACTAACTAAAATAACCATCATTTTGAGTCCCCTAAACATCATTTTGAACCCAAAACCTTTGAATTTAGTCAAAAATCTAAACAAACTACGAGTCCTAGAGTATGTCCTAGTGTTGATGAATGATGGATCTTGACTAGTCCTTTTGTCTTTTCTTATCATTTTATTTGGTCAAAATTTATCAATGTATTGATAGATTTGACCTTGTCATCTTTATCAACTTGATCTTTTTGTCTTTTATCACTTTTTGGTCAAGATCAAAAGTCCATCTTCACAAGGTTAAACTCTTAGACAAAATAGTTTCCAAAGATTTCACCTAAGTTTAAAACCTTGCATATACCCTTATCTAGCATCATCATATCCCTAGTCTCCCTAAATGTCATTTTAACTTACCCTAGTGGTATATCCCCTTCATCTTTCATTGTTCAAAACCCTAGCATCATTTTCACTATCAAACCTTATCAACTTGTCTATCAACCAACTTGTCTCCTTGATAACTTATCCTCATTTTGCATATCCAAAATGTCATTATGAACCCTAGAACATCATCCCTTGCATAGTCCACATTGCATACACCAATCTCTAGCATCATTACCAATTCCAAAGTCTAACCCTAATCATTATTTTACATACCATAGAGTCATTTTCATCTCTTTTAGTCAAATTCCAAAACACCACTTTGCATTTTCATTTGCATACTATTCTAGGACATTTTCACCTTGCATATCAAAACTCTACTTCATTTGGTGCTTTCCTAGGTTGCATAACATCCCTAAATACTAAAAAATCCAAAAAAAACCCATATCTTGCATACCCACATCCTAATTATCAAAATTTGACCTATTCTACCAACTGCACCCCTATTTTACCAACTGCACACTTTAGGTGCATAATTGGTAGCTTTAATGCATAGTTGGTAGTTTTAGAGTGCACTTGGTAATCAAGGATTTTATCTTAGGTTCTAAAACCCTAATCTACACTTCCATAGCCTTCATTTCATCCCAAAACCCTAGAAAACACTCAAAATCACACAAATAATTCATATTCTATATTTTGGGCACCCTAGCACCTCTATTAACCAACGACATACCTTCTACTTACCAATTGCTTACCTTTAGGGCCCCGAGTGCACCATGGGCACACTTGGAACTGTCTAAGTGTGCTTGGTAGCTTAGATACACACTTGGGAGGTAGGGAATCCATTTAGGTTTTCCTTCATTGCATCTACATCCTTAGGTATCATGCCAACACTCACCAGAACACAATCAGCTCAGAGAGCCAAAGAAATTTATCAACCCTTGTTTTTTAAGGTGCCAACACAACCCAAACCTCATACGAGAAAAAAGAAGAGCAAGAAAACCTAACAAACATTTGACGAAGAAAAAATCAAGGCATCACAACCATTACTTGTAGACCCCTTAAACATGTATCTGCAAGATCACCATAATCAAGAGATGAAACAACAAACCATAAGCAATGCACCTACTATGAGGTTTCCTTCAAATACTTACCCTACACATGGGATGGTTCAATAGAGTCCTACATTTGAACCTATATTTGTACTGATACCACCCAAAGGTGGAAGTGTACCAACCACACCTGAGGATTAACAAACACACTCCTTTGAATTTAGCAAACCCAACACAAGTACCTTCAACTCGAATACATCAAACAAAGAAGAAGGTATTGTACACCTAAGTGATGAATCTGACATTGATTATGGAATCACTGATGAAGAAATGGCTAGGGCATGTCAAGACAAAAATTTCCACAAAAACTTCAAACTTTTGGTAGCCCAAGAAATTGTCAAGTTTAATCCACACTTGGAGGGGCCTAAGTCCAAAGATCAAACCAACACAACAATTGAAAACATACAACCCATGATCAATTTGAACTTAGATAAGGGAAAAAAATGTTTGGAGTTTTTAAACACAATAATGACACCTATAAGGTCCCATCAATAATCAACTATCAAAATCCTTCAAAGTACATTTGAACACATCAACATTAATCCCTTGTTTGATGAACCAAAACCAATGAAGGGAAACAAGACTCTTCCTAAATATCCCAAGAGGATGTTAAGACTTGATCTCAATCAGATGATGCAACAACAAGATGTGCCTAAAGGGACTGGTACTCTAGGGATGCCAAATGTACCTCCTTTGCAAGAAAATTAACAAAGTGCACCTTTGCTCCTAACCCCACAAAATGTTATGAAATCAAATGTTATGGAGCCTCCCATGAGTACACTATATGAAACATTGATTGCAACCATCCCTATTAATGTACAAAGGAAAAGTCTTATTGACATTATGCCCATTCCCAAGAGGAACACATCACATTGTCAAGTCAATTTGATGTCCCAAGGAGAAACCTCTAACATACAAAGGTGCTAAAACAAAAATACCAACATGGTGATCAATTCTCAAGGACATAACCAACTACCCCAACAAAATCAACTTGCAATAGTCTAAGGACTTAATGTTTCCAATACACATTTGACATATCAACAACAACATCAACCACAACAACAACAACCTCAAGTGGTGCAAGCATCCAACATCCCTAACATGCACTCCAATGTAAATCCACTTGACTTACATGCAATGTATCAACAATAATTCCAACAACAAGAAGCCATGTTTTCTAAATAATAAGAGCAACTCAAAGAACAATTTAAATACCAAAGACACCTCAAGCAAACAATCATGTATCAAAAACATTTGTTACAACAACAGCATGTGCCACAACAATCTCAACAGATACCTCCACAACAATAGTCACATACATGGTCTCACATGCAACCAATAGAGGTATCCCAACAAAAACCATGACAAATGGCACAACAAAAACACATCGTACATCAATCACAGTCAATACTACAACAAATACTACATCAAATACCACAACAAGTACCCCAACATCTATCACAACAAGGACCCTTTTGTCTTCGAGGTACTAACATACCTCCACCACCTAGTGACACATCACCAGACTCAACAGACACAGAAATGTTAGAACTGAGTAGACATAGTTCTTGTCACAAAAAATGGTCTACTCATGGACACCAAAGACTTGAAGGGAAGGCTATCTTGCAAAACCCTAATGAAGAGCTATTACAACAATTCAAACAACTTTCCAAACAAGTTGAGGCATTGAGAGTCCAAAAGAAATAGGCTCTATATACAGAAAGGGACCTACATCCTAATCCATTTGATAAAATTTTGTATATACACTTTGAGGTTCCAAAGTTTGAAAAATACCAAGGAAAAGGAAACCCCATTGATCATATTTGAGAATTCTATGCCTCTTGTACTAAACTTAGTGATGAGCCCACTTACCTCATGAGACTATTCCCTCATTCTCTAGGTGGGCCCACACTTGAATGGTACTCCAAACTTCCTTGTAATATCAAATCTCGGTCAGAGCTAGTAGACAAGTTCATCTCCTACTTTTCCTTTAACATTACAAATAAGGTGACACTTTTTGATTTGTGCTCAACTAAACAAAAGATGAGAGAACCATTTATCACATTCTTACTATGTTGGAGAAGCTTAGTCAGTCAATGTTCACTAGACATCTATGAAGAATAACAAGTTAACCTATGTATTGAAAACTTAGTCCCTGACTTAATGTATGAACTCAAAATAAAAAGTCCAAGAACCATTTCTAAACTAATCAAAAAAGGGGCTAGTATTAAAGATGCTCTTATCTGTAAGGGAATCCTCAAGACGAACAAGGAAAACACAAACACCAACTCATCTAATGACAAGGAAATTTTTTTCTCCAAAAACAAGAATGTGGCTAATGATGGCATTGTGGATGCACATACAATTAGCACAACACAACCTCAACTGACATTGAAAGGTGCAAACCCTATGAATTCACAAACTTCCAATCAAACATCACCTCCACAATAGAAAATTGAGACTCCCATGTAGGATGGACCTCAGAGACATCCTAGAAAAAAAGATAGAAAATTGACACTATTGAGGATACCTCTTGAGACTGCACTTCAACAATTGTTTAGTAATAACTTCCTGTAGTTACCCCCAATGAAAGACAAGCCACTAACAAAAGCCTCTTGGTGGGATGACAAAAAATTCTATGATTACCATTGCACAAAGGACATAAAACCTCATCATGTTTCCAACTAAAGAAGGAAATACAAGACCTCATTGATGATGGTGTAATCATAGTCAATCCATCACTGCCAGCATCCAACTTTGATCACACTATCTTCAAAGATCTTTTGGGTAATCATGACAAAGAGAAACCCTCCAGTTCAAACTCAAACTCACAAGGTAATGTGAATTACACATGCACTAGATATGACTATACCATCAACTATTTCAATGAGTCTGATTCTCACATATCCACATTCACCTTAAAGGTGGAAGACCCTTATTGTGTTGTCACTACACATTGTACCAAGATCACCCTAGCTAGAGGTCCATCTAGACCTACTACCTCTACTAGACCTACACCCTCTAGTATAATTGCTACTCCTACTTCATCTAATTATAGCCTTTTTGAATAGCTCGGCAAGACCCCTATGCAAATATCCATCTTGGACCTACTGCATGCATCTCCCCAAATCAAAAGATCTTGGATCAAGCCATTAAAGAGTCAGTAATCCCATATAACATTGATGTTACCCAGTTCCAAGCCATGGTGGGGAACCTATCTACATCACAACATATCACCTTTTCACCTCGAGATATTCCTAAAGATAGACCCAACCACAATGATCCTCTTCACTTTGAAGTCTTTGTCCATAATGCTAGGGTTAGATGTGTCTTGATAGATGGAGGAGTAGGGCTAAATATTTGTACACTTAAAGTTGTCAAGGGTTTGGGTTATTCTAAGGATGATGTGGATAGCTTTCGAAGAATCACAATAAAAGCTTATGATGATGGTGAACACTTCTCTATAGGGTCATCATCTTACCTATTAGAGTTGGGATAGCTACTGAGAACACTTTATTCCAAGTCTTAGATATAGAAATGAATTGCAACATGATACTAGGCTACCCATGGATCCATGATATGGAAGCAGTGCCCTCTACATATCACTAGTGCTTAAAATTTTCCTATAAAAATGTAGAGGTCACCATCCCTAGTGATCCAGATCCATTCCAATTCTACACCAATCTTAGAGGAACTATTGCATACTAGGTCTCAAAAAACCATGCAGTGAATCCACTCGAGTCCTCCAAGTATGTTGATCCTTCCACACTCACACCTGCATTCAAAGGAAATCTCAAAATTGAAGACCAAGGTTGCAGTGAGTATTCCATGTCCCATGCCTTTCACATTGGATATCTTCCTTTATCTCCCAATTCATATGGTAAACCCTAGCTTATATAGAACAAGCCTAAGTTCACATTGCAAAAGAAACCTTTTGTGGCTTTCACTAGTGGTGGCGGACAACATGAAGAGAATGTCTATTAAAAAAATTCTACATAGATTGAAAATACTAAAGAAGAATAAGAACCTACTCCTATACACTCTGAAAAGTATGGACCTGGATTCACCATCATGTAGAAAAAAGGATATGATGGATGTAGTGACTTGGGACCTCAAAAGAAAGGCATTATTCAACCCACCACTACATCAGGACAACCTCATAGCTTGGGCCTTGGATTCAAACCATTTGTTTTGGGTTTTCCTAACATTGAGTCATCCTCATCTAAGAATGTGAATGCTTCAAACGATAACAAGGCATCTAAGAACACCCGACCAAAACCCACCCAATCTATATCATGTGAGTTGTCATGTTAACAATACATGAGTTTGCACATCTTTTATGCACATGGTGTCTACAAGATAGGAGTTATCACACTAATTAAGCACATGGTGTCTACAACATCTCCACTTGAGATACACCTTGTCATTCTTATCCTCTCATCTAGAATGATGGATAGGACATGTGATTATTTGTCATGCTTATCTTATCTCTTGGCTCTTTCTAGAGACATTCTAGGTGCTTCTTGAGAGGCCTTTATATACAGGCACTCCTAGTGTGTACACTCATCTAATACAATATAGAGCAATGCATGAGGACATACTCTGATATATTGATCATACTCTTTTTTGGTCTACAGTCTTACTTGCGTTCAAGTTCTACGACATTGGGTGAATCTTCCCCTAAGAAAAATTCTTATGTGGTATCAGAGCTCTTGGAGAATCTCTCTTCACAAAGCTATTTGAGACCATCTTCTTGCTTTAGCATCGTAGCCTAAATCTGGAGTATTGTAGAAACTGGGAGTGTCTAGAGCTAGATTTGACATCACCATTGTGTCTGAAACACTAATTTGGTGAAAATCAGCTATAAAGTTGCCTACCCTAGGCCAAATTTGATTGTGAGGCAAATTTTTTTTACAAATCGACACTTGGAGGCCCTATTTGCAAGTTCGAGTATGATCTTTTCAATCTTTAATTTTATTTAATTCAAATCTCAATATTTATTTTCCTACAGATTTTTAGAATTTTTTCCATCAGTTGCCCTTGCAGAGAATTTTTTTTTGTAGGAACTGGGCAGTGACACATCAGCTCTCATAGAGAATATTAATTGTAAATTTTGGAATATTCCATCATTTGGTAATTTTAGGTAGTTTGCATTAAATTTGGCATCAGATATTCTAATTTTTGATCGAACAACACATTTCATGGTAAGTGCAACTAACCACCAATAAGCACAAGATTCGACAACTACACAAGATTGGCATGGGCTTGTTTGAATATAATACAATTGGTCTTTATTTTAAACAACCTAGAGGTTGTTCTCCCACATGATGTGGGATAGAAAACTTTGAATGTCACCACTAGTTTTTTTGGCTACTGGTAGTCTTCCTTCCTCTCGATGACAACACTGACTCCGACAATAGCGGCTGTCATTTCAGTGCTCGCATCCCTTTTTTTGGTGACACATGGTGATCCCAGATCAAGCCATGCATCCTCAAATAAAAAATCCATGTGGACCACTAAACTCTGTCACATGACATGTGGTCCCTGTCAACTAGCAGATAAGACTGCCACCACATCCACCAACTTGGACCAATAAAACTCTAGCCATGTGGACTGCTTCACAAGCCACATCATCACCAGTAGGTTGTACACATCTACCCATGTCAGTAGTGACATGTGTCCACATCCAAACATTTCATATGTTGACTTAGTGCCACCTCATGTGACCATACCATACAGATTTTCTACATCTCTAGGAACACTATTTTTCGCTGACATTAGCTAGACACGGGAAAAAATTTAACCATTATCTAACCATAAAAACAAAGGATTTTATAACTTCTATGACAATCATTTGACCATCAAAGTTAAGCTCGCAGTTTCCTACCCAGACCCCTCTCTAGATTTAGTTTTGATTAGGCAACCCGACTTTGAGAGACCATAACTTGGACATCCAGACTCCAAATTAGATGTGATTTTTTTGATTTTGTGTAGAATTTATTGAACTCTTCATTGGTGCTATTCTTTTCTAGTTTTGGTGCATAGATTTGTCAAAAATTGTGTCTTTTGGTGACTGTACCTATCCAATCTTGCATTTTGCAACTTCAAACACTTCGTACAAGCTCATCTAGACTCCTTTTTAGGTTAAATTTTTTTTTAAGAGTGAATTATTTTTGGTCTACTTTCTAGATCTACATTTAGATAATAGGGTTGTGTGGACAAAAATATCACTTTTAGCATTAGGTCCTTTTCTACATTATATTGCTTTTCAAAATTGTTGTACATCTGAGCTGCAATGCTTAGTTCCAGATTTAGGCCTCAAAAGGTAGTTGTAATAGGAAAAATTAGAAGCCTATCTTGTACATTTTGACAAGTGGCCTATTATATACACACCACTTATAAAACACTGAATCATACATTGGGGGGGTTTCTTACATTTTTCTTGCATCTTTGGGGGTTACATTGATTTGTCCATCATGGAAGAGGAAGATTTGATTTACTTGACGCCAGACAACTATCGAGAATGGAGTCATTTGGCTATCAAATATCTCATTCAACACAATGCACTACCATATGCGAGAGGAATTACATATGATATTGAGACTTTTTCCTTCATTAGTAGTGTTCTCTTTTTACATATGGATATAGAGGTTTTGGATTCACTTATTAACCTTAAGGAAATTGATCCATATGTTCATTGGATTCATCTTTGGGAGATGTATGGAGATCCATACATTCCTCCATTCCCTAAAGATCTTTTACCTCCAGTTGCAGCTACATCCTCTTCAGATGAGATTACACCTTCAGATGCTCATGTTGCTCCTACTAATCCTCTTTTAGCCACAGATGTTTCAGATTCAGTATAGCAAAACACTTCATGTCTTCCTACTTTAGCTTCATGCGATGATTGCCTACCAAAAATTGCGGGCCTATTCATAGAGTCTCACATTGAAGATGTAGGAGACATCCTAGATGTTATTGATCTTCTCTTTGAGGCAAATAGTTCATTCATTGCCTCTGTTACAGATTCATGTACTTCAACACAGTAGGGTACACTATGTCTTCCAACTCCAGCCTCAGGTGATGACTTCTTAACTGACATTACAGGTTTGTTCATCGAGTCACACACAACAGATTTGGAGGACTTATTTGATGATATATCGCTTCTCTTTCTTGAGGATGATCCTTCTACAATTTTTGTGAGGGCCCACTCTAACCCTCATGTTCATTCTCTACATGATCCATCTTTACAGACTAATATGATTGTGGATACTTATGTACAAAAATTGTCGAGGTCTCTTTCTCATTTGAGGAGACTATTGGTTCCTTGAAACAAGTTCTACATCACTACTTATTTGATATGCACTTCTTCTCAATACTTTTGGAAGGAGCTACCATCAATATCAACACAGGGACACTTGAACAAGTTTTAGAGACACCATTTATCATTGAGATTCTTTCTACACACAGGGGAAGCATCTCACAAGTACCTCTGTCATTGTTTCTTCCAAAGGGGAGGAACATCATGGATCAACTTCTATATTGGAGAATTTTTCACTGGTCAACACCTTACATTTAGGGGGGCTCCTTCTTCTTCTCTTTTATGGGGGGACTTTTTCCTCTTAGGGGGTTTTGTCCTTCTCCCATTTCTCTCTTGTATATACTCGATGTATGTCGTAATGGAGGGGTCTTGATTACTCCATCCATCCATGCATCCCTTTTCATCTCTCTTTTTGGGGGAGGGTTTTTCCCATGAGGTTTTCCCTCTTTCTCTGCTTTATGAGAGATTGCATTTTCATTATGTACATAGGTACCTAACATGGCCTAGTAGCTGGGACCCATCTTGCATTTCATCCTAGTTTTTGTGAGCTTAAGGACATTCCCCTAAGTTGCACTTAAGGGGGGTGTCGGTGTAAATAATTATTCACTATCTAAACTTACTTAAGTTTCCTTAAGTTAATGCATTATTTTAATATTTATTTATTTAGTCACTTAGGAGTATGTGAACTCTTGTGAGTTGTCATATTGACAACATAGAAGTTCACACTTCTTTTATGCACATGGTGTCTACAACATCTCTTCTTGAGATACACCTTGTCATTCTTATCCTCTCATCTAGAATGATGGATAAGATGTGTGCTTAGTTGTCATGCTTATCTTATCTCCTAGCTCTTTCTAGAGATATTCTAGGTGCTTCCTAAGAGGCCTTTACATATAGGAACTCCTTGTTTGTACACTCATCTAATAGAATATAGAGCAATGTATGAGGACATACTCTGATATATTGATCATAATCATTTTTAGTCTACAGTTATGCTTGTGTTTGAGTTCTACGATCTTGGGTGAATCTTCCCCTAAGAAAAATTCTTACATGGTATCAAAGCTATACCAAATTCTTACACATTTCCCTAGTTTTCCCTGAACCTATTGATTGGGACCAACAAGGAGCACCAACATTCAACCAATTTGAAAATGATGATGCCATCACATAATTCTTTGAGCTCCATGAAGATTTACCACAAGGCAATCACAAGTCTAGATTTTCCACTGACCTAAACATCATGGCATATTTTGAGGAGTCAACTTTATCTTCCAGTCGCAAAATTGAGAAAATAGTGAAAAAAGACAAAAGTAGGTCTCTTGGTGTAAATAGAAAGGCACTATTAGACCATGAAAAAGTAAAAATAAAGGATGTATCTGAGGGTGAAAACTTCTCTAAGATGCCCAAGGATGGAAGATTGGACATACCCCTATTGAAGGAAAGATCAACATTACTGGTGGAAATGATAGAAGAGATAAATTTGGGAACTCCTAATAACCCAAAGATCATACATTTTGTAGCCTCATTATCACTAGAGGAAAAAGATGAATTTGTCAGATTCTTTCTAGAGAAGTAGATCAACTTCACCTGGTCTTATGCAGACATGCCTAGATTAGATCCTGAACTAGTCCTTCATCACTTACCACTAAAATCAAGAGTGAAACTAGTAAAGAAAAAGTTGAGAAAGATGCATCCTCAAGTTTCCCTCCTTGTCAAAGTTGAATTGAAAAAATTATTGGATGTCAGCTTCATAAGACCCATTGATTATGTAGAATGGATATCTAATCTAGTACAAGTAAGCAAACACTCTAAAGGCATCTAGATATGCACTAACTTTCATGATCTTGATAAGGCATGTCCCAAGGATGATTTCCCTTTACCAAATATAGATATCATTGTAGACATGACAGCTAGATATGAGATGTTATCACTAATGGATGGCTTTTTCAACTACAATTAGATAAGAATAGCTCCTAAAGATCAACACAAGACAACTTTTACATGCCTTTGGGGAACATATTGCTAGAATTTTATGCCATTTGGTCTTAAAAATGTTGGGGCAACATATCAAAGAGCCATGAGTACCATCTTCCATGATTTCATGCACATCCTCATGGAAGAATATGTTGATGACTTACTTTGCAAATCCTATTAAAGAAGGATCATTTGTGTTGGAATTAAGGTATATTTGTTATTAATGCAAACACTTATTTGATTCTGAATGCTTACCGAGCTCATACCAAGCATTCCTTTGGAAATTGAGCTTATGGGTAGTTCAACAGTGTTTACCAAGTTCATAGTGGTTACCGAGTAGAACAGTGTTCTCCAAGCAGTTAGTGGTCACTGAGCTTCACAGTGTTTACCAAGTTCTTAGTGCTCACCTAGTCATTAGTTGAAATCAGTGTCTACAGAGTGATCAAGGTAAACAAAGGACTTAGTGTTTACTGAGTGATCAAGGTAAACAAAAGAACTTAGTGTTTACCGAGTGATCAAGGTAAACAAAGAACTTAGTGTTTATCGAGTGATCAAGGTAAATGAAGAAATCAATATTTACCAAGTGAAGAAGGTTGTCAATGGATTCAATTTTTACCGAATAACACAATATTCACCGAGTCACCAATGGTTACCGAGTTCCAAGCTACTTAGAGTGATTAGTATGGACCATGCCTCTACTCTTACCGAGTGCATGATGATGCAGTGTATTGTAGTGGATGCCGAGTATCAAAAGGTCACCAAGTCAGTTTGAGGAACCTGAGTTTTCTACTATCTGGCTGACTCAGTAATGATTTATTCACTTGTGTTTGGCTAACCTTGTTAATTAAATATTGGAATGGTATATATGTGATGTATTATATCATTTGTACAAACATATTAAGGAAATTGGATGGGATTTTGTATTGCAATATTTTGAGAAGAAGGAAAGAAAATCAGCAGCAGAACAGAGGAATACAGCAAAGTCAACATAGATGCAAAAAAATTATATCTATCACATCAGGTGATCAGAGCATAAATGATCTTATCAGCAATTAGTTGTAACCAGATCCACTGCTTCATTCTAACAAGTGAATCAGTTTGTAAATCCTTTAACAGGGTAGACTTAAAAGTCTTATGTAAATCTCCTAACAGAGTGCATACTTCATTGTATGTTTGTAAATCCTCTAACAAGGTGGATCTAGCAATCCTACTTGCTCCTAATAGGGCAGATCATCAGAAGTGATCATTGTAAGCCTTAACAGGCCAACTTTATACTGTAGTATTGAAGTTTTGTGGGCATCATCCCCACCCCAATTTTACTTTCTAATTGGAAGGTTTTTGGGTCACCAAATCTGTGTTTTCATATGTTATAAATGTTTATCTTTTCATGCATACAGTAGATTAGATGGATGAATGGTGAATATGTTATTATACAGAATTGATATAAAGTTTTAGAGTTACTGATTCACCCCTCCCCTCTCAGTAACCTTGTTAGTCTTGATTATTTCCAACACACTTGGACATCCTAGATTAGATATTCAATAGAATGGAAAGCTATATGCTCTGGCTAAATCCAAAAAAGTATGTATTTAGGGTTGTTTCTAGAAAGCTCTTAGGATAAATTTTTTCTCAATGAGGCATTGAAGTGGATCCTGAGAAAGTGAAGGTAATTCTTGACATGCCTCCTCCAAAAAATCTAAAAACATTAAGAGGTCTACAAGGAAGATTATAGTCTATCTGCTAATTCATTGCACAACTAGTAGATAAGTACCACTCCTTTCAACGTCTACTACATAAGGGAGTATCCTTTCAATGGAACAACTAGTGTGAAGAATATTTCCAATAGCTCAAAGATTATCTTCTACATCCACCAGTTTTAATGGCTCCTATTCTAAGAAAACCATTCATTCTATACATATTTGCTATAGATACAACATTAGGAGCTCTCTTAGCACAAAATGATGAAAAAGGAAGAGAGAAAGCTATATAATACATTAGAAAAACACTTGTGGGGTATGAACTTAATTATTCACTCATTGAACAAGCTTGCCTTGCTATTGTATTTGTAGCCCAAAAGCTGAGACATTACATGCTTCATCAGAAAACAATGCTCATCTACAAGATTGACCCACTAAAGTATCTCCTAAGTAGGGATTCTCTCACATGATGTTTAGCCAAATGGGTCATGATCCTTAGTGAATTTGATATAGAATATGTAGACAGAAAGGCAATCAAAGGGAAAGTAATAGTTGATCACTTAGTAGAAGCACCTATGATAGATGATCATCCCATGTTGATAGAATTTTTGGATGAAGCCATATTTAACATGGGTATAACCAATGAATGGAAGATTTACTTTGATGGATCACATACAACAAATGGTTCAAGAGCTAGCATTATGTTTATTACTCCCCAAGGAGACATAATCCCCAAGTCATATAGGATAGCATTCCATTGTACAAATAACATAGCGAAGTATGAAGAAATGATCATAGGACTCAAAATAGCTATCCAATGGAACATTCAACATCTACAAGTTTTTGGAGATTCCCAGTTAGTAATCCACCAAGTCAATGATAACTATGAAACCAAAGATGATAAGCTAATGCCTTAGAAGCAAATGGCAGACTTCCTTAAATCTAAATTTGTCACTATCTCTTATCGTCAACTACCAAGAATATTTAACAAGCAAGTTGATGCTATGGCTACCATCACTTCTATGATTGATATGCCACAAAATGTGGAGCATTGTGAATTCCTTGTTGAGCAACTTTTGATTTGAGCATTTGAGCTCCCTCAATTTGAGTTTGTGTGTGAATTTGTTGGTCCCAATTCTCCCTGGTATCAAGACATTTATGATTACCTACATGCCCAAATCCTACCACCTAATTTATCCAAAAATGAATGTTGAGCCTTTATTTTCCAAGCCGCTAGATACGTCATCATCAGTGACACCCTTTATAAGAGATCATTTGACCAAACCCTTCTTAGATGCCTTGACTTGCAAGAAACTAAAATTGCCTTACATGAGGTTCACGAAGGTATACATGGAGGTCATTTCAATGGTCTGAGTCTAGCTAAAAAACTTGACAGAGCTGGATATTATTGGCCAACCATGAAACAAGATGCCCATGATTTTGCCAAAACATGTCATACTTGCCAGATACATAGCAATATGATCCATGCACCAGCACAAGAATTGCAACTAGTCATATCTCCATGACCCTTTTCACAATGGACATTTGATCTTATTGGAGCTATTTCTCCTCCATCCTCTGATGGTCATAAGTTCATTATCATAGCAAAAAAATATTTTATCAAGTGGGTTGATGCTATCCCTCTAACCTTCACCACTAGAAAGTAGATTTCAAGGTTTATTCTGAACTACGTCATATGTTGGTATGGAGTATCCTTGGCTATTATTACTAATCATGGTAGTTGTTTCAAAACAAAGATGTTAACAAGCTTTGCGAGAAGTACAACATATACCATGCATATTATATTATTTACCATCCATAGAGAAATGACCAAGTAGAAGCATCTAATAAGACCATTGTTAAGATTCTCCAAAAGTCTATCAATGATTTTGGTCAAGATTGGCACCTACAACTAAATCCAGCTCTTTGGGCCTATTGAAAAATTGTGCATGCTCCTACTAGCACAAAACCATAATCTCTTGTCTATGGCACTGAGGCCATACTTCCCATTGAAGTTGAAATTCCATCATTGAGAGTGTCTCTACAAGATGTTGTTGATGATGAAAACTATTGAATATCTAGACTCCATGAACTAGAAATGCTTGATCAATGAAGATGAGCTGCCTTAACACATCTACAAGCTTACCAAAACTCACTCAAATGAAGCTATAACAAGAAAGTTTGAGGTTGTCATTTTGAGATTGGTGATCTAGTCCTAAAGATTAACTACAAAACTTAGCAGCATAGAGAAAAACAAGGCAAATTTGAACCAAATTGGGAAGGACCTTATGTAGTTACTACATCATTTGGGTTCAAAGTATATTAGATTGTGACTCTAGAGGGTGAACCACTACCCATGTCCATCAACAACATGCATCTTCACAAGTACTACACTTGATTATGTCTAAAAGTCCTGAAAAATATCAAAAAAATTGAAAAGAAGTCTTGAAAAAATATCAAAAAGAATAAAAAATCAAAAAGTCATGAAAAAATGGATGCCTTGATGAAAAATTGGCAAACAAGCATCTTGCCATAAAAATTTGAGTCAAGAGAATTTTTTTGTCCAAAAGTGAAAACTTGGCAAATAGGCGCCATGTGTAATTAGTTTTTGCTCCTCCATCTATCGGGATTCCATCTGGCTTTTTCCTCTTTTGTCATTCCTTGATCATATCCTTCATCTTTCAAGACATCCTTGGTCCCTTGGCATGGCCCAAGAATTGGTTAATATCCATTGTTATCTTACCTAAAGCACCACTAGTCTATACATACTCTGTCCTTCGCCTTTGTACATAGTCTACGTCTTGTCTGGGGGCATATTACCTACATGGTACATGAGTTTGAACTTGAACTAGGGGCATATCCCTAAGCACTTTTTATCCATTGGACTTATCATATAATGAATTGGAGCTAACACTTGTATATGCTTTTATGATCCTTAACAAATCCTAAAAATTCAAATATGATCCTGAAAAAATCCGAAAAATTCAAATATGATCTTGAAAAATTCTAAAAACCATAAAATTTCTTGAATAAATTCACTAGAAATCATAAAATGTCTTGAAAAAAGAACTAAAAATCATAAAATGTCTTGAAAAAAGCACTAAAAATCATAAAATGTCCTAAAAAAATTCCATAAAAATCATAAAATGTCATGAACAAATCACTAAAAATCATAAAATGTCCTAAAGTAAACATTAAAAATTGTAAAATGACCTAAAAAAATTGTCACACAAAAACATCAAATATCCCCAAAAACCCTAAAAATCACAAAACCCATCAAAAAGTTGTAATAAACGTTGTACATAATCAATCCCTTTTGCATACACACTTGCACTTTGTAGACTGAAACTCAAAGCACTACACTTCCATGACAATCACACTATCTGAACAATGTGAACCAACAATCAATCCAACATGTCACTATGAACCTATCAACTGAATCAACTATCAAAACCATCGCATGATCAACCTGTCAAACACTATTTGAAGACCTAAAACACTAAAAGACAAGTAATAATAGACAAGAATAGTTGTTGGCTCATCCTATTTAGTGAGTGATTTATTTTTTCTTTGTTTTTTTCTTCGATCATGTTGCTATGCCACTCGATGATATAAACTAATCTATGAGAGTGGCCAGGATGGTTCATGGTCATCTTTTATTTTTTGTCTATTAAAATGTACCTTTGAAATTTTGGGGCATTTATTTATGCCTTAGGAAAGACAAGGTCATTTTATGTTTGCATTGTGCTTGTTTATACAAAAGGTTTGCACTATCACTCTAGCCCTTTATGTCATGATGCGTTGCATGCCACTTGCCATATCAAAATAAAGCTCCATTTGACATATAGTGCACTTTACAAAAGAAAAAGTCTTCCTATCATACTAACAATTCCTCATCTCATCTCCTCCATCTTTGGTGTCTTCTTCATCTGCCACCTTGGTCTTGTACTCTAATACATCAAAAGCATTGTTGTCTTGCATTCTTGCATATGTCAAAAGTCCAAAACAATCCAAAACAATATGTCTCTACATAAACATGGCATTTATATTATCTTCACATTTCATTTGTATTCATTTTACATTTCATTTGCATTCATTTTACATTTGATTTGCATTCATTTCATATCATTTTACATTTCATTTGCATTCATTTCATATTATTTTACATTTCATTCATTTCATATCATTTACATTTCATTCGGCATTCATTCATGAGAAAAATAGGTGGCAAACATAAAGATGTCATTTTCTAAGCATAACATGTGATAAACCAATGCATGATGTCATCATATAGAAACCCACATAAAAAGCATGAATGCATCCATATAAAACATATAAAACATATGCATAAACCATCTCATATTGCCATCATAATGTAGTTGCATCTCATAAGTGTCTCAAAAAATATTAGAGTATGTGATCATGGTTTACATCAATACTGACTGCCCATAGGCGCGAACCATGAAAGAGCATAACAAAAAACTAGAAAAGCAAAATAAAGAAGCCCCTTTATACATGAGCATGTTAGTGTCGCCCTGTGCTACCCTAGCCTCACAACCTTTATCCAGCCTCGAGGATGATCCCTTGGTTTTTTGTGGTGGCCTCATCGGCCCCATCATGCCTACACTATGTTATGTCCTCTGTGTCTAATGTGAGTGAGATCTTGATGCACATAATCTCTCTACTCTATGCCCTAGTGGCACTACCCTCTCATACTGATCCCTCTAATACTGTGTCTCCATATTTTCTCTAGTCATCATTTTAGCCATCTTTCAAAAGTTCACATCTCTGATGTTGCTAATGAACTCCTAGGACTCCTACACTACCCTCTATGCCCTATGCATTGTGACATCCCTCTCTTCCATAGCCTGATCTCTCTTTGCTGTCATTACATCCCTCTCTCCTATCACTGTGTCCCTCTCTACTACAACATGATCTAACTAACTTTGGAGACCTCTAATCACCTCCATCAACTCTAACTAGCTAGGCCTTACCTATACCGATACTAATTTCCTCCTGGTGTAATCCACTGGACCCCCCTCCACATCTATCACAATAGCATCCACACCTATGTCATCCTCATCACCTCCCTCGCCACCATCATCCCCAACCTCCCAATAGTTATCCCCATCCACTCCCCCATCACCACCTCCAACACCATGCCCACCCCCACTGTCTCCACCCTCCTCCTCATCATCTCCCTCATCCTCTCCCTCAACATCCTCATCATCATCTCCCTCATCCTCTCCCTCAACATCCTCATCATTATCCCACACATAATCCTCAACTCCCTCCTCCCCATCATCATCCACATCTCTCCCCTCCTCATCATCATCCTCATATCCTCCCTTCTCATCCTTTCCTCCATCCTCCTCCTCCTCCTCCTCCTCCTCATCCTGCTTTGCTTGAGACGTCACTCATGGTATTAGTACTGCCAAATCTGTCAAGGGCCTTGGATGATGTTGTACAAACCATCTATCATATGCTATCATCATACCTACATCCACTACATTTGCTACTACTCCCCATATCCTCAACTATAACTCCTCTAGCTATGCATATGCCACCTATGTCCTGATGGGTGCTCCCCACTCTTAGACCTCTACTCTAGACTGTGTAAATAACGCTAGACTAGTTGGTACATCCTGCATCTCACTAAACTATCTACATACCCACTCTGGTAGGTACATCTCTATCACTAAGTGCCCAATCACTGTACACCCTATGAGATAGCACTCTTGGTTGTAATATGATAGGTGAATATCATCATCATCCCATTCGAGGCAATCTCTACAAGGTCTCCAGATGAATTGTGTCATAGTGTCTAGTTGATGCCATAAGTACCTCATATATCCTAGTGGTACTCATGCTAGTATACCTCTGTAACCATATGCATATGGCATGTCCTCTACTAACTCCCTCTCAACTAGTGGTCAAAATACCACAATGTGTTCATAAGCCTAGATCTGTAGCAATATACCCTTGGTACTAAATTTCAAACCACCTTTGTAGGCTACCTAATGTAGATAGTAATATAGCATCCCTAACATGCATGGGCCCTAGGCAAACATAGTCCCCTCCATAATCATCTGTTGTAACACTTAGCTCCATCTGATGGGAAATCCATGTCCCCACCTATCTGGTATCAATAGCCCACCAATCACCCAACAAATCACCACTACCAACTGATCATGGCATGCCACCAATAGGTCCCATCCAATCTTGTAATCGCAGATACCTAGCTCCGCATCTCCACATCCAAACAATTAGTGAAATGTTGCTCACCTAGTCACTGGGTCATATACTACTAACTCCCCATGAATCAGTATCCTCAGGATGCACCATACATCCTCTAAGGTCACTATAGCCTCTCCTATCGGTAACTGGAATGAACTTGTCTCAGAGTGCCATCTCTCAGTCAATGTTGCAAATAGGGCTTTGTTGCCCCTCACCTCTAGCATAAATGTAATATGATATAAACCAAGACCAGCCAAGATGCCTCGATCACCAATTGTCATCTAGTGACATAACATAAGACTCTACAACCCATTTCCCCTCATCCATAGTAGGGGCAACTCCTCCTGCATAACCACATAGCTTATGTCAACCTTCTATGGCTCTGTATTCAATTTACCTTACTTTTGACCCAAGTTTGACCTATTTTGACACTAGTTTGACACTAAGCATGTTTGACTAAGTTGACTTATGTTTTGAACTCTTTCTAGGGTTTAGAACATGTTTACCAAGTTTCAGGTCATTTAGAGCTCATTTGCATCATTTTGATCCTATCCTTATTCATTTGTCAACATTTTTCCTCCATATGAGCTAGGTTTGACTAGGTTTGACTTTTTCTAACCATATTGGCCTCAGTTAACCTATGTTATCAACTCTTCCTAGGGTTTTGAACATGTGGTCCAAGTTTTGGGTAGTTTTGAGTCTGTTTGCACCCTTTCGAGACATTTGCATTGTCGTCTATTAGTATTTACCTACATTTGACCTACATCTACCCTAATTTTGACCACTTTGACTACTTTGACTGCATATTAACATTTTTCTAACATTCCCTAGGGTCATGCTAGTCCACCCCAAGTTTTAGCTGGATCTAGGTTCATCTGGACCCTGTTTGGAGCCCTAGAGCATCCTAGGGCACAGTTGGGGTCCCTAAATGCACCCATGGCATGCTTAGTCATACCAAGTGCACTCAATGCACACTTGGGCATGCTAGTTGTGCCCACTATGTATTTGGCTGCATTTTGGGTGTAGTTGGGATGTTTGGATGCCCTAACTTGGCCTCGAGATCCACATTTGATCCTGTTTGACCTTGACTAACCCCTAAGTGCCTAGAAAAGAATAGAAAAGCATGAGAAAACATAGAAAAGTACATAAAAGCATAAAAAATACAAATATAGCCTCCATGTACTCACCGAAGGTCCTAGACCTACCCACCGTTAGAAGGTATGCACTCGTTCACCACAATTTTCCTCCCTGGGTAGCCAATCCATTTTCCTTGCTCCAGAGCTCTTTTCTCCCAAAATTGAAGGTGAAAATGACTTCCAAAACCCTCTCTAAGCCCTTTTATAGTTTGTATCTACTTAGATGGATGTACAAGAGGCCTTTTTGTGTTGGTTGCGATGCCTTTTTGCACTTCGAAGCCCATAACTTTCATGTTTTAGTTCTAATTTTTGATCTCTTAGTTGTTATGGTTTTGTTTTCTCATTGTTGATGAAATTAACCTATAATATGCCTATGTTGTCCAATTTATTGAGGGGGAACAATAAATACCATTACTAGGGCATGCTGTTATGTCTTTTTCATTAGTATTCTTTGACACAACACTCTAAATCACATTGTATCAAAGAGAGGCAAAATGTAGACGCTAAAAAATGGTTCACATCTATGGTGTCATCACATTTTCAAACTAACTCATTCCATTTTATCATTCCACTAACTTCAATCTTTTGGCCAACTTGATCATATCTCCACAATGTTTGTCATCATTCATATCCTCTTTTACATCAATTTCATATCATTTCAAAACTATTTCAAATCAACTTGAAATCATATGAAATCAACCCAAAATCACCTAAAATTAGTCTTAATCAACCCAAAACATGTTAAACATCCCAAATCTATCATCATCTCTCCAATCCTAGGCATTGTGTTGGCTTTCTATGCCTTGAAAACCTATCAATCTATCAAATCTTATCAATCTGACCATAGTACTATCATGGCTCTTAGTGCTAGGTTAAACTATCATTCACATCATTTGATCTTTGACATTGTCAAGTCTTTCAATGTTGGATCATAGCATTTTCAACCATTTAATAACATTGATAGTGTCTGTCAATGTTATTATGATCAACCTTATCAATTGATCTCAATCTTGTAGCATTTACAATGTCAATTAAATGTTACATATCTTTAATTCATATCATGTTTCCTTGGCATGTTATCAATTTCAATCAATTGATCAATTTGATAATGGCTTTGGTCTACTCATCATCATCCTAGTCAATCTCCATTATCATCACATTTCATCAAAGGATACTGTCACACTTATTTAATCAAAATTGCCAATCATCTACTAATTTTCTCTATAGGATTAAATAACCCATAATTTAATCCTATGTCATTTCACTAATTATTATTCTAAACTAATCCCCTCAATTAATTGATATTTTATTTATTAATTGATTCATCATTCATGAACCATGGAAATTCTCAAATTCCTAAGTCATATTTTCCACTATTAATTCCATTTTTACTAATTTCTATTTGTGTGGAATAAGGGATTTTTAATTCAAATATTCTACATAATATTGACATCATCATGAAAAATGGGCATGACACATTGTGGATTCTCCATTTACACTTGGCTAAGATGTGTCATACTCTATATATTCTTATCCTCTTACAAACATCCATTTTTGGCTTCTATTGTCATAGATTCTTGGCTTTAAGTGGGTTTGAGGTGTCATATGATGCATCATAGATCCTCTTCCATCTTTAGCCAAGTTTGACTTCCAAGTGTCATACAATCCTACACTTGGCCTCTTGTGTCATATGTGTCATGGATTCTCAAAGGAATCTCTTGCCATGTTTCATATCTAAGGTGACAATTCCAATGTTCTCATCTTCTGTGTTGATTATAAAATGAGCATTCTTCCTCTCACTTCCAATCCCTGAGTCCTTGTTTTTTGGTCTTTTATTCTCTCAATCTTAAATCAAATCTTCTAGTATTCTCATAGCATTATCCCTATCATAGAATTTTGCTTCCTAATTGTGTGCATTATAGGCAATTTGGAGCTACATCATATGGAGAAGAAAGAAGGACATGGGAGCTACAAATGAAAGAGGGGGCTTCTAACTTTTTGTTGCTTCTTTTCTATTAATTTGGCTTTCATGGCAGACTAGAAGGTGTTTATGTACATTTATTGAGTTTGTGATTTTCTCATAGTATGTTAGACATAAGCCCATTTTTTGGTCCTATAGGTAGATTTCTTGGCTACTATTTTTGAATGTGTTGACCAGTGTTAACGTTCCTACAAATCAAACATCTTAGTAAAATTGGTAGGAAGTTTGTTTTAATATCACGAATGCATGTTGGCAAGGTTTTTACCCTTGTTTAATTGTCTAATACATGTTAAAGACCCCTACTATTTGCAAACCTTGATGTTACTTGACACAAACTAAAATCTCACATTGATTGATCTAAACACAACCTGATTGTTGAATTGGAACATAAACTTTTGGAGTCAAAAACTTGTCTTTTTGCACAAAACTAACACTTTATTACCTATTCTCTAGAGAAATATCACATGATAGTCTTTTTCAAAAACTATGTCACCCTATTGTTATAAAGTCCATCACCCTGCTATAGTAAAATCTATCACCTCGTCCTGTGTGAACTATCCCCTAGGAGAAAACTATCGCACATATGTTGTAAAATGTGTCACACAATAGATTATGCTATCCTACTATCACATGGATTATGAAAAATATTGTCTGAGCCTTTTTGCTATCAAAACTAAGTTTTTGTTCCACTTTATCTGATCTAGGGTCTTGTCACTTCAGTCTTTTTTGAAACTAGTTTCACATCCGTATGTTAGGAGCTATCCTATGTTGAAAAGATGAGTTTAGTTCATCAGATGTAAGTCTCAAAAAACCATTGATGAATCACTTGTCAAAATGCAATTACCATTCTATACTAGCTACATACTATTGAGCTTCTTAATCACTCACTTAGCTTGAGTCACTAGTGCTATAAGTTCTTGAGCACTGTTTGACAAACCATCTGTTATACTTTGACAAGTGACTAATCTTGATTGTAAGAGCTTCAAATCTAACACACTTTGCTTGTCCTATTAAAAAAAGATAAAGCCTTACATGTTTGTTACAACTATATTTCAAGTTGGTAATAGTAGTCATACCCCTTTTGTCTTCAAGAAATTGGAGACACCACCTAGGCACCCTTGCGAACAACCTTGTGTGGAAGATCTTGAATCTACTTAGACACAAACAACCAATGTTCTACATAATCCACTTTATAGCTTTGAAGATCTATTTGGTACACCCTTTAAGAAACCTAAGGGTGAAAATAGTTTGATCACTATGGTGTACCCTGATGAAGTCCAATGCCACTTAGAAGAACAAGCACGTGAAAATGAGAAGACCTTTGAAGCAATGCATGCTAGGGAAAAAGAACATCAATGAGTTGGGACTGACAATCATGCGCACCATGAAGAGAACATAGGAACCTATTCTTGAAATCCTTTTGATGGTAATGATGGCAACAACAGGCCCCCAAGAACTCCTAGAGTCACCGTGGGTGCATGCCCTTCACCACCTAGATAATCACACCATGAAAGTGATGAAGTAACTAGCGAAGATGTTGTAAAATTCCAACAAGATGATTTTTTTGAAAAAATAATGCTTAGATCTTTAGAAGACAACAAAGACTAATACTTCCAATACATGGTAGGAAGGGGATGGAAACTCCCTCAAGGTTATGATGTCGAATGCATAATCCAAAAATGAGAGCCCATCGAGGCTAAAATCTTAAGGGAAGAAATACAAGAACTTAGGAAACAATTTACACAATTGTAAACTTCAAAAGAGCCACCTAAAACTTCATTTGTTGAATCAATGTACACTCTTCCATTTGATAGGAGTTTATACATGCTACCATTTCCTAAGGATATAGAAGTTCCCAAGTATGACAAATACGATGGAAATAGTGACCCTTATGATCATGTGAGGCATTTTTATGCTATTAGCATGGATTTTATGCATGAAGACATCTTTCTTATGCATTTGTTTCCTAGGAGTTTAAGAGGGCAAGCCATGGAATGGTTCACAAAATTGAGTCCCCCTCTTAAAACATTTGATGAGCTTGCACAACACTTTATCCAACAATACTCCTACAACATTCAACATCCTGTAACTGTGTTAGACTTATGCAATATCAAACCAAAATTGGGAGAGTTCATTTTGCAACATAACTTCAACAATGGAGATCCTTATACTCTTGGTACCGTCGACAAGTTCCTGAGGCTGAAAAAATTGACATTTTTGTCAACACCCTTGTACTTGAACTATACTTTGACTTAAGAAAATAATTATTGACATCCTTTAATGCCGTGGTTGAGAGTGTGTATTGCATTGAAGATGTTGCTATAAAAAAGGGTGATATTGTTATAAACAAAGACAAAAATAACAATGGAAATGATAAAGACAAAGGCAAACCTTGGAATAAAAGCAAATATGTAGTCAATGATGGAGTAGTGGACACTACTATGACAAGGAACCTATGTTTAAACTTTCTAATGTTATCTATGTTATAAAAAAAGAAGAAGTTTTGAAGCCACAAACATCTGACAAGAGCTCTAAGTTTACCAAAAAAATGACATATTTATGCACCAATGGTTGAGCCTTATAAAGTGGTCTTAAAAACCTTAATTGCAAACAAGCTGGTTACTTTAAAAGATAATTCTCATCCCTATGACCCACCCATTAGACCTCTTTGGTGGAGAGAGGATCACATTTGTAGTTATCACTGAAGCAAGGGTCACAACGCTAAAAACTATTTCAAACTCAAAGACATAATTCAAGATCTCATTGAGGCTAGAAAGTTGTCACAAATGGCCTTGTCAAAAATGCTAACCACAAAGTTTTAAAAAAACCCTTGCCAGAATATGAGAAATGTGAGACCTCCAAAGTTGCTAAATAGAATCATGACCAAGATTAGCTATGCCTATGCTGAAGCAAAAAACCTTATAGGCATGCTTGAGCCCATTAAGTATCTTTGCATGGCTAGCCCTAATGATGACAAGTGACCCAATTATGCTACTAAGGATGATAGACCTAAGGTTGTCTTAAAAACATGAAATGCTCCTCAATACCATAATGATACCATACCTAAGGTGGTGCTCCGAGTGACTGAATCTTCCTCTTCACAAAGTGAACCACTTAACGCTGTCACTAGGGAGTGAGCTAAGGTTATTCTAAAAGTTTCTCATGATCCTAAGAATGCTTCATCTTCTAAACAATCAACTACTTCTAGGATCTCCAACTATCACCTTATTAACCAACTAATATGTACTTTGGCTCACATTTCAATTTTTGAGTTGTTAGAATTCTCCCCTTTGCATAAGGATATCCTCAAAAAAGCTTTACATTTTGCCAACATTCTTACAGATATTAATGCGGAATGATTCCAAGCTATGGTGAATGATATTTCTCCACCTCACTATCTCACCTTTTTTGAAGAAGATGAATGAGCTCTCAATCATCCCCACAACCTTGCTCTCCATGTCGAAGTCCAAATCTTCCTTACTCATGTTCGTCGAGTCTTGATAGAAAATGGTGCAGGGCTAAACATCATTTCATTCAATGTGATCCAATAATTGGGCATGTCTAAATTTTCCATTGAACCTAGGTGCAAGATCATTATAAAAGCCTATAAATGAGGTTGAAAAACCTTCCAAAGGTCTAATTGTGCTTCCAACCAGAGTTGGTCTAGTTGAGAAGGATGTTGTTTTCCAAGTCCTAGACATACCACTTACATACAATTTGTTGTTGAGATGACCATGGATTCATGACATGCAAGTAGTACCCTCTATGTATCATCAATCATCAAGTTCCCTTTTAATGGTACTAAAATAGTTATCCTTGGTGACAACTCAATGTCTATCAACACGTTTTCTACTGCAGAAACATTGGTTCCACATAGTCACTTTTCTCATGAGCTGACACCATCCTTTACAAAGTATGAATAGAAATTAAAAATGATGAGCCCTGGTATGGGAAAATACACTCTAGACTCTATTGCTACTTTACCAATTTCCCCTTAGTCTTATGGGAAACCTTCTATCGAAAAGAAGCCTTCTGCTTCCACCATGACTCTTTTGGCACTTTTCGCATTCCTTAGTTCCCCTAGAAGTAGAGAAAGAGGAACAAGTAATTAAAGATTGGATATATAGGGAAGAGGAAGATGGGAGGAAGTCATAGTCACTGCTCTCATTTATCCTAAACATTATGGAAAATGATATAAAATTCTTACAAACATGGGCTATCAGGGCCACGAGTCCTTAATTGGTAATAAAAAGCTCCAATTTAACCTTTAAGTCATACTCAAGGTCATGATACTTAACATACTATTGGCCTAGGTTTTGGGTTAGAAGATAACATACCAACATTTGATTGAAGCACACTCATGTCTAGCAAATTAGAGGATGATGATCCTCCCTTTGTTGCTACCACTTTGCAAAATAAGGACATTATGCCTATAACTTCTCACCTTTGGGGAGAAGACACACTAATTACCAATAATGATGTTGAAGCTTCCACTTCTTAATAGATAGAACAAGAAGAATCCACTCATGAAGACATGAATAGAGGGTGGATTAGACAAAATATTGCTCATCTAATTGCTAGAGATCAAAGTATAGACTCTCATGAGTATGAATGGGAAAGCCTATTAGATGCATCTTGTGAACTAGGAGTGAATGTTATTCATGCCTATGTAACTCAACCAAATGTAGTGGAAGAGTCTAGCATAGGATTAGATGAGTTTGGCTCGCAACATGCTTTAATGGATCATGTTGGTCCCTCTAGGTCTATTCTTGATCTGGACTCCTTTGCAACATTCACTATAGGTTCAACTTCACATGTCACTAGAGATGACGCTTTTCGCATGAAAAACCTTGACACTTCTACATCACTCTCATTGATTCACCCTGATCTCATAGATTGGTCAATTAAAAATCAAAGACTTGAAATATAGTCTTTTCAAAATGACCATGAGATCTCTTGTTACCTAAATGCCATTGAACTCATCACTTCTTCCATCAGAAAACCTATAGTTAACATGACAGAGTTAGATATCAAGTACCTTAATCATAAAATTAAAAGACAAAACAAACTATCAAATGGTGAAAACCACATTGTGGTAGTATCTAAACCTCAAAATAGTGAAAAAAAGATGTATCTAATGGTGAAAACCTCACTGAGACACCTATAGATGAGGTACTTGGTAGTTTGCCAAGCTATTTTTAGGATAGATCTTCGATTCTCATTGAACCAACATAGCCTATCAACTTAGGGATAGAGAAATCTCCTATTATCCATGTGGCTCAATCACTATCAACTAAGGAAAAGGAGCATTTTTCCAATTTCTTTCAAGACAAGAAGATCAGTTTCACATGGACATACTCAGATATGCTAGGGCTTGATATAGATCTTATCATGCATCATTTATTTATCTCTCTTGGTATAAAACTTGTTAAACAAAAACTGAGAAAGATGCATCCACATGTAGCCTTATTGGTTAAAGCAGAGTTAGAAAAACTCTAGAGTGCAAACTTTATTAGAGTTATTGACTATGCATAATTGAATTCCAACATTGTACTTGTGTCTAAACATGATAAATCTATCCAAGTTTGTACTGATTTCAGAGACCTTAACAAAGCATGCCCCAAGGATGACTTTTTGCTACCAAACATAGATATAATAGTGGACATGATTGCGGGTTACAAAATGTACACCCTCATGGATGGGTTTTCTAGGTATAACCAAATTAAGATAGCTCCAACTGATCAAGAGAAGACAACCTTTACATGTGCATGGGGTACTTTCTATTGGAATGTCATGCATTTTGGGCTCCAAAAAACTGGTGCTACCTATCAAAGAGTAATGACCACCATCTTACATGATATAATGCATAAAACTATGGAAGACTATGTTGATGACACACTGGAAAAATCTAGAGAAAGAGACACACATCTTGAAGACCTTAGCCTGATATTGGATCGTATGGAACAATTCCAACTTAGGCTAAACCCAAAATTTTTACCTTTGGTGTCACATTTGGAAAATTATTAGGCTACATTATTTCTACAAAAGGTATTGAGGTTGATCCTAAAAAGGTCCAAGCTATCATGGAAATTTCTTTGCCAAGAAATATTAGGAAACTTAGAAGTCTTCAAGGACGTCTACAATCCATCTGAAGATTCATTTCCCAGTTTTCTGATAAAGTTTAATTTTTTAACAAGAATTTTCATAAAGAATCTACTCATATCTAGAACAATAAATGTCAACAGAGTCTAGATAAAATCAAAGGGTACTTGGCTAAACCTCTAGTTTTGATGCCACCCATTATGGGAAAACCTTTGATCTTGTATATCTTAGCTACTACTTCCCTCAAAGCATTATTAGCCCAAAGTGATGAGATTGGTAAAGAATAGGCTATATATTACATCTGTCAAACTTTGGTTGCTTATGGAATAAACTACACTATTATCAAGAAAGCATGTCTTGCAGTGGTCTTTACTTCTCAAAAACTCTGACATTACATGTTGGCACATACAGTTCACCTAATTGTTAAAATTGATCCTTTGAAATATTTGTTGAACAAAGATGCACTTACTGGTCAGCTAGCTAAATGGATGATGATTCTTTTAGAATTTGACATTTAGTATGTTGAACATAAAGCCATCAAAGGACATGCTAGAGCTGACCAATTGGCTGATTTTACACTAGAGGATACAACACCCATGCAAATTAAGTTTCTTGATGCCTCAATTATGTACATTACTAAGAGAACTTGGAAAATGTTCTTTGACAATTCTCATACATAAAATGGGGCTGGAGCAAGTGTTTTGTTCATTTCCCCTCATGGATATATGATCCCAAAATCCTACAAACTCTTATTCCTTTGTACAAATAATATTGTAGAATATGAGGCACCAATAAATGTGATCAAAATGGCTCTTGAATGGAGAATAACTGAATTAAACATCTATGGAGATTCTCAACTTGCTATAAACCAAGAGAATAATCAATATCAAACAAAAGATGACAAGTTGATCCCTTACAAGAAGTTGATAGATGCTCTAAGGAACTATTTCACTTTTGTGACATTCCAACAAATTCCTAGAGTAGAAAACAAGGTTGTCGATGCTATGGCCACTCTAGCATCTATTCTCCAACTATAAGAACATGAATCATGATTTGAGTTCTTGGTGGAAGAACTACAACATCCCACCTATGACTCCTCTGATAACTAGGTGATCTACACTATTATAGGTTCGGATTCCTCTCACTACGTGGCTATCTTGTCTTACCTATGTGACCAGGTTATTCCTAAAACCCTCACAAATAACCAAAAATGCCAACTCCTCTACAATGCTTCACATTACACTTTGGTCTCTGGTGACTTGTATAGGAAGAGTCTAGATGGAATTTTTCTTAGATGTTTAGAGCTAGAAGAGTCTAAAAAGGCACTCACTAAAGTCCATAATTACATTTGTGGGGCACATTTTAATGGCCTTGCACTTTCTCAAAAATTGCTTAGGGTGGGTTATTACTAGCCAACCATGCAAAATGATGTTGTTCGTTATGCCAAGTCCTATAAAAAATTTCAATTTCATGGCAACTTAATTCATGCTCCTAGATGTGAGTTGATTCCCTTTGTGACATATTGGCCCTTTCAGCAATGGGCCTTTGATTTGGTAGGAAAAATTCACCCAAGTTCATCTAGTGGCCACAAGTTCATCATTATAGGAACTAAGTATTTTAACAAATGGGTTGAGGCTATGCCACTATTTGTTGCTACTAGCAAACATGTTGCCCTATTTATACTAAATTACATTATTTATCTTATGATATTTCTTCCTCCATTGTTATTGATAATGGAGGGCAATTCAAGAACAAGGACCTCAAACAACTGTGCAAGAAATTTCAAATCAAACAAATTGGTCCTCTATCTACTACCCTCAAGGGAATAGCCAAACTAAGACCTCCAACAAAACATTGCTAAAAATCTTACACCGAACGATTCATAAGTCTAGGAAAGATTGAAACCTATAGATAAATCTGACACTTTGGGCCTATAGAACTACCATTCATACTCCTATAGGGGCCACACCCTTCTCTTTAGTCTATGGCTCTGAGGCTGTTCTCCCATTAGAAGTCAAGATACCCTCCTTGTGAGTCTCCTTACATGGGTTGATAATTGATGAAGACTATAGAGCTATGCAAGTACAAGAATTAGAGACTCTTGATGAATGTCATAAGACTACTTTTGATTACATGAGGGCTTATCAAAAGCACATGTATACTCAGTATAACAATAAATCTCACCCTAATGAGTTTCAAGTGGGTGAACTTGTGCTTAGAGAGAATCCAAAAAGTCAGTAGCATAGATAGTAGAAGGGAAAGTTTGAACCTAACTAGTTAGGCCCATACGTTATTACAACAGTCTTTGGATCTAATGCTTATCAACTGTCTACTCCTGAAGGAAAAGAACTTGAAAAGCCTATCAATGTCCCACATTTGAAGAAGTTCTATGCTTAGAGGCTTACTGCTCAGTTATCTTGTACATATTTATAATCTTGAAAAAATCATAAAAATCAGAAAATGTCTTGAAAAATGACCATCTTAGTGAAAATTAGAAATAGGAACTTTGATGCATCACTAAAAAAATCAAAAATCAAAAAATTCAAAAAAATTGAAATAAGTCCTAAAAAATCTGCCAAGTGGTTAAAACTTGGAAACATGAGCTACTTGAGACCCTTGCACCTACGTTTATCAGTCTCAATCACCCATTTCACTACACATTTCCTAGCTTGGGATTGTTTCTTGTCCTCATCTTGAGGGAACAACTACTTATCCTAATTGAGGTTTCCTTGTGCATTAGATTTTCTTTGGTAACTCATAAAATAGTGTTTCTCAACACTATCCCCAACTTGACATCAAGTGTTTTTCAATGCTTCTTAGATAGTTTACCTATAGTCTTTGATACTACAATATTTCTTACTATTAGATTCAAGTCTTGAAGAAATGGCCAAGTGACTTACACACACACACACACACACACACACACACACACACACACACACACACACTTAAACACTTAAATGACTTAGCTATGTTGATCTTTATTTTCTTTGTGTCCTATCTATGATGATTTATTTTCTATATGTTCCCTTCCTAATAGTCTTTCGAGGATGTCATTGACTAGAAGACTGGGGGCATGGGACTTGTTTTCTTGATTTTTTCTTGTGGGTATCCTTTGTTCATCTATAGTGTTTAAAGCATTCATGCTTGTTTTATTTGACACTTTGACTTATAAATGTATTATCCTTGACTATTTTCATAAGACTTCACTTAGGGGTTATCTTGGAACTTATGCCTTGATATAGATGTAATCTTGCTACATCAAACTTAGGGAATGTAATAATGTAGTCATCTTGACTTACATGTCTTTGATGCTTTGATTGGATTTCCAGATACCTTTCTGATATTGATCATATTCATATCCTCATAGTTATACTAGTGATGGCTATATGATTTCACGATGTCCCTAAATAAATGCTTACTGATGAAATTAGAGTCTAAATGTTATGTGCTTCTTGTTGGTAAACCACTTTTTCATCTTAGCTTGCATTATAGATTCATTCTCTAACATAGTCTTGCATTCCTACATATAGGGAGAGCTCTCTCTCTTTATCTTTTATAGACATGTCAACTAACTACTTTCATATCTTTCTTTGCTTTCTCCTTTATCATGTTTTTTCACCTTCTTGATCTTCCACTTCATCTATATTTACTATCCTGTCATCACAAGGGGTTAATCTAAAAATCACATTCGATCTATCCAAGTGTCACATGTTTCAGAAACATAAGTCTATATCATACACATGAGAGCTAAAACATCATACATGAGCTCATATTCACATAAACATCAAAGCAACACATACATGAGCAAGAAACAAAAATAGAAACATCACATGAGAACTTAAAATGCTGAAACATCCATCAAAATGAGACAAGTACACAAATTTGTCAATCAAATCCTATATATATATAAATGTGTCACAATACATATACAAATGTGGGATCATATAATCAAAACTATCAAAATCAGGCCTATGATTGAATAGCACCCTCTATTGCTGGTGGTGGCCCTAGTGGCAGAACTTGCCTCATGTCTGGCACCTGTAACACACCCTTTGATTGACCTACTCTCTATGAGTACATAGGTGTCCATCAGTCTACAGGGATAACAACAACATAAACTCCATGATAATAAGCTACTCTGTCTGTCTATTGCTCCACCTCTCATCATGCCTCTGCTAGATCATCCCCAAAGGCTCACTCTCATCTATCTGCCTTTGCTCGTACATCCACCAAATACTAATCTTGCACTGCAATAGTAACTTGGGCTACTTGTAGCTTTGCCTCTAAGGTGCAGATCATCACGTCACGCTCATCATCTCCCCTAGCTAGCTACTCTGCCTACACCTCCACCGATACTACTTGTCACCACCTCAGTGGAACCTCCTCCTCCTCCTCCTCCACCACGTCCCTAGTGGCCTGTGCCTGCATCCTCCTCCTCATAGATTGGGAACCATCCTTCACCTCCATCTATCTCCCTCTACTGCCTCTACCTCCACCTCCACCTCCTCCATGTCCCCGTGCTATAGGTAGCACATCTAGCTCTATAAAATAAGGAAAAAGATGTCTCTACATCTTTTATAAATAGGCTTGATCTACCCCTACATCAGCTACATTTGGGTGATAATCCTAGGGAGTTTGCACTAAGGCTACTATCTCTTAGATGGCTATTTGGTAAGCTAGCATTAGTAACCATCCTCATGCCTCATCTGAGTGGAAGCGAGCATAGGTAGTGGTCTCCACAAAAATCACTTGTCACTTTGCAAGTTGTTGCCACAGTTGGTGATCACAAATCTCTCTATAATCTCTTAGTGCCTGCCTACTAGTGACTTATTATATATCATATAATCAAGCTCCTAAGCATCTGACCATCTATGGAACTCTTGATAGGGCCACCATGTAAAGGTTGTTAGCTCATTCAAAATATGTTGGTAATATGTAACATCCCCATTATGAGTCCAGGGGACAAATCTTCTATATCCAAAAATGTAAGGCTGGCTCCACTCCCATGGCTGCACTCATGGTTGGATCACAACAATGTGCTCCCATGACCAAATCTATGCTAGTACTACTCCACATGTTGAGGAATGACCCTCATGGTACACAACCTCATGTAATTCATGATACATATCTGCTAGAATAATTGGCCTGCATGCCATCCTACAAGGCCACACAATCAAGTCTGCCACTAGTCTACCCCATCCTAGTGGGAAGCCTTTCTAGCTCCTATTAGTCACCAAAGCCTGAGTAACTAATGAACATAACAAGCTTGGTAGAGGGTAATCAACACCATTCTCATCAATGAGTCTCTCTCAACTCAGATGGTTGTCTAGGATGACAACATCTTGGAACATCTGTTGCATTACTGCCCGCCCCTCTATCAACGTTTGATCACAGTACACCTATGACATATAACCAAACCTACCATCAATATACCTCACTTCAATATTAGAACTTGCAAAACATGACAGAGCAATTAAACATACAACTCACTAGATCACCATAGCAAGGTACTCAAAGGATGTAATATACATCCTCTAAAGTGATAGGCGCCTCTCTAGTTAGCAGATGAAATGTGTTATGCTCACTATGCTACCACTCAGCAAGTGTAGTCAGCAACCCATGGTTTACCTGTATATGGGACATCTGTATAATCCATCTCAAGCCCATACTAGATATAGTGATAATCTCATCATCTATTAGATGATGTACAACCCACAACCCACCACTTTGGGGGCTCTGATACTAGTAAAGTATTACACAAAGTCTTGATGAAGACCTGCTTAGTCAAATTGCAAGTACTTTTTGACTTGTTTGGTGTGTACTAGAAGGTGTTTTGGATAACCTTTTGGAGGTTCTTTCTTCCTATAGTCAAGGGATATATAAACAATATATCATTTATGTATATGTTAGCTTTCTCTTCTTCCTTATTCCTTCTTCCTTCTTTTTTCTTATATGCGACAATTCATTTGAAATAGGTTCTAGATGTATGAAAGTTAAGATAACGATTCTTGAATATTTTAGGACTTTACAATTTCAGACTTAGTCAAATTTCAAGGTTCAACATGGCATCCAATAGATGAGTTGTTGTAACCTTGAGCCTTTTTCTTGTGAATGACCATTTGAGGCACCCTGCTTATTATTCTTGATTATGTTATGATTAGTTGGAAATGGACTTATATGTTTAACCATGTTAGTAACTTCTACTTTGCATTTATAAAAAACATCTTGCTTTGGATTGATAGTTTAGTATTCCTCTCTTGGGAACCATGGATGTTATTTAGACCTCCTTTATTCTCTTGATTTGTGTTATCTTTGGATTATAAGTTAAAATTTAGTGCTTGGGGATTTTTGGAAGTGTTTGTTAGTCTTCTGTTGGTGTATGAGGACATGTGAGTTTTTCCATGTTCCCTACTTTATTATCTTGAGTAGATGTTTCATTCTTGCACTTGGTTACTTTATGTTGTTGATAAGTAACTTATCTTAAGAAAAAAAAATTAGTGCATGTTTTATCCTTGTGTTCCAAAGATCTTGGGGTGGGGCATTACATCTCTTATTAGAGACCATGTTCAAATATTTGGATATTTGTGTATATGTTTCCCACATGGTTGATGTTGTAAATGTGTGAATGTAACAATTTCCATTTGAGCTTGTTATATCTTGTTGCTTGGGTACCTACTTGAGATAAACTTGATTGTCTAGTAGATGTGACTTGAGTAATGGGAGGAGAAGGAAGTGAGTCTTTTCTTGTCATGTATATGGAGCCAATGTGCCCTAGCATGGTTGGTTTCTTGTGTGACCCTCTTAGATGGAGCCACTGATCGGTGTCCACATGTTCCCCTTGAATGTGTCTTTTGTTGATCCTTGTAGAGTAAGGTGCATTATTTTCCTTATGTTCTCCTATTGAAAGTAAAGAAATGAATGTAATTATAATTCATTGGTAATTCATTATAGTAAAGAAATGGTTCCTTTCTATTGAAATGAATGAGTGTATATTGTGAAATATTTGAAAAAAAGTGGTTGTTGCATTAGATAATTTGGGTTAATGACTTATGTCCCCAAATTGCATGTTTCTTAAGCTTATGAAAAAATTGTAGTGATATTGCTACATATCATAATGTTACATTTTATGGAAAAGAATTAGGGAAAATGTAGTGATGCATATGCATGAGGTCATTGATGGTCTGCTATTTGACGTGCATAAGTGTGTTTTCTAATGATGCTAGAAAGATGTATTCCTTAGCACTGTGTTGTGATCAATCCCTTTGTATGACTTCATGCAACACAAGACATGAACATCAGTAACACATCAAAAACATGATCAACACACAAAATTTCATGAAAAAATACTTCAAAAACAATCTGTACAATATTTCCTGCTATATGTAAGTGACACAACTTGCTGATTAAGTATCATGTGAAAGTTTGTAATATACCGGTGCAATACAATTTTTTCATGTGACATTTCACACTAGTTTAGGTGACAAATGGGTATGCCCCATATGACATAGCTTTGACTACCCATGCATTATAATTTTTCATGTGAAGTATCATGCAATATTTTCTAAAGTACCTATGCAATACTTTTAAAATATTTCATGATATTCCATGTTTTATGTCCCAAACATATGAAAAAAGGTCAAAAAAGCTCCAAAATGTAGGGAAAAAGTACAAACTTACCAACACCTCATAGCGTTATGGCCAGTTGTGCAACTGGCTGTGCTCAAAATAGTGTCGATCAATTAGAATGCTCGCTAATGGCATTTTCTCTCTCCAAATAACTCTAAGCTCTCCAAATTCACAAAAGACAAAATGAATTTAAAAATGACACTTGGACCCCTTTTATAGCCTTTGACCTCATTTTGACCTAATTTTCAAACTCCTTAGAATTCTACAAAAACTGCACCCCTAGCTATTTTGATGTCCTGGATCCATTTTTAGGATTGAAATTGAAATCCAAGTTCATCTTGATAGTCAAAATTGCATTTTAAAATTCTACCTTCTTCTGAGCAGTTAGTTGATCTTCTTTGGTCTAAACTCTGAATCATCGATGGGGCATCTTCATTTCTTCATGTCTTCATCACTTCTATGCTTCATATCTACTTCAATTCACCTTTTCATGTCTAAAATCATTATTTTACTTAATTTGACCTAATTTTTATGCTTTATCCTTTGTGGCCAACTATAGTCAAACTGGGGCATTCTGTCATTCCTTAATGATCACTATTTGGTTCTAATAATCTATCTATCATCTTGGACACTATTATATCTCAATTTTATCATATCTCACTCATTTCTACATCCCCTTACCTCATTTAAATTTCAATCTTGAGGGGGCAAAAATACTCTACCATCACTTGCTACAATTATTTATTTCTTAAGAGCAGATGATTGATCTTTTTCATTTTCTCTTGATCTATCTAGTTTTCTAGGTGTTAGCATTCTTCTTGAATTTTGACATCATCTTTTTCCTAGTGTTTAGTACTACCACTATCAGGATATACATTCAAGATTTTCTATCTCTTTTTGTATTTCATTCTTCGAAATTAGATATCTATATCTATCGCTACCTACTTAGCTTTTGTTTTCTTTAACACAATGTATTCCCAAATTGATTACACATTAGTCAAAGAGGAGCAAATGTAATCACCTAAAAATGGTCATCTAGACTATTAGCCTCCTTCTCAACATTTTGGCTAATTTAATTAATCATTTACCTAGACCAAATTGCTAATAATCAGTTAATTTGATTATAACCTATAGTTTAACCATGCTATCCTAAGTTCATTATTTGATTTAAATAACATGTCCCCTTTTAATTAAATAAAAGAGCCCATTCTTCTAACCCACTTAAAGTGCACACATAAAGTCCTTTTTCTATTTTAAAAATTAAAAACAAAGGCTTTGTGACTTTTGTCTTATATGGGAAGTCAACTTATATTCTATTGGTTGACTTGTGTGTGTAGATGGATCACTCCTCTTTTTGAACTCCAACATTGATCATTTATCATCTTGACCTTGATCTTTACCATTCGTATGACTTTAAAAGGGAGAGAGCTTCCCCCTCAAAGGATCCATCAAACTTTTGAATATAGTTATGTTGCAGGTTTTCTAATAGGTTTCTTTGGAGCTTTGAGGAGAACTTCCATTTCTTGTCTTCATTCTCTCATTCCACCACATACTAGCATAAGATCATATGGCAATTTTATCATAGTTGCATGTTAATGTAGTTTCTTTGCAATAGCTTAAATCACTTAATAATTAGTTGGGATTTTGTAACACTTTCATCTTGCTTATCATAGTTGCATTTTGCATTCTCATTCTAGCTTAGTCTCCATTTGCATTACATCTTTGAGGCATTCTTTCTAGACATTTACACTGTTGCATCTTGTCTCTTAGAAAACCTCCCATTGCATGGTTTACTAGAAATAAGAGCATTCCTAAGGCTGAGCTAAGAGCCCTCACATTTAAATAATACTCTCTTGCACTCCATGGATAGGGATCTCTAAGCTGACATCCAAATATTCCAAACTCATGGAATCCTTTGGATAGAATGGTTTAGAGTGGGACACATTTTTAGTGTACATAGTGTACAATTATGCCTTGAATTGTGGATTCAGTATTCCCCGGTGTAGAGGTTCTGAATTCTACTTTTCTCTTTAGTTTGTCCTTAGAGTATTTTATGTGTTTCCTGGGTGACCATGTGTTAGCATGGGGTGATACTATAAAGTATCACATACCCAAAGGATCTCTACCATGTGATACTAGAAAGTAGCACACCTCTTAGGAAGAAATGTCATGTGATACTAGAAAGCATTGCACTCCCTTTGAAGTAGTGAAATATGATACTGGTAAAGTATCATAGGCTATTTTGAGGAGTGTTTCCCAATCCATGAAAGTGTTGCCCCCCTTCTTGAGAAAGGTCATACAATACTAGAAAGTATCGCATAGGATTGTCTTAAAGTATCACTTGGTTTTTGCAAAAACCTATCTGTGCCAAAAAAAGACACTTTTTGGTTTGACCTAAACTTTTTGAGAAGTGTTTTGGCTACACTCTTAGGTTCTCTTCAATCCTTTAGTGTTGCATTTTAAATTTAGAATGTTTTGATTCAAATTTAGTTACGTGTCTTCTATCATCAATCATTTTGGTCAGTACTGGCATTTGGAGATCTATTGGTGTCGGGATGTTTGGTTAGTCTTCCATTGTGATCTTTGTGCTCCTCGTATGTTGTATGTCATGTGCATCCATACTTGTTTAATTTTTTTTTATCTTGTCTTTTATTTATCCTTGTTTCCAAGGATCTCCAGGTGGGGCATTACATCCTAGCACTTTATTAAATTAAAATCCCACCCTCTTTAGCTAATACACATGAAAAAGGAATTAAACATATTGTTTTAATTAAATATACATATCATAATTATTGAATCTAATTATTTAATTAATTATAATACTATATTATGACATTGTATTTCAATGGATCAACAATCTTTCCTAATTCATCTCACATGAAAATATAATTAAATATATTGATTTAACTAAATATCCTCATCATAATTGTTGAAACTAATTATTTAATTTATTAGGATAATAATCATGAGATCATATGTGAATGGATCAATATTCTCCCCTAATTCATCTCCTTCAATCTAAACTATACATCTAGTTTAATCTTGACTGTTGATTAGGTCCAAGATTCTATAAAAGAGACCCTTGACTTCTTATTTGGGAGGATGCAAGTAAAGAATATCAAACCGCTATTGGATTGATCACTCAAGCATTTTGCATTTGAATCTCCATTTCTTTTACATGATTATCATCTAGATTACAATGCATTCATTTAGCTTAATTTGGTTATCATTGTTCTTAGATTAATTCAAATATCATTTAGATTAATTCATATATTTACATACAAAATCTAAAAAACATAGATTAATCTTGCATTTGCATTCATTCAAAATCCTTTGTACTAGTTTGGTCTGGTTAATGAACTCTCGATTCTAAGAGCATATAGTAAAACCTTGTCTAGTTAAAAGAAACCAAATCTACTTGTGCAGACATGTCAGATTAATAATCTCATGTTCATTTTGGGATGTTACTAACAAAAAATGATCATGTTGAAGTGTGTAGTTGAATAGAGACTCATCTTTAATACTCACATTTTTGGTGCCCATCGTGGGGCTCATTCACTTGCATCCAAAAAAATGAGAGGTAGAATTCTCCACACGCATTGCATCATCATCTTGACTACATAAGTGATCAATTTACCCACGTAGCTAATTTTCCCATTTTGAACTCATTTTTGGGGTCAAAATAAAAATTGGAGACACTTAAACAACTCAAAATTGCATTTTAAAATTTTGGGACCAATGCGATCAAATGCTTGTGCAGTCTATATTTATGATACTATAAAAATCTTAGAACATCCTCAATTCAATGTATTCTAAAAAAAATTTCAAAATTTTCATACAAGTCAACTCTAGTCAACCAAACCTCTAAATCACTTTGAATTTCCTCAAATATTTTGACATGCTCTTCTAATCAGTTCTATATTCTTCTGACTCTATTCTCACATCAATATCTTCACATACACTACTTTCCCTTACTATTTTGTTGTGTCATCTTTTGATTTCTCTCCTGAGGGGGCAAGATGGTTACATCATTGAATCTTTCTAATATGGCTTCAACTTAATCTAAATATAATATTCTAATCACTTGGACATCTCATCACTCAAGGCATCTTTGTTCCCTTTGTCTGGAATCATGTACTATCTAATATTACTTATTGATTAACTGATCAAACTCATAAAAATCCTTGTCATAGCTCAATGGATAGGTATCTAGATGTTCTTTCTATAATTCTAAGGATGAAACCTCATTCTGGGGATAATCCTATGACTCATGATAGGTCTTGTTATTTTTTCTATATGGACCAGTATTAAGGCATTCTATCTAGACTTTGGAGGGTTAAGCTCCATTATGGAGATAATCCTTAGCTTCCTTGTAATCATCATTTAATGGATAGGTATCGGGGCATTCTAACCTTGAATCTTGAGGATAAAGCCTTGTTCTAGGGATAATCCTATGAATAATGATTGGTATTGTCATCTTTTAATGGATAAGTATTAGGGCATTCTAATTCTGACTCCTAAGGATTGAGTCTCATTTTGGGAATGATCCTACAAATTTTGACAATCTTTATTCTCTTAGACTGGTATCTAGGTATTCTATCTAGAATCTAAAGGGTTAAGCTTCATTCTAGAGATAGCCCTAAAAATCTCATCAATTTATTTTTGTGTCATCAATGTCAGTTCTTATTCCAAACTTTAGAGTTTCGATTTCTTTGAATCAATGTGCTGCTTACACATTTATTCAAAGAGGGGTGAATGTAGTACCCCTAAATTGACACATTGGCATTCTAATCCAATTTTGGTGTATCAGTCCTACAACGTCAATTTCTTGATCAATTAAGTCCTATTGTAGTAGGTATTTCTAGTTCTAATTATCTCTATTTGACCCAAGTGTCAAATGCAGAGAATTTCCCAATCTTTATTAATGATATACTTTATTTAGTTCCTAAATATTGATTGAAATTGGCTAAATTAACCTTCTAATAAAATTAATTTAATTATAAGTCCCAACACTTTAATTAAATTAAACCCACCCTCTTTAGCTAATACACATGAAAATTGAATTAAACATATTGATTTAATTAAAAATACACATCATAATTGTTGAAACTAATTATTTAATTAATTAGAATATTAGATTATGATGTCATATTTGAATGGATCAATATTATTTCCTAATTCATCTCACAAGAGAATGGAATTAAATATCCTCATCATAATTTTTGAAACTAATTATTTACTTAATTAGAATAATAATTATGAGCTCATATTTGAATAGATCAATATTCTCCCTTAATTCATCTCATTCAACTCCATAAAAAATGGAGGACTCAATCTCCCCTTCAATTTGAACCATATATCCAATTTAATCTTGACCATTGATTGGGTCTAAGACTCTATTAAAGAGACCCTCAAACTCTCATTTGGGAGGATTCAAGTGAAGAGTATCAAACCATTGTTGGATTCACCACTCAAGCATTTTTCATTAATCAAGCATTTTTCATTTGAATCTCTATTGCCTTTACATGCTTATCATCTAGATTACAATGAATTCATTTAGCTTAATTTGGTTATCATTATTCTTAGATTAATTTGAAATTTTTTTATAGAACAATTCATATATTTTTATAAAAAAATCTCAAAATCATAGATTAATCTTGTAGTTTCATTAACTCAAATCCTTTGTACTTGTTTGGTTTGGTTACTAAATTCTCAATTCTGAGAGCATATAGTAAAACCCCATCTAGTTAGAAGGCAATAGATCGCCTTGTGCAAACATTTCAGATGAATAATCTCATGTTCATTCTAGGATGTTACTAACAAACAATGATTATGTTGAAGTGTGTGGTTGAATTAGAGGCCCATATTTAACACTCACAATATCATGTTTAAATGATTATTAGTATGTAACTTGATGCATTCCTTTATCATGATGTTGTATCATATTTCTTAGCTAAGACTTTTACCATTGCTTTGTCTTAGTGATGCTATTGGTAGATTAGCATGTTAGATTTTTCTTAGTTCATGTGATGTTATTAGATGGATTATTGGTAAGAAATATCTCATGAGACAACTCTAATGATCTTGTTGGAAAATTGAGATTCATGCTCAAGGGTATGGTTAGGGCCCTTGAGGTTTCATGATGCCATTATGATAGGGAGGAAACAATAAAAGTTTTATTGAGTTGGTTATATCATGTTTAGAGATAATATATTATGCTTCTTTATTCCTTATTACTGCAATGCTGCTTACATTCATGATTTTCTTATGATGCTACAATTTAGATGGATAAATGTTTTTGCTTTTTCCTTTTCCTATATTAGGGTTACTTGATCTTCTTTTATGCACTCAAGTGATCACTCCTTGACTTTGGTGATTTTGGTACTCTCTAGTGTGGAGATTCTAACCCTAATTTGCCTCTTAGTTGGCCAATTGGCCTTATGTTCTAAATCTAGGCAACATTTGTTTAGCATGGTGCGATAGTGGTAAAGTATCACACTACAAAAGTGAAAAGTATTGTATGATACTAGAAAAATATCTTGTGGGTACTATATGAAGTATCATATTATACTCATAAATTATTATATCGATACTATATAAAGTATTGTATGATACTAGTAAAGTATCATATGGCTACTATATGAGCTATCATATGATACTAGTAAAGTATTACACAAAGTGTTGATGAAGACCTGCTTAGTCAAATTGCAAGTACTTTTTGACTTGTTTGATGTGTACTAGAAGGTGTTTTGGATAACCTTTTGGGGGTTCTTTCTTCCTATAGTCAAGGGATATATAAACAATATATCATTTATGTATATGTTAGCTTTCTCTTCTTCCTTATTCCTTCTTCCTTCTTTTTTCTTATATGTGACAATTCATTTGAAATAGGTTCTAGATGTATGAAAGTTAAGATAAAGATTCTTGAATATTTTAGGACTTTACGATTTCAGACTTAGTCAAATTTCAAGGTTCAACATGGCATCCAATAGATGAGTTGTTGTAACCTTGAGCCTTTTTCTTGTGAATGACCATTTGAGGCACCCTGCTTATTATTCTTGATTATGTTATGATTAGTTGGAAATGGACTTATATGTTTAACCATGTTAGTAACTTCTACTTTGCATTTATAAAAAAAACATCTTGCTTTGGATTGATAGTTTAGTATTCCTCTCTTGGGAACCATGGATGTTATTTAGACCTCCTTTATTCTCTCGATTTGTGTTATCTTTGGATTATAAGTTAAAATTTAGTGCTTGGGGATTTTTGGAAGTGTTTGTTAGTCTTCTGTTGGTGTATGAGGACATGTGAGTTTTTCCATGTTCCCTACTTTATTATCTTGAGTAGATGTTTCATTCTTGCACTTGGTTACTTTATGTTGTTGATAAGTAACTTATCTTAAGAAAAAAAAATTAGTGCATGTTTTATCCTTGTGTTCCAAAGATCTTGGGGTGGGGCATTACATCTCTTATTAGAGCCCATGTTTAAATATTTGGATATTTGTGTATATGTTTCCCACATGGTTGATGTTGTAAATGTGTGAATGTAACAATTTCCATTTGAGCTTGTTATATCTTGTTGCTTGGGTACCTACTTGAGATAAACTTGATTGTCTAGTAGATGTGACTTGAGTAATGGGAGGAGAAGGAAGTGAGTCTTTTCTTGTCATGTATATGGAGCCAATGTGCCCTAGCATGGTTGGTTTCTTGTGTGACCCTCTTAGATGGAGCCACTGATCGGTGTCCACATGTTCCCCTTGAATGTGTCTTTTGTTGATCCTTGTAGAGTAAGGTGCATTATTTTCCTTATGTTCTCCTATTGAAAGTAAAGAAATGAATGTAATTATAATTCATTGGTAATTCATTATAGTAAAGAAATGGTTCCTTTCTATTGAAATGAATGAGTGTATATTGTGAAATATTTGAAAAAAAGTGGTTGTTGCATTAGATAATTTGGGTTAATGACTTATGTCCCCAAATTGCATGTTTCTTAAGCTTATGAAAAAATTGTAGTGATATTGCTACATATCATAATGTTACATTTTATGGAAAAGAATTAGGGAAAATGTAGTGATGCATATGCATGAGGTCATTGATGGTCTGCTATTTGACGTGCATAAGTGTGTTTTCTAATGATGCTAGAAAGATGTATTCCTTAGCACTGTGTGGTGATCAATCCCTTTGTATGACTTTTCTTAGTCACACATTCAACGTGATTTGGTTGATGCATTATTTTATTTGGTTAGTGGAACTTTCAAAATTTTTTTTGGGATAACATTGGTTTTTGGTATTTTTCTCACTTGGACTAGTCATCAAAATTTCTCTATCTCTCTCTTTGTGATAGTTGTCACACTTGAATTATTATTAAACTATGTTCATTTTGGAGGTTTACTATTGGAATTGATAATTCTCCTATTTGGGCTTTTCTTTTGGTTTCATGGTGACTATTCTGAATGACTTTTACTACTGTCTAGTTGTGTATTGTGACTCTATCATGTCCAATTCAGGCCACTGATATTATGTACAAGGGATAATATTACAGAGAACATATTAGGGTGTTTGTTTTTTATTAAGTAAAATAAGTTTTAATGGGTGCCTAAAACCCAATAGTAAACAAAATATAACTGACTATAAGACTAGAACATGAAGCAAATCAACAAGAAACATCAGGCCATAGAAGGTCACTAGAACTAGTCATAAGAAAACATAACAAGAAGGCAAGCCTAGCGAACCAAAAACCCAAAGGAAAAATAGAAAATCTAGGAGAACCAATTAGGGCACCATATCTTTGACCAATTATGCTAACTTCAGCTCCAACTTTTCCATGGTCTTTGCTACATCACTCATCAACTGTATGTCATCTTGAGAGTCCTCCCTATCCTTCTTCCTCTAGTTTGATCTAATTTTATTTCTTGAGCTCTCAACTAGGGGGTTGACATTCTCTTTAGTTCCCCTATTATCCTCATTGTCCATACCATGTTTCACCCCTATGCTAACCTCCATCATAGTATACAGTTATTTGATATTATCATTTAAGCCTTTGATAATATTGAGGCTTTAGTTAGCAGTGTTGTGAAGAGAGCTCTCCATCCTTTCCATTCTTTTTCCCATCTCAGTTACCCTGGAATCTAGATTTCTTATTTTGTCAATCTTTTCTTCCCCTTCCGTCCTTTCTAGACCTGCAACCTATTCTTTGTCTCATCTATTTCATAGAAAATCCACTTTATAGACCAAAAGTTGTCCATCATGCTATTCCAAGCATTGTCGAGGAGATTCATCCCCACCTCCCTGATATTATCACTGAGAATCAGCATGGCCAAATCAATAAGATCATCCAAATGAATTCTAGCATCATTTTCATCCAAGACCTTAGGCTGAATGTTTTCTCTCACAATGCCCATTTTTGCAATCTGAGTTTCAAAGTTCCTCCAGACCATTTTCCTTCCCTTAGAGCCGAAGGTATAGGTGGTTTTTGTCATGCCATAATCCCCATTTCTCTTCTCCTGGTCATTGAGAGGGGTCTCCTATACATTTCTATAATTTTGATCAATTTCCATTTTAATGCCCCCTCTCCTCTTGGCTGGGCTTTCCACCTTCTTGTAAACTAGGACCTTGCTAGCACCCTCATCTTTCACATTATTCTCCTCCTTTGTTTCCATGCCCTCATCCTCTTCATTATAATCCTCAGCAAAATTAACCTTAGACTTTATAATTTTACTCACTAAGCCTTCCCTAACCTTTTTTTCTTATTTTTACCTAAATCCTTTGTAATCTTGGCCACCTCCTCTTCATCATCTAAATGAAGCCCCAACACTATCCTCAATGTTAGATGGGAGATAGGAGCTTTCTGTGTCCTTTGAGGAGTCTACTTTATGGGCTATGGATCTACCATAGGTTTGAGCTTTAAATTACTCATAAATTAGTAACAACAAGCGCTCATGGCAAGCTAGATTAGCATATGATTTCTTCTTATATCCCATGATATTCTTATTAACAGAGAAGAAGAGGTAGTAGGGGATGGATATTTTAGTGCCATACCTAAAGTGGTTAAGGATGAAAAAGTGATGCGTATAGACTCTATCATACCTTATGTCTAGCATAATGTAAGAGGTAATTTCCCTTAGAATGAACCTCCAAATTTTAAAAATTGAAGCTGGTTCATAGTACACTCCTGTCTTCACCAAATCTTTCATTTCCTTAGCATTCTTAGCAAAGTCTTTAAAAACATTAAGGGAAACTTTCTTATCCCTAAAGAACTTGATGCCCTTAGAAGGGGAGTTAGTAAACTATGCTATTACACCTTTGTTAACCTAGAAATCAATATCGTCTATTTTAACTTTCCCATCTTTCCAAGACGTGACCATAAGTTTAGTTACTTTAGGGCTCTAGCCATGCAATTTCTCAATGAAATTTGAAATGCCACCTTCCCTCAACTTCTTCCAAACCTATTACCTCCTTTTACATTTTGCCACCCACCATATTTTTGCTAAGAGTAGAAAGAATTCTTTGCAAACTTTGACAACAAAGAACTAAACTCTAGTAAATCTCATTGAAACAAAACTTTATCTTGTCCCTTATAATGAAATAGCAATTAAGATTTCCATACACCTATAAAGCATGCCAAAAAGCCTCCCAATTAAGATTACTCATTTTTGGCCCATGCTTACCTTTCATTAATTTAAATATGGAATTGACAACATTACGTTTCATCATTACTCTTAATACTTTCCAACCTCCATTGGATTCTTTCAAATCTCAATCATGCTTTTAGCTACCATTGGGATCCCATCACCATTAATCGACCTATATGATGTGTCCCTTTTGACCGCTTCATTAGCCATCCAGTTAGTGACCGAATTTGCCTCTCTATATTCATATGACACATAGACCTTCTTGAAAGTAAGTAGGATTTGTTTGGTTTCTTCCACCAAATTTAGGAGGATGTTAAGCTTTGAGGCATTTTATGATGTTATTAGAGTCCAAGAGGAATTTAACACCAATATTTTTAGCCAACTTAGTAGTCTGAAGGGTAGCACACACTTCAGTGGAGTGATTGGTTTGGTGCCCCAAAGGGAAGGTAACTACCACTATGCCATAACCAAAGTTATTTCTAATCATCCCACCACTATCTGCTTCATCTAGGTTACCTTTTTTTGCCCCATCAAAATTCACTTTATACCACCCCATTGGGGGCAACGACCATTGGCATTCTTTCCTTATTTTTTGTGTTTCATTAATACTTTTGGTGTCTCTTATAAATGAGTTAGATCCTTTCCAAAAAAGGTAATTTTCCATAAGGGCATTTAGAATTTTACTTGACACTATCTTGGTAGGAAGGCTAGCATCCCTAAAGATTTGATTATTGCATTCTTTCCATATTCGCCATCCAAAGTGGGGCAAAGCTCATTTGTTGATGGCTTGAAGATCATAACCCTTCCAAGAATTGTCCCAATTCCTAAAGAATTCAGTAGTTAGGGTAGGGTACACCAGTCTGAATCAAAACATTGACTTAAAATAGACCACACCTCTCTCATGAAAGAGTAATGAATAAACATGTGGTCCATAGACTCAACCTATTTTTTTCATAGAACACATCTATTAGGAATATAGAGACCCCTTTTATTGAGATTGTCAATAGTTAGAACCTTGTTCTAGAGGAGAAGCTAAAATAAGATGTTGATTTTAGGAATAAGGCTAAGGTACTAGGCCTTCACCCATAAAGGTTTGGAATCCTGCTTCATCAAAGCTTGCTATCTAGAAGCCACCAAGTAAATACCATTAGAAGTATTCTCCCACACTAAATGGTCCTAATCAACATTCAAAATCATTGTGTGGAGGATATCATCAAAGGTTTTAGATCCTCAGAGATTAAAGAAAGGTCTCTCTATTCTTTCTCTAATATATAGTCATTGACTTTACTACCAAACCTATGAATGCAAGTATTAGGCCATCTATCAAATGCAAGAAAATTGAGGAGAGGCCCCTAGAACAACCAATTGTCCTGCCAGAAAAGAATGTCTTTACCATTTCCCACTCTCCACTTCACTTTGCAATTTGGCAATTTCTCTGGCTTTGAGAATGCCATTCTAAATATTTGAGCCATTGGGAATGGTGCCATCATTGAACATGTATCTTATGGAAGGTCTCCAAAGGTATTTATCTTCCATGATATCATGCCAATCCCCCTTGCTAGAAAATATTCTCCAAATTTTCTTTTCTTGAAGAACTTTATTAAAAGGTTTTATTTTTCTAATACCTAAACCCTCATAGTGTTTGGAGAGGAACACATTGTCCCAATAAATGAGAGGAAATCTCTTGTGGTCTTCCAAACTAGACCAAAGAAAATTCCTTTGGATCTTTTCCATACTGTTGACATATTTGTAGGGAATCCCAAAAAGACTCAATGCATAGGTTGGAAGATTTTGAAGGGTGGATTCAGCCAACTCAATTTTTCCTACTTGGCTTAGGGTGATACCCTTCTAGCTAGCCAATTTATTATTAAACCTATCAATAAGACTGATCCAAAGAGAATTAGGGGGCTTGAGGCACACAGGGAGACCCAAATATGTCAAGGGAAGGAAAACTATACTATAGGAGTTGATGAAATCCAACTTTGCAATCACCAATATCACCTACATGTAAATAGCTTTTTGAAGAGAAACCTAAGAAGGAGGAAGAGCTTGGAGGAAACAATGGAAGAGAAAATATTTCACAATAGAGAAAATGAAATTTCTATGTGAATGGATGTATTTAAAATGAGAGAGAGACCAAATATAAAGGCCTCATGGAAGCTTGTAGAACAAGCTAGAAGGAGGTAGAAGATAAGGTTGACAACTAAGCACACTTCCACAAAAATGTGGAACATGCTAGAAGGGAACAAACTCTCGTGTTGTCAAAAACTAACCACTACAACTATTAAATACTAAATATTAAATAAATGCATTAACCTAAGTAAGCTTAAGTAAATAGAATAAATAATTAATGATTAATTATTTACTCTAACACCGCCCCTTAAGTGAAACTTAGGGGAATGCCTTAAGCTCACAAAACTAAGATAAAATGCAACATGGGTCCTGGAAACAAGGCCATGTGAGGTACCCATGTACAATGCAAGAAAATGAAAGCTCTATAAATGGGGAAAGAGAGAAAACCATGTGGGAAAAACCCTCCCCCAAAAAGAGGTAAAAACAACATGCTGAAAAAAAAAACATGAAGTGAAGGAAGGAAGGCCTCAACCAATCCCCCCAAGGACAACTTCTACTAGAAAAGAGTCAAGAGACCCACTCAAAACCATAAGTACCACTAGCTCCCCCATGAGAATAGACACCAAAGCCCCCCCAGAATGATGGAGCCCTTGAAGGAGGGATCAAGCCAATGCAACTCCAATGTGGAAGAAACAAGTGTACATAACAAGGGAATCCTTGAATGAGAGGTAAAATTGGAAAGCCTAATTGATGCCCAGAGGAGAATAGGGAATCCCCAAGGAAGGTGTATCCATAATAAGTGCATTTAGAGGCTTGATGAATGAAGCTAGAGGATCGGGCAGAGTGGAAGTAGACAAAGATGGAGCATACAATACATCATTGAATATACAAAGTTTCAAGTATCCTACAATTGGATGTGGTGTGGCAGTCAAAACATGGATCTCAGGAACAATACAAAGGTTCAAGTATCCTAACTACACCACATGATGCTCCTATGAAAGAGGAGATCCATGCTCCAAAAATGGAGATGATGGGAAAAAGTGCGATAAGATGGGTGGAAGAATTAAGTGTCCCTGTAGCAATAAGACCTTCTATGACACGATCTCGAATGAAGACTAAATCAACAGTGAACTCAACTATCTTCCCTGATCCGCTGAGTGTAATCTGAGAAATCAAGAGAAGGTTAGTAGATAGAGATGGAACATACAATACATCATTGAATATGCCATCTTGGATGTAAACTAAACCTTTCTCGCAGACTAGTAGAGAAGCATTATTCCCCATGAGAATATGAGGAATAGGAGAAGCCTCAAGAGTAGAGAAGACACCTTGAAAAGATGTCATATGGTGAGAAGCACCTAAATCAAGTATCCAAGGGACCTGTAAAGAGAATGCTAAGGATGCCTATAATGCATGGGCCTATCCAAGATCCTATGTAGATGTTGAAGATGTAGAAGACTAAAAAGCATACCCCTATGAGGTAGAAGAAGATGGAGAGGAAATAGTGCTCTTTTGAAGGAGAGCTTGCAAATATGCAATTTGTTTCTCATAGCCATCAAATTTATTCTAAAAATAATGTGACTCATCATGAGGTCCCTTCTTACAATAGGGATAGATAGGAGTCTTAGTCTTCTTTTTCTCCTTCTTCTTAGAAGATGACAAACCAAAGGAATCTAATCTCTACTTCAGCTTCTGCTCCTATGTATCCTTGGTAAGAAAGCTTGCGACTGTGAATCTGAAACTAAGTCCTTCTGATTGATCTTGGACTATTCATGAGTTAATTGGTCACAAAAGATCTCAAATGAAGGCATCTTATGTCTATCACCCAAGGCATCCATAGTGGAGTAGAAGGTCGAAGAGAAAATTTGATATTGGCCTCGCAACTTGGAGAGTATAAAAAAGATACATTCATCATTAGTTTTATTTTTCCCACATCACTATAGAAGTGTACGAAGATATTTGAACTTCATTAGGAAGTCCTCAATGGTAGGAAAATTGGTAGGTGTCAAAGATGTCAACTTTGCATCAAATTAAAGTGCCCAAAACTCATTCACTATGCCAAACAAAGTCTAAAATTTGAGCCAATAAGCCCGTGGAGTGGTCAAACAATTCAAGTGAAATAGTAAACTATTTGAAATATTCAGTGTAATCAATCCCATGGCCCCATCCATTTTTTTCCTATGCTAAAGAACCTCAAAAGGGAATGTGGGAATAGGTTGATTCTCATCTAGACATGACCATAAGCCTCTTGATATAAGAAGCCTTGTCATTTGTGCCTTCCAGGTGTGATAGTTGTGTGGCATGAGATGGGTCACAAATGGATCTACCATTGAGAGAGAAGAAGACAGAAGTAGAAGGGTCTTATTCTGAAGTAAATTACAGAAAAGAAAATGCTCCCCCTCCACAATGTATAAATTGGGCATTCTTTACTTAGTGCGATTACAATAGTCAATTTAGGGCTTATTTTTGAAAGTAGTATTTTTGTCTATAGAACTTATAATCTAATTGTAGATCTGGAAAGTAGACAAAAAAATACACTTTCAAAAAAAATAAAACCTGATTATGTGTTCTGATGAGCCCATACTAAGCATTTGAAGTGGCAAAAATTGAGAATTGTGAGTTGCAAAAAAATTCAAGAATAGAGATCTCAAACCACCTGCACCAATGTGTAGATCATGAAATCCTACCCCAAAACAAAAAAAATTGCTCAAAAAAAGGAGTTTGTATGAGGGAGATATCACTATTTGAAAATCACCTCTGTCGTTATTTTTTCTGAATCGCCATCGCCACACCTCCAAAAAAAAAAAAAAAAAGTCCAAAAAATATTAGATATGTTATGTCAAACCTTCTTTTTCCTTTTTCTCCAAATACTAAAAAAAATGTTCTTCCTCCCGATTGAAGAAAAAATTACAAACAAACTAGGGTTTGTGTCTCCAAATCGTAGCTTAAAAAAATCCTTTAAACAAGAAGCAGTAGGGAGGCTCTGATACCATGTAGGAGTTGATGAAATCCAACTCTATAGTCACCAAGATCACCTACATGAAAATATCTTTCTAAAGAGAAACCTAAGAAGGAGGAAGAGCTTGGAGCAAACAATGGAAGAGAAAATATTTCACGATAGAGAAAATGAAATTGCTATGTGAATGGATGAATTTACAATGAGAGAGAGACCAAATATAAAGGCCTCATGGAAGCTTGTAGAAAAATCTAGAAGGAGGTAGAAGATAAGGTTGACAACTAAGCACACTTCCACAAAAAGGTGGAACATGCTAGAAGGGAAAAAACTCCCATGTTGTCAACAACTAACCACTACAACTGTTAAATACTAAATATTAAATAAATGCATTAACCTAAGTAAGCTTAAGTAAATATAATAATAATTAATGATTAATTATTTACTCTAACATATACCACATCCTAGAATATCATCCATCTTCCTCTATCTCACAACTAGAGTATTGATGAAGAAGATAGAGCTCTTGTTCGAATTGATAAGCTACCCCAATCCCCTAGTGTAAGAGCTCAAAATATTTTTGACCACCCTATCTTCCCCAACTAAAGCTTTCCCCCATAATAGTATCATTCAAAAATCATTGATGAGAGAAGACTAGGGGGGTAGAAGAATTTTTGATTCCTTTCAAAACCTCTAAAATTGTATTGGCCAAAATCATCCTTCCCAAACACTCAACCAAAATGATAAAGAGAATGGGTGATAGGGGGCTACCTTGCCTTAACCCCCTTGAGGGTTTGAAGAATGCCAATGAAGAACCAAAGGGGAAGTAGAAATCAACTAGTTAATAAGTTTGTAAACCTTAGAATCAAACCCAAAGACTCTAAGAACCTTGAAGAGAAAATACTAGTCAACCCAATCATAAGTCTTGGACAAGTCAGGCTTGAGGAAAAAGTCTTCTCTCTTGCCCTCGTCCAAAGAGTGGATGACTTCATGAGTAGTCATGATAGAATCTAGGATTTGTCTCCCTAGAACAAAACCAAACTAAAAAGGAGCAATAATAATAGGGAAGATCTTGATAATCCTATTAGCCAAGACATTTAAAATAATCTTGTAGAAAGAGTTGCAGAAGCTGATAGGTTTGAATAGATCCATTGAATCCACCCTTGAAACTTTAGGGATAAGCACTAAGAAAGTAACATTTACCTCATTTAGTAGACTTTTAGGTCCAAAAAACTCTTGAACTACTTTGATAACATCCTAAAGGACCACTTCCCAAAACATTTGAAAATAGAAAGTAGGGAAACTATCTAGACCTAGAGATTTGTCCACAATGAGGGAGAAAATTACTTGCTCAATTTCTAGAGGGGGAGGAATAGACTCAATCATAGAGTTATGTTTTGGATGGATCAAAGCCAAGATATTAGAGATAATATCCTACTGATCTTCTTCAACAAGATTAAGATCTCTCTTCAAAAGATTAGAGAAAAAAGAGATGGCCTTAGCTACTATATCTTTTTCTTCCTCCAAAACAACATCCCACAAATTGATTCTACTAATTTTGTTATGGAATTTGTGTTTTAGAGTAGAGATATGGAAGAATCTCATGTTTTGGTCCCCCTCTTTTAACGAAATAGTTCTCGATCTCTATTTCTAGTAAACCTCCTCTTGACCAATAATATTGTGAAGCTCAGTAGAATAACTTTTTCCTCCTCCAACCTCTCTTAATTATAGAACTCCTTCTAAATAACAGCCTAAATAATGCTAAGGTCCTCTAAGATCTTAGCTATGGATTGGACAATGTTACCAAAATTTGATTTATTCCACTTCCTGATCTTGAGCTTGATATATTTCAACTTCTTGGCCACTTGAACATGATAATAACCTCTACCTGAATGTTCCACCACTCTGAGATATGAAGAGAGATATCTGAGTGGGAAGTCGACATTCTATTGAATCTAAATGGGAATTTACGTTTAATGGAAATGGGGTCCATAGTGAGAGAAATAAGAGAGTGATTTGATCTAGTCTAAGACAATAAAGATAAATTGTAGTAGTCAGAACTCATCCAATCTAAAGATATGAGAGCCCTATCTAGCTACACTTGGATGCAATCTCTGCCAACTCTTCTATTAGACTAAGTGAAGAAACTTCCCTGAAAATCAATATTTAGTAAAGCCAAGTCATTGATGGAATTTGAAAGGTCCCGCCTACTCTCCAGATCTGGAGCCAAACCCCATTTTTTCTCATTGTCCCCTAAGGGGCTATTAAAGTCCCCCATTATGATACAATTTCCCACTTGGTATCTTGTTAAAATATTTATAATATTTACCCAATAGTTTTTCCTACCATTCTTAGAAATAGGAGCATAACCATTCAAAAGAAACAAGCTTTCATGATTTTTGATATTAAGTACTTGAATGAAAAGAATATTACCTTCACTATATAAGACTTGGGACTTGAAAATGTTAGAGTTGAAAATGGTAAATAGACCCCCTAAGGCCCCATCAAAATTCATAGCAAACCACTCCATACTCCTACTGAATGAGATTCTTTCCACAATCTCCTTTTTCATTTTGGTTTCTTGAATAAGCATAAAATCTAGTCTATGATCCCTAATCATATTTCTAATTACCTCTTGTTTGTGGGCTCCATTTAGCCCACATATGTTCTAGGATATAACCTTCATGTCTTCTTTGCAAGGTAGGCCTCTTGGATGGTCTTTTGACCCCCATCTATTGGATTCCTTCTAGTCTCCTCTTTCTTGTTCTAGTTGTGATTGTTTCTTCTAGAGGTTTTAGGTTTTTCTCCAACATCAACTTTCACTCTACTCCAGGTAGTAGTTGGGGAAACTAGAGAAGGGTCTCTACTCTTCTTTTTCTTTCTAACCATCATCCACTCCCCCTATTGCTCATATACACAACTTGCAAAAAGAGCCTCCATTCTAGTTAATTGGCTTGGTGATGAGGATCTAACCATTTTCATCACTCTTGAAACCTTCCCAGGAGATGCCACCCCTAGGCTAAGGCTAATACTAGATTCCCTAGGGGAGGGTCAACACTTTTGAGCTGCATGCTCATGCCCTTCAAGAGCTTGGGAGTCAAGAAATTGAGATATATCTTTTGCTACATAATTAGTGCTAACATTTCTTAACTCCCCATAGAAAAGACCCCTCTTGAAATAATCCTCTATAGGATTAGTAATCTAAGGGATAGAAATAACCTTAGTTTCTCTACCAATAGAAACACCCTTAGTGCTTACCTCATCTATAGTCCACTGTTGAGCTACCAAAGATTTAAGCCTAGCAATTTTCATAATGAAGATTCCTCTAGAATCTTCCCCTTGAACCACAACAACAACCAAAGGCTGGACTCCCACTTGGTCCTCCTATTGTTGCTTAGGCCCTCCTACATGGTTCATGATTTCCCTCTATTGTGAAACCTTATCTCCCTCATTGGTATTCTTTATTTTGTCTTTGGGAATGCCCTTGGCTTTATTCTTATTCTATGATTATTTCCTAGCTTTTTCCTCTAGAAATCTAGGGCATAACTTAGCCACACGGCCTACTTTCTTACAATGGAAGCACACCAATGGGACACTTTCAAAGTCCAGCTTATGAATATATGTTCCTAGTTTAGGGTGAAGATACACAACCTCTAACATGTCTCTACCCTCACTAACCCCAATATAGATCCGAGCATATGCTAATTGTCTTCTTGAAATTGTAATAGGGTTAATGGATAGAAGATCACCAAAAGATTTAGCTATGCAATCAAAAGTATCTTCATACCAAACCTCCATTGGAAGTTCAGGAAGGAAAACCCAAATAGGAGCTTGAACAAAGAAAGAATCATTAAGATCTAGCTTTGTGGTCCATTTCTATAGTGCAAGGGTGGATTGACCAAAAGACCAAGGCCGTACACAAAGGATTATTGTGAGATCTTCCAGACAAGAGAACTTGAAAGAGAGGAAACCCTTAGGCATAGCTACAATCTCAAAATTACCTTTTAGGTTCCATTTTTTCCTAGCATAGGCCTACACAATATCTATATTCGACCTTGGTCTAACAAACTTCCCAACTAGAGAAGAGGCCATAGTAGAAATATTATGGTCTACTATTTCGTTAGGAATCTCTATAGCATATTTCCCCTTTTCCTTGTCTAATATATTCTTTATCTCTAGAAAAGAAGACTTACCTATGGGTTTAATACCAAAGAGAGAAGACCACTAACTAGTTGAATCCACATCCAAGACTTTCCAAGTAGAGTACGGGCCTGACATAGTCTGACCAGATCTCAATGCCCCCTTCTTAGTTTCCTTCCTTGGATCATGTAGGCCCTCATTCCAAAAGGCATGCTTATTCCCCTAGTCATCCTCCTCTTGGAAGGCCCCATAACCCTTCTTTGCACCATCTTGGACTAACTTGCCAGTAGCAAAACTCAGATTTTTGATCTCACCAATTCCCACACCCTCTCAACATGCCATTTTAGGTTCTACTATATTGGGGTTTTTGTTACTAGATATAAAGCTATAATGAAAATTCTTTTTAGTTCAATATTGATAAATGTAATATTTTTATGAAAGAGAATGAAAGTTTATAAAATTACATACTTATTAAACAATTATTTATTATTGCTTCTTGTTTTGAAAATTTCATTTCTCTCAATTGTTCTTAACTTCTTGTAAGATGGAGAATTTATGTTGGCTATGTTAAAAGTGATTATATGACTTGAGAATATGATTTTACTTGCTTATCTGGATGGACCCAGTGTGTGGCAACATTCCTCCTCTCTTGTAGTTCTGAATATTTTGTTGTTGCATTCTTTGGTAATAAGGAATCTAAGTGTTTTTTACCTTGTCTTGTAGTATTGAGTTGTAGTTAGATAAGTTTGTGGTGTACTGTGTGAGGCCTCACCCTAACCCATCATAGCATAGTGATATTTTCATATTTTGAAATTTTATGATTCGATGTTTTGATACAATTTTGGATTTGGTTAGATAGCAATTCATATTATTGATGATGTATGATGAATATATTTTGATGATCATTACTTATGTTTTAGACTAGGACCAATTTTATATGTTCTAATGATTTAATACATATGTTTTCAGTGGTTCATTGTTATGATAGAAACTAAATCATGGTAATACTCAATGTTAAACTGGTTAGGTTTAAAGTAAGAATTTATGTTGATGCATAGATCATGATGTTTTAATGTTGCAAGCATTTTATATGACATTAATTAGAAAGGAAAGGATAATTGAAAGTGAATTATGTATGGCAATTGTTGAATGCAATTATGTAATGTTGATCTATGGTATATATTTATATGTGATTTTTCCTTGGACTACTAATGCTCAAGTTTTGTGTGCACAAAATTAACCATGGAATTTAATAGGAGAACCAAGGCCTAAACATACATGAACACAATAAAGCCAAGGTTGAATCTAAAGGAAAGCTTCAAACCTTGTTGTTGTGTGCTTTAATTTGTAAATGTGAAATGTATGTGTGTCTTAGATTAAATGCATTCTTTTAACTAGTGACATCTCATTGTAATGTATTTTTATGGTCACTTGACACTTGTAATATCCATGTGTAAATTACATGTCAATTAAGGTTTAGAAAGAATTTATTTAACTTAAAATTTAACCCTACTTGAAAGAGTTGTTAAAAGACCCCATAAAGTTGAATTTCGAATTCAAACTTCCTAATGACTTTAGAGGGCTAAAAGGTGGTCCTAAAGTGTCATTTTAGTTACAATTTAGTACCCATATGATAGTATTATAAGTTAGGAGCCTGATTTCACCATAAGAAGGTCTAGATAACTTTAGAGACCCTCCAAACAAGCCATTTTCTAAAAGTTGTGAAAATGGAGTTATTTCATGACATTTTTATCACTCTCATACTTGGCCTTACATTTTTGGAAGGGAAAATAGTGTAAGAAAAGGGGCTTATGTTATTTCCATATTGAGATAGGGGTGGGTTAGAGGTTTTGGAGGCCTTTTAGAGGGCCTTGGGAAACTTAGTGGAATGTTCATCCACTCTCTAATTCTAGAGACATCTAGGGTTTTGGAGATTGGAAGCTAAGGAAAAAGGGATGTCTTCTCAAAATTGATTTCCATTTTGTGTAGGACTAAGGTTGGTTCATCTTGCCACAAAATTTCTTTTCATTTGGAACTTTTATAATGGTGTTGCAAATATGAACATGTAGGAATGTAATTGCATATTGTAAGTAGATTGTTGTTTATGTTGCGTTGGGATGAGTATGAAAGTTTCTTGCATTGTGTTTTATTTCTTGTTTGTGGTATTTGTATTGAATATTGTTTTTGGGTGTGAAGGTTCCACTCACCTTTGGGAGGGAAGAGTAGCCTTGTGTGAAGGGGTTAGTATGGGCTCCATGATACCATACTAATTGTCATTTTGTTATGGGGGTGATAAGGGAAGTTATTCTGAAAGGAGAGTGCACTGTGAATCTTTATGGAGGGCTTGAAATTTTATATTATGTTATTAGAAATGGTATGAAAATATCCTCTTCAAAAGCCTACCTTCTCCATTTTTTTATGGTTCTATTTGTGATCCATTGTGAAGCTCATGGTTGAAGGTGTTAAATGTTGTAATTGTGATGTTCATGCATTTTGTGAAATTTATTTTAAGTTACCCATTTGGGCCTTAGTTCTTGTAGCTTGGTGAGTGGCTTCATAGAGGCATAGTTTGGGAGGTGAGCTTTCCATGGTTTTTTCAATTGAGATTCACATATTTTTTGCATGAAGGATCAAGAGAAAAAATATTGGAATTGGCCCCATGTTGGTGTATTGTGTAAAGGAAAAAGTTGATATGTTGCAATGTACCTTGTAATGGAGAATTCTCCACCTTGTTCATCTTATTTTTTTTCATGCTTGCAAAAGATGTAGTGGAAGGAAGTATGAAGGTTCATATGTAGTGTGTCATTGTTGTATTAAATTATATTTTTATTTCAATAAATTGAGGTAGTGTATCATCATGATAAGTTGAGATGTAATGTGTCCAAATATCATTCCAAAGAGCTAGTCCATTGTAGTCAATAATTCTTGAAGGTGAATAAGAGTGTGTTTTGGATATTTCAAAATGGATTCATGGACTGTTATGAAATTTAAATTTCAAATATACTTGAATTTTATGAGTAGATTTCATAATTGGACTAGTACTATAGGTGAATGTACTCTTATTTTATTGCAATTGTGAAGGAATGAACAAAATTAACATCATAGATGCTCTTATTAATTGGAAATATGTAACATGGATTTATAATCCTTTCAAGTGAATAATGTGTTTTAATTCCTATGCAAGTTTCCAATAGTTTTGATAGATTTTAATATGCTATTCAATTTATATGCATGAACACAACAACATGAATATAAGTTGCTATTAAGTGAAACTAAGATCTTGATATTAATACATAAAGTCAATCAACTAGAGAATATAATAGAAGGAGTTAGAAAATAGAGTGTTCAAAATTTCTTGGGAAAGAACATTTTTTCTCTCTAGAATATGTATGAGAAGCCCATTTAATTCCCCTATCCTAAAAAGGGTCACATGCAAGGATTAAAATTTCTCCAAAGAATATTTCTTTAAGTTAGATAATACCCAAAGATGAGACAAATAAATAAGCAAAAGTGATCCTTAACCTTGGCTCATGTGCATACCATGAGAGAATAGATAGGCATGGCCTATGTATTAAAAATAAGAAATAATAATAGCCTATTATATCTTTTGGGAAGAAAAGAAATATAGTAGCTCTCATAAATATATGGCAACACCCATCTTCATATTAAATAAATAAATAAATAAATAAATAAATAAATAAATAAATAAATAAATAAATAAATAAATAAATAAATAAATAAATAAATAAATAAATAAATAAATATATATATATATATATATCTATATATATATTATAATACCTAGCTTGGGAGAGAGGGTGACTCGCAGGCCCCACCCCTCTCCTGTCACATCACCACCCTCAAGAGTGGGCACATAGTATACATCATAGGAGGAATTCATTAAAAAAAAGAATAATAAAAATTTAAAATGTCACCTTGTGGCATTGGGGAGGGTGCATCGCCACAACTCCACATCTCTCCTCCACACCTTTATTCACCTATTACACCCTCTTCCATTGTACTCTTCCTCTCCCCTTCCTTGACACACCATTGAACACACCCTCCATTAACCTCTTGCATGCACCCCAAACTTCCCTTACCATCCTGCACCTCATCATGTACACATAGAGTGGTTCAAAATTATGACAATAGTTGGGGCTTGTCCCTCCATGGACTTGCGGGTCCTTGATTGACATGCTGCCACCTTTTTTTCCTTGCACCACCCATCCCCAATATTGATGCCACCCTTGTAAATGCATAGGGATTGGGGGTTGATTTAGTGAATAAGTGAGAAGGGTGGGAGAAACAAAAATTTGGGCATGGTGCGAAGTAGATGAATAGGGATTGGGGTAGGTGACTAGGTAGGGATGGGGTGGAGATAGTTAGTGGTGGGAGGAAATAGGAGATAAGGTAAAAATACGAGTTAGTAAGGGGGAAGGGGGAAGGAGGCAGGGAGGGGGGTTAGATAAATATGTTAGTTTTTTTTAATACATAGTATGTTAGTCTATGAGTTAAGGATGTAGGTAGCTTAGTTTATTTATTCAACCTTATTTAGTTATTATATATATATATATATATAATTTAAAATATATAATATTTTATATTTATAAATTAATATTTATTGGCATATATATATGTATGTATATATATTCAAGATCTATGATTATAAATTGATATATGTATTTTTCTTTTGGTGCGTAAATGAATACATAATTGATATAAAATTTAAAATGTATATACATTCTTTAAGGCTTAGCACTTGTATCAATGCAACTTATGAATGCATCATTGTTATAAGTTCATGTTCCATGAAAGTTCATTAGAGAGTAGGTTTTATATGGAGTGATGAGAGGTAAATATTAATTCAACAAATATTATGAATAAGAAGAATAAATGTAGTTGTATATATTTTAAGTAGGACATGGATTGTTGTTAAGATTCACACACCTATGCAATAAGACTTATAATTGGGGAGAAGATTTGGTAAATATTATGTTGTTATTGGATGTTGGTAAAAACCCCTTTAATGATTAATAATTATTTACCTAGAGAGAACACAATTATTCTAATCTAGCTTATGGTATGTGAAAATTAAAATTAAGGAGTTATCTCAATTAGGGTAATGACATTATGGAGAGATGAAATTAGATTCATAAATTTTAAGATGATGTGATTATGGGACTAGCATTGTCATTATCGAAGTATCCCCTAACATATTAATTAAACATTATAATTGGAAAATGTTAACAAGCCTAGCACTCCTTTAGTTAAGTTGTAAGTATCAAAGTCATTCAATGCTCAACAAACATTGAAAATACCTTAGAGACCATAAGTATGTACACCTTGAATACTCAAGTTATAGACAATCTAGTTGTAATGTGTTAATATCATTATGTGATTAACCTAGGTTTACTTTCCAAAAGAAAAAATTGATGTGTTTTGCCCTGGATTTTGTGTATGACATATTGTCACCTGGGGTGCTTGGCTTCTATTCTTGGATCACAAGCTTCCAAGAGTAAGCCTAGCCTTTGGGGGGAATGATGTAGTGCCTCTCCCATTTGATTTTTGCAAGTCATCTTGATGGATGCTATTTTGATGATCTTGTGTTGTAAGTGATCATTGTTGGAACCCGTGAGTGGTCTACACCCTTGGGGTGAATTGATTATATTGATTCTTTAGCTAGTTGTTTATGCTTCTACTTGATTGATAAGATTACGGTTAAGGATTATCGATAGATATTGTTAGATTTATTGTGATGTTCTTATGCTATGAATATTTACATCGTTCCTAGAGTAAATCTTTTATTATGGTGCAAATAAATGATTTAAATGGACTATTTTAATGAAATCAATTAAATGATTGTTTATGTGATTTCACACTCTATTGCTTTAGCTATATTAGTATCATTCATCTATACTTTATTGGGTTGTTTATTGTTCCTAATTTATATCCCTAACAATGGCACATGTAGTTAGTGATTCGACTGTTCATACTAAGCCAATGTTGTCCCTATATGAGCAACACATATGTGTTAATTAAAATAATAAACCCTCTAGTTAATTGGTAAATCTAAACTCATTATGCATTTGTGACTAGACCACTGAAGTGTCTGTGCATTTAGGAATCTGCAGTGGTCACAAAAGTTATTTAATTATTGTGGTTTCATATCTTAAGGGGAATTTTATTTTGATTTAAATTATTTTAAATGACTGTCAACTTGCTGTAGTTGAATTCCAAGCAATTGGAATTACCAAATTTATTTGGGTTAAGGGAGCTAATTATATTATTTAGTTTAAATAATATAATTTATATGCCACTTTGTAAAAGTGCATAAATGGGCTAAAAGTGAGTTTATTCTCATTACACACAATTTTAATTCAGAATTTTGGAGCAAATCCTCCAAAAACCCTCTTGTGAGCCATCCTTGTGTTGTTCATCATGGGAGATTGGCTTGACGAATTGATGCAAGAGTGGTCTCATTGGGTTTGTAGTGGGAAAATCTCCATTTGTCAAATATTCCATCAGATTTGGCGGCTCATTTATTTTATTGTGGCCTTTTCCAGTTCACCCACTTGGCTATGAGGTAGAGCTCTTTCATCTTATTGTTTTGACTCCATTTTTGTTCTCATTTATTTATAGCAAATTTATTGGAGGTTGAAACCTAGTGTTCCCCTCTATTCTAGTATGCTACTTCTAATCAGTTGGGCAGGTATAAACATTTTAGTATTTTTAGGAGTTTTAGTTTGAAGTTTTTAGTTGTTATGCTATCCATTTTTTCATATGAGATTAGAAATTATTTTTTATTTATTTTTTGGAGTTTGGAAACCATTTGGACAATGGGTTTTAGTTTCATTGATTTTAAAAAACATTAATTTTTGAGGAATTTTTACATCACCTCATTTTGTGTGCCATGAAGTTTTCTTGGGTATTTCTTGACATTAATCTTGGTCATGGATTTGGAATGTATATTTGGTTTCCAATTCAACCATAGTTTTCCTTTGCATAATTGGGATTAGTGTAGAATTCATACTCCCAGATTTAGGTCAGCTTAGTGAATTCATGATGTTTGGGTTTGTTGTTGCCTCATTAGGATTCATGTCAAATTCATACTCCTAGATATAGGCCGATTGATTGAGATTTTTACTTGTATAGTTTTTACATTTCTCATATTCAACCCTTTCATTGGTATTATTTGATTACATTCATGAAGTTGGTTGTGCCCACATACAAGCATGCACATGTGCATATGAAAAGATCTTTTGGGACCCAAACTCCCAGATATAGGCCTATTGACGGATTGTTAATTTGGAAGGGTTGGGTTGGGAACTTGCATTACCTATAAACACTCATCATGTGATGACCATGGGTATGTAGGGTAGGTGGTGGAGTGACTTCTCTCCAGTACCCTAGCCCAAAAGTGGCCGACAAGGTAAGTTGAAGAGGTTCTAATAAGTGATAACCAAAATTAATTAATGGGAATAAACTTAATGATAAGATAAGATAATACTTGTATTGTATGTGGCCTTCTTAGAGAGTTGATTTACCATACTATACAAGGGAAAGGGTTCATGGCCTCTAAGGGAGTTGATTTTATTGCACAAGAGTGTGTGGCCTCCTATTAGAGTTTACATTACTGCACTGGGTATGTGGCCTCCTGGGGGAGTTGATTTACCATACGAGTTTAGCTCAGGCTTTATGATGCCAAGAGAATTACACTCCACTTGAGTCCTTACCTAGTTATCATTGGTGGGTCTAACTAGTGACCTAATGTACTACATTGTCTTCATGATCATATATGTTGGTATCATGTTCTTGATTGGAGTGTGTTAGCCATGGGTGATTGTCTTTTGTGATTGTGGTCAAGTCATTATGTCCATGAGCATGGTGGGTGTGGGCCTATGGGTAAAATGTGGTTGGGAGACATAACTACCTATACCACTATTGGGGACTAGCGTACAAAGATGGTCTACTTCTAGTTAAGGCCAATGTTGGATATTTACTTGGTACTTTGGTGCATCCAGAGTATATTCTCTTGTAATTTATGTTATACTTTGGATGCTTTTGATATCATGTTTAGGTGATTATTAGTATGTTACTTGATGCATTCCTTTATCATGATGTTGTATCATATTTCTTAACTGATACTTCTTACCCCTTCTTTGGATTAGTGATGCTATTGGTAGATTAGCATGTTAGATATTTCTTAGTTCATGTGATGTTATTGGATAGATTATTGGTAAGAAAGATCTCATGAGATAACTCCAATGATCTTATTGGAAAATTAAGATTCATGCTCAGAAGTATGGTTAGGGTACTTGAGGTCTCATGATGCCATTATGGTAGGGAGGAAACAAGTTTAGAGATAATATCTTACAGTTCAATAGTCCTTATTACTATGATGTTCCTCACATTCATGTTTTTCTTATGATGATATGGTTTAGATGGATAGATGATTTTTCTTCATTATTCTCATATGTTAGGGTTACTTTATCTTCTTTTATGAATTTGAGTGATTAATCCTAGACTTTAGTGGTTTCAGTACTCCTTGATGTGGAGATTCTAACCCTACATTTCCTCTTAGTTGGCCAATTGGCCTTATGTTCTAAATTTGGGCAATATTTGTTCAGTATGGTGTGATATTGGTAAAGTATCACACTATAGTAGTGAAAAGTATTGTATGATATTGGAAAAGTATCGTATGAGTACTACATACAATATCATACAATACTAGTAAAGTATTGTGTGGGTACTATATGAACACTAGTACATACGACCTCCATTTTGGACCAAAATTTTTGACGATAGGCCAATTTGGCTTGTCAAATTAACTTTTTTCAATATGATCCTAATAAGGTTAAAATTTTGATCGAACTTAATTTTTTTCATCAAAATTTTGATGACACTTAAGGTTTATGTCAAAGTTTTGATGAAACTTAAGTTTATTATTAAAATTTTGACATTGATGAGATATTAAAAAAATAAAAATTAAAGTAAACATTTCATTTTGTATCTGGTAGATTGCAAGTGCATGTTTAGGAGGGTTTCTATGTATTATCTATAGGCAAAGGAAAGCATGGCTTAAGTCAGGTAAGAGATCCAACGACACCCATTATTTTACTTTAATAGGTTTAAAGCAACCAGAGACAAGGATTTCAATAGGTTTTTAGTACATAATTTTTGGAGAATGGAAGGGAAAATGAATAGTTTGAACATAATAATCACAAACTATAATCCATAATTCATGCGACCTAAAACAAGAATGCTCGATCTGTACTCTTCTTCTATTAAAATCAGAGCTACTTATAGATTATACCAATTTACAGACAAAAAAATTCATTTAAAACATAAATTAAATATAATAAATGCTATATCATTCTAAATTTATAAAGGTAAACTTCAAACTCATCGAATCCCATTCCTATAGAGCTTTTCATAAAAATGGATAATGACTTGGTGCACTTGCACAAAAAAAAGGAACCTTGTGAATCAAAGTCCCTTCTCTAGACCATATGAGAAAAATCTAGAAAGGTCTATTTTCACTCTCTTTGATGTGAACTTAGGAACTTGTAAGCACTCAAAGGAACTTGCACAAACATAAGTAACCTTGAATTTTTTTCAATCATTTTTTTTTGGCTCTAGATCTAGGGTTCTATTATTTTGGTGTGTCTTGTATTCAAAACCAAAACTAAGTCAAGTGTCTTAGTTTTTTTGTCAATTACCCATGTGGTAGTGTATTCAAAGTCCACATTTAACTACTTCCAATAGTGAAAATGTTGAAGGGTGACACCCCACCAATTACATACATCAACATGTCTTGCATTAGATATATGATGTCCACCTGATGTGTTTAGAAGGATGCTCATGAAATGAGTAGAATGTGTTCATGTTTTATGTTCTTATCAGAGAAGAACAATGAGATATATATAAAACAAAAGGTTTTAATGTGTGTACCTCCTTAACGGGCTTTGCTAAGGTCCCTAGGAGTGGATGTGATGAGGGAGCATCTTCAGTTCACTTGAAATCTTGCATGTTTGAGAGGGATTTTGGTTAAGGGTTATGTGGCTTGGTGAATACTAGGAGCTCGACATGGTCTTGGGAGCTCGGCATGGACTATGGAGCTTGACATGGTCTAGGGAGCTCAGCATGGTCTATGGAGCTCAGCATGGTCTAGGGAGCTTAGCATGGTCTATGGAGCTTAGCATGGTCTTGGGAGCTTGGAATGGTCTTGGGAGCTTGGCATGGTCTAGGGAACTTGGCATGGTCCAGGGAACTCGGCATGGTCTAGAAGCTCGGCGTGGTCTTTGGTTTCTCGGCATGGTGTTTGGAACTCGACATGGTCTTTGGTTGCTCAGCATGGTCTAGGAATTTGGTGTCTATTTCAGGCTATATAACTAATTTTACATAATTATTTAAAGGATTAAAATTTTAGATATTGGAGAGGGTGTAGATTTCTACCTATGATTTGAAGTTCAAGTTCTAATTCATTCGGAGCTAGGAGATATCACAATTTTACTAAGACATCAATTTTGGGAATTTAATTATTGTAGGAGGCTGACTTGTGTCATTTAATTTATGTATTTGTATTTAATTTGTGTTCTAGGCCAACTTGTGGCTTATATTGGTATAAATAGGGGTTGGGTGGGGGGGGGGGGGCGGTCTTTAGGCATTAATCATCCATTGTGGAGAAAAGGAGGAGCTTGGGAGAGTGAATTTTGAGAAGGGCTAGTAGCTGGGGCTTGGAAAACAAGGAGAATGCTTGGTGGGCTTTTGAGCTCAAGTTGAGATCTTCCTTGGAGGTTTCTATTAGAGTGTGGATCTAGACTAGCTAGGGTTTGGGTTTGGATCTTGAGGGAACTTGCATAACTATTACTTTCTTTGTATCTGGCTATAACCGAGAAGGCCTTACAGCCCGACACATTACATGTAATCAATTATATTTTATGAATATATTATTATGATTTGGTGTTAGATCTTACATTTTTGCTTCTTGTTGTTGTGTTTCCACTACATGGTTATATAGTTGGGGGCTAGGACATCTCCTTTGGGGACTCCCCTACCTTGCACTATGTCAGGAGGCTAGGGTGTGTGTATTGTTTTCCAGCAGTTGAAGCAAAAGATTAAGAAGTGAGTCCAGATCCAAGCTTAGTGATCGAGATGAAGTTTCCTATCCAACAATAGTGGAATAGCTAGAGGTAAAGGTAGAAGCAATTTATGATAGTAGTGGACCCAAATGTAGAGTCAATTATTGAAGCAAGAATAATAGCATAAGTAATTTATTCCATTGATTAAGTAGTTAAATACTTGGCATCAGTAGCATATCCTATAGTAGCATACCTAGTAACATATCCAATAGCATCAGTAGAACCATTAGTAGCAAAGAAAAAGACATAGCTTATCTATATCCTCCAACATCTCTCCTCATGCCATAGAATAGTAGGGTGAACCTTGCTTCCCTAGGGGCTACCATTAATTGACCTACTAGACTTTATATAGTTGGGGGGGGGGGGATTGTAGGGGGTAAAAGCCTTCTCAGGTAGAAGTGTTAGAGGCAATACCAATTGTTCCAACATTTGAGCTATTAGTAATAGAGCTAGAAGCACCAATATAAGCATAACCTAGAGCACCTAGAGCAAAGACCCCACTATTCTATTTTCCTAGGGATGCAAGAGTAGCACTTATAGGTCTAGACATTATGGTTGATCCTGTAGGGTGATTCTCTTGGTTAGCCAGAACCAATTTCCCCAGTAGAATACCTTTGCACCTATATAAGATCCAAAACCACCAGCATCAAAGCCCTATAGGGGCAACACTAATAGCATAGGTCTATTTTGCTAGTAGGAGCAACAGTAGTATGCCAAGTAGAGTAAGAAGCAAGGGTTGGAGAATCTAGGGCATATCCTGAGGTATAGGCATAGGTAAAACCATAAGCTATTTCCAAATTGGAGCAGTAGCCCTACTATTTTATCCCCCTTTGAATCCCCCTATAAAACAATTTTCTAGTGGCAGCTAATATTTGTAGGAATCGCTCGCCCCCTACATGTTGGTGTAGATTTATAAAATAGTAGGGACCAACCCATAGCCCATAGAATTATAAGACCTATTTAGGGGGAATTATAGGTAGGGTTCCCCCCCTCCCCCCCTATAAAAACCAATTGAGGACCTTTACTATATAGGGGAATTATATAGATGCCTATAGAGAGTAAGGGCCCTCATCTAAATAGTTGTAAAGGTTGGGGGGGGGGGGGGGGGGGGGGGTGGTGTAGAGGCATAACATAGTTGGTGAGAGAGGAATGATGAGATGTACACAAAAAATGATGAATCTATGTGTTTTTTTATATTTGTAAAGAAAAGATGAATATATATCTTTTGATGAGGGATATATAGGACAAGGTGAATGTCATTCTCAATGTCAAAAAACAAAAACACTATGATCATGTTATTCAAAGGTAGAATTTCTTATTCTAATTATGTTACTTTACATCCTAATCATCCCTCATAGCATTTTGGAATTCTTGCCATTATAGTTTTGTGAGAAATCACAGGACTTCATTAGTATTACATTCAATCTCTAGTATTTTCTGATTTTTAATGGTTAAGAATTGTTATTCTCATGGAAAACAAAACAAAAAATTTTCTCGACTTCCAATGATAAGTAAGAAAAGGGAATAATTAACATTCTAAGGTCCAATTATGGTAGTCTATTACCTCATAAGAGGCATATATATGTGAAAGAGATGAGGGAGGAATATATTCTATGTAGAAATCTTATTTTCATTATAATTTGAGAAGGTAGAGTTTGAAAGGGTCAAATCATTTTTAATAAATTAAAAAAATGAGGATAGAAGAGAGTAATTAAAATTTGAAAAGGTAGATTTTTGAAAGGGTCAGATCAGTTTTATAAAGTAAAAATGATAGATTAAGGAAGTGTTTCTAATGTGAAAGAACAATAATGATAATAGGAGAGTTAGTAAGGATAAGATAGTTTGATTTGGAGAGATCTTTGTATCAAAAATATATAATTTAGGTTGTTAAATATTCTTTGGAATGATTTAGTTTCAAACCATTCTAAATTAAATTTTTATTTCTAATATTTGAATATTTATTCTTGAATTTTAGTTTTTATCTCTTTATTTGGTTACTTCTTGTTGTTTTACAATTTTAGTATATATAGATGTTTTTGTTATGCATCATTTTTTTATTGGGCTTCATACTTTTTTCTATCTCACTTTGTAAAAAATGTGCCAATTTTTTTTTTAAAGTCATCTTCAAAAACAATAAAAGAATAGCAAATAGCATCAAGAAACTAGAAATTAGAAGATAAGAAAACATAAGGAAAGCATGAACACCACATCAAAAGGAGGTAAAAAATAAAATAAAAACACAAAACATACAACCCATGAACCATAAAACCACAACCTGATTAAAATGATTTGAATTTAAAATGTTTCACGGGGCACTAAAAAACTCATTCCAACAATTATTTACACAATGAATCGAATTCATCTATTGGTAGATAGGCTTGTCACTTTGAAACTCTTGACAATGTGCCCAATGGAAGTGTGAAAAACTAAATACAACTATAGGATAAAGAATGAGCATGGTAAAGGAAACATTCACCCTTCTAAAATGATGAAAGCTATTTTGTAATTCTAATTATGAATGATAATCATAATTTAATGTTGAGTCATCATGTATACTTTATTAATTTTTCCTCAATCAACTCTTTACTCTTGCAATGGCATAGAAGGGGAAGGCATGCATATAAGCCAAGTTCCATTATTTAGCTATACAAGTTGTCACTAATAATCTTTTCCAAGTCAATCAACTAAATTCCTTCATAAGTGATGGTGATATAAAATATCCAACCTTCACATTCACGAGAATCCTTATTTTCCACTATCCCATTAAGAAATATGGCTATGTTATTAATGTCATGTGTCAATAAGGACATAAAAAATACTTTTGAAATTTGCAATTTCCCTTTCTTAGATATCATGAGCCAACTTGTAGATATGGTGTTGAGGCATTGGTCCTTATTATGAATAAAATATTCCTCTACATACTCCTTGTTTACATTTGTGATCGTACTCCTTGTTGGTATTTGTGATAAAAAATTAGACCTTGGAGTAAGCCTTACTACCACTCTATCATCAACAATCACTACTTGTTTAGGAATCAAATTATATGATTAAATGCATTATAGTACAAGTTATAGACACTAAACATGCTAAGATGTTATTATCATTATATATTTATATTGTATAATTAATTTGATTTCTTTATATGTCACCCTTACTGAAGAGATACTAAAATTTAATTATGTAATTATTTTTTATTATATACAAGATACTACTAATGCTTGTATGTTTATATATGATATGATTTTATAGCTTGAATATTTTCCTGTGAAGAAAGTCCATGCCTAACAATACAAACCCATAACAAAATAAGGTTACAATTGCTAGACTGTGGTCTTACTTCAAAGTAAAAGGTGATGGAAAAAGTTATTCTCCTTGTAAAAAATGCAAGGGCTTAAAGAATCAAAGGATTCTAATTGCAACAGCTCAGAGACATTGTAGGCAACATGATCACATTGAAGGGGGAAAGGATTTTAATCCTTTGGTGAATGTGGATTTCAAATAGGTGGAACATGGAGGTATGAATATCAAAGTAGAACATAATGCTCCCATGGAAGAAGATGATCCTGAGGTAGAGAACACAATTGAAGATGTTGGTATTGGCACAACTAATAATGTACTAGAGAACATGATTGAAGAAGATGTTACTGGCACAACTAATGAAGATGATGATAGTAGGAAATCTAATGATGATGATGAAGATAACCTTGATATAATTATAATTGAAAAGGCCAATGAGCCCCTATACCAGGACTCCCAAACAACGCTTCTCTCCATTGTATTGTTGTTAATGAACTTCAAGGTTATGAATGGTATACCCAATGTAGCAATCTCACTTATGCTAAGCTATAGTGTCATTTTTGTCATCTTCTATGTTAGCGTACCATCAATGTTCTTTATACTAATAATTTTTTTCCATAAGTTGATAGGTGAGTGTTTCTTACCACCATCAAACATTCTACCTCACTCTTACTAAGAATTATTGACCATTATGAAAGATATTGGAATGGAGTATCAAACAATACATGCATGTCCCAATGATTATATTATATATAATAAACAACATAAATTTGCAATACAATTCCATGATCATCACATTAGTAGATATTGATCAGATCAAATAACTAAAAAGATGCCTCGTAAGGTTTTTTGGTACATTCCCATTATTCCACATCTACAATGATTCTTCATGTGCACTAGCTTGGTGCAATTATGGATTACCAGGCACTCAATAGAAGTCATGATGACATTATGTGAATGCTTATGGATGGTTATGCATTTAAGGAAATAGAAGATAGATGATTAGTATTTAAAGAAGAACCTCATAATTTGAATCTTTAATTGGTAGAAGATGATGTCAATCCATTTGGAGAGATGAGATTAGCTTACTCATTCTAGCCTATTTTTGTTATTAACAATAACATTCCTCCTTGGATGTCCATAAAGAGGGAGTGCATAATGTTGGAAATAATTGGACTAACACGTTTTTGTGGTATGTAAAATTGTTAACACATATTTTTCGTATGTAATAGTGCTAAAAAATTTTTGTTTTATGTTTAAGTTGCACATGATAATTGTAAATATGAATCTTCTAGTACACATGTCATCCAATTATACACGATCTTGTAGATCTTCAGAAAAAGGAAAAAATTGCATGTCCAATTTGTGGTCCAAAGATGAAATCTTGACATTCAAATTTTTTAGGAAAGTAGGTGTTTGATGAGAATAGACACTTTCTCCACAAAAATCATAATTATCAAATTACCAAAAAATATCTTTTCAATGGGAAAGAAGAGACAACATCAAAATCACAAAGAATGACACCTCACATATGGAAGTGGAATACAATAGAATGAATCATCGAGGTAATGTAATTCTATCTGATGTAGGTTTTAATATGAAATTAAAATTTGAATACTATCTTTTGTTTAGTAATGATGTAATTGATGTTTGTGAAGGTCATCAAGGCATTGATGGAAAACTTCCAAAAGAACTTAAAAGCTATCCTAGACAATTTAGTAGGTTATCATACTAGGAGAACCTCCTAGTCATGCATTTTGTGTGATGCTATACATATTGGAAAGAATATAACAAAGACATTATAGAAAATATTGAATGGAAGGCATGACAAAGAAAAATTGGTCAAAATTTGTAATGACATTGATGAATCCAATCATGCATTAAATTTTTTCCTTGAATCATAAAGCAATGGAAAATAGATTAATAAGAGTGTCATTCCTTGGTTATTAACACAACAAAAAATTGACGACATAGTTGAAGCCATAAAAAAAACTAAATTTTCCATAGGATTTGCTGCAAACATAAGTAGTCTCATATCAAAGAAAGGTGATTTTGGGTTAGGGTTAAAAATTCATGATTGACATACCTTCATCAAGGTAAGTCATGTTCTTCTCTATTTACAATAAATTTCTAAAACATCATGTAATTTTCATTGTTTGATTTTATAATATATTGAAAAGATCATTGTATTATTATTGCAGTATGTTCTACCTATATCTCTCCCACACAACTTTGAGAACATGAGTGTCAAAAAAATTATACATAATATTGGGAAATACATGAGGTTAGAAGTGTTATTTGTTAGATTTTTTATATAGATATTATTTTTGCATCTTGCTATTCTTTTTTGTATTTTATTGTATATTTTTTTTAGAGTCTTGTTAATATGTTTTTGCATGATGAATATCTTCTGGGTGATTGCCATCTAAAGAAATTGATAAAAAATACATAAAGCATTGGAAGAGAACAATTCCTCAACTTTTGTGTGAGATGCAAAAGTGTCAGCCTTTAATTTTTTCAATGCACAAGAACACTACCTCATACATCTAGTTGAGGAGATTGAATTTTGTGGACTTATACCAACTAGGTCAATGTGGATGGTTGAGAGGCACTTGAAATTTTTGAAGAGCTTGGTTTCACAAAGTGCACATCCTGAGGGTTCCATAGTCAAGGGATATATAGTGTACTAGATCATAGTTTACATTAGTGAATATCTTCCTAAGTTTGCATCAAAGATCCATGTAGATCACATTTGGGATCCCAACTCCATTAACATATTTGAAGGGGAGTACTTGATGGGGAAAGGTAGATTGAGGAAAGTGAGAGGTAACTATAATATTTTATTGTAGTTAATTAATTCTTATCCATCATCAATATAAGTTGTTTCTAACTAGTCTATTTATTTTATATTGCTTCTCGTGAGTGAGATGCACTTCATTTGTATATTGCAAACAATCTTGATTGGATAATGGTATGGATTGAATGATATCAATAAAATGGTCACTCATTAACATGGGAAGGTGTTACTTGATTGGTTAAAGAAGCTCATTGTAATAGAGATTCCAATGTTAAGCCAATGGAAATTGATCTAGCAAATAGTTTAAGAGGTGGAAAGGTACATATAAGTTAATCTATCATGACCCATTTGTTTAATATCAACTCACAGATAGATGTATAATTTTGACATGTTTGAAAAATAATAGGTCAAGCACCACAAAACTATGTACTATAATGGTCGTAGATTTCACAAAAAAAAGATGGATGACACTAAAAGAACTTGTGATTTTGGGATAACTGTAGTCTTTGAGGTCACCAATATTTTGTCTAGAAACAACATGCATCATTAACAATCTAAAAACATATACTATGGCATTTTGGAGGATATAATTGAGTGTAACTTTAATTCCTTCAAACTAGTTCTATTCATTGTCAAATGGTATAGGATATGATTGAATAAAAATGATCTTGATAGAACTATTATTGAACATGATAATGGATTTACAATGATTAATATAAGGTCATTTGAGACTATTGGAAATAAGCCCTATGTTCTTCGAAGATAATATGAGAAAGTGTTTTACTTTGGCATTTCACATAAATTGGGTTGGTCATTTTTCATTAGACACAATCCAAGAGAAAGACTAGTAAAGTATAATGTGATTGAAGAAAAAGATATTGAAGAAGTGGAAGATGAAGTATACGATGATGATGGTGAAGATGAATAAGAAGATGATGATGATGGTGAAGCTATTCATGATGATGGTGGTGGTGGTGGTGGTGGAAATTATGACGATGGTGTTGATGGTGATGGTGATAATGAAAACAATGATGATGATGACAACGATGATGGTCATAGTTAGATGTTAATGGGGAATTTAGAGTGATGACGAATGGAACATTTAGTTAGATGTTAATGGGGAGTTTAAAGTGATTATGGGGGGAGGCCAAATAAGATTACACCTTCATGTGGTTGGTCTTTTTAAGTAGAGAATATGAAAGGATTCTTGAAACCAAGTGAAGCTCAAACTAAACCTATCAAAACTAAACACTAATTTATGGTCCCATCATCAAGTGGTTGGAGAACTTCACCATAGTGACTAAAAAATATCATTTCTTCCATGTTGGTGTAGATGTGTCTATGATATTCATTTCTATAGACTCCATATCAATTTCCACTATAGTTTCATTGCATCTCTACAACATAAGTTCTAATTGCTACATTTCCATACTGAATCACAATCATCTCTTCTATGATAAATATTATCAATTGGTAAATAGACTTGTCACTTTGAAACTCTTGAAAATGTGAAGTGGAATAAAAAGGATCTTCATAAACTCAGTTCTAAGCTTCTTGTTAGTTCTAATTTACTCCTTTGGTCATCACCAAAACTCACCTAACATACTTTTCTTAACTTTATAATGAGGCCCTTTACAACACCCAAAAATTGCCTTCTTTTCCCAACATGGTTTCTCTATCCTAAATTTCTTAAAATTGCTCCTTTCTTTTCAAGGTCTTAGAGGAAGTTCAATAAGGTCTAAAAATCTTGGTTTTATCTAAAATAAATAATCAAAATGACCCCAAACTCCCTTTCTCTACCAATTTCTAAACTAGCTAGTTACTTCCTAGTAGCCCTTTGCAATTAGCCCTCCAAACAAGGTTTTTGAGCTTTAATTTGTAAGATTTCTAGAAAACCTACCAACCTATTCACCATGTAGGATACCCATTTTTAAATTGCATAGGATATTAGTGGTTTGACTTCCAAACTCTATCTGTATAACACAAATCCCAAAATGGAGGGTTTCTAAGGGTTTTGAAGCCTTTCTTGGTTGTATGCATCTAATGAATTTGTAACACCTTTCAATGGATTAGTGGAACCTTCCCCTTTCTATTTAAGTACCTCATTTCACTTCTCTTTCATCTACAAAAGAAACCATTCAATTATCTTGCTTCCTATACATTTGGCAAACACATTTCTTCATTTATCTCTAGCCAGATTCACCATCAACCCACTTAGGGCTTGCTAAATTTCACAAATTCACTATCACTAACTCCAAAATTTTGTATCTTAAAATATACTGAGTCTACCTACTTTCTCCAAGGTTTCATGAGTTTTTAACTATGGTGATAAGAATTAGATTGCATTTTGTAAAAACTATCCAGTTACAAGGAAAAACTAACATCACTTAGCAAATTGAATGTAATATATACAAAACTCGATGGAGGGAAAACAAGAATTGTACAAGAACAATGATAAAAATAATATTAACTCCTATTTACAATAAAATTTCCCATTAAATCACAAAAAAAATGAAAAATAGGTGAATACAACATTTTTACTATGAAAAATTCGATTTGATATTCAGTTTGAGAAAATTCTTGTCTCTAGCTAGCACAACTACCTTTGAAAGGCTTATATGTGATTTCAAGATTATTATCAACTTAGTGAAGGTGAAAACTAAATATTATTTCAAACATCCTACCTATTTTCCAAAGTTGCAACATTGCAACATTTCAATTTTTCCAATTTTTGCAAAGTTGACAATTGCATGACAACTTTTGGATTCCTTGCCACAATTGGAGATAAAATGCATGTATTATGTTGTTTCAAAACTTATTACATCTCACTCCACCTTTCTTCATGCTTGTGATCATATTGTGGTTGTTTGACCACCTTTTACCACCTAGGAAGCTCTTTGAGAGTTTGAGAAAGAAAATGAATGCAATGAATGCATGATGCAATATAAACCAAAAATTTAGGTAAAATATAGTCTTGGGTTGTTGAGAACCCCTCATTCCATATCTATGACCAAAAATTGATTCTTGAAAGCCAAAAATGAGGTGCTCTTTCACCATTTTCACCCAAAAAGAAAGCAATTGCCATGGGACAATAGGGGTAAGTAGTTGAGGATTGATTCCTTTCTTCTCGAAGTTAGTTTCAGGGATCCAAGTAGCCTCATTATCAAGTGTGTCCTTCCAATTGATAAGGTAATCCATGTATGTCTTGCATCTTATTTTTTTCCTAATCCTTTAACTAAGAATATTTTCAACTTGAAGGGGTTTATCCTTTTGCTTTGGCAACTTGGTAGTGCTTTGAGAGAGGTTTGAATCTACTTGTGAGATGGATGGAATGGTCCCTTTATACATTGTTAAATCTTCCACATTGAATGTAACCAAAATATATGATGCCTTTACATACCTTGTTGAGAATTTTGCACTTAATACTGATAATTTTTTTGTCTTCTATTTCTATTTCATAGCTATCTAAAGTAATTGAAGAAACACTTAAACTGTTCATTGGATCTACATCAAACACTTTTTTTTCTATCTGTGAATTGATCCTGTAAGTGAACATATTCAAGAGAAATTGGTGATTAATATGTTGGATATCCTTTACTATTTACGTTTGAAATAAAAATTAAAATATTACACTTGAGTGGAACAAATTAATGGAGATAGTATTAGATAATAACTGTGTCAATCTCTTGGTTTCAGGCAATGCAAAAGGAGGCCCTAGTTCAATATGGAATCTCAATTGATATGCATAGGACATCACATGGGGCTAAAAAATGCAAAATGTTTACATTTTTTATATATAAGTCAATAATGTAAACATGGTGCAATTTTTTAGCTCCACCTATTGTCCATGCATATGGAACACTATTGTATATGCATTCTTGATTTAGAGTGGTTGAATCTTATTTTGAATGGGAGGGAGAGAAGCCAAAGACATATGGATGCTTTAGCGGCTACAGACAATGATTCTTCACTATTTACATTGTAGTTCTATTGTTGATTTCCTTATTTTGACTATTGCTACATTCTACATTTTGATGTTATTAAAAGTAATAGTTTCCTTTGTTGAAATATGTCATGATTTCATTCACTAAAATTGATCTCTGCTAATTGCAACCATATTGGTAACATGCTGATCTTAGTCTTCATAAAGTTGTTGTTATAATACTATGGATCCTAATATGCATATAGCACACTCACCGGAGCAACAAAACTAGAACATATCTTGAAACTTTTCAATGGCTTTTGTAATGCTAATTGATTATGATTTGGTTGTAGGGTACTGAGAAATAACCAAATGAGAAATTGAGGTTGTAGGGTAAAGAAAGGATCTCCATCATTTGAGGGTAATTCTAGGTAAGGACTAAATCTATTCATGGTTTGGATCTAGAAGGAAAGTATCAATGATAATGTTCTCTAAGATTCTTGCATAATGTTATTTTGTTACATGTTTGGTGCTAAATGACAGATGTCAATAGATGATTTTCTTCTTCTTATTCCAATTGGATAGAATGTTATAAGGAAACTCTAATTGTAGTAATTTGTAAAGGATAATATTGAAAAATAAAAAATTTTGCTGATCCCCACTTGAAAAGAGTTTGAATCCCATTTTATATCTTGCAAGGATGCAAAGAGACACACCCCTCCAAGCAAAGATTGGTTGGTTGTAAGTGGGTGTTAGAAAAAATGGTTAAATAAGGATAAGTTCTCAACCATCTGTAAGGTAAAACTTCTCACATCATCTACCCTTACCAATGTCACTATTAAAAATTCAAATCCTTAAACACTAAGCACTCAAACTTTGATTAGTCCATCGACTATTGATCATATTGCAAGGTCCAACTTCTGATCTCAGTCACATTTTTTGATCACACTCTCATCATGGGACATCTTGTCCTTCCCTATGTCTACAACCTTAGGCTATTCAAAAAAACTATTTTCCATCCTTAATGCCCATTGACAACTACCATCACTATCATCATGTAGACAATAAATTGTAACTTTCCCTCTCTCCCAACCAACCCACATTACATCTTTTCATTTATCCAGTCCTTAGATCAACACGTGACAAATACGATTCTTATGATTTTTTTTTAACAAATCAGGGCTATCATCAAAATTTTGATGACCATTAATTGATCTATCGATGATAGTTTTCATTGATGACATGGAAACACCATCAAAACCTCATAGGATTTTGACAACATTTTGTTGATGTTTTGACAAGGCCTGTCATCAATGGCATGGAAAGCTTGTCAATAACCACTACTAATCATTCAATTTTTTATGTTTAGTAGTTATGGTATGATGTCACCTCTTGATAGAGATTGGGCTCATTTTCAATGACCATTATTTGATCTATCGATGGTTGTTATCATCGATGACATGACAATGTTTTGTCACTATTTTGATGAGGATTGTCATCATTGATAACCACTCCTAATAATCAAAGTTTTTACATTTGGTAGTTATGAACTGATATTGCCTCTTGACAGAGATTGGGCTCATTTTCAATAGGATTTTTCATCGATATATAGACAACCCTAGATTTTGTCAAAATTTTGACAAAATTATAGGGATTAATTTTTTTGACCATTGATGGTAAAAAATTTGACCAAACTCATCAAAAATTTGGTGCAAATTTACTAGTGAAAGTATTGTATGATACTAGTAAAGTATCCTATGGATATTATATGAATTATCATATGTTATTGGTAAAGTATCACACATAGTCTTGAGGAAGACCTACTTGGCCAAACAATGAGTACTTTCCAACTTGTCCGATGTATTCTAGAAGGTGTTTTGGATACCCTTTTGAGAGTTGTTTCCTATAGCCAAGGGATATATAACAAATATATCATTTAAGTATAAGTTGGAATTCTCTTCTTCCTTCTTCTTTCCTATATGAAATGATTCATTTGAGATAGGTTCCAGACCTCTATGAGTTAAGATAAAGATTTTAGAATGTTTCAAGACTTGAAGAGTTTAAAGTTAGTCAAATTTTAGGGTTCAACATTTGTCTTTTAGCATGGTGTCTGGTTAATGAGTTGTTGTAACCTTGAGCCCTCATCTTGTGCATGACCATTTGATGGACTTTACTTATTATTCTTGATTATGTTATGATTAGTTGGAAGTGGACTTATATGTTTAACTATGTTACGAATTTCTACTTTGGGTTAAAAAGAAGATCTTGCTTTGGATTGATAGTTCAGTATTCCCCTCTTGGGATCCATGGATGTTATTCAAACCTCATTTGGATATTCTCTTGATTCATGTGATCTTTGGATTATGAGTTATAATCTAGTGCTTAGGGATCTTTAGAAGTGTTTTTAAGTCTTCCACTAGTGTAGGAGGATATGTGAGTTTTTCCATGTTCCCTACTTTATTATCTTGAGTAGATGTTTCATTATTGCACTTGGTTACTTTATGTTGTTGATAAGTAACTTTTATCAAGAAAAAAATTATTTAGTGCATGTTTTATCCTTGTGTTCCAAGGATCTCTAGTTGGGAAATTATAGTAATCAAGTATGTAGATGCAATAACCTTGATTCAACTTCAAAAACCTTATGAAGGAAATCAAAGTGAAACCAAAACCTTCATGAGTGTATGCACTTCAAATTCACCTTAGAAATTAGTGTAGAAGAATGTAGATATTGAGAGGATGAATATAGAAGATCAAACAAAGGATCTTTGAATGTATGAAGGGAGATCTTGAATTTTGAAAATCCAATAGAAGATCTAACATAAACTCCTTTAATGACTTGAATGCATGAATCCTTGATCTTCAATGAAGTTCTTAAATACCTTGAATAATTGAAGAATTCTTGAATTCTTTCACATGTTGGAGATGAGATCTCCAAAATTGATCAAATGGATTGCTTTATAAAGGGCTAAAAATTGACTAACTCTTGCAGGTCGACCTACCTAGAAGTTAACACCCCAAAATAATCTAGACATGCAACCTGAGTAGCGAACTCAAAATATGACCCAAAAAAGGATGCACTACATCCTTGATTGGCCCATTAGGGGTGAACCATGTCCTTGATTAGATAGGGGTAGACTACATCCTTGTTAACCAAAGACTAAAACCTTCAAGATTCCCTCAAGGTCCTAAAGTAGGTCTCAGATCCTAGAAATTAGGTTCAAAACTCAAGATATAGTCATTTTAGCATGGACAAGTGATTTTGAGTGATTGGATGAAGGAAAGGGAGGATCTAGGTGGTTAGATCCTACCTCAAGCTTTACACCATGAAAATAAGAGATTTAAAGAGGTTTAATTAGGTCTTACCCCAACTCCACCTATGAGAAAGAAGAAGAAAGGGAAATAAAGGAGAGATATAAATGAATGATGACTTCATCTTAAATTGGTGGTAAGTAATCATTTAATTGTGACACTTCAAGTTTAAAATGGTTCATTTAGCCCCTGATTTAGTGAGAGTGAGTCAACCCATACTCATGGTAAAGTGGAGAGAAGAGGAAGAGAAGAATCCAATGAATCACAATGAGATAGAAAATTAATTAGTCAAAGGGAATAAGCCCCCAATACCAAGGGTCATAACTCCACATCATGCACTAGGGTGTAAAAGAAAATAAAAAAGAAGCAAAATTCCAAAAAACACAACAAATGGATTAGTACTAAAACAAATGTAAATCAATTAGTGAAAGACACATCAAGTAAATAAATTTCTCACCCACTAATATCATATTTGGAAAGCCATTGCAAGAGTATAAATGATGAAATTAGAAATGAAAGGCACCATTAATAACATAGCTTCATTATCTATCTCTAATAGCAAGAAGGAAAAATATAGAGAAGGGAGAGAAAAGTGATTACCTCACCCAATAGAGTGCCCACCCTACTACAAATAATTGGAAGAACTACTTGTAAAAGATTACATTGAATGGTCTACTGTAGTGGTAACCCACTAGTTGATCCATCAAAGTTCCATCCATAGATCAATGTCCTTTATATCACCAAAAAATGCTGCTTGTATATCAGACTTAGCATGTAATACTTGAATGTATTACTTATATATGAGGTTTAGCAAGTTTATCTATGTTATCCATATATAAGATTTAGCATGTGTGTCTAGAATGAATTACCCACCTATGATACTTAAAAAGCTTGTACACTTTACCCATATACATGATTTAACATGTAACTAAATGCATTTCCCAGGAATGAGATTTAACAAGCTTATCTACATTACCCATTATGAGAATTAACATATCTTCTAGTGTGTGCAAAAGAGAGATGAAGTAATAATGCATATATTTGAGAATAACCTAAAAAGAATACCAAAAACTAGGGACAAAGTACTCTAATCCATGCTCATAATCTATATTTGTGACCCCATGATTGAGAGAAGAAACTATGCATAAGGAAGTTTCATATAAGGAAGAGAAAGACAACTAGGATACATACTTTACAAAACAAGGAGATATCCTTACATCAACAAGGAGGACTATACTCATAGCGAAGGGCCTTAGCCCTTACTATCTAAGAACATAATTGTTTAAGTTGATTAAAGATCAACCCCACAGCTCCCAAGAATCACTAGTATACAAAAACTTGTCACAAAAAGAGAGGAGCAAAAACTATGGAGGCTAGAATTCCTACATCCACAAAGGAAACATTATTGATGAGAAAAAAAATAAATTTCTATTATCAAAATGAATAATCAATATTACAAAGAGAGATCAATCCTTATAAAAAGATATCAAAACCCTAAAAGCTAACTAACCTAGGTTGCATGATAATAATTAATAAAAGAATTAATTATTGTATGCCTAAAGTTTAGCTTAAGAAAAATAGAGATAATAAGTGACTTCCTAATGAAATCAAAATGATTTAATTAATAAGGGAATACCTTATTACTCTAACAACCCCCCCCCCCCTTAAGATAAAATTAGGGGGTAGCTAAAAACTTAGAAATTACTACTAAAAGTAAATTTGGCTCCTAAAAACAAAGCCTAATGAGGTACCCAAGAACAACCAAATCTTTGTAGTGAGGAGAAATAGAGTAAACCATATGGGAAAAACCCTACTCCAAGAAGAGATGGAAAGAATGCTGAAAGAACTAGTGAAAGATTGAAGAAGCCTCCAAACTAGGGAATATCCTAGAATATAGGAACAAAAGATGATCATAAAGAACACCAATGAATAATGTAGAAGCTGCAAACTCTATCAAAAGTAATTTTTGATATGAAGAAACCTCCACTAAAATAGAACTTGACCAGGAAGAGAAGACTATAATTTGCATGAATTCTCCTAGAAGACACTACTCAAATTAGGAGGCACACAAAGGGAAACAATTGAACTCAAAGATACATGTGGCATGAAACATCAAAAGCTTAAAGAGTTGATCAATTGAACATGGAAGACTACAACCAAAGTAGGAATGAAAATAAGAGTGTCTATAATGTAAATGATCCATCTCATTGAAATGCATAGGTACCTAGCCACTACATCCACTTAGTACATATGAATAAATACTGAATACATAGCCCACTCCATCAAACCAAGGAAGCATAAGAAACAAAAGAAGAGTCCGTCCCCCAATATAAACAAGGGTGAGGTGATAGACAACTAGAAAAGTGGGCTAAAAGAATTGCATGTCAAAACCATGGTCAAGGTGCACATAAGAATACATATATGTGTGTACTAAGGTGATCAATCTTAGATACATCATGAGGGTAATATCATGGATGGAATACTCAATGAAAAATGAAGATGACAAACAAAAGAAAAACATCAACCCCCCATGACACTTTAATCAGAATAGTGCATGTACAATAGGGCACAAGAAATGGTGAATCTCAAGAATACAATAATCTATATGAGTGTCCTCAGATGATACTTCTTAAATTAGAAGGAAAAACAAGGCAAACCAACTAAAACAAAAATACAGATAGAATATGACACTTTATCTTAGTGCATTTACAAGAATGCATACAAATAATGTATACATAGATTGGAAGAGACATACATATGATACAAGATATAGTGCAACCCATGATAAATCATCTAAAGCAACTAAGTCAATCCCTAGACCTAAAACAACCAAGATATCCACCATAATGAAAAAAATGCAAAAGAATGAATAGAATGAATAGAATGTGCCTAGAGCATAATCTATAAAAATAACCAATATCACTAGAAAAATCTCAAAAAGAAATTTCCAATGATTTAAAGAGCTCCCAAATTAGAGATCAGATGCTCAAGATATGTCTCCTAGAGTGCAAAAATGAACTCCTAACTTTGGCAACAAAAAAACCATAAAAATAAATCAGAGCTGAAAATTACCTATACCATTATGATGGGCTCGAAATGAGCTTTTTGAAAATATCTTGGTTATATAAAATTGAGTCTATATGCTTGAGATATGAGCATAAACATGAAGGTAGCAATGGAAGTCTATTGGGAAAGTGAGATGCTAAGGGGGGGATGAATCGGGATCTATGAAAAATTAACCTTCTAAAAAATTATCAAATTGATGTCTTTCACCACTAATCCTTATCTCATCAATATCACAAATCACATAAACATATATTGCAATGATGTATCAGATCTAATCTACTAATCACAATCATAAACATAAAAGTAAATGATCAACACATAACACAAAGATTTGGTTACCCAAAAACCCTCCAATGTGAAGGTAAAACTAGGGTGGAGATGAGACCCACAAATCTTCACTACTATAATAACAAAGCTTTCCTATTAGGGCTATAATTTTAATCACTACAAATGATTTACCCTATGAGGGTTTTTCCCTTCTAAGAGCTTACAAGACTTATTTAGTCTACCTTGATTAACGGATTTAAGACTTACAAAAATTTAAGCACTTTGTTAGGAGATTTACATAAGCCTATTAGGACCATTCTATTAAGAGATTTACCCTAATTCACTCTACTAAAATTTATCAATACCTAATCCTTTGGTTAACACTGTAATACTTGATTATAGATCTTCTCTTTCCACTATCTGATTCTTCTCTAATTTAATATAACTTTGTTATACACTTCACTTCTCATACATACACTCTGACCATTACTCTTCTCTAACGAGTTAGAGTTTGAATCCTCCTTATATAACCAATTGGAGAAGGTTCTAGATCAAGATTAACAATTCAAATTTCTCCCTTTTTCCACTGTAATGTCCCCACTCCTTAGGACATGTTTACCTATAGAACTTATTAGCAACATAATCTATTAAATTCGATTTTAATGATTGATATCTAGGAATGTTACTATTTCTACACATCTTTGAGGATCCCTTAATATAGCTTCCTAACCCTCTAGGAGGATCCCTTGTGTTCATGAGGAATGAATTTTGATTATTTGACCTTCTTCCCTCAAACTACCTTTCAAGTTAGGCTTCATAATCCTCTAGGTAGACCCTCTGGGTTCCTCAGAACAATCCTTGATTAGTTAGCCATTATCCTTCAAAGACCTACAAGACTATCTTATCACATGTACTACATTTATTTTCCATATATTCATTAATATAAATAAATTAATAAACATAATTAAATAAATATAATTGATAAACATACATTTCTTACCCTCTTCTTTGGTCCATGTGGCTCTATCCTTAGTTGACCCTTCAATGAATTATTCCTTCTAGATTATCTCAACTCTATATTTACTTTCCAAAATTCTTCATTTTCTAATCATAAGGAAAGGAATTTTTTTTTTTTTTAATTTCTTCTTTCCAAGAGTCACAACCTTTCATAATAAAAATCCTTTGAAAAGTCACAACACTTCATAGTTATAATCCTTTCGAAAAGTCACAACACTGCATAACTAAAATCCTTTTGAAAAGTTCCAATACTTTATAATCAATTTTTTTTTGAAGAGTCACAACTATTCATAATAATGACCCTTTAAAAGGTTCACATCCTTTTAATATCATTGATACCTTTTTAGAAAGTCACTTCCTTATTTTCTTCATATTACTTTCCTCTTCCATATTTCCTTTTTGAACTCCTCCCCTCTTCTCTTCCATTTTTCTACTCTCTAAAATTAACTCTCCTCCATTTTATATCTTAATTTTTAGGATTCATGTCTATTTGTTAAACATCTCTTAACTTTTCATTAGATTTATTTAATTTATATTATTCTATGTTATATTATATTATTTACTTATTTGTGTTTATTATATTTATTATCAAGTTCTATTTAGAAAGTTAACATACTTTCTACAATATTGTCTCTTCTTTTTAATTTTATTTCTTTCTTTACTCATTGAAATTTTATTATTTTTTTGATTATTTAAAATATCACATTAGATATTATTTTATTAATAACATATATTAAATAATAATTATTTCCTTATTTTATATTTTAGTATTAGTTTTAATATAACTTTATTATTTATTTGGTAACATTGTATTATCTAATTATTATTAAAATTCTTTCTTAAAATGAGGATATGACAACCACTTAAACCTTCAATTTTTCTAATTGGTTAAACTGCAAGGAAATTTGCAACAAATAATATAACCATTTCCACATAACCCATAATAGATCTAAAATAAATATGCAATTTAAATCCACATGCAAGTGAATAGATAACATAGCCACAAAAATGTGACACAAGATATACCTTAGGAAACCCTCATTGAAAAAAAAAAAAAAGCCCCCAAAAGCATCCATCACCATGTATTATTCAGCAAAAATACCATTGCAATACAACCATGGAAGCCTTCAAAGCCATAGCCATGACTTAGAAATCTATATGAACAAGCATGAATCCACACATCCCGTGCCATGCTTCCAACCTTCATAAATGCTCCCTTGGCTAACCTGTCAAGCCTTGTCCTACTCAACTCTTTCTTTTTGCTCCTTTTATCTTTTTCATCACAACTACCCTTGTGGCTACTTATATAGTAAAAAAATTCCCACAAAACCACCAAATTTTATTACATAAAACATGTGCTACCTAACCCCTATCACCCCACATTGAATATTGGGCATTTAATTCTTTTTCCCTAATATTAAATAAGTACATCAAATATTATCACAATGTTACAATACAACTCATCAAGAATATCCCATGGGAATCTTTGCATGTTTCTCATCCATCTAGGTGCAACATTACATAATAAAATAAAATAATACAATATAACAATATTATGCAATGTGTGCAACACCCATTATCTCAACAATCTCCCACTTGTATACATTGAATAGGGTCAATTTGTAGTCACATACAGGAAATAATCCCTCCTAGCACATCCACCATCATGGATCAAAGTACACCAAGTGATCCATCCTAGTACCCACAAAGAAATCAAAGTATCCAGTCTCTTGAACATGAATGAATCCACCTCCTATTGTGCAACTACCATTGGACATATATAGAAGCCATTCAAAGAGAAATCCACCCAACCTATCATATAAGAAGATCATAAAATCCTATACCAACTAAAATGTCATGCACAAACAACCGATCCAAAGGTAATTGCATGTATCCATAGTTGTCAAATATCCATAGCTGAAATATCACCCACAGTAAGTGCTGACCTAGATCCAACTATCCATACCTCCAAAGGTATACCAAGTGAATCTCACATCATGAACATATCCAATTTGTAACCTGCAATCACAAGTCTCAAAAGCAATACCAACCAAATATATACCAAGAAGCTCCCACTGCAAAAGATTATGTCAAATATGTAACCAATCCACTCACAACATCTCAAAGAAGTGAATACATGTCGTATCAAGGACATCCACAAAACATAAACCAATATCCTACAATAACTCTCATAACAAGTCTCCAACACTCTCTTAAGTTCTCCTCAACCAAAAAAGGAAAGAGATAAATGAATAAACATATTATCTCTCACATGACATACATGAGCACAAACTAGTGATCACAATATCTATCCAACCAATCTCAAATCCAATGTAAGTGAAACCAAAACATCTAGGAAGATAACCAAGACTAAATAGATACCATGCAAATAATAACCTACATCATGTCCTTTTATACACACCTCTAAATGTAAACTATGAAAGTATGATCTCCTCCATAAAACTCCAACCAAGAAGCCATAAAAACATCCAAGCCATATAACTAAATATGGATGTAAGCCCCTCACAAGAAGATCAAACTCATGAACCATTCCTAAACCAAGGAATAACCATTCCTAATCCAAGGAATATGTCCAATATAAAACCATCTCCCAAACTCAACTAGCATAAAACATATGCACATGGAGATAACCAATGTTAAACCATCTCTCAAATGAACCCTCTAGAACTAACTCATGTACCATAGCTCAAGAACCATATCCATGAAAGATAAGCATAAAATAAATAACCTTGAGAGAAAAAATGGGCTATACCTCTCAAGTAGTAAACCATAGAGTGGACCAAGAGTGGGGAATTAGAATTCTCATCAAAATACCCAAGTCTCCAACCAAGACTCATCTAAGAACAATCTCCTCTCAAGTCCATATTCGGTGAATGCCCCTTAGACTCTCCTACAAAAACCATCAACCATCCCATCAAATACGTCTATAATTAAAAGAAAAATTAGCATCACCATAGTCTCTAAGTATCCATGAGTACTTGTAACCAATCAATCCATGCCAACTCCAAATGAAACATAGCAATATCATGAAGTATCCAACAAATGATCAATGTACTAAATACCAATAAACTAAACCAAGATCAATGCCAAAGTTCCAACCATGGAATCAAAAACATAACCATGACAACATGATCTAAAACATCTCAATCAAAGTGGTAATATTCTTCATATGAACATACCATAACATGTCAAAACTCTAAACGTGTATCAAGAGTATACCATGACATAATAATGAAACCATCCTAACACCAAGGATATCATGTCAAACAAAAGCATAAACCACACTTTTACCAAGAAGCCCATGAGTTCTCAAGATGCAACTATCTCCACACCACCATGAAGAAAACCATCTCCACATACCATGAAGAACCATCTCTACATACCATGAAGATAATAAGTGCACCATGCAAATATCAAAGATGTTTCTATAGCAACATGATCTAAGATAAACCTACAACATTTATAAACACTCAATAAGTATATCAATTCCAATAAATCCCACTCAACCATGGTACCAAGTCACCCATAGAATCATAAAATCCATCTCCTACATGAAGATCCTCTAGGTCTACACACACACACAACCAAAGTGTCAATACCAAGTGAAACCAAGATCTCCAAACCAAACCAAGAACTAATCCTACGCTATCACCTCATCACTATCACAAGCTCCCACTAAATTGTGTATCAAATATATCCATGACATCATGATGAAAAATCATCCTCTAACTATGATAATCAACCAAGGTATCAAACCATAAAAGAACTCAAAGTGCAGATCATGAGCTCCTCAAAGGAAACCAAATAACCATGATCCTCAACCAAGAAGATATATCACCATAACCAAATCAGGAATCCAAACCAATGAACATCAAGGATGTACCCATATATCCAATCATGTCATGTCAAAATTCATGGCACCATGATTGAATCCATGAATTGAGCATTTAACTCTCAAAGTGTCCAACCTATTAGCATAAAATAGTCAACCACAATTCTTCACCATGACTCTACCTAATAACAACATCTCATTCCTTATAAATGAAGAAAAAATTATAAAATCATGTGACTTAGGGCATAGAAAATCCAAATTCAAGCCACTAATTTGAATATGCATCAATAATGAAAGATCAATGGGCAAAGATAACCTATAACCAAGCCATAAATGTAACTTGTAAGTATAAACTGCTTACAAAGCTACACAAATTGTAGACCCAACAAGTCATCATACATATCCAAACCAAACACTAATAACTATATCATCAAGATACCAATATGAAATATAAGTTGAGTATACAATGACATAAAACTCCAAATCTCCAAAATAAACAAGGCCATAAACTCACAATGCTACCATAGTCAATATATATGATAAACCATTTAGATCAATTTATCACCATATTAACCATGCCAAACCTACACCAAATGTAAATCAATGTGTAGAACTCTCCAAGAGCTTTTTGTTGACTGCTCAAAGTCCAAAATCTGACTCCATATGCCCAAGCTATGCCCTAATTTGTGCTCAAAATAAACAACATCTAATTTTTGGGCTATTAAATCCTAACAAAATATCAAAATCATAAAATCAAACTTGCACCATGTTGTAGTCTTTTGAATTAGCTTTCCAACAACTATAAGAAGATTAAAGTCTAATAGCCTAAGAGAAAGTTATGGTCATTTTACCAAAAAAATCTTTTTACCATTTTCACTACCTTTTTTACACTTTTTTTTTGACAAAAATTATGATGGGATTAAATTTGGTGGCCATCATGGGATAAAATTAAAAAACTTTTGCATTTTCTCTTCACATTGCCAAACTAGGGCATATTATATATCAAAATTTATGGAAACATCAACCTAGATCCTTTGGTGAGGTCTATTTTTCCCTAGGACGTTAGTTTTGCAAGCCCCCGCCCCCCCCCCCCCCCCCCCCCCAAAAAAAAAAAAAAAAAAACTCTCATTTAAATGAAACACCCAAAAAATCTATTTGTCCAACAATTTCACATGCCCAAAATCTGCCAACATCCCATCATGAAAACAAACCTAAATCCCTCAGATCTACAATAAACAACCTATAAAGCCTCATATATCTTGCCCTCTCTTTTATCCTCTCATGCATTCCCATGGATTCAATCTAGGGTTACAACAGTAAAACCATAGCTTTGATACCACTTGTAAGGAAACTTGCAACAAATAATATAACTATTTCCACATAACCCATAATACATTTAAAATAAATATGCAATTGAAAATCCACATGCAAGTGAATAGACAACATATCCAAAAAAATGTGACACAATATATACCTTGGAAAACCCTCATTGAGGGAAAAACCCAGCCTCCAAAAGCATCCATCACCATGTATTATTCAACAAAAATACTATTATAATAAAATCATGGAAGCCTTCAAAGCTATAGCCACCACCAAAAAATCTATGTGAACAAGCATGAATCTGCATATCTCATGCCATGCTTCCAACCTTCACAAATGCTCCCTTGGCTAACCTATCAAGCTTTTTCTAGTTCAACTCTTTCATTTTGCCCCTTTTCTCTGTTTCATTACAACTACCCTTGTGGCTACTTATATAGTAACAAGTCCCACAAAACCACCAAGTGGTATTACATAAACCATTTCCTACCTAACCCCTATTGACCCACATTTAATATAGGATATTTAATTATTTTTCCATAATATTAAATAATTATGTCAAATATTATCACAATGTTACAATACAACTCATCAATAATATCCAATAGAAATCTTTACATGTTGTAGATCCATCTAGGTACACCATTTTATAATAAAATAAAATAATACAATATAACAATATTATGCAATGCATGCAACACCCATTATCTTAACATAAACACCTTGCATAGGGATTAATGATCCATCTCAAAATGCACAATTAACTCCTTAAATTTCTCCTTGATCATTAAAACATGAAATAAGTTGGCTAAAAATTGTTTACCTCATTGTTTGTGTAATTCCAAACAAATATATCAAAATTGGTTCACTCAACACATGAACACTCTAATGCTTTGTCATGAATAGTCTTCATGCTTTCCATCGACTTTTGAATGCTACACATTTACTAGATAACTTAGTATGAATTGACTCTATGTTTCTCGGCACAAAAAAACTTTTGTCTTAGTCTACATGTATAGGAGCACTCGATGACCATAGAATTACTCAAAAATAACAATTTCTTGACATTAACTAAAATATGAAAAATTCTAAATACATTACTCAACCTTAGTAGAATGGCTCAGTCATAGTGATGAATGACCCATGCTACAAAATAAATTACTAAATGTTTGACACTAATAGACAACAAACTATAGGGATCAACAATCTCCCCTTTTCTATTAATGGCAAAAACACCTTTTCATGGTTCAATATTACATCTCAAAACTCAAAAATAGTACTCCCCCTTTGACTATGAGCCAATCTTCATAAAGACTTCAATATGTACAATATATACATGACTTTTACATACTCTTGTAGATGCTCAAAAATGGTTTACATCTATGGTTTCATCACCTTTTTATACTAACTCATCCCATTTTCTCATTCCACTAATTTTGATCGCTTGGCCAACTTGATTATGTCACAAGAATGTCTCTCATCATTCATATCCTCTTTCACATCAATTTTAGATTATTTTGGAACCATTTCAACATCATCAAAATCATAGCAAATCAACTTGGAATCATATCAAATCAACCAAAAATCACCCCAAATCTACCCAAATCACTTAGAATCAGTCTTAATCAATCTAGAATGTCAAACATCCCAAATCAACAATCATTTGTCCAATCCTAGGAATTTTTGTGGCTTTTAGTGCCATGGAAACCTATCAATCTATCAAATCTTATCAAGCTAACCTTGGTAATGTCATGGATCTCAGTGCTAGGTCAAACTTTTATTCACATCATCTAATTTTTGACATTGGTGAGTCTCTTAGTACTAGATCATGGAATTATCAACCATTTAATAACATTGACAATGTCTATTGATGTTATTATGATCAACCTTATCAACCAATCTCAATCTTGTAGCATTTTACAATATTACTTAAATGTTACATGTCCTTAATTCATGTCAAGTGTCCTTGGCATGTTATCAATTCTAATCAATCAATTAGTTTGACCATGTCTTTGTTCTACCTATCATCATCTTTGTCAATCTATATAATCCTCACATTTTCATCAAAGGATATTGTCACACTTATTTAATCAAATTGGCCAATCATCTATTAATTTTCTCGATAGGATTAAATAACCCATAATTTAATCCTATGTTATCCCAATCATTTTCATCTTGCATTGCTAATTATTCTTCCTAACTAAAATCATCAATTAATTAATTTTATTAATTAATTGATTCATCATTCACAAACCATGAAAATTCTCAATTTCCTAAGTCATATTTTGCACCATTAATTCCATTTTTACTAATTTCTATTTGTGTGGAATAATGGTTTTTTAATTCAAATATACCACATGATATTGACATCACTATGACACATGGGCATGACACATCATGGATTCTCCATTTACACTTGGCTAAGATATGTCATAATCCATATATTCTTATTCCTTATGCATATCTATATTTGGCTTCCATCATTGTAGATTCTTAGTTTTAAGTGGGTTTGAGGTGTCACATGACATGTCATAGATCCTTTTCCATTTATAGCCATGTTTGACTTCCAAGATTCACACAATCCTACATTTGACATCTTGTGTCATATGCATCATAGATTCTCAAAGGAATATCTTGCCAAGTCACATATCCAAGGTGATAAGTCCAATGCTCTCATCTTGTGTGTTGATTATAAATTGAGCATTCTTCCTCTCATTTCTGGTCCCTAGGTTCTAAGTCTTTAGTCCTTTTGGTCTCTCAAGCTTAAATCACTTCTTCTAGTACTCTCATATCATTATCATATACTTTTGCTTCATAATTTGTCCATTACAGGCAATTGGAGCTACATCATATGGAGAATAAAGAAGGGCATGGGAGCTACAAGTGAAAGAGGGGTTTTTAAACTTTATGTTGCTTCCTTTTGTTTATTTGGCTTTCATGGTAGACTAAAGGGTATCAATGTATGTTTATTGAGTTTTTGATTTTCTCATATTATGTTAGATATTATCCCATTTTTTAGTCATACAATTGGTGAACCTGACGTGAACATGCATAACTAACTTGGGTTTCTTGTTTTTTGTGCTTGTGGGTGCAAGGAAAGAGCTTACTTGGAAGGGTATAATGACTATTTGAACTTCCTTATCACATCTAGATTAATTATGTGGTCTAATAACATGGTTATGTTCTCTCATTTTATTCATTCTATTAGCTTGCTATGCTAGGGTGCACTTTTCTCTATAAGGGCACACTTGGGACCCATAGGAGGTAGTTTTAGGGGCTTAGGAGCCACCATAACCCCCATCTGTTGTTCCCAATTCACCAAATGCACTTAGAAACAACCAACTATGCCCTTCTAGGTCCCAATTTCACCATGGGTGTATTCTAAATTTTTTAGGTGCACTTGGTAAGGTAGAGTTCAAAATTTAATTTTCTGGGTATTGTTTAGGGCCCATTTTCCCATAGTCTACACCTAGTTTCCCGGCTGCATCTAGAAACTACCAACTATGCCCTTCTAGGCCCCAAGTGCACCATGGGAATAGTTAACACTATTTGAGCACACTTGGGGGATATCTTGGGTCATTTTTGCCTTCTGGGGTGTAGTCTACTCTATCAGAGCACAATTGGTTCATAGCGTTAGTAAACAGATTTGTCCTCACCAAAAACACCTTTACAATTGACTCTTGAATAACCAAAAGAAAGACAAACTCTGAAACTAACAATAGAGTCACTTGCAATTATCTTGTCAAGTGCTCTCTGAATTTTGAAATGAAGGTACAACTCCCTCATTTTGATTTACAATAAATTATTTTTTGGTTATGCCTTTAACCTATAAGGCAATAAAGGAATACAAGCATCCATTCATCAACATGACTGGATATTAAAATAAAAGTAGATGAACAATTTAAACTTCCTCCCTTAGAACCTTTAAACTCCAAAATACATTTCCAATATGCAACAAAGGAAAGCTAAACTTTCACATGCAATTAATATCCACAAGAACATGAATCACAGTAAAGTAAACAATAGTATCTACTCCAGAAAGTTTAACATAACATATAAAACTGTAGAATTTTATATACTTTACCACAACTTCAAAAAATATATTCAAAGTTTTAAAGCATAGAATACTTAGGCAAAAATAGTTCTGACTCACTATTCTATGGAGAGATGAACTCTTTTGATACAAGATTGAAAAAACTAAATTGTCTTCGCTTTCCTTCAGAAGTGCAGACTCCTTCAAAATGGGAGGAACCCCTTTACAATAGAATTTCCTATTTTTAAAGAAATCCTACCCCAAGTCGTTTCTCAACTACCCTAACTTCTTTTCTTTATAATCTATTTTCAATCCCGTACAACTTTTCATAAAAAACCCCCCTATTACAATAATAATTAATTCTTTAAAGAATTAATCATTTTAAAAATCTCTTTCCAATCTACCAAAACTAATTACAATAATAATAATTAATTCTTTTTTAAAAAAAGAATTAATTATTTTAAATCATTCTTTTCCAAATATAATTCTTCTACTTTCACCCTCATATTATAATTAATTTGTTATAGAATTAATCATATGAGAAATTAGAGTAATGGTTTATTAATTAATGACTTTGCATTTATCTTGGATATATTTAATTCATTAAAGAATTAAATAATATAAATGAAAAATAATTTGTAAGTTTTAAAGGTTTCTAATTTCTCATGTTGTTGAGTTAAGAGGGGAAATATTTAGGGTTCCAAAACCCTAGCTAACATTGGCTCTTTCTGGGGTTGCATTCTGTGCAGGATGCAGAGAACTCCAGAATCTTTGGCTCTTGCTATCTAGTGTTTTTCCATTGGGTGTAGAGTCATCATTCCACTATTCCAATGTTTGTGATGATTTGAGTTGGCAATGTGCTACCATTGCATTGAGTTTATTTGCATCAGGGTGGTCCACCCACTATTCCATGGCAACACAGGTATCTACAATAGCATTGTTAAGTGCAATAAACACATCACTGGGAATCACAAGCAACCACCCAAGAATGACCAACCCATATATAATATATTGGAAGCTAAGAATAGTCAATAAGAAATCGAGAATGGCTACCAGAAGCATCACACTAGCTATTGCAATTAAAGCATCTTGGAGAACATCAAGAGCCTTCTGTATTTTCTCTTTGTTGACTGTTGTTTTCTCTTCAAGTTCATTTGATGCAATTCAACTGCCCTATTCAATTTTGTTCAAATTTTGGGGTCACAAACTGAGCTAATGACAATCTGCATGAGCTAGATCCTATTGTATATGTAACAGACTCATCTATCTATCTGAATCTTGCTAGTGATCAAGGATCATTTGGTATATTGAAATTCCAATACATATATATATATATATATATATATATATATTCTGTTTGATTCCAATCAGTTTTCTCATATCCCATTGCACAACATTGACTGAACAAGATTCCTCATTTCTAACTCTTTGAAGATAGTTTGATGTTGCTAGCCACAACTTTTAAAGGTTATCATTATACGGGCAGTGTGCTTAATGTCGTACATTACTCCCCTTGTGTTAAAGTTACGTTGCATTTTCTTGATTCTCTCTGGCCAATCAAGACCATGCAAATCCTCAAGAAGGTGATCAACGTACTCAGTAATTTTAATTTTAAGTACCCATTGATGCATTGGCTTGCGAAGAATAGGATGACCGCCTGGCTCTCTAACACCATCAATCACTTCCTCATTAGCCAACACAGTGCCACTCTCACAGATCGCCTTGTTTCAAATTTGTCACTGTATACTCTACCTTCACACAAAAGTTTCACTTGAAGAATCCACTCAACGGGAGGTGGATGGCCTTCTCTTGTAGCAATGTAGAGAGGAGCATTTCCTTTGAAAGTAAGGTCAACCAGAACATTTGCATTATGGTCATATAAATTTTGAATATGAGCCAAAGCTCTAGATTCCAAAGCAAGGAACAGTTCCTTATTCATCGCTCTCTCTTTATTCCTTAAATCAAAAACCCTAACAGACCCATCTGCTAAAACTGAAGAGAAAATAACCTATCCACCCCAAGCAATATCATATACCTCCTTTACCATGAGCAATTAGCTGTGCATCCACCATCATGGGATCTCCATGGAATCGAGACCTGAATGTTTCTATGGATCAGGTATTCTATCAAACCACCTACATGCACTATCCAAGCTTCACCTACATGCACTATCCAAGCTTCATAACTATTACATAGCATTTCATGCCATTTTCCTTCGTATTTGAGAGTCTTCCATTCACCAGTGTTAGAAGATGGTGCTATATGAACACTCGATATTCTATCGACAAACAAAAAGATACTTATATTTATGTGAATAACTGATGTCCACAATATGTGATCTATTTTACATGAGTATTTTGAAAACCCTAACTTAATTTTTGAAACCTCCTTTAGATCTTTGGTTTCCATCTTGAGACAATTTCTTGAGAAAGCTTTTTAGTTTTCTCAATGGTGATTCTTCAGGAGCTGAACTATGTTTTGATTCAGATTTGACAGGAAAATTTTGAGATTGTTTTGTAAAGATGGTTCAGTTAATGCAGTTGTGGATCCACACTTCTCAGAGCATTCAATTACATCATTCCTCTGATATCTGAACTTTCACTTCTATGAGGAAGCGCAAATTTATTCCATGTATCCATATTAACAACAAACTGAGATACTTCCTAGTGCAAATTAATAAATCCTTCTAGAGAAGCCTTGGGATCTTTAGGTTTTGCAGAGGAACGTAATTCAGTAAGTTCCTTTATGATCCTAACAATGGTCTCCATAGTAGATGCCTCCTGTAGTGCTTCCATTGCAACCATATAAGCTTCCTCATGCCTCTGCAAAGCTTCCTTTCCTATCTTCACAAGTTTTTCCAGCAGAGAAGTGCATGAATTAATTATGGCCATGCTTTTCATGTAATCCAAGGCATCTTCATTGAGCTCCATAGCATCATTGATTCTCCCTGCTATGGTAATTTCCTCAGAATTGCAAGGATAATATAAACTAATCAAATCATCACTGAGCACATTAAAACTTGCTCGGCTACTGAACTAATACCTTGACAACATCTGTAAAAACCTCTATTCTTGAACAACAAGATGTGCTTGCTCTTTGCATTGAGTTTGAGTACCACCTTCAAGTTGTCGCCCAGAACATTTTGAGAGTTACATGAACTTCTTCATCATAGCAGTATTGATAACATATATTTGATGTCTTTGCATACTGATGTCAGCAAGGTTCTCGGATACCCTAATATGTTATGAAGCATTTTCTTTTTCTTTTTGCTTTTCACTTATTACTTTAGGGATCCCATCTTTATCGTGCCACCATATATAATAGAGTCAAGCTGGTCAAAATAGTGAAAATTTTATTTTCACCCCTCTTCATGATTGTCATCTATAACTTATTCAACATTAAATCATCACCACTCCCAAATAATTTTAACTCTATATAGGCTGCATTTACAAATACCTGATAAAGATGAAGAAGGCATAGTTTCTAGAGATTTTTACTTTGAACCACTGTCATATACTTTCATATACTCCTTTTTCCAAAGATATCCCTTTAACTATAGTCTGGCATCAAATATTTGACCACATATTTCATTGATGACAAAGATGAATATTATTCCATTATACCAACTCATCATCATTTATTTTTCAAAGAACCCTAATTTTGTGAGATTTAAGCATATAAATACCTAGAGCCCATGTAGTTGAAAAATATATCTGATCCATTAATGAAAAGAGCCATTAGGGAAAGTCATAGGGTAGAGAACAAAGAGAGCTGCTTGCAGAGAAGAAAAGAGTAGGGGAACACCAAAACCACCAGCACCACAAAAAAAACCAAAGAAAACCACACCTAACCACAACAAAAACTTTATGTACAAAGAGTAGGGTAAGCAACCCATACTCAAAAGAATGTACCTGGCTGCTCATGGAAAACCATTAACTGGTTGAGAGAAGTAGGCGCCAGTGCGAAACAACGGTTGGTGTGCAAATGAGCCCATTCCTGAAAATTGGAGAACAACCATTGAAAAGAAAAACTCCATAGCTATAAGCTTTCCAAATAGTAGATAAAAACCAAGAAGCCAGCCAGCATTATAGCTCATAAATTGTGGCACTTCCATGTCTTCTTACGCAAGTTATTTCTTATCAGCACTCTTGACATCTTCCAAGAGATTCTTGGTAAATAAAATGGAGTCTCTATGGTGATAGTATTTCCTGAAACTATTGAAGTGATAACCCGCATAGTTCTCATTTAAATCTGCAACTTCTTCCTTCAAAGATTCAGGTTCCAAGAATCTGTCTATGAAGTCTATCTCAAACAAAAAAGATTCCATCATAGGACCAAATCCATTAGCCCGTCTTCACAATCAAACCTAAACACTTCTAATTCAAGTTGTGTGCATGGAATTAGTCTAGGGCTAAAAGTATTTCCTTTAACTTCCATCTCATCTTTCTCAATATCTTTGAATGCCTTGGGCTGAAAAGACTCTTCATTCATTTCAATGTGATCAAACAAAAACAATTCATAATCAGCTTCAATCTTTTCTTGTGTATGTTGATCTTTCATACCCTCCTGAATAACATCATTTGATGAAATATCAATAGTAGTCCCAAATATAAAAGAATCAAACTCTACATTTGAAACATCCTTTGACAAGTTTTCATTTGATCTTCCACCTTGCAACCTTTGTTCATTACGAGGTACTTCTAGGCTAATCATTGAGTCCAATTATTGGGAGACATGTTCATCCTCAGACTCAACATGTAGATGGTAGGCTCCAGCTACACTACAAGAAGTACTTTCACTCACCGGAGGGATTTGAAGATCTTTATCATTGAAAACTGTTAGACTTTGATAAATAGGAGGTGCTGATTTAATTGCTTTGAGAATGAGCCTTTTTTGTTTAGGCCTTACCTCTAGACAATTCTATTTTTCACAAAGATAAACTCCTTCTTGTGCAAAGTCTTTACACTTCATTCCACTTAGAATCATATCATCATCTAAACCAATAGCCTCCCTTTGTGCATCTTGCAATGTTTGTACTTTTAAACGAAGAAGCAAGAATTTAATTTTTGTTTGCATGGCAGCAATGAAAACACACAACTGATTATTTTCAGTTGGTTGGCTGGTTAGGGTAATCTTACCAATAGTTCTATTAAATCTATCAATAAAATCACTCATTATTTCCCCTTCTTTAATCTTGATTTGAAAGAAATTAAATAGCATCTTAGCAACATCAACCACAAGCATAAACCTTTGTAGAAAGTTTACCTCAAGATCATTCCAGCAAGTGATGCAACTATCAGGTAAATTCTGGAACCAATCTACTGCACTTCCAATGAGGCTTCCAACAAATAATCTAACAAATAAATTCTCCTCTTGTACACCAAGAATCCCATAGGCAACTGTAATTGCTTTAATGTGATCATCAGGGTCTTGATTTGCATCACCAAAAAAATTTAGGAGATATTCTAATGAATTCTTAGGTAAGGTTGAGTATTGAGATAAAGAAAATGGCCCAATCTGAGCCCCCCATGGTTGGGCTGCAACCAAAGCCATAACACCAAAATTCTTTCACCACAATCAATTAGAGTCGCCAACCTCCGTCCTCGGGGAGGTAACCTTTAGATTTCCAAGAAAAGAAAAGCACTAGAACTTGCTTTCTTTCCCCAATAGAGTCACCAAAAACTATTAGTAAATAGATTTGTCCTCACCAAAAATACCTTTACAATTGACTCTTGAATACCCAAAAGAAAGACAAAGTTTGAAACTAACAATAGAGTCACTTGCAATTATCTTGTCAAGTGCTCTTTGAATTTTGAAATGAAGGTACAACTCCCTCCTTTTGATTTACAATAAATGATTTTCTGGTTATGCCTTTAACCTATAAGGCAATAAAGGAATACTAGCATCCATTCATCAACATGACTGGATATTAAAATAAAAGTAGATGAACAATTTAAACTTCCTCCCTCAGAACCTTTAAACTCCAAAATACATTTCCAATATCCAACAAAGGAAAGCTAAACTTTCACATGCAATTAATATCCACAAGAACATGAATCATGGTAGAGTAAACAATAGTATCTAGTCCAAAAAGTTTAACATAACATATAAAATTGTAGAATTTTATATACTTTGCCACAACTTCAAAAAATATATTCAAAGTTTTAAAGCATAGAATACTTAGGCAAAAATAGTTCTGACTCAGTATTCTATGGAGAGATGAACTCTTTTGATACAAGATTGAAAAAACTAAATTGTCTTCCCTTTCCTTCAGAAGTGTAGACTCCTTCAAAATGGGAGGAACCCCTTTATAATAGAATTTTCTATTTTTAAAGAAATCCTACCCCAAGTCATTTTTCAACTACCCTAACTTCTTTTCTTTAAAATCTATTTTCAATCCCATATAACTTTTCATAAAAAACCCCCCTATTACAATAGTAATTAATTCTTTAAAGAATTAATCATTTTAAAAATCTCTTTCCAATCTACCAAAACTAATTACAATAATAATAATTAATTCTTTTTAAAAAAAAGAATTAATTATTTTAGATCATTCTTTTCCAAATATAATTCTTCTACTTTCACCCTCATATTATAATTAATTCGTTATAGAATTAATCATATGAGAAATTAGAGTAATGGTTTATTAATTAATGACTTTGCATTTATCTTGGATATATTTAATTCATTAAAGAATTAAATAATATAAATGCAAAATAATTTGTAAGTTTTAAAGGTTTCTAATTTCTCATGTTGTTGAGTTAAGAGGGGAAATATTTAGGGTTCCAAAACCCTAGCTAACACATAGAAAGCACATTCTTCACTCATAATTTGCATCTAGGGTTTATGTTTCTTTTTAGGACCTAGATTAGATGTTTTTTTGTTACTGATGGTTTGTTTACAACATGTGGAAATTATTGGATGAAGACAATCATTACATACTACTAATGCTTATTTGCAGGACATTGTTGAAGACCCTATGTGCTTGTCTAAACTATGTGTTTGGATTTCCTAGATTAAATAACACTTTGTTTGGTGTTTTAAAATGAACTTTTTCTATTCTTCTATGCATGTTTGTGGTGTTTAAAACCCTAGGATTACATGGGTGTATCCTCTCCCCTTGCCATTCATGGATCTTGTGTGTAAGAGAAATCCATGTGAGTTCTATAGAGAAGCCTACCTTGGACTAAGACACCCGATATTGGATATGCTAGGGGATGACTTTAGAGTGGTAACGAGCCAAAGCCAAGTCAATGTTCTAGTTACTATATAAAACTTAATATGTTTAATATCATGTCAATAGTATTGCTGCATGATAGCTCTCCTCTAGTACCCTTGTGGTGTGTCAAACCTCGATTCTTGGGGCTGAGAGACCTTTTGAGGAAGTTTATCATTCACTTGCCGAACAAAATACCCTTACTAAAAAACTTGTTTTAGTGGCCAAAAAAATTTCTATCCACTAGCTCAAGGGGTCACCCATGCCTATGAAGACATCCCACATTCACGCGGTCCTTAGTAGAGACAACAGTCCCTTGGGAAGAAAATCTTGGTAGCCCCAAGAAGTGAGTGCATTGTAAGGGGGAGACTATGGTGCCAAGATTCTAAGTTTTCCACTATGGATAAGTGTGGCTAAACTTTGATTCAAGTGGGAATTCAATGGATACAATCCTAAAGCCTAGGTTGTGGCATGCCTTTTAACTTTAACAACAACTATTCTTGTCTTATTATGTCTTATGTGTGTGTAAAACATTAACCAAGATAAAAGACAAATTTCAAATTTACACCTTGGATACTATTTGGACTTTGTCAAAACATTACAACCTTTGTCAAAACTTTGCAAAATTTAGTCCAAAACATTCAAGACTTGGAAAACATGGCAACTTGTGATCCTAGACATGCTTGGCATAACTTAGATTTCATCTTTGCATAGCATCCACTTGCATTCACCATAGTTTGAGCCTCATACTTGCATCATCTAGGCTTTCTCTTGCATCTTCTAGTCCTCATTATGCATCCTTCATCTTTCATATTGCATTCATTAGGGTTTAGTTTGCATTCTTTAGTCTTTGCATTTTAACCTCAAATCTGTATCTTGCATCTCCCATTTGCATTTTTCCATTACCCAACCTTCATCTTACATACTTTAACCATCATTTCAAGTCTCCTAACCATCATTCTGCACCTTCATTCTAGTCTTATTAATGTGCTTTGCTATTTAGCTCACTGTTACATCAATCTAGAAACCTCAGCACCTAAAATCACCTTTGTTTTAGCCCAGTTTACCAACTATGCTCTAACTGGTCCCAACTACACCATGGGCACAATTGGTACTATATAAACACTCTTGGTAGTTTGAGAACCTAGTTTGGACTTCTAGACAACAGTTTAAGACTTTAGAAGTGTCCTAAGGTATCTGGATAGCCCCCCCTGTCTCAACATATCCTAATCTGCATTCTGCATGTTCTAGCCATCATTGTCTTCACTTAGGGCTTCATTATTTAGGTCATAACCTTCATTTTTCATCTCCTATCCAATTCTAAAATTAACCCCAACATCCTAGCTCTCTTATGTAGCAACTTAACTATCACCTATCTTAGAATTAGCAAACATTCAACCTAGCCCCCAACTGTGCCTTGAAACTACTAACTACACCCAAACTAGCCCCAAGTGTACCATAAGCATATTTGGTGTTGTTGGAGCATACTTGGTACTATTAGAGCACACTTGGGTACCTGCATGACCATTTTTGGCCTCCAAAATACATTTTGGGACCCTAAAACTGCATCTAGAAGCCTCTGTAGGTCCTCATTCTATATATGATCTAAAACAACATCTTGCACCCAAAACATAATTTGATATCTTTGGAACTTTTCATATTGCATATCCAATCATCAGAACCATAATTCTAAGCCACCTAAACATCATTTTGAACCCAAAAACTTTATGTTTAGTCAAAAATCTAAACAAAAGTATGAACCCTATAGTATCTCATAATGTCAATGGATAATGGATCTTGACAATGGTCAATTTGTCATTTTATTTTATCAATTTCTTTGGTCAAACTCTATCTATGTCAAGATGGATTTGACCTTGTCATTTTAATATTTTCACTTTTTATCTCTTTTTGGTCAAGATCCAAAGTCTATTGTCATAATGCTAAACTCTTAGGTTAATGCCTTTCAAAGATTTTACCTAAGTTCAAAACCTTGCATATATCCTTATCATAGCATTGTCATATTCCTACTCTCCCTAAATGTCATTTTGACTTACCCTGTGGTATATCCCCTTCATCTTGCATTGTTCAAAATCCTAGCATCATTTTGACTATCAAACCCTATCAACTTGTCTCCTTGATCACTTATCCTCATTTTGCATATCCCAAACATCATTATCAATCTTTCATTGTTAGTGAACAAATTTTTCATCACATAAAATGCTTATAAAATAACTCAAAATGCCTAGACCTGATGACAAACTAGGACCAACAGTTGGATTGCATTACAATGGAATTGTGCAAGTGTCCTTTAAATTTTATACGGTACAACTCTTTGATTGAATATCCAATGAATGAATTTAAAAGATGCTTTTAACTAGAAAGTGAAGGGTTCCCTCACTATTCTTGGATTGGGGGAAAATTTATTATAGTTGAAATAGAAAGGAAGGACTTAGCATACAAAAATGGAAGCATACAATCTTCTCATCCATATATGTAGTTGGAAAGAAGAAGAAAGATTGAAAAAAAAACAAATAGCCCCTGCAATAAATGAATACAATAGTATACCTTGAATCCATTATTCAGTCCCGATTCATACATAAATCTAGAGTTAGAACAATCTGAAGCATATAATCTTCAAAATGATGAAATCCTTATTCAACTAAAAAAAAAATACTATTCCTAAACACTAATAAAAATCAAATATTTGTAGAAAAATAGAGGAGAAAATTAAATTAAGATGAACATGTCTGATCACCATCAAAAACTGCCCTACATTCTATGTTTCCCTTCAAAATGTAGCACATAGTCTACTTAATTTGAGAAGAAAAACCTCAATCACTCCTATAGTAGAAATTCTATAGAAAAGAAAAAACCTCTTTCCACTAGAAAGAAGAACCCCTTTTCTTCCAAATTTCTCCCATTAAATAAACTTCTTAAGAGATCTATTTAGTTTCATAACCAATTCTTAGAAATTATCTTGAACTAAATCTTCTTTCCTTTGATCATTGTTCACGATCACTTTCCTTTATAAATTTCTTTCTATAATGATAAATTATTTATAAAAATTATAATTAGGAGTTTATGCATCTCATTTTATAATGTTTATAAGAAGAGTTGGACATGCGGCATTTACTAGTGATGAAATGTTGTCATCATTTTAGAATTGCCATGACAGTTTCGATAGTCCACTCCAATACCAATAAAATTTGACCCATAGTAAATCTAGAAAAAAAATTTAGGAAATATTTAGAAAACTAGGACTCCTAAAAAATATCTAATAATTATCCAAATCCAATGCTTATATTAAAAGTTATGGCCCTTGAAATATGACTGATTTTATGTGATCTACATTTTGTGACATTTAGTGCCGATTCAAAAGTCCTACACTCATAAACCCATAAATTTTGATCCATAATGAATATGATAAAAATATTTGGAGGATATTTATAATATTAGGTTTGGAAAGAAATATCCTAAATTCAACCTAATCCAACAATCAAATTGAGAGGTATGGTCCTTGAAATATGACTATTGTTCTATGATTTACATTCTATGACTGTTAGTGTTGATTCGAGGTGCTATGAACAATCATATGTATCTTACAAATCTAGACACATTTATAAAATTTCTCTTATTTTAATTTATACATTTATGTTTAGTCACACATATCCAAAGTTGAGCACAATCCAATAGTGGGTTTCAAAATTATGACCCCCATATTGAGACCCAATTTTTCAGTTTTTAGAAAATCTATTATAGTTGTTTAAACTGAATCTTTGAGCTACTAAAACTCTTGAACTATTAAATTACACCCATAATCATGTCTTTGAGCTAAAATTTGAATTTGAAGTTGAAATTTAAACTAGGATATTTAAATTTTCATATCAAGGTCTGACTTTGATTTGCATTTAAACTTTGAACCATTGAGCCATATCAAATCAATGAGTCCATTTGAAAAGCATATTAAACTTTTGTACCCTTTGTCCTCTTTGAACTTGTTGAAAGCTAACTAGTGAATTTTCTTCTAAATTCACATTCCATGTCTAAAAATGGTGTACATCTAAAAATGAAGTTGGAATTTAGGCTCTGCAAACTCAAACTCTGAACCATTAAATTATTGAAACCTATTCAATAGGTACAAGGGGTTCATGACCACATTTGAACCTATTTTCTCAATCCCAAGTTTTGGCATATCTGTTAGTGTATATGAGCAATGTTAGTATGCTAATAGAAACCAAATTGAAATAAAGCTTCTACAAACTAAACAAAATTCATAAACTTCAAGATAGACTAAGATGAGCTCTCAATTGAGAATATGAGACATTAAAGGACTCTCTCAATAAGAAGCTCTCTTGTTGAGTAGCTTTGTCTAAATAGATAGGATGTATGCTCAATATGCTTCCAAAAGCTTCAATGGATGATTGTGGATTTTTGGTGTGGATATATGGCTTTAGTATAGATTTGGCTCTCAAAATAGCATTATAACTTTACTTCATAGATTGTGTTATTTTGCAAAGGGGAAGGATCCAATTTATAGGCAAGAGGCTTGAGGGATTGAGGGCTAAGATGCAAGGATGGGAAAAAGCTTATGGAGGGCTCAGATTGCATGAGAAGAGAGCACATGGATTGTGCTTCCTTATAGCCAATCAAGGAGTGAAACATGTCACATGGTGAGAGGATGGAGGAAAGGGGGAGGATGAGTCAACAAAGGAGGCTCAAGGGATAAAATCTTCATAAAGACCCTCATAATGACTTGTAAGAGCAATAAAAGGGCTTGTAAGAGTCATTTATGACCTAGTGGACTTCATAAAGTTTTATGGTTGAGATATTTTGAGGGTGATGAGAGAAAATTCGACTTGGGCTTGATTAGGAAGGTTCTAAGCTTGCTTAGGCTTGTGCAAATGATTAGAGGATGGATTAGGATGGTTTAGGATTAGCTTAGGGATAGGCAAGTGGATGGCATTTAATGAGGGTGGGTGAAGGAGGAGATATTTGCTAACTTTGGCTAGGGTTAGTAAGTCTTAACCCATGTTTAGGGAATGTGACAAGGTTAGGAGGGGATTAGGATTAGGTTTAAAGACATCTTCTAGAAGAGTCTAGACTTTGGATGAGGATAAAAACTTTCTAGAATAGTCTAGAATTTCCTAGGATGAGGATGAAGACTTTCTAGAAGAGTCTAGAACTTCTTAGGATGAGGATAAATTAGATTTTTAGGAAATAAATAAAGTTTTATTTATTTCAAGGGTTTGGGTTGAGGAGATATTTATTAAAACTTTTTTAATAAACATGAGGATTAATATTTAATTTTAATTAAATATTTTGAGTTGGGATTAGGGGTAGGAAAGGATGGGATTAGCCTTTAATCAAAATTAAAGAAGGATTAGAAGATTTTGGAAGAGGTTATTGGTCATAAGGAAATTGGCCAACTTTTGGGCAAAAAATAAATTTTTTATTTATTTTAAGATTTTTGGTCAATTTATTAATTAAATAATTAATAAATAAGAAAATAATGTTTAAATAAGATTTAATCATTTTTGGGAGGGATTCCTTAATTAAATATTTTTAATTAAGATAAAGGGATTTAATGGCATAAAAATAAATAAATAAATTAAATAATTAATTAATTAATAAATGATGATGTCATCAGGCTTTTTTTAGAAAATAAAAATACTTTATTTTCTAAAGGTTTTTAGGTGTCTACATTTTGCCCCTCTTTGATGTGATGCCGCAAGTGGCATGGCATCAAAGATAAGAAAATAAGATGCCCAAGACTAGAGCAGAAGAGGAGAGAATGGACTGTGAGATGCCCCCTCAAGAAGGCAGCGGGGAGAGAAAGCAAGGCTCGATGGCTTCTTGAAAAGTACAAGAATCTTGGATGAGCAAGGAGACTCAGATTGGCAAAGAGAAGGGGTTGAATTAGCTCAAACTCTCACTATGGGAGAATGATAAAGGGAGAATCAGAGGCACAAGAGGAAGCAAGCTTAAGACCTTAGGGAAGGTGGAGGATGAAGGAGCGGAGCGCTATAAAAGGGAATCCAGGATAGGGAGATGGATGAGGGGATTATAAAGCTGATGCAATAGGATTTCAAAGAGTCAGATTGGCGAAAGATGGGTTTCGAAGATCCCTAGGACTAAGATTGTGGATCTCGAAAGATGAGGCTTGGCGGATTGATTTGGATTGGTGGATCCCTAAAGCTAAAGGTGAGGAGTGATTCAAAGAGATACTAATGCATAAGTTGGGGTAGGAGAGACAAATGCTGGATATGGATGGGGGATAATGGAGATGAAGGAAAACCATTGAAGCTTTTTGAGCAGGGGGATACTTCAAAGAGAAGTACCACCATATAGTTGAGCACTAGATTTGCTATAGGACTATTGGTTAATTGCCAGGGTTACCAAGAACATCAAGGCCTTTTTACCAACCGTCCAGAGGACTGACAAACTGACTCAAAAAAAACACACAAGGATTTCCCCAATATCACACATGAATCCCAGAGGAAGCAGCGTGGAAATGACACTAGGTAACCCACAAGCAGAAAAAGAAAACAAGCAAAAGACCTGATCAAGACCTTACGCTCTAATTGCCCCATTCGCAGCATACCATGATATGGAAGATCGTGGCAACCTTGAGGAGGGAACAAGGAGATTGCTTGGAAAAGATATTTCAAGACCCAAAAGGGAAGATCCCAAATCAAAAGAAAGTGAAAATCCAAAAGAGAACCGTTTGCCAACGAGATGGGTAGGACGAGGTACTAACAGACCAAGATCAGACATGAGGAAAGCTATATCCTGCAAGGACCTATCGAAGAGCACCTAAGCTGGTGGATTTGGATGAGTGATGCGTCTGGCAAGCTGAACTAAGAAAGATAACACTTTGGTGATAGGAAATCTAGCTAAAGGATGCATTGGAGTATCTAACCAAAGATTGCGATGGGTGCAAGATGCTGATCAAGGAGGAAATGACACAAAAGCTAGATAGATACAATGGTACTAAGCTAAAGAGGATGTACAAGCTGACAGACCAAGATATTTACAAGCAGGCTAATCAAGATATGGTACAAGCTAACGAACCAAGATAGTTACAAGCAGGCAAAAGCTCAGGATGATAGGATAGTGGGATGGTTCGATATTGTGCAAGATGCGAAAGCTAAAGGTGGGGTGATAGTGAAAGATATGGATTTGGCAGGATGCATCTAATGATGATGAGAGATTTTGTGACCAAGGATAGCTAGAGGAGCAGGATGAGATGGATGGATAAGATGGTAGATAGCTAGGATTATGATGGATATAAAGAGATGACATTGGGTTTGCATGAGGATAGCCTAGAGCTAGATACCAATGACAAGGGAGGATGGACAAGACAAGATCTCCAAGGAATATAGCACCCCCAATCAGAAGATAACATGCAGAAGGAGGTCCTATGATGGATGTGATAGGATGGAAAAAGCTGAAGGGGCTAGGGAGATGGATGATAGCTGAGATGATTGGCTGAAGCTGCATAAGATTAGTGGATGGTGTGAGATGGAAGATGGAGGATGGAGGATAGGTGGATAGATTGGAAGGTGGAGTTGGATGTCAAGAGATGACCAAAAGCATGAGGGTGATAGGCTAAGCTGGGGATGGCGGGATTATGCATGATGCTTGTTTGCCAAGTTTTCATCATGGTACTTGTCCAAGGTGCTTGAATTGCCAAGTTTTCACTAGTGGACGCTTTATTTTTCTTTTCTTTTTTGACTTTTTGACTTTGGACTTAGCTGGAATGATTTTGGCTTTCTTCAGCTATTTTGGCTTTTTTGGGATTGTTCACTGGCTGTTGGAATGTTCAATTTTGTTGCTAGCTATTGGTACATCGGATGTGTGATTTATGCAATAGATCGGATTAGATGGGATTGATGGTAGGAGATGGAGGGATGAAAATGCTGGAAAGGAGCATGAGATGGGGATGCTTGCAAGAGCAACATTGGCACATGTTGGAACGGGTCTGAAAAGAGCATATGGGGGATAGATGGTAGATGCGGGCATGATGGAGGATTTGTGGAAGCGTACTTGGGGATATAGGCACCCAAGATGGAGTGAGGAGATGGGGGACATGAGTCAGTAGATGGGGGATTAGCAATGGTGGATGCCATTATGCATTGGGTTTCAACTTTTTTCCTGGGGATCCACATGGTTTTGGATTTTCTTTTCATAGGCTTTTGCATTGTTTTGCATTCTTTGATTGGATTTTGCCTTTTTGGAGTATGTCTTTTAGAATAGACATATGATTGCCTAGGATGTGGATTTTTAGCTTTATGCATTTTGAAGTTGGCATTCGCATTGCTGTGGTAAGCTTTGGGAAGATGGTTAGGAGAAGCTTTGTGAGATGGAGAGGATATGAAAGAGCATGTAGGGGGATGATGATGGATGATGTGCCCTGATATGTGCCTTTGTTGATCTTGCATAGAAATGGATGGAATAGGATTTTTATGATGGCTGATAGGAGGATGGAGGATGGTAGATTTTGGGACATAGGGACCCAAAATGGATTTAGCGGATGAAGGGGGGATATGGTAGGTTGTTTTGGGTTGCAAAGATGGTGGAGAGGGGATGACATAAGATTTCTTGAAGGAGTGATGGGAGGCTGGCATGTTGGGCTTGGAGATAGGCTTGGTTTGGGGGTGTGGTGTACCAACACTTTTAGATGGTGAGCCTTTGGATACATATCCAAGACCATGAAATCCTAGATTTTTTTGTGCAATAATAGGCTCTTTGATTCCTTGCTCTTGTGTTCCTAAACCTAGACCTTGATAATGCCATCGATTGAGCATTTGAACAAGCTGAGGAAACTTTTTACTTGCAAAAAATGGTAGAAGTGATTTATTAGGTGCATTGCAATGGGGAGATACTGTTCTTAATTCTTCTGCTGAGAGAGGGCCACCATGGATGAATGTAAGTGAACCAAGAGGGTAGATTATAGATGGTGGAATAGCTTGGATAGGTGGTAAGATGGAAGCATGGAGCGGGGGAGATGGAAGGATAGGATCTTGATGTAGCTAGTGGGATGACAAGATATCTTGTAGTGGAGGAGATATGGCTCGAGGTTTTGGAGATGGAGGAGATGGTGACTGCACTATGGATGGAAGACATGGTACAATGATATCTTCATTTATGCTTTGGGGGATGTCAACATGCTTTTGGTCAGGATCTTGATAGGATTGGTTTGGAGTGGATGGTGCGATAAGAGGTGAAGGGATGGATTCTTCAAAGGCAACAGATGGATAGATGGGAGATTCAGTAGTGGAGATGGGTGAGTAGAAGATGGATGCATAAGGGTCATTACGAGAGATTTGGGAAATGCTTGGAGGTGATGTGGATAGGATTTGGAGGGATTTGATAGGTGGTGGGATTTTGATGCTTGTGGGAAGTGGAAGGATTTTAAGCAATTTGATGGATGGTATGGGGATGATAGCTATGGGAGATGGAGGTGATATTATAGATGGGGAAGCTTCATCACTGACTACTTCACATGGTTGGATTAGATGACACGGCTTATCGACTGTTGGAGGCAACTTTTCTTGTATTTCCTCTAGGAGATTCCTTTGAGACTCGTGTGTCGAAGGTGGAGGTGGATTGACAGGAATAGCTAGTGTGATGGGGGTGGAAGATTGGAAGCTTGGTTGATGGGGTGATGGAGGGGAAGCTGGAATATCAGATGGCATGACTAGATAGTTTGGAATAACTCTTGGATTTTGGGGGATGCTTGGGGGAATGTTTTTAAGGCTTTGAATATACCCGTCATAGTCAACAAGATTTTCATCATCATTGGAATAGGAGGTGGCGGGAGCAAGGACAATGCGACCAAACACATCATGATAGGATTGGTAATTCATGCTTTGATGATGAGTTTGATGGGGATGGGGTCTTGCGTATGGATGAACACGAAAGCTCATGGTTGGATTTGGGTTAAGCACAGATTTTGGATTGGCTGATGAAAGATTTCCTAGGGAGAGTCAAAGTTGCATGACAGACCTAAGGAGGATTGGCTAGAGATTTTTGGCTTTCCTGTGGATGGAAGACTTCAAGGGTATGCTGTCAAAATGTGAGAGTTTTGCTTTCCTATGTGTTGGATTTGGTGGTGGCTATGTCAACTTGAGGATAGACTAATGATCCTATGGGCATGACATGAGATTGACCACTTGTGGATCCCAACCTTTAGCTCAAGGTGATGAGGGATGCAAGTGACAAAGCTAGATTACCCTAGACAATGCTCTGTCAGAGGGATAACCTTGGTGAGATTGGTTGATTGGTAGGATTGATTGGATATCAAACTTTGGCAGAGTAACAACAAATCTTTAAAGGCTTGGGTGATTTTGGATTGGGTTGCTAGCTGGCTGGGGGGATGATTTGGATGGACTTTGGATTTGGGATTGTTCTAAGGCAAAGAACTAGATAGATTCGGTTGTAGCGGGGGAGCTTGGATGATTTTCTGATAAGGCAGTGACTACGCTAAGTATGCCTTGAGCTGGGAGATTTCTACTTTTCTGGGATTTCGACCAAAATTGGCAAACATTCATTCAAAAGCTATGAAAAAACAAGCAGACAAAAGTTTTCAGCAAGCACGTCAAACACACCAACATGCTAGGAAGCTTTCTACAAGGATGAAATTTGGTTTAGCTAGGGAGTCCTCGATATACACAAGGTACGTGAGGCCCAAATCCGTAGATGAAACCAAAAAGATGTCACACAGCCGAGAGGAGCGGTAACCCACTTCTCCTCTTTCACTTCTCAAGGGTATAAAGTTCCTTGAGGCTTAGCCCGAGTGACAAAATTTTGATCCCAAGAGAGGTGTCTTTGGATTCACCTCTCGATCTTTATACTCCGCCAGAATGCTAGAGTTGAGGTCGTCCCAAGGGGTGATGAAATCCCCAAGCAGGCCTCCTAAAAAGCTAAGACAATATTTTGAATCCTAATCTTATGCACCCAAGATGGCCTCGAAAGACGACAAGGGGAGAGAAGACTTGGATGATCTTGGGCTAAAAAACACGCTTGTTCTTTTACCAACTGACGCTTAAGTTTTCTGATCTAGACTTTGCAAGCACTCATGTTTAAGATACAATGTTTATTCCAACTTTGAAGCGTCAACAAAAATAAAATCGATCGAAGAATGCAAACAAGAAGAAGAGTTAGGGTCAACAAGAAAGTAAACTCGCGCGCCCGAAGGCCCTCCACGTCAAGTATCGATTGATTTTTCTTTAAGGCATTCAAGATTGAGTGTGAGTTTATTTTAAGCCCAAAAAAAAGGTGTGTGAGATTCGATTTCAAGCGCGTGCCTGGAGGCCCTCCACGTCAAGATTTGTCCAATTTTTATGCCCAAATGAAGTGTGAGCGAGATTAATGCGCATTTAAGGAATTTTCTAACTTAGAAAAACCACTAAAAACCCAAGTGAGTGGAGTTTGATTTGCGTGGAGCACTTAACACCCTCTTAGGTGGACCCATCCCCATAGATGGCACTGAGATTGCAACCAATGGTTAAATTGATGGGTGATTAAAGAGGGTGAGTCCAACTACAAACTTACTCAAAGCGTCTTTATTAGTTTTTATAACTTAGAAGATTTCAAAAATGTGGATTCTTTTTATGCTCCAAAAGATGATTATTTGATCTATGGCATTCAAGATTGGATTTTTTTGTTTTAATCATGCATTCATAAAAAAAAAACAAACTTTGATTTTAATCCATGGCACTCAAGAGTGATTTTAGCAACATCCATTCAAAGACAAGTGATTAAACATTCAAGTTTTTTCCTTTGAGCATTCAAGATTGAGATTTTGTGTGTTGTTTTAAGAACTTTGAAGTTCTTTGTTTTAACCTTAGATAATTCAAGATTGTTTTTGGACTCAAAAGTGAAAATGACTCTTTGGAATTTGCTTTTCATTCAAGATTTTGTGTTCTAGTTTGCATGTTGTAAGCCCAAAAATGATATTCCTAGATTGTTTTGATGCATGAAAATCTTAAGAAACATTCAAGATTTTGCAATAAGACATTTGTTTGGAACAAATAACAAAGTTTTTAGGACAATTTTTTGGCAACCATTTAGGACTCTTAGTTTTCATGAGATTTTTTAAAAGAACTTTAGTGTGCACTTAGTGTTGATTTTGAACCTTTTGAAATGGAAACTTGAAGTTCTTTTTAAATTCCCAAAAATGAAGTGTTCCTAATTTTGCATGAATGCATCTAAAACCTTGATGTTGCAAGGATGCAAATGATTAGATTGGTTTAGTTTCACTTGTTAAAATTTTTTTTCTTTCTTGCAAATTTTTAATTTTTCAATGGATTTAAGTATGATTTGGGGGTTCATTTTAAGCACTAAAAAGAAGTGTGTATGATTTTGCTTCTTTAAAAAAAATGGCCAAGATCTCCCACAAGAAGAAGAAGAAGAAGTAGATGGAATAAGAAGAATATAGACAAGAAGAGGAAGAAGAATTTCAAGTTCTTTGTCCACCTATAAGCTTGAAAAATCTGCAAATACTATGAGATAGACTATGAGTTCCTTTGTCTTCTTCATGCTCATGTGGACCTACAAAACCAATTTATACAATCCTACCAATCACAAAAACAAGCAAAATTAGCCAAAATCAGCAAATGACATACAAAACTTGACTAAAAAAGCTAATGAAGATGACCCATGGGGGGTCCCACCGGGCGTGCCAAAATGTATATGAGCAATGTTAGTATGCTAATAGAAACCAAATTGAAATAAAGCTTCTACAAACTAAACAAAATTCATAAACTTCAAGATAGACTAAGATGAGCTCTCAATTGAGAATATGAGCCATTAATGGACTCTCTCAATAAGAAGCTCTCTTGTTGAGTAGCTTTGTCTAAATAGATAGGATGTATGCTCAATATGCTTCCAAAAGCTTCAATGGATGATTGTGGATTTTTGGTGTGGATATATGGCTTTAGTATGGATTTGGCTCTCAAAATAGCATTATAACTTTACTTCATGGATTGTGTTATTTTGCAAAGGGGAAGGATCCAATTTATAGGCAAGAGGCTTGAGGGATTGAGGGCTAAGATGCAAGGATGGGAAAAAGCTTATGGAGGGCTCAGATTGCATGAGAAGAGAGCACATGGATTGTGCTTCCTTATAGCCAATCAAGGAGTGAAACATGTCACATGGTGAGAGGATGGAGGAAAGGGGGAGGATGAGTCAACAAAGGAGGCTCAAGGGATAAAATCTTCATAAAGACCCTCATAATGACTTGTAAGAGCAATAAAAGGGCTTGTAAGAGTCATTTATGACCTAGTGGACTTCATAAAGTTTTATGGTTGAGATATTTTGAGGGTGATGAGAGAAAATTCGACTTGGGCTTGATTAGGAAGGTTCTAAGCTTGCTTAGGCTTGTGCAAATGATTAGAGGATGGATTAGGATGGTTTAGGATTAGCTTAGGGATAGGCAAGTGGATGGCATTTAATGAGGGTGGGTGAAGGAGGAGATATTTGCTAACTTTGGCTTGGGTTAGTAAGTCTTAACCCATGTTTAGGGAATGTGACAAGGTTAGGAGGGGATTAGGATTAGGTTTAAAGGCATCTTCTAGAAGAGTCTAGACTTTGGATGAGGATAAAAACTTTCTAGAATAGTCTAGAATTTCCTAGGATGAGGATGAAGACTTTCTAGAAGAGTCTAGAACTTCTTAGGATGAGGATAAATTAGATTTTTAGGAAATAAATAAAGTTTTATTTATTTCAAGGGTTTGGGTTGAGGAGATATTTATTAAAACTTTTTTAATAAACATGAGGATTAATATTTAATTTTAATTAAATATTTTGAGTTGGGATTAGGGGTAGGAAAGGATGGGATTAGCCTTTAATCAAAATTAAAGAAGGATTAGAAGATTTTGGAAGAGGTTATTGGTCATAAGGAAATTGGCCAACTTTTGGGCAAAAAATAAATTTTTTATTTATTTTAAGATTTTTGGTCAATTTATTAATTAAATAATTAATAAATAAGGAAATAATGTTTAAATAAGATTTAATCATTTTTGGGAGGGATTCTTTAATTAAATATTTTTAATTAAGATAAAGGGATTTAATGGCATAAAAATAAATAAATTAATTAAATAATTAATTAATTAATAAATGATGATGTCATCAGGCTTTTTTTAGAAAATAAAAATACTTTATTTTCTAAAGGTTTTTAGGTGTCTACAGTTAGTAGATTTTTTGTTATAACAATCAATTTGAACATTTCCTTCTTGAAATAAGACTCCATAAAGCAGGGGTTACGAGAGACTAAGGAGAAAAATATGGAAAAATTATCAAGGGGCCCAAGTTATCAAGTTTTAAAATTGGGGTTAAAATACCAATGATGGAGAGCAGAGAGGAGTGGAGTAGAAATTTTAATTGGTCTTTGGGTGGGAATCTAGAGAAAACAAGAATCGAGGAATAGGTTGCAAATGCAGAGTAGGAAAAGGGGGGGCAAGATACTGATGCCTCAAAGGATGGGGACCCATGTGAACTACAACCACACCCAGATGAAAAGAGTCTTCCTATTCCTAGGTCTTTAGGAGGAGGGACCCTAGGGGATTGGGGTCATTGGTCAAATATCTTCAGGGTTAAGCCGGCAGGTAAGACCTTTCCCAAAATTATTGATAAATCTAATAAGGAGAAGGGAATATTTGCTTTGGAAGTCCCTAGAGAAATTATCGATCATAATATCCTGAGTATGGTGACTACCATGGTGGGAAAATTCATTGGACCTAGACCCAACCTAGATCTGGTTAGGATATTTTCCAGGAAAAAATGGGAGCTAAAAGGGCATGTTGAGGTAACAACCATAGCTAAGGGTTTTATGACTTTTGAGTTCTCTTATTTAGAGGACTACTCCAGAATCCTGTGTGTGGGAAACTGGTCTTTGGGCAAGTCTAGTCTCATCCTTCAAAAGTGGACTTCTAATCTAGACCTGAATAATGAATTCCTAACCCAGGCCTTAGTCTGGATTAGGATGCTTGAACTACCTTTAGAATACTGGCATGAGGATGTCTTTGATGGTATAGCTAGATCCTTTGGAAAACTTCTGTCTATTGATCCTATCACTGTAGCCAAGAAAAGTCTCACATATGCTAGAATATGTGTTGGGCTGAATTCCAATCTTGTTTGGGAAGATGGGTTTAGTAGATTAACTATGAAAGTGTCCCTTTTACGTGTTTACATTGCAAAAAGGTAGACTATAAAGTGAGTACCTACCCAATATTCAAAGGGAAAGGGAATTCTAGAAAAGCCCAAAACAAACTAGGCATGAACAAAGTTAATGCACCCAAAAAAGTCTGGATGGAGAATAATGCTAATAACAAGAGCACTAGAGTCACATCAGGGAAAGACAATAGGGACAAGCCAGTGGTTAAAGATAGCCCTTCAGAAGTCTTTGCTCCTGGGAATATGAATACAGTGAATGCAATAGGAAATGATAGGAGGGATAAGCCTAATGATAGAGAAAATGTTTTGGAGAAGTCATTCTACCCTCTTCATAGTAATGAATCACTACTATTCTTGAATTGGTCGGGAAGGGGGGGGGATTTCCTCTCCTGAGAAGAATGGTCTAAACAAGGCTTTGAATACAAAAGAGATGGAGCAGGATTTATCTTTTGTCCTAAATTCCCTGGTGGGATCTGGTGGATAGTTGCTAGATCCTCCTCTTTCTCAGAAATCCAGCACTAGCCCAGTCAATAGGGTATCCCCTAAGACTATGAACCAAATCCTTGAAAGACTTTTGACCACTACCTTGGGGTACCTTGCCAAATTGGAAGCTCTATTTGATAACTACAAGGAGTAATGTGAGGCTCCCTGGACTATGGTCAAGCATAGAAAGAAGAATAGTCATGATCCTTCACCAGCCTCTCTAACTAACACTAGGAGTATGGTAAACTAATATTTGAAACAAATCCAACAATTCAGGAAGGAAGAACAAGAAATAACTCAAAAATGAAGAAACAAGAAGGAATATTATGGATGGGATGCAAAGAACCATCTAGGAATCATGCTCCTTAATCAAAGCATGAAGATCATTTCCTAGAACATTCATGGACTCAATGGAATCCACAAACAAGAGATAGTTAGGAATATGGTAAGGTACCATAGGGCAGATGTTTTTTTAGTTCAGGAAAACCAAAACGAAAAAGGATAAGATAGAGATGATTTCTTTTAGTAAAAGAATGAGAAATTTTTCCATGGACTCGAAGGGTGCTTTGGGAGGTCTTCTCACTATTTGGAAGGACTCATTGGAAGCTACCATCCTTTATAATGAAGGTAACATTCTGCTTATGAACTTTTTTAACCCTATAGATCAGACTAGGTGGGTTTTTCTGAATCTTTATGTTCCCAACACCCAAAATAGTAGAATGATTTTTTGGGTCAAAATTTAGGATTTGGATTTTAACTTAGGTGATACCAAATGCATTTTTATGGGAGGTTTTAATACTCCTCTCCTAGCCTTGGATAAGTTAGGAGGGCTTTCGTGATGTTGAAAGAAGACAACACTTGGCTGATCTGATTAGAGATCTAGCTCTTCTTGATGTGGACCTTGGTGGTTGCAAGTTCACTTGGTCTAATAGGAGAATTGGCCAAGCTTGCATTCAAGTTATATTAGACAAAGCTCTCATTTCTTTGGATTGGCTAGGAAACTTCCACTGTAAGCTTTTTGCTCTTGTGTGGTTTAGTTCAAACCATTCCCCAATCTCCCTTACCCTAGACAAAATCAATAGGAAGAAGGCTTTTCCTTTTAGATTTCAGAAAATGTGGACATTACATCCTGATTTGCACAATAAAATTAAAGATTGGTGGGATATTGAGGTGGATGGGACTATGATGTATAAGGTTACTAAGAAACTTATATTAAATTTGAGATCTACAAGTGGAACAAATATGACTTTGGCAACATATTCCAAGACAAAGAAAAGATTCTAGGGAACTTAGTAGAGGTTTAGAATGGTATCGAGACCTAGGGATATGATGATATCTCTCTCAACACTAAGAAATAAGTCTTAACTAAGCTTCAAAACATTGTTGGGAAAGAGGAGATGTTTTGGAGGCAAAGGTCCAGAGTTGTCTAGCTTAAGGAAGGTGACAAAAATTCAAGATTCTTCCACTTGTCAATTGTGAAACACTGGGTAGCCAATAGAATTAGCAAGATTAAAAAGGGGAATGAGACATTTATAGATGATAATTTGATTACTGAGGAGTCCATAAGGTATTTATTTGTGATGCCCTCTAAAGACCTCAACTTGGTTATGGAGGATTAGAATGAGGTTATCAACTCCATCCCTAAAATCATTGGTAATGATCAGAATTGGGACTTACTAGCCATCCCCAAGTATGAGGAAATTAAAAGTGCTTTTTTTGATCTCCTGATTGAGAAGGCCCCTAACCCCAATGGCTTCCCCACCTTCTTCTTTCATTAATACTGGGATATCATTCATGATGATATTGTTCAAGTTGTCCAAGAATTCTTCAGTGCTAGAGACCTTTTGAAAGAAGTTAATACTACCTTTTTGGTTCTCATTTCTAAGCTTGTTGGGGAAGATACCTTTGGTTCTTTTAGCACCATTAGTCTATGCAATTCCTTTTATAATATTTTTGCAAAAGTTCTTTCCAATAGACTTATCAACATCTTGTTGGCTATTATTTCGCCCCAATAGTTGGGCTTTGTCCCTGGTAGAAAAATATTGGATTCCATTATGAAAGTCCATGAGGTTATCCATACTTTGGAAGTAGGGAAGCAAGAGGTTTTTCTTCTCAAGTTGGATCTCTCTAAGGCTTACGACAAGGTGGACTAGGGGTTTTTGGAGAATATTCTTGATGCTTTTGGTTTCAACTCTAGAGTGAGGAAGTTTTTCTCCCAACTAGTTTCTACTCCTACATTTGTTGTCCTAGTGAATGGTGCCCCCTTTTATTTTTTTAAACCCTCTTGGGGTCTCCACCAGGGAGATCCTTTATCCCCCATCCTCTTTATCATTCTAGTTGAAGGCCTTGGAAGGCTCATTCAACCTAGTAAGAGGAGAGGGGATCTAGTGCATTTGAAACCTTCCTTTGGCCCTTCTATTTTTACTCACGAATAGTTTGTTGATGGTTCTACTATGGGGGGTGAATCCTCTATGTAGGAAGATAGATCTATTAAAAAAAACTTGGACACTTACTCTAGGGATTCTACCTAGCTCATTAACTAGGACAAAAGCTTGGTCTTTTTCTTCAATACCTAGGCTAGAAGGTAGAAGAAGATTGTTGATATTTTGGGGTGTAAGGTTGGTAAGCTCCCATATACTTATTTAGGGCTTCCCTTGGGGCTTAAGCCTCCTGACTCTTTCTAGGACAATCTTGTAGAAAAATTCAATAGGAAGCTTGCTGGATGGAAAGGTATTACTTTGAGCCAAGTGGGCAAAGTTATTTTGATCAAATTTACTCTTTAGAACTTACCCACTTATGCCCTTAGCCTTTTTTCTATTCCCTCTAAGGTGGCAGTCCACCTTGAAGCAATTCAACAAAACTTCATGTGGTCAAGGCTTGATGATATCAAGAAATACCCATTGGTCGCCTGGGACTCTATTTGCATATCTAAGAAGCATGGAGGTTTGGCAATCTACAAGCTGAAATAGTTCATCACTACCCTTCAAGGTAAATAGATTTGGAGAATTTTCAAAAACATTGGTGAATCGAGAGATATTATATGCTAACAACCTTAATCTTAAATAGTTCATCAATAGAGGGACTCACCCCTCTGGCTCCTTCATCTAGAATGGTTTGATGTGATCTAAGAACTTAGCTTTTGGAAAAGCCAAGTGGTCTTTGGGCAATGGTGAAGATATAAACTTTTCACTAGATGATTAGCTTAGCTCTGGTCCTCTCTGGGATAATGTGGGTTTCAATAGATGGGCAAATGTTTGCATTGAAAGATATGGGAGTAGGTTGAGTGACTATAGATTCCACTACAAGTGGATTGACCTATCTGAGATTTCAGAGGATTTGAAGTCGCTGATGGACTTTGTTAGACATATTCCTTTATCTCATAGTCAAGATGCTATTTTTTGGGGGGAAATAGTGAATGGTCTTTATTCTATGGCTTTTGGCTATGAGTCTCTACATTTACAAGACTAGACCCTGGTCTAGGCTAAAGCCTGGTTCCCTAGCCTTATTTCAAAGATCAACTTCTTCTTCTTCTAGACCCTTCTACAAAACCGCATCCTCACTATAGAAAACCTCACCAAAAGAGGTAACATGATGCCCAATAGGTATATTTTATGTAAAAATAACAATGAGAGTATTGACCATTTGTTCTTATATTTCCCTTTCATTTTATCTATTTGGTCTCTTCTCCTATCTTTTTTCAATTTGTCCTCGTGTTTCCCCTCGAACATACTAGAGCTCTTTGTTCAATGGCAATCTGGCTTGGATGTTAAGGAATCCAAGACATTATGGCTATGGGCCTTACCCCATGTTTGCTAGGGAGTGTGGAAGGAGAGGAACAACTGCATCTTTAGGAAAAGGAGTCGAATGTGAAGGTGGTTTTCCATAAATGTTTTAATCCTCTATTGGAAAATTTCACCAATTCTAAGGGTCCCATTCACACTCTTAATTCTACGGTCCAAGAGAATAGAGAGGGATACTGCTCCTCTCCTACTTTAGGGCTGGTTCAAGGCCAATTTTGATGGGGCTACTAAAGGAAACCCAAGAAAAATTAGGGTGGGTGGCATCATAAGAAATGAGCATGGAAAGGGTATTATGGCCTTCACTGCCACCATAGGGAGCTAAACCAATCATTATGCTAAGGCCATTGTGGCTCATTAGACTATCAAGTTAGCTAATGAAATGGGAGTTAATTTTCTCTGGCTAGAAAGAGACTCTAAAAATATCATTGACTACCTCAATAGTAGAAATAAGCCGATGTGGATGATGACCAATATCATTGGGGAAAACATCTAGGATCTCCATACTTTTGAAAAAACCTACATGGCACACGAGTACCATGAGGCTAACACTATGGCATATAGGTTGGAAAATTTGGGTGTTAAGCATAATGAGGTGGCCAAGTGGATGGATGGAAATGATATTTCATCAGAAGTTAATGAAGTCATTGAGAGGGATCATATCCTAGGCAGATTGGGAATAATTAAATACCATAATGAAAGTTTTTTGTTTACGGGCTAAGATTAGTACTAACATGTGTGAACTTAATATGGTAATCAATGTTTTATGTGGAATATGAAAAGTTAAAGTGTGGAAGTATGATATTTCTCGTACCTTCCATATCTACAAAATCCATCAACCCATGTCAAGTACCATGAAAGGGAAACAATTCTTAAGAAGGATAAAAGTGGCAAGAAAATGAGGGGAGCTAAAGACTTGTAGGTTTAGAAGGCTTTTGGTTACAGAGACAATGGTGAGGAGAACACCATGGTGGGGGAATGTCATAGAAGGGAGCTAGAGGATGAGGCACAAAAGTGGAAGAGAATAACTAAGGTTTGGAACATCCTAAAGAAGGGTGAGATCACAATCTATATTGAACACCTTCATGGATGGAAGCCCTTGGTTACCAAAAGCATGGTCAAAAATTGGAATGAGGGCATGGTTGAAATTGATGGGGTGTAGATCTTGGTCATAGAATAAATCATCTCCCATGTCACCAGCATCCCTATTATTGGAAATAAATTCTATAGAGATTGGAAGGTTTTTGGGTAGGCAGTCACAGAGTTCACAAAAAATCAAGAGGAGAAGTAGGAGCTGGTAAAGAATGGCACCCACTACCTCTTGAGATCAATCAAACCTCTATGGAGATTAGTGCTTTGGGTCATCATCAAATACATCACCCTCAACACTAGGTTCAACTATTTTTGCACATACCATTTTGTGTTGCTCAACCATTTCAGGTACAAGGTGAAAATCTCTATTCCCTTTTACCTTTATTCTTCCATGAGGGGCTGCTATTGTTAATCTATGAATATTTCAAAGCTAGGACTATCAATAAACATGTCAAAGATAGGAAAGAGGGAAAGAAAATTAAAGGAGTCTCTGATGAGTTTGAGGAGATTTACTCACCTTCAGATATGGAGGAAAGTCTCAAAATGTACATGGACTCTAAGGACTCTAAAATCTTGCAGTGGAGCTTAGGGAAAAAAACCCTCACTACTGATAGCAAGGAGAAGAATGTGCTCCCTGAGCCCACAAAGGATATTGAAACCTCTTCAAATAGGGGTTACAATGAATGGGATGAAGGGATGGACACAAGAGGTGAAAGTGCAGAGGTAGAGGAGAATATTAGGGAGGTGGAAGGCAAGGAGTGAAGGAAGAGAAAAAGAAAAATAACTATCAAAGTGCCAACCAATAGAGAGAAGGAGGCTATAGGGACTAGAAAGTGCAAAAGGAAAAGCTTGGATGACAACAAAGATGGACAAGGGGAGGAAAGTGAGAAGGTGGAGGAGGATCCCCTTGACAGGCTAGAGTTGGAACCTGAATAGGGCTATGATGATGTGGGCACTACTACTTATAAATGCTCACTTATGGGAAGGGCAAGAAGGTGGTATGGAGGAACTTTAACCATGCCTTAATCAATTTGGGTATCAAAAGGGAACTTATTAGAACTTAGGTTAGAGAAAATGAAGAGGGCAAAATCTAGTTGGAGGAGCTTATTGATCTAGCCCTGGTTATCCTTAGTGACATAGCTAGGGAGAATCTAGATATTGATGTTATGAACAATGCAAAAAATAGTGTGGTGGATAGCTACCTAACCACTAAGTGGATATACCATGAAATCCTTTACCTCAAACATAAACTAAGCACTCTAGAAAGAGATACATATAGCCTTAAGAATAGGGTCAGTGAGGATGAGCAAAGTATGGACAAAAGAGTGGATGTAGTGAATGCCAGAACCCTTGAGATCAACAAGACTATGCAAGGCATAGCTAAGAAGAACATTAGCATTCTCAAGAACAATGAGAATATTAAGAAGTTCATTCACTATGTGGATGACCAGAATATATGCAGGGAGCAGGATCTAGACATCAGCCTTAAGGATAGGACTCTTGATGAAGGAGCTAAGAAATGAACTAGATCAAGCACCAAGAAAATAGATACTCCAACCCATGATTAGGAGCTTTCAGAGATGAAAGAGGTGGCTGGCAAGTTGTCTGATCTTGAGATCAATGCTACTGAGATGCTTAGAGACATTATCTGAAGCCCCCTAACCTTTTGTGGGCTGCCCTAGCTTTTTGGTGTCTCTTCCTAGCTTTTTCCTATGTATTTCTTTTTTAGGGAGATGTCTTTTATTTTTCTTTTTGGCTCTTGGTAGCCTTTAAAATTTTACTTATGACTGTTTTATCTATGTTTAGGGTTTCAGGGCCTTTTTAAAACCTATTTTCCTTAATAAAAAACATTAGCTCTGACTAGGGAGCATGTGCTAAAAAGTGCATGAAGAATCCAACATCTTTGGTCAATAGACTAGTGCCTTATCAAATGGGCAACAAAGTCAAAGCACATGACAAAAAGAGGGCTACTAATAAGGAGAGTAGTGCAACAACAAAACAATATGGAAAGCAAAACAACCCACTTTAAGCACCTGAACTAGCAACAAGATAGCAAAAAACTAAAGCAAGGAAAGCTTATATACAAATATGTACTAGTGAGGATACCTCACCAAAAATAATGTGAATGAAAGAATGACTTACACAAATCCATTCATAGGCTAACCAAAGTAGGAGCCTTTTACGAACAATAGGTTACATCTACATGAAAGATCCTAGCACCACTTCATTTGGATAAAATCTTTGTTGCTACAAGTAAAAATGATGTTGCACAAGTATTTGGAAAATATGAATTTGGCTCAAAGAGCCATAGTTCATCATAACATTTAGACTTTTCTAAGTCTTCCAACACAAATTTTTCAGCACCATTAGCAATCTTTAATAGGTAGAATTCATGCTCTAACATCTGAAAAGAAAAAACCACATCACCTTCAAGTTGTTCATGTAAAATAGGAGCATGATCAAGACCAAATGGAATAATACAGACCACATGAATACTTAAATCAAATTCAACAACATGTTTACTTTGTAAGCCCTGGAACATACACCATAGAACAAATTGCTGACCCAAACACTAAACTCCTCTTCACTGGAAAAGCTACAAGTTGGATGCATTTCCCTTTCATAAAACTCATGACAATAGTAGTGATCAATTTTCTGCAAGAACAACCTTTTTATGCTTGAGGCATCAATCATTATTTGTGTTAGATATTCTTCTTCTTCCTCAATTTTTCTATTTTTTTGAACACAACACAACTATTTTATCTTGAAGTAAATTTTTTTGGCATTTTCAGATTCCTTGTCCATTGGATCAACATTCTCAAGAACCATATTATTATTTCCTATAGAAATCACGTTTGAAAAAATTTCATCTTTAATCACAACCAAAAGAGAGTTTTGTTGGTGAATAGATTTATCTTTTAAATTAAAGAAGAATAATAAAAGATTCTATGCCCAAGCTCATAAGACAAATACAATATCCCAATAGTTGAGAAATTTTTACATTCACAGTTCCTCTCTGGATTTTGGTAAGGTACAACTTGTAGAAGTTGATGAAAGCCAACTTCACAGCTCACCAAGATCACCTGCATGCAAATAACCTATCAAAGGGAAACCAAAGAAGGAAGAGGTGGAGCTTGGAAAAACTAAATGAACTGAGAGAGAAGATATTACAAACAAAGAAAAATGTATTTATATACAATATGCCTTGAAAATGAATTGAGAAATACAATGAGAGAGCTTGAATATAAAGGCCTCAAGGAAGCTTGTAGAACAAGTTGGAAAGTGCTAGAAGATAAGGTTGACAACTAAGCATACATCCACAAAAGGTGGAATACCCTCGATCAAGGTGAGGAGATAAGTATGACTTAGATAGGAACAAACTCCTATGTTGTCAACAAATCCTAGACTAAAATTAATAAATAAATGTATTAACCTAAATAAACTTAATTAAAAGCAATAAATAATTATTTACTCTAACACAACTTCCTTATTGGATTTTCAATCAAAACCACTTTTCAATAGAAGATTAATTTTAACCTAAAAGTAATAGGGCTTCTCATCTATTCTTGGACAAGAGGAAGAATCTAATTAATAAAATTATGATAAAAATAAATACGCACAAAAGAGAGAACACATAGTTTCTCTATCAATCACATTCCAGAAAATAAACAAACTTGAAAGATAATCACCACAAGGAAAGAAATATCTAGCACAAGAGGAATCCTTCAATAATTCAATACTGACTCAATACTAAATCTATAATGAACTAATTCAAAGCATACATCTTTGAACATTCAACCATTTCCTTCCAAAAGAACAATACTATTCAGATATGATACTAGAAAAACTTAGAAAATCTGCATAAACATAAAGTTTCAAGTAAATTGGTCACACCATGAGATCCATCAAAAAATACCAACCCTATACATTCTAAATTTCCCTTACATGTAGTGCATAGTTTGCCTACTTAGAAAAAAAAGAACCTCCTTTTCTTCCAAAGTTCTCCACTAAATAAACTTCTTAAGATCTTTATTCAGTTTCATAACTGATTCTTTGAAATTATCATAACTTAAATCTTGTTTCTTTTTATCATTGTTCATGATCACTTTCCTTTATACACTTCTTTTTATAGCATAAAGTCTTTATAAATATTATAATTAAGAGTTTATGGATATCATTTTATAATGTTTATAAGAAGACTTTGACATGTGGCATTTACTATTGATGAAATGCTATCATCATTTCAGAATTGTCATGATAGTTTTGATAGTCCATTCCAATGCTAATAACATTTGATCCGTAACCAATCTGAAAATTTTTTTAGGAAATATTTAGAAGAATAGGACTACTAAAACATATCCAATAATTGGCCAAATCCAATTTTTAGATTAAAATTTATGACCCCCAAAATATGACTAATTTTCTTTGATCTACATTTTGTGACTGTTAGTGCTAATTCAACAGTGCTTTACTGTGAAACCCATAAATTTTTATCCATAATGAGTTTGATAAAAATATTTGGATGATATTTAGAGAATTAGGTTTGGAAAAACATATATAAAATTTATCATGATCCAATGGTATTATTGAGAGATATGGCCCCCATACTAAGACCCAATTTTCAATTTTTAGAAAACCTATTATAGTTGTAAAATTGAATCTTTGAATTTTTGAACCTCTTTAACCACTAAATTACACCTATAATCATGTCTCTAAGTTGAACTCTAAATATAAATTTGAACTTTAAACTAGGATATCTAAATTTGCATATCAAAGTCTGACTTGGATCTGCATTTGAACTTTGAACTATTGAGCCATATCGAATCAATGAATCCATTTGAAAAGCATATTGAACCTTTGTGCCCTTTGTACCCTTTGAACCATTTGAACCTATTGAAGGAAAACTAGTGAATTTTCATCTAAATTCACATTCCAAGTCTAAAAATGGTGTATAGCTAAAAATGAAGTCAGAATTTGGGCTTTGAAAACTCAAACTCTGAACCATTGAATCACTAAAACCTATTCAACAAGTACAAGAGGTTCAGAACCTCTTTGTACCATCTCAACTTGTTCTCTTAATATCAAGTATTGGCATATGTGTTACTAGATTTTTTGTTATAAAAATCAATCTGAATATTACCTTCTTGAAACAAGACTCCATAAAACCTTTTTTTAGCATGGATTAGGGGAGACTAAGAGGTAAAATATGAAAGAGTTATCAAAGGAGGCCAAGTTATCAAGTCTTAAAATTTGGGCTAAAACACCAACTAATAGGCACACCATCCCTTGCATAGTCCACCTTTCATGTATCAACCTCTAGCATCATTACTAAGTCCAAGGTCTAATGCTAACCTTCATTTTGCATACCCTAATCTTCATTTTGCATACTCTTTAGTCAAAATCCAAAATGTCATTCACATTTGCATTTTCATAATTTACTTAGGAAATTTGCACCTTACATGTCAAAACCTAGTTCATTTGGCACTTCTTTAGGTTGCATAACATCCCAAAACACTTAAAAATCCAAAAAAAATACTCATATCTTGCATACCGAAATCCTTAATTATCAAAATTTTGTCTATTTTACCAACTGGACCCTTATTTTACCAACTACACACTTTAGGTGTGCATTTGGTAGTTTTAGAGTGCACTTGGTAATTAAGGATTTCATTCTAGATTCTAGAACCCTAATCTACACTTCTATAGCTTGCATTGCATCCCTAAAACCTATAAAACACCTAAAAACACTCAAATCATTCACATTCTACATTTTAGTTACCCTAACACCTATGTTTACCAACTGCATACCTTCTACTTACCAACTACTTACCTTTAGGGCCCCAAGTGCACCAAGGGTGCACTTGGTACTATCAGAGCATAGTTGGTAGTTTAGGTGTGCACTTGGGAGGTAGAGAGTCCATTTAGGTTATTCTCTAGTGCATTTACACCTTTAGGTACCATACCAACACTTACAAGGACACAACCAGCTCAAAGACCTAAAGAAATTTATCAATCCTTATTTTCTAAGGTACAAATGCAACCAAAACCTCATCCAAGACCAAAGAAGAGCAAGTAAATTGAACAAAAATTTGACAAAGATGAAGAAGAATCACAACCCTTACCTGTGGACCCCTTAAGAATGTATCCACAAGGTCACAACCATCAAGGAATGACACAAAAAACCCTAAACAACACAACTACAGTGAGATTTTTGTCAAACACTTCTCCTAGACATGGAATGGTTCAATGGAGCCCTAACTTTGAGGTAGAAGTGTACCAACCATGCCTAAGGATGAACAAACACACTCCTTCAAATTCAAAAAACCCAACATGAGTACCTTGAACCCTAAAACATCAAACACAAAACAAGGTACTGTACACCTAAGTGATGAAACTGACAATAATTATGGCATCACTAACAAAGAAATGGCTAGGGCTTTCCAAGACAAGAATTTCCACAAAAAATTCAAGCTTTTGGAAGCCCAAGAAATTGTCAAATTCAACCCAAACTTGGAGGGACCTAAGTCTAAACATCAAGATGTTCCTACATTTGAACATATCCAACCTATGATCAATTTAGACTTAGAAAAGGGTAAACAACCTTTAGAATTCTCAAACACAATGATGACACCTTTAAGATCCCATCAAGAATCAACCATTTAAATCCTCCAAAGTACATTTGAACACATCAACATTTATCCCTTCTTTGACGAACCTCCATCTATCAACAGAAACAAGATTCTTCTTAAATATCCCAAAAGGACATTAAGTCTTGATCTCAATTACATAATGCAACAACAAAATGTGCCTAAAGGGAATTGTACTCTAGGGATGCAAAACATACCTCCTTTGGAGGAAAATTAACAAAGTGCACCCTTGCTCCTAACTTTACCAAATGTTATGATGTCAAATTTTATGGAGCCTCCCATGAGCACACCATGCAGAACATCAATTGGAACAACCCCTATTGACATACAAAGGAAAAATCATATTGACATTTCATGCATTCCCAAAAGGAACAAGTCTCATTGTCAAATCAATATGATGTCCCAAGGAGAGACATTTAACAAGAAAAGGTACCAAAAAAACAACCAAAACATGATGTTCAATTCTCAAGGACATAACCAACTTCCACAACAACATTAACTAATAGTGGTACAAGGACTTAACACTTCCAATCCACTCAACCCACATTCAACATATCAATGGCAATATCAACCACAAAAACAACCTCAAGTGCTAAAAGCATCCAAAATCCCTAATATGCAATCCAATGTAAATCCACTTGACCTAAAAGTAATGTACCAATAGAAATTCCAACACCAATAACCATGTTTGCTAATCAACAAGAGAAACTCAAACAATAGTCAGAATACGAAAGATGCATTGAGCAAAAAATTGCCTATCAACAAAAGTTGTTGCAAAAACAACATGTGCCACAACAACCTCAACAGATACCTCTACAAAAATAGTCACATACATGGTCTCACATGTAACCAACAAAGGTATCTCAACAATATCCATAGCAAGTGGCACAACAACTACCACAATAAGTGATACAACAACACATGGTACAACAGTCATAGTTGATACCACAACAAGTACCACAATAGATACTCCAACATGTATCACAACAAGGACCCTTTTTTTTTTGAGGTACTAACATACCTCCACCACCTAGTGACACATCACCTGACTCTTTAGACATAGAAATATTAGAATCAAGTAGACATAGTTCTCAGCATAGCAAATGATCTACTCATAGACACAAAAGACTTGGAGAAAAAACTATTATGCAGAACCCTAATGAAGAGTTATTACACCAATTCAAACAACTCTCCAAACAAGTTAATGCATTGGGAGTCCAATAGAAATATGCTCTATATATAAAAAAGGGACTTATGTCCTAATCTATTTGATAAAAGTTTGAATTTTCCTCCATTCCCAAAACACTTCGAGGTTCCAAGATTTGAAAAATATCGAGGAAAAGGAAACCCCATTGATCACATTAGGGAATTCTATGCCTCTTGAACTCAGTGATGAGCCCACCTACCTCATGAGATGGTTCCCTCATTCTCTAGGTGGGCCTGGACTTGAATGATACTCCAAACTTCCTTGTACCATAAATTCTTGGTCAGAACTTGCAGACAAGTTCATCTCCCACTTTTCCTTCAACATTACAAATGAGGTTACACTCTCTGATTTGTGCTCAACCAAACAAAAGACAAGAGAACCATTTATCAAATTCTTACTACATTGGAGAAGCATAGTCAATCAATGCTCACCAAACATTCCTAAAGAACACAAAGTTAAGCTATGCATTAAGAATCTAGTCCCTAACTTAATGTACAAAATTAAGATAAAAAGTCCAAGCACCATTTCTAAGATGATGAAGAAAGGGGCTAGTAATTAAGATGCTCTTATCCATAAGGGAATCCTCAAGATGAACAAGGAAAACATAAACACCAATTGATCTAATGACAAGGAATTTTTTTTTCCAAAAACAAGAATGTGACTAATGATGGCATTGTAGATGCATGAATAATTAGCATAGCACAACCTCAACTGACTTTGAAAGGTGCAAACCCTACAAATTTGAAAACTCCTAATCAAACACCATCTCAACAACATAAAACTAATACTTCCTCATAGGATGGACCTTAAAGACATCCTAGAACCAAAGATAGAAAATTTACACCCTTGTAGATACCTCTTGAGACTGCAATTCAACAATTACTAAGTAATAACTTCCTGCAGTTACCAGCAATCAAAGATGAACCACTGACCAAAGCTTCTTGGTGGGATGACAAAAAATTCTATGATTACCACCATACCAAAGGACATAAGACCTCATCATGTTTCCAACTAAAAAATGCAACACAAGACCTCATCAATGATGGTGTGATCATAGTTGACCCATAACTACTAGCAACCAACTTTGATCACACTATTTTAAAGATCCTTTGGGTAATCATGACAAAGAGAAGGCCTCCTATTCAAAATCAAACTCGCAAGCTAATGTGAATTACACATGCACTGGATATGACTACACCATCAAGTGTTTCAATGAGTCTAATTCTTGCATATCCATGTCCACCTTAAAGGTTGAAGACCCTCATTGTGCTATCAGTTCACATCATTCCAAGATCACCCTACTTGGAGCTCCATCTATACCTACTACATCTACTAGAATTGCACTCCCTAGTAGACCTAATGCTCCTACTTCATCTGATTATAGACTTGTTGAATAGCTTGACAAGGCCCCTATGCAAATATCCATCTTGGACCTATTGCATGCATCTCCCCAACATCAGAAGATCTTGGATCAAGCCCTTAAAGAGTCAATAGTCCCTAATATCATTGATGTTGCCTAGTTCCAAGCCATGGTTGGGAACCTATCTACAATCCTTTTCCCCTCGAGATATTCCTAAGGATAGACCCAACCACAATGATCCCCGTCATCTCAAAGTCTTCATCTATAATGCCAAGGTCAGATGTGTCTTGATAGATGGAGGAGAAAAACTAAACATTTGTACTATTAATGTTGTCAAGGGTTTGGGTTATTCTGAGGAAGATGCAGATCCCTCTCAAAGAATCACAATAAAAGCCTATGATGATGGTGAATGCTTCTCCAAGGGCATCATCATATTACCCATTAGAATTGGTGAAGCTACTCAAAATACATTGTTCCAGGTTCTAGATATTTAAATGAATTGCAACATGATACTAGGATGCCCTTGGATCCATGCTATGAAAGCAGTCCCCTCTACATATCTCCAATGCTTAAAATTTTCCTATAACAATGTAGAGGTCACCATCCCTAGCAATCTAGACCCATTCCAAGTTTGTGCCAATCTTAGAGGAACCATTACATACCAAGTCTCAAAAAACCATGTAGCAAATCCCCTTGAGTCCTCCAAGAATGTTGATCCTTCCACGCTCAAACCCACATTCAACAAAAAGCTTAAAATCAAAGACCAAGGTTGCGGTGAGTATTCCATGTCACATGCCTTTCACATTGGGAAACTCCCTCTCTCTCTCTCCCAAGTCATATGATAAATCACAGCTCATGTAGAACAAGCCTAAGTTCACATTTCAAAAGAAACCTTCTATGACTTTCACTAGTGGAGGTGGACTACATGAAGAACATGTCTATGAAAACACATCTACATGGATTAAAAGGGCTAAATAAGAATAAGAACCTATGCCTATATCCTCCAAAAAGTATGGACCTAGATTTACCATCATGCAAAAAAAGGGTTGTGATGGATGTAGTGGCCTTGGACCTCAAAAGCAAGGCATTATTCAGCCCATCACTATGTCAGGATGACCTCGTAGCTTGGGACTTGGATTCAAAAAAAAAAAAAAAGGGTCTCCATAATATTGAGTCATCCTCATTTAAGAATGTGAACACTTTGAACAATGAAAAGGTGTCTATGGATACCCTACCTAAAACTAATAGTCCTAATAGTCCTTATGCACTTAACCATATCTTTGCTAATCCTAATAGCATACCTATGGAGGATAAACATATAGCTCCACCTACCACTCAAACCAACTCTACACCTTGGATCAAAACATTCTGGGATCCAAGTCCTCCTACTTTTGAACATGATCCCAATGATACCACTGAACCAAATATCCATATATATGCCTTTGACAAAAGCTTATTCAACATTGATGATGGCATTTCCCTAGTTTACCCTGAACTTATTGATTGGGACCAACAAGGACAACCAACATTTAATCAATTTGAAAATAATGATGCCATCACAGAGTTCTTTGAGCTTTGTGAAGACTTACCACAAGGAGATCACAACTCAGGATTTTCCATTGACCTAAATGTCATAGCATATTTTGGGGAGTCAACTCCATCTTCCAGTCACAAAATTAGAGAAATAGTAAAAAAAGACAAAAGTAGGTCTCTTGGTGAAAACTAAAAGGTGACATTAGACCATGAAAAAATAAAAATAAAGGACATATCCAAGGGAAAAAACCTCTCTGAAGCACCTAAGGATGGAAGATTACAGTCTATCCATAGATTCATTGCACAACTAGTAGATAAGTGTCACTCCTTTCAACATCTATTATGTAAAGGAATATCCTTTCAATTGAACAACCAATGTGAACAATCTTTCCAAAAGCTTAAAGATTATCTTCTACATCCACCAGTTTTAATGGCTCCTATTCCAAGAAAACCATTCATTCTATACATATCTACTACATATACAACATTAGGAGATCTCTTAGCACAAAATGATGAACAAGGAAGAGAGTGAACCTTTTACTACATAATTAGAATACTTGTGGGGCATGAACTGAATTATTCACTCATCAAACAAACTTGTCTTGCTATCATCTTTGCAGCCCAAAAGCTGAGACATTACATGATTTATCAGAAAATAATACTTGTCTCTAAGATTGACGCACTAAAGTATCTCCTAAGAGAGGCTGCTCTCATAGGGAACTTAGCCAAATGGGTCATGATCCTTAGTGAATTTGACATCAAATATGTAGATAGAAAGGAAATCAAAGGGAAAGTAATACTAGATCAATTAGCAAAAGCACCTATGATAGATGATCATGCCATGTTGATAAACTTTTTGGTTGAAGCCATATTTAACATGGATATAGCTAATAAATGGAAGCTTTACTTTGATAGATCACATACAAGAAATGGTTTAGGAGATGGAATTATGTTTATCACCCCCTAAGGTTACATGATCCCCAAGTCATATCGAATAGAATTCAATTACACCAAAAACATAGTAGAATACAAGGCAATAATCATAGGACTCAAGATATGCTATCCAATGGAACACTCAACATTTACAAGTTTTTGGTGATTCGTAGTTAGTCATCTGCCAAGTTAATGATGACTATGAAACCAAAGATGATGAGTTAATGCCCTATAAGCAGATGATAGACTTTCTTAAATCTAAATTTGTCACTATCTCTTTTCGTCAGCTACCAAGAATAGACAACATGCAAGCTGATGCTATGGCTACCATCGCTTCTATAACTGATATGCCTCAAAATGTGGAGCATTGTGAATTCCTTGTCAAGCAACTTTTGATTCTAGCATTTGAACCCTCTCAATTTGAGTTTCTGTGTGAACTTGTTGGTCCCAATTCCCCTTGGTATCAAGACATTTACAATTACCTACACACCCAAATCCTACCACCCAACTTATCCAAAAATGAATGTCGAGCCTTTATCCATCAATCTGCTAGATATGTCATCATTGGTGACACCATTTATAAGAGATCCTTTGACCAAACCCTTCTCAAATGCCTTGACTCACAAGAAGCTAAAACTCCTTACACAAGGTTCACAAAGGTATATGTGGAGGTCATTTCAATGGTCTCAGTCTACCTAAGAAACTTTTTAGAGTTGGATATTATTGGCCCGCCATGGAACAAGATGCCCATGATTTTGTACAAACATGTCATAAATGTCATATACATAGCAATTTGATACATGTACTAGCACAAAAATTACAGCTAGTCATATCTCCATGACTATTTTCACAATGGGAGTTATTTCTCCTCCTTCCTCTGATGCTCATAAGTTCATCATCACAATAATAGAATATTTTATCAAGTGGGTTGAAGTCGTCCCTCTGACTTTCACCACTTAAAAGAAGATTTCAAGTTCTATTATGAACTACATCATATGTCAGTATGGAGTCCTCTTGGATATTATTACTGATCATGGCAGTTCTTTTCAAAATAAAGATGTGGATAAGCTCTATGAGAAGTACAACATATACTGCATACTATAGTATTTACCATCTACAGGAAATGGCCAATTAGAAGCATCTAATAAGACCATTGTTAAAATTCTCCAAAAGATTGTCAATGATTGGCACTTACAACTAAATCCAGCTCTTTGGGCCTACTAAACAAATGTGTGTGCTCCCACAAGTGCAACACCATACTCTCCTATCTATGGAACTGAAGCCATACTTCCCATTGAAGTTGAAATTCCATCATTAAGAGTATCCCTACAAGATGTTGTTGACAATGAAAATTATAGAATATCTAGACTCCATGAACTAAAAATGCTTGATGAGTGGAGGTGAGCTACCTTGAAACATATGTAATCTTATCAAAACTAACTCAAAAAAAGCTATAATAAGAAAGTCCAAGGTTGTCATTTTGAGATTGGTGATCTAGTCCTAAAGATGAACTACAAGACCCAGTAGCATAGAGAAAAACCAAGCAAATTTGAACCAAATTAGGAAGGATCTTATGTAGTTACTATAGTATTTGGGTCTGAGGTATATCAGCTTTCAACTCTAAAGGGTGAACCACTACCTGTGTCCATCAACAACATGCATCTCCTCAAGTACTACACATGATTTTGTCTAAAATTCTTGAAAAAATAGCAAAAAGTCATGGAGAAAGAAAAGAAAAAAAATGAAAAAAGTCATGGAAAAATGAATGCCTTGATGAAAACCTGGAAAATATGCATCTTGGCATGAAAATTTGAGTCAAGAGAAAAATTCCATCCACGAGTGAAAACTAGCAAACAGGCACTTTGGGCAAGTACCATGTTGAAAACCTGGCAAACAAGCACCATGTGTAAACAAGCCCCTCCATCTTTCGGGATTTCATCTAGTTTTTTCCCCTTTTCTCATTCCCTGATCATATCCTTCATATTGCAAGACATCCTTGGTCCTTGATCATGGCCCATGAACTGATTAATGTCCATTTTTATCTTACCTAAGTATCACCAGTCTATACATACTTTGTTGTTGGCCTTTGTACATAGTCTATGTCTTGTCTAGGGGCATATTACCTACATAGTGCATGAGTTTGAACTTGAACTGGAGGCATAGCCCTAAGCACTTTTTATCCATTGGAATTATCACATATCGGATTGGAGCTAACACTTGTAAATGCTTAATATGATCCTAAAAAAATCCTAAAAAATCAAACACGACCTTGAAAAAATCATAAAAATTCAAATACAATCCTAAAAAAATCATAAAAATCATAAAATGTCCTAAACAAATTCACTAAAAATCACAAAATGTCCTAAAAAAATTCACTAAAAATCATAAAATGTCTTGGCAAAAATCCACTAAAAATCATATAATATCCTAAACAAATTCATAAAAATCATAAAATATCTTGAAATAATTAGTAAAAATCATAAAATGTCCTAAAATAATCATTAAAAATCATAAAATGTCTTGAAAAAATCACTAAAAGTCATAAAATGTCCTAAAGAAACCAATCACACACAAACATCAAATATCCTCAAAAACCCTCAAAATCACAAAACCCATCAAAAATTTGCAATAAACCTTGTAAATAGTCACTGTGGACTACCACTCCTTTTGCATAAACACTCACAATTTCATAGATTGAAACTCAAAGCACTGCATTTTCAAGACAATCTCACTACCTGAGCAATGTGAACCAATAATTAATCCAACGTGTCACTATGAACCTATCAACTGAATCCACAAACAAAACTATCACATGATCAACCTGTCAACTACTATCTAAAGACCTAAAACACTAAAAGGAAATTAATAATGGAAAAGAATAGCTATTGTCTCACACTGTTTAGTGAGTGATTTATTTTTTCTTTGTTTTTCTTTGATCATTTTCCTATGCCACTTGATGATATAAACTAATCTATAAGAGTGACTGAGATGGTTCATGGTCATCCTTTTCTTTTTCTATATATTGAACAATGTACCTTTGAGAGTCTGTGGCATGTATATATGCCACAAGAAGGACAAGGTCATTTTTTGTCTGCATCATGCTTGTTTATGCAAAAGGTTTGCATTTGCACTCTGGCCCTTTATGCCATGATGAGTTGCATTCCATTTACCATATTAAAATAAAGTTCCAATAATATATAGTGCACTTTACAAAAGAAAAAGTCCTCACCTCATACTAACTATTCCTTGTCTCATCTCCTTTATCTTCTATGTCTCCTTCATTTTCCGCCTTGGTCTCATACTTTGATACATCAAAAGCATTGTCATCTTGCATTCCTACATGTGTCAAAAGTCCAGAACAATCCAAAGTGATACATCTTTGCATAAAAACAACATTTATATTATTTTACATTTCATTTGTACTCATTCCATATTATTTTACATTTTGTTTACATTCATTCCATATCATTTACATTTCATTAGGCATTCATTCATGAGAAAAACATGTGGCAACAATAAAGATGTCATTTCCTATGTATAACATGTGATAAGTCAACACATAATGTCATCATATCAAAGTCCACATAGACAAGCATAAATGAATCCATATAAAACATATGCATAATCCATCTCATATGGTTATCATAACATAAATACATCTCATAAATGTCTAATAAAAGTATTAGAGTACATGACCATGGTTTACATCAATATTGTAAGGAAACTTGCAAGAAATAATATAACCATTTCCACATAACCCATAATAGATCTAAAATAAACATAGAATTAAAATCCACATGCAAGAGAATAGACAACATACTCACAAAATTGTGACACAAGATATACCTTGGAAAACCCTCATTGAAGGAAAAACCCAGCCTCCAAAAGCATCCATCACCATGTATTATTCAGCAAAAACACCATTGCAACACAACCATGGAAGCCTTCAAAGCCATAGCCACAACTAAGAAAACTATGTGAACAAGAATGAATCCACACATCCCATGCCATACTTCCAACCTTCACAAATGTTCCCTTGGCTAACTTGTCAAGCCTTGTCCTGCTTGGCTCTTTCCTTTTGTCTTCTCATTGTCACTCACAACAACTACTTGTGTGGCTGCTTATATAGTAGCAAGTCTCACAAAACCACCAAGTGGTATTACATAAACCATGTGCTACCTAACTAATTGACCCCACATTTAATATTGGGCATTTAATTCTTTTCCCCAATATTAAATAATTACATAAAATATTATCACAATGTTACAATACAACTCATCGAGTATATTCCATGGGAATCTTTACATGTTGCATGTCCATCTAGGTACAACATTATATAATAAAATAAAATAATAAAATTTAAGCAATATTATGCAATGTGTGCAACACCCATTATCTCAACAATCTCCCATCTATAGCCACATAAATGAACAAAGGAACAATCCCTTTAGCACATCCACCATCATGGATCAAAGTACTTGAAGTGCTCCATCCTGGTACTTGCAACAAAATCAAAGTATCTAGCATCTCAAACATGAATGATCTAACCTCCTATTATGTCACTACCACTAGACATACATAAAAACCATCCAAAGAAAAAACCACCCAACCTGTCACATTAGAATATCATAAAATCTTGTACCAACTATAATGCCAAGCACAAAAAACTTGATCCAAAGGTAATCACATAAATCCGTAGTTGTCAAAATATATCCATAGCTGAAATAACACCCATAGCAAGTGCTAAACCCATCCATCTATCCATAACTCCAAAAGTATACCAAGTGAATCTCACATCATCAACATATCCAATTTGTAACCTGTAATCACAAGCCTCAAGAGCAATACCTACCACATATATAGCAAGAAGCTCCCACTACAAAAGATAATGTCAAATCTATAACCAATCCACTCAAAACATCTCAAAGAAGTGAATCCATGTAGTCTCAAAAAAATCCACAATGCATAAACTGATATCCTGAAAGAAAAACTCTCATAACAAGTCTCCAACACTCTCCCAAGTTTTCCACAACCAGTAGAGGAAAGAGATAAAGGAATAACCATGTCATCTCTCACATGACATACATGAGTGCAAACTAGTGATCACAATCTCTAATCCAATCTCAAATGCAATGTAAGAAAAATTGAACATCTAGGAAGATAACCAAGATCAGAGAAATCATGCAAATCATAACCTATATCATGTCTTTCTACACACACCTCTAGATGTAAACTATGCAAGTATGATCTCCTCCATAAAACCCCAACCAAGAAGCCTCAATAACACCCAAACTATACCATATAACTAATCATGGATGTAAGCCTCTCACAAGAAGATCAAACTCATAAACCATTCCTAATCCAAGGAGTATGCCCAATATAAAACCATCTCTCAAACTCAACCAACATCACAACATATGAAAATGGAGATAAACAATGCTAAACCATCTCTCAAATAAACCCTCTAGAACTAACTCATGTACCATAGCTCAAGATCCATATCCATGAAAGACAAGCATAAATATAATACAACTGAGAGAAATAATGGGCTATACCTCTCAAGTAGAAAACTTCCGAGTAGACCAAGAGTGGGGAATGAGAATGCTCATCAAGATATCCAAGTCTCCAACCAAGACTCATCTAAGAAAAATCTCATCTAAAGTCCATATTAGGTGAATTCCCCTCAAACTTCCTACTAAAATCATCTATCATCCCAACAAACACATCTCTAATCCAAGAGAAAACAACATCACCACCATCTCTAAGTATACATGAGCACCTATAACCAATCAATCCATGCCAACTCCAAATGCAACATAGAAATATCATGAAGTATCTAGCTTATGATCAGTGTACTCAATATAGAGAAACTAAACCAAGATCAATGTCAAAGCTCCAACCATGGCCTCAAGAACATAAACATGACAACATGATCTAAACCATCTCAATCAAAGAGATAACATGCTCCATATGAACATACTATAACATGTCACAACTCTAAATGCATATCAAGAGTATATCATGACATAAAAATGAAAATCATCCTCACACCAAGGATAACATGCCAAATAAAAGCATAAACTGCACCTTTGCCAAGAACCCCTTAAGTCCTCAAGATGCAACCATCTCCACACAAAATGAAGAAATCTATCTCTACATACTATGAAGATAACCAAGAACCCCATGAGTCCTTAAGATCTAACCATCTTCACACACCATTAAGATAACAAGTGCACCCTGCAAATGTCAAAGACACTTCTGCAGTAATAGGATCTAAGACACACCTCCAACATTTATAAACACTCAATAAATATATCAATGCCAAAAAATCCCACTTATATGTGTTACCAATCCACATATGGCATCATAAAATCCATCTACTACATGAAGATCCTCCAAGTCTACACCCACACAACCAAATTGTCAATATCAAGTGAAACCAAGATCTCCAAACCCAAGAAGATATAAACTAAACTAGGAACTAATCTTGCACTATCAGCTCATCACTATCACAAGCTCCCACCAAACCATGTATCCAAGCTATCCATGACATCATGATGAAAATACCATCCTCTAACCATGAGAATCAACCAAGGCATCAAACCATCAAAGAACTCAAAGTACACATCATGAGCTCCTCAAAAGAAAATAAATAACCATGATTCTCAACCAACAAGATATACCACCATAACCAAATCAGGAATCCAATTGAATGAACATCAAGGATGTACCTATATATCCAATCATGTCATGCCAAAATCTATGGTACCATGATCACATCCCTAAATTGAGCAACTAACTATCAATATGTCCAACCTGTCAGCATAAAATAGTCAACCACAATCCTTTGTCATGATTGTACCTGGTAACAAAATCTCATCCCTTCTAGATGAAGAAAAATTAGTAGATCATGTGACTTAGGGCATAGATAACCGAAATCCAAGCCACCAATCTGAATATGCATCAATAATGAAAGATCAATGGGCAAAGACAACACATAATGAAGCTATAAATACAACCAGTAAGTATAGACTGCTTACAACACTACACAACTTGTAGACCCAACAAGTCATCATACATATCCAAACCAAATATTGATAACCATATTATCATGAGAATAATCTAAAATATGAACTGAGTATACAATGACATCAAATCTTAAATCTCCAAAATATACAATGTCATAAACTCACAATGCTACCATAGTCAATATATTGTAAACTATCCAGATCAATATATAATCAAATCAACCATGCCAAACCTACACCAAATCTGAACCAATGTGTGGAGCTCTCCAAGAGCTCCCTGTTGACTACTTGAAGTCCAAAATTTGACTCCGTATGCCCAAGTTATACCCTAATCTGTGCTCTAGATAAATAACATCTAAATTTAGGGCCCTTAAAACCTAAAAAAATCTCAAAACCACAGAATCAAATCTATAGCAAGTTGTAGTGCTTTGAATTAGCTTTCCAACACCTATAAGAAGTCTAAAATCTGATATCCTGAGAGAAAGTTATGGTCATTTTACTAAGACAATCTTTTTACCATTTTCACTATGAATTTTTTTTTGTGATAAATTTTTTGATGGGATTTAATTTGACAACCATCATGGGCTGAAACTAAAAACCTATTTCATTTCCTCTAAACATGGGCAAACTAGGGCATTTATATATCAAAATTTATGGAAATGTCGACACCGATCCAATGATGGGGTCTATTTTTACCTAGGAGGTCATTTCTTCAAGCTCCCCCTAAAAACCCTCATTTAAATGAAGCATCCAAAAAATCTTTTTGTCTAAAAAATTCACATGCCCAAATATTTTAACATCCCATCATAATAGAAAACCCAAAACCCTCAAATTTGCAATAAATTACTCATATATCTTGCCCTTTCTATTATCCTCTCATGCATTCCCATGGATTCAATCTAGGGTTACAATAATAAAACCATAGCTTTGATACCACTTGTAAGGAAACTTGCAAGAAATAATATAACCATTTCCACATAACCCATAATAGATTTGAAATAAATTAAAATCCACATGCAAGAGAATAGACAACATACTCACAAAATTGTGACACAAGATATACCCTAGGAAACCCTCATTGAGGAAAAAACTTAGCCTCCAAAAGTGTCCATCACCATGTATTATTCAACAAAAATACCATTGCAATACAACCATGGAAGCCTTCAAAGCCATAGCCACAAACAAGCAAACTATGTGAACAAGCATGAATCCACACATCCCATGCCATGCTTCCAACCTTCACAAATGCTCCCTTGGCTAACCTATCAAGCCTTGTCCCACTTGAATCTTGCCTTTTGTCTTCTCCTTTTCACTCACAAAAATTGCCCGTGTGGCTTCTTATATAGTAGCAAGTCCCACAAAACCACCAAGTGGTATTATATAAACCATGTGCTACCTAACCCATTGGCCCCACATTTAATATTGGGTAATTCTTTTCCCCAATATTAAATAATTACATAAAATATTATCACAATGTTACAATACAACTCATCGAGTATATTCCATGGGAATCTTTACATGTTACATGTCCATCTAAGTACAACATGTTAGAATTATTTTAGCATAACTGAGACGGGGGGTGAATGAATTATTCAAGGTCCAATAATGTTTGATTGAAATCTTTTCTTTCTAGCCTTTTTACTTTCTTATCATGCATGCAATTAAATATTAAATAATCATGAAAAGTAAACATGCATCACCACATAACACAAAGGATTTTGATGACCCAAAAACCCTCCAGGAATAAGAAGGTAAAACTGGGGTGGGGATGATACCCACAAAATTACTGTGCAATAGATTACAACCACTTCTGATGGTTTTTCCTGTTAAAGGCCTACCCTATTAAAGGCTTTACACACTATCAGATGTGACCTTGTTAAAAGATTTCTACACCCTGTTAGGAGTGTGCCTTGTTAGAGGACTTAAGAATATTCAACTTAGAATGTCACCTTGTTAAAGGATTTACATAGAGCTGTTAGGCCCACCCAAGTCTATGGGATTTACAATCACCTTCTCAAAAGAATCTTTTATCCCTCTCTAAGGATCTCCTATCCTTCTCCTAAGGATCTCTTATCCTTCTCCTAGGGATCTTCTATCATTTTCTTGAGGCTTATCCAACTAGCTATTAAGCTAACCTAGCAATGTAGGATTTCAATGTCTAATACAATGGTAAGAAATTATTAGAAAGTTTTTGACCTAATAAAGATAGCAACTCTAGGCTTGCAGATTTCAGATCACTCTTTAGTCCTTTTCTTTGCTTGGCTTTTCTTTCTTGTAGTGTTGACAGCTTGTTCACCCTTCAAGATCTATCTCCTTGATTTCTTCCACTCATTATGCCAATGCACTCTATGGTCACTTGATCAACTCAGATTCTTAATCCTCTGTACCTACTCCTCACTGTGTCCTCCTTTTGACACTTCACACTAGCCTTCTCTTGGATTATTCACACGACCACACTTATGACCAACCCACTCACACCCATTTGATCTCTGACTTGTAACTCCTTATAAAGAAGCTCTTTTCTTCATTTCCCACTTAAATCTTCCCACTCATCAATTTTATTTGATCTGAGAGAATGATATTATTTTCCCTCCAAATTGTTTCTTCCAAAAACTTCATGATAAGTCCATCAGTATTCACCTTGAATTGGTTTGCATGGTTTATATAAAATTTTGTGACATCTACTCATCATCCTTATCATCCAACTAATTCACAAAATTCAATGTAACAAATTTATCATTACTGATCTGGCGAATCTTTTGAGTTAACAAATAATGTAGCAACTCAGCATCATTGGTTTACTAATGCTCGACATTAACTGGGTTGCTCAGCTTCTACTACTATTTACTAATGCTTGACACCATCTAGCTCTAGATCGCTTAGCATCTTCTGTAGTTTCTGCTTTACTCAGCACCTAAAGCTTTCTTGTATTGCTTAGCTTCTATTGTTTTCTTGAATCACTCGGCTTCTACTACATTTAGTGTTACTCGACACCTAAAGGATTGCTTGATACCTTCTATGTTACTCGGCACCTGAAGGATTGCTCAACACACACTGAAGTTGAACTTTCTTAGCTTCAAATAGTTTGCTTGGTACTCACAAATGAACTTAGTCAGGTTCTACAAATGACTTAGTTAAACCTTACATCTTTGCTGTGTCTTAGTGTGTCCATTCCCTGTGTCTTAGAGTATGTCATCAATACACTATTTCATCAATGGCTTAGCTGATCCTTATACTTCATTACAACATCATAACTTCAACCTTTCTCTAGGTGCTCTAGTTACATCTTATTGATTACCTCCTCCTTGTCAATCAACTAGATGATAGTATTTGGATCACTAAAGCAATTGTCATTCCTGCAAATAGAAAGTTTGACATCAATGACAAAACAATGATTGAAAGCATTCTTTACCAATTCCATCATTCTTCATTCATGATCTTTTCAATCATTTCCAACACAAAATTACATAATAAAATAAAATAATAAAATTTAAACAATATTATGCAATATGTGTAACACCCATTATCTCAATGAATACTAACTACTCGTAGGCATGAACCATAAAAGAGCATAACAGAAAACCAAAAACCAAAACAAAGAAGCCCATCTATATATGAGCAAGTCAGTGTCACCCTATGTTGTCCCTAGCCATGCGGCCTCTGTCTAGCCTTGAGGATGATCCCTCTTCTATCTATGGTGGCCTCATTGGTCCCATCACCCCTGCACTACTTTGTGTCCTCTATGTCTAATGTGAGTGAGATCTCGATGCACAAAAGCTCTCTATCCTCTGCCCTAGTGGTACTACTCTCTCATACTAATCCCTCCAATATTATGTCTCCATATTTCCCTGGTCATCATCATAGCCATCTCTTGGAAGTTTGGATCTCTTGTGTTACTAATGAACTCCTAGGACTCCTACACTACCCTCTCTACCCTGTGCACTGTGACATCCCTCTCTACCGTAGCTTGATCCTTCTCTGCTATCATTGCATCCTCTCTACTACAACCTGGTCTAACTAACTCTATAGACCTTTGATTACCTCCATAAGCTCTATCTAGCTAGGTCCTTCTAGTACCAGTACTAGTGCCCTCTCAATGCAATCCACTAGATCTCCCTTGACATCCATCATCGATGCATCCAGACCTATGTCACCCTCATCACCTCCCTCATCGCCACCACTTCCACCCTCCCAATAGTCAACCCTATCCTCTCTCCCATCACCATCCCTACCCCCATTATCTCCACACTCCTCATCATCATCTCCCTCATTCTCTCCCTCAACATCCTCATCATCATCCCTTGCCTCAACATCCTCATTGTCATCCTATCCATCCTCCTCCTCCTCCCATCATCATCTTCATCCTCCTCCTCCTCCCCATCATCCTCCCCATCTCCTCCCTCCTCATCATCATCCTCATCTCCCCCCTCCTCATCCTCTCCTCCATCATCCTCCTCATCCTGCCCTACTTGTGATCTTGCTCATGGCATTGGTACTATTGGATCTATCAAGTGCCTCAAAATATGCTACCAAAACCATCTATCATATGCCACTTTTATGCCTACATCCACAAAATTTTCTACTGATCCCCATACCCTTGTTTGTAACTCCTCTAGCTATGTGTAAGCTACGTATGTCCTAGTAGGCGCTCCCCACTCCAGACCTCTACTTTGGACCAAGCAAATAATGCTAGACCTATGAGCACATCTTGTATCTTTCCATATTGTCTATGCACCCACTATGGTAGATACATCTCTATCACTAGGGGGCCAATCACTATGCGCCCTATGAGATAGCACTCTTGTCTGTAGTATGGTAAGTGAATCTCATCATTGTCCCACCCAAGACAATCTCTATAGGGTCTCCAGATAAACTATGTTATAGTATCTATCTGATACTAAAAGTACCACATGTACCCTAGTGGTCCTCATACCACTATGCCTCTATAGCTATATGAATATGACATATCCTCCACTAGCTTCCTTTCCATGAGTGGTCTAAATACTACAATGTGCTCATATGCCTAGATCTGTAATAGTGTACCCTTGGTACTAAATATTAGCCCACCTCTATATGCTACCTAATGTAGATAATAGTACAACATCCCCAACATGCATAGGCCTCAAGAAAAAATAGTACCATCCATGATCATCCTCTCTAGCACCTGACCTCATTTGATTGGGAATCCATGTCCATGCCTATTAGGGATCAGTAGTCCACTAATAACCTAGTAGATCATAGCTATTAGTTGCTCATGACATACCGCTCATCCCATTTTCTCATTCCACTAATTCTAATCTCTTGTCCAACCTTTATGTCTCAATAGTGTCTCTCATCATTCGTATCCTCTTTCACATCAATTATAGATCATTTCAAAACCATTTCAACATCATAAAAATCATATCAAATCAACCTGGAATTACCCCAACTTTGCCTAAAATCACCTAGAATTAGTCTTAATCAACCCAAAACATGTCAAACATCCCAAATCAATCATAATTTTTCCAATCCTAGGCATTTTTGTGGCTTTTAGTGCCTTGGAAACCTATCAATCTGACCTTGGTACTATCCTAGCTCTTCATGCTAGGTTAGACTATCATTCACATCATTTGATCTTTGAAAATGTTGAGTCTCTTAGTGTTAGATCATGTCATTATCAACCATTTAATAACATTGACAATGTCCATCGATGTTATTACGATCAACCTTATAACCCGCTCTAGATCTTGTAGCATTTTTCAATGTTAGTTAAATGTTACCTGTCCTTAATTCATGTAATATGTCCTTGGCACGTTATCAATTCTAATCAATAAATTAGTTTGACCATGGCTTTGGTCTACCTGTCATCATCCTAGTCAATCTGCATAATCCTTGCATTTTCATCACAGGATATTTCACACTTATTTAATCAAATTGGCCAATCATCTATTAATTTTCTCTATAGGATTAAATAACCCATAATTTAATCCTATGTTATCTCAATCATTTTCATCTTTTTTTGTTAATTATTATTCCTAATTAACATCCTCAATTAATTAATTTTATTATTTAATTGATTCATCATTCACAAACCATGTAAATTCTCAATTTCCTAAGTCATGTTTTCCACCATTAATTCCATTTTTACTAATTTTTATTTATTTAGAATAATGGATTTTTTAATTCAAATATTCCACATGATATTCACATCACCGTGACACATGGGCATGACACGTCATGGACTCCCCATTTACACTTGGTTAAGATATGTCATAATCCATATATTCTTATTCCTTACACATATCTATATTTAGCTTCCATCATCATATATTCTTGGTTTTAAGTGGGTTTGAGGTGTCACATGATGTGTCATAGATCCTCTTCCATTTATAGCCATGTTTGACTTTCAAGCTTCATGCAATCCTTCATTTAGAATCTTGTGTTAAATGTGTCATGGATTCTCAAAGAAATCTCTTGCCAAGTTGTATATCCAAGGTGACAAGTCCAATGCTCTCATCTTGCATGTTGATTATAAATTGAGCATTCTTCCTCTCATTTTTGGTCCCTAGGTTCTAAGTCTTTCATCTTTTTGGTCTCTCAAGCATAAATCACTTCTTTTAGTACTCCCATATCATTATCATAGAATTTTGCTTCATAATTATGTGCATTATAGGAAATTGGAGCTACATCATATGGAGAAGAAAGAAGGACATGGGAGCTACAAGTGAAAGAGGGGGTATTTAACTTTATATTTCTTCCATTTGTTTATTTGGCTTTCATGGTAGACTAGAGGGTATCAATGTATGTTTATTAAGTTTGTGATTTTTTCATAGTATGTTAGATATTAGTCTATTTTCTGGTCTTACAGCTCTATTTGTAAATTTTTTCAAAGTCAATTGGGAGAGTGAGATACAAAGGCAGTGGGGGGTGGGGGGGAGGGGTGTGAATGAAGATCTATAAAACTTTAACTTTCTAAACAATTTTCAAAATGATATCTTTTACCACTAACCCTTATCTCATCTGTATGAAAAATCACATAAACATATATTGTAGTTATGTATCAGATCCAATCTACTTATCACAATCACAAACATAAAATTAAATGATCAACACATAACACAAATATTTGGTTACTCAAAAACCCTCCAAGATGAAGGTAAAATTGAGGTGGGGATGAGATCCACAAATTTTCACTACTATAATAATAATAAATTCCTGTTAGGGCTATAATTTTGATCACTTTTGATGATCTACTCTGCGAGGGCTTTTCCCTACTAAGAGCTTACAAGATTTATTTAGTCTATCTTGATTAAAGGATTTAAAACCTACAAAAATGTAAGCACGATGTTAGGAGATTTATATAAGCCTATTAGGACCACTCTGTTAAGATATTTACCCTAATTCACTCTAATAAAATGTATAAGATCCTAATCCTTTGGTTAGCATTATAATACTTGATTACATATCTTCTCTATCCACTATCTACCTTGATATAACTTTGTTCCACACTTCACTTCTCTACTTGGTCTCTCTTCCTTGCTTCACCTTCAAATTATTCTTAACCATCCAAACTTCACTTCTCACCCATACACTTTAACAATTACTCTTCTCTAACAAATCAGGGTTTGAATCCTCCTTATATAACTAACTAGAGAAGGTTCTAGATCAAGATCAATGATCTAGATTTCTCCCTTTTTCCACTTAAACCTTTCATTTTTCCAATTGGTTAAAAACCTTGCATAGGGATTAATGATCCATCTCAAAATGCATAATTATCTCCTTAAGTTTCTCTTTAATCATTAAAACATGATATAAGTCAGCCAAAAACTATCTACCTCATTGTTTGTGCAATTCCAAATAAATATATAAAAATTGGTTCACTTGGAACATGAACACTCTAATGCTCAGTCATGAGTAGTCTTCATGCTATCCTTTGGCTTCTAAATGCTCAATATTTACTAGATAACTCATTATGAATTGACTCTATGTTTCTCAACACAAATGGACTTCTATCTTACTTGGCATATATAGGGTCACTCAATGACCATATAATTGCTTGGCAGTAAATATGGCTAGGCCTTAACTAAAATATGAACAATTCAAATACATTTCTCATCCTCAATAGGATGGCGCAGTTGCAGTAATGACTAACCAACACTGCCATATAAATGATTAAATGTTTGACACTAATAAATTAAAAACTATAGGGATCAATAGGTAGGTCCAAATAGAGCTAGAAGGAGTGATAGGAGTACTAATGTAGTGCTGATATCAGAAAGTGACAAGCATAAATTTAATTGTCAAATGACCATCAAGTGAAACAATGCCTAAAAAATGACCCCTACTAAAAAATCTAGTCATTGGAAATGATATGCCAAAAAAGGAAGGGTTAGTGCTAGAAGAAAAATTTGGTGGCCAATAAAATAAAAAGCATGTGCTGAAAAATAGATTTTTAAAGGAAAAAAAAAAACTACTAAAAAGAAGCAATACCACCTTAGAAAGAATACCAAACCACTTCTAATGTTTTGAAGGTTGCATGGACCCTTCATGTAATTTGGATTGTAACGCAAAAAAATGGTAGCTAGAATAACCATTAGCCAAAAAAAAGGGAATAGGTTCTCTTCAAGCATGTGACATGGGCATGACCTGCAAAAAGAGGGAATTAATGGTCTAAAATCAAGGTGCCATTGTGCTTTTGCCAAAAACATGTGGTTTACCCCCAAAAAAGAATGCTTCTCACCAAGATATTTGACAATGTGAGAGATCCCCAAAAAATAGAGTTTGGGGATGTAGTTCAAAGGGGCCCATGTGGAAAAAGAGTCACCGAAATGTTGTGATGTGGAGCCTAATAAAAACTCAAAGGTTTATTCAATGTAGTTTTCTCCCCATATTATTTTTATGGGGGTTTGGGGCAGCACCCCAAGTGCACTCCCTGTTGTAGTACAGGGTGGGTTTGAGGGGCAATGCCCTCATGGGGGTTTTTAGGGGCAGTGCCCCCAAAGACAAAAATGCCTTTCTATTGTAAAAGGCATCAGCTACTATTTTTGCTATTGGACAACTTATTCTAGCCCTAATTTTGTAAGCAAAAAAAGCTTCTATAAATAGGTTTAGTGCTAGGGATATCATAATGTGATGGTGATATTGTAGCTTCTTGCCACAATATTGAGATGTAAGAGATTGTGGATTGTAATAATTGGATAATAATAATATTGGACTTGTTGTTGGTGGACATAGTCCAAGGATTGGGTGAACCATGTTAAATCTTGGTGTCTTGTGTTCTCTTCTATGTGATCTATTATTTTTTGATATTGGTTATATTTGCATGTAACTATTATTTCTGCAACAACTGCAACAACAAATACTACACACACTAGTGACTATTAGATGGTCAACAAGGCTAAGTAGACCTCCAAAGAGATCTTCTCCCTCTTTGTATTCTATTTTACTTATTGATGTTGGTGAACCTATATAGGTGGATACAAAGATTCAGTGGGAGTCTGCAATGAAAGAAGAAATCGACTCTTTGTTGAAAAATAAGACATGGGATTTATGTCAGTTGCCTATAGGTAAAAGCGCTTTACAAAATAAATGGGTTTACATATTGAAAGAAGAGGATAGAGGTAAGAAACACTTTAAAGCTAGGTTAGTGGTAAAAGTATTTGAACAGAAAAAAGGTATTGATTTTGATGAGATATTCTCTCCTATTGTAAAAATGACTTCTATTCATACTATTTTAAGTATTGTGGCTACTAAAGATTTGCAATTGGAGTAGCTTGATGTTAAAACAAACTTCCTTCATGGTGATTTAGATTAAGAGATATAGATGGCATAGCCTCAAGGATTTGAGGTTAAAGGTAAGGAGAACTTAGTGTGCAAATTGAAGAAAATTTTATATGGCTTGAAGCAAGCACCTCAGCAATGGTTTCTAAAATTTGATAGTTTTATGCATAAACATGGATACAGTAGGTGTCATTTAGATCATTGTGTTTATTTTAAGAGGTTGGATGATGACAACTACATTATTTTACATTTATATGTTGATGATATGCTTGTAGTTGGGTCTAAACATGGATCAAATTAAGAGGTCAAAATGCTAGTTAGCACATGTATTTGCTATGAAGGATTTGCAAGAAAAAAAATGAATACTTGGTATGAAGATATGCAGAGATAAGAAGAACAAGAAATTGGCAGTATCTCAGGCTGATTATATTGCAAAGGTGTTGCAACTTTTCTCTATGGAGAATGCTAAAGTTGTTATTACACATTTACCTAGTCATTTGAAGTTGACTAAGGAGATGTGTCCAAAGATACAAGAAGAGGAGGATACGATGTCCAAGGTACCATATGCTTCATCTATAGGAAGCTTGATGTATGCTATGGTATGTAAAGGCCAAATATTGCACATGCAGTGGGAGTTATTAGTAGGTATATGAGTCATCTAGGAATTAAGCATTGGAATGTAGTTAAATGGACTCTTAGATATTTGAGAAGAACATCTAGTAAGTGTCTACATTTTGGGGGCTCTGTCGACTTAGATTTAGTAGGGGGTATTGATAAAAAGCGAAGTAATACAGACTATGTATTTAATGTTGGTGGGGCAATAGTAAGATAATTTTCTCAATTACAAAAGGTTAATGCTTTATCCACTACAGAGGTAGAGTATGACGCAAGAGCATCTCGAGTTACCTTGTAATCCTAAACTTTTCTTCATTCTTCTAATTTTTTTTGACTGATCCTTTGGTTTCCGAGTGATCTTGTGGTTTCCAAGTGATTACTTTCATTGTTGAGTGACCCTTTGGTTGTCGAGTCCTCTATGGTTACTGAGCATTGGAGGATGCTGATTTCATAGTTAATGCTAAGTGACTCTTTGGATGCCATGCTCATGTGATTGTTGAGTACCAATTTTTTATGAAGTCTTCATTTGTCAAGTGGCCTGTGTCTAGTTCTGATTTGAGCTAACCTTGCCCATATTTAATTTCATTATAGGTAATTAATATTTGATGTAAGTTGTCTTGTGGCTATACATGCATTTAACATAAGATTTAATTTTGTGATAGGTTGATCTATGGTCATATAAGTATTTAAGGAGGTCTAGTATTGAGCTTAGAGAATAAAGAGAGGATTAGAATAAGTCATTATGAGTTTGGAAGTGTGAAATTGAAGTTGGTTCATGAATCTAAAAGTTGTATATTATAATTGGCCATAACTCAAAAGGCCTTATAGCTGGGTATGTATGCTGATTATCTAATGAATCAATGAACATTTTTTTATCTCCCATCTTGGTGTTGTTTTGTTTGTGTTTTCCACTATCTTAACTCTTGTAGGGTGGTTTGGATAGCTAGGTGTGCCTTTGGCCCTAGTTATTCTATCCCTCCTTGCACCAGGTGGTATTAGAGCTTGAGGTTCATCCTTGTGATGATTGGATCATGTAGAACCCTTAGTTAATTTAGTTGTGGGGTAGAAGATCTATGGATTTAACCTATAACTTGCAAAGGGTTATGATCTTGTAGGAACCTGATTTATAAAGATGGTTCAAGGTAGAGGAAATGTTGATAATGCAATATTAGATACATTGAGACAAATTGTAGCCAAATTAGATGTTGTAGAGACAGTCCAGAGGAGAGGAGAAAATCTTGATGATGTAAGTAATGATGAAGCAATAGCACCAAACCCTAATCCAGAACCTAAAGAAGATCAAGATGAAGCAAGGTTGTTGAGAGTATTATCTAGAGAAAATTCAAAGCCTATTGTAGAAGTTGTTCCTTATTATGGAAAATTAGACACCAACACTATGTTGGATTGGATCTTTGAAATGGAGAAGTTCTTTGAGTATGAAAAAACTTCTCATAATAGGAAGGTGAAGATTGTAGTTATAAGGTTGAAGGGTCATGCTTCATTTTGGTGGTAGCATTTGCAAACTGATAAAAAAAGGAGAGGAAAGGAGAAGATCAAAACTTGGCTGAAGATGGTGAACAAGGTAGAGAACAAATTCCTTCCTACTAATTACTAAGATAGATTCTCAAGAAAGGTGCAAAATTTGAGACAAAGAGATATGGGTGTGAAGGAGTATAATAAAGAATTCTATAGATTGGACATCAGATCTAGACATGTGAATGATGATATTGAGAAAATTGCAAGGTACATAAATGGGTTGAGATTTGGAATTCAAGATGAAATAAGTTTTGTGAAGTTGCAAAGTGCGGAAGAAGCATATCAATGTTCCTTGAAAAGTGAGGAAATCTTGACAAAGAAGCATGAACAAAGACAAAGAGGTAGAGGTGGTAGATTCCAAAGAGGTAGAGGTAGATCTTATGGAGAAGGTAGCAGATCTGACAATCTTGAGTAAAATAAGGGAAAATCTAAATAGAAGAATGATGAAAAAGGAAAGACTAAGTGTAAAGGTGGTGATCCCTACTAAGGAGGTACTGGTTCTTACTGAGGAAGAGGTAATTCTTATTCTAGAGGTGGTTTTCCTGGTAATTTTTTTAGATGTGGTAAATAGGGACATAGATCTTTTGAATGTAGATCTTTTGAAAGTAGACAAGGTAACATAAATGCTATGATTCAAGGAGATGGTGAGGGTTCACCAAGTGGACTTGAGGTTGGTGAAAATATAATGGTGAAAAGAACCCTATGTAATAAGTGAAGTGATGAGGAACTTGTCCTTAGAAGAAGTCTTTTCAGGACTAGATGCAAAATGGCTAGAAAATATTGCAAGGTAATCATTAACAGTGGAAGTTCTACAAATTTGGCATTAGAGAGTTGGTTACAAAGTTGTAGTTGTAGAGGCTAAAACATCCCAAACCTTATTATGTTTCATGGTTCAAAGATGAGCATAAGATATTGGTATGTGAACAATGTATAGTGAAGTTCAATATTGGACATTACTTTGATGAAGTGCTACGTGATATTATGCCTATTGATTGTTGTCATATTTTTTTGGGTAGACCTTAGCAATATGATAGATATGTTGTACATGATGGAAGGTTGAATTAATATACTCTTTGGGTAAATGGGAAGAAGCAAATATTGTTGCCTTTGATTGAAACTTTAGATGAGGTTAGTTGTGCTACAATAAAATTTTGCATGGTTAATGGAAAATAATTTTAAAAGGAAGTAAAGAAGAATCAAGTTTGTTTTACTATAGTTCCTAGAAGACTGAGTGTTGGTAGTAATGACTGAGTAGTAGAAGCTAGTGATGATTGAGTGACAACAAATAGTGGTAGCTGAGTACTAGAAGAAATTGCAGAATTGTTGAATGAGTATAAAGAGATTTTTGATAAGGATATTCCTAATGCTTCACCACTAGTAAGGAGTATAAGTCATTGTATGGATCTAATTCCTAGAGCTAGTTTTCTGAATAAAGCACCATATAGATTAACACCTACAGAGAATGAAGAACTTAATAGATAAGTACATGAGTTGTTAGAGAAAGGTTTGATCAGAGAAATTTTGAGTCCATGTGTTGTACCTACTGTATTGGCACCTAAAAAACAATTGAGAATGGAGAATGTGTACTGATTCATGAGCTATTAACAACGTCACATTCAAATATAGGTTTCCTATGCCAAGGATGGATAACATAATCGATTATTTGAGTGGAGAAAAGTATTTTACCAAGATTGACTCATCAAATTAGAATTAGAGAAGGTGATGAATGGAAGACTAATTTCAAGACAAAAGATGGTTTGTATGAATGGTTGGTTATGCCTTTTGGTTTGACTAATGCACCTAGTACCTTCATGAGTTTGATGAATGAAGTTTTGAAAATGATTTTTGGGTAAGTTTGTGATTGTTTATTTGGATGACATTCTGATATTCAGTAAGACTAAGGAAGAAAATCTTGAGCATATTAGACAAGTATTATAAAAATTGAAAGAGGAGAAGTTGATCATTAATTTGAAGAAGTGTTCTTTTATACAAGAGGAGATTGTGTATTTGGGATTTGTGATTTCAGCTGATGGTTTGAAGATGGATCTTGAGAAGGTTAAATCTATTTTGGAAAGGCCTACACCTTAGAATGTGGGTGAGGTAAGATCATTTCATGGTTTGGCTAGTTTTTATAGGAAGTTCATAAGAATTTTAGCTTTATTTGTAATGCTACAACTGAGACAATGAGAAGAGATAAAAAGGAATTCAAATGGACACATGGAGCTGATAAGAGTTTTGAGACTTTGAAACAAAAGGTTGTTGAGTTACCTATATTGGCTTTGCTTGATTTCAATAAGGTATTTCAAGTTGAATATGATGCTAGTGGTAGTACAATAGAGGCTATACTAAGTCAAGAAGGTAAATCTATTGCTTTCTTTAGTGAAAATTTGAACGATGCTAAAAGGAAGTATTCTATCTATGATCAAGATTTTTATGCTATTGTTCAAGCCTTAAAGACTTGGAGACATTATTTGATTCCTAAGGATTTTGTGTTGTATACTGATCATAAAGCTTTACAATACTTGAGAAGTCAACATAAATTGAATCAGAGACATATGAAGTGGGTTGAGTACTTATAGAGTTTTACATTTGTGATCAAGAATGAGAGTGGAGTTACTAACAAAGTTGCTAATGCATTGAGCAAAAGATGTTCTTTATTGGCTAAGATGAAGATTAAAGTTCTTGGTTTTGATGAAATGAAAGAGTTGTATGATACTGACCCTAATTTTTCTTAGATGTGGACAGAATGCAGAGCACCAAATCTAACATATCACATGAGTAAGTGTGATGAATATTTCATTCAAGAAGGTATGTTGTTCAAAGGTATTTAGTTGTGTATTCATAGAAGTTCTATGAGAGCTAATTTGATTAAGGAAAAACATAGTGGTGGATTGGCTAGACATTTTGGAATTGATAAGACATTGAGTTTGTCAAAGAATAAGTATTATTAGCTACAAATGTATAAGGTTGTTTAGAAATGTGTGAAGAGTTGTGGAGTAGAGTTTGTCAAGTTACAAAAGGATTAAGTTAGAATACTAGTTTGTATACACCTATTGTTGTTCCTAAGAAACCTTGGAGTGACATCGATATGGATTTTGTTCTTGGATTTCTTAAAATAGTGAAGGGGTATGATTCTATATTTTTTTGTTGTGGATAGATTTTCTAAGATGGCTCATTTCATACCTTGTAAGAGGACATCATATGTTGAGCATGTTTGTGAACATTTCTTTAAAAAGATTGTGAGATTGCATGGATTACCAAGAAGTGTTATTTTTGAAAGAGACAGTAAGTTTGTTGGTTATTTTTGGAAGACTTTGTAGAAGAAGATGGATACTAAATTAAGGTTTAATTCTACATTCCATCCGTAAACAGATGGATAGATAGAGGTTGTGAATAGAAGCTTGGGTAATTTTTTGAGATGTTTAGTTGGAGATAAGCCAAGTAATTGGGAGATGGTATTGACACAAGCTAAGTTTGCATATAATAATTCTGTGAATAGGAGTACAAGGAAAACACCTTTTGAGATTGTTATATAAATACATCCTAGAGGAGTATCAAATTTGAGAGATATTGTTGGTGAAGAAAAGAGAAGTGATGCAAGAGAAGAATTTTCTAATTTTATGGAGTATTTGCATAAGAAAGTGAAGTTGAGGTCAATAACAAAGTAATCAAAAGTATAAGGATAATGCTGATAAGTTTAGAAGACATCATGATTTTCAAGTTGGTGATGAGGTGATGGTTCATTTGAAGAAAGGAAGACTTCCTCTTGGAATATATAGTAAGATGAAGATGAAGAAGTTTGGAACTTGTAAAATCTTGAAGAAGTTTAATAGTGGTAATACTTATGAAGTTGAGTTACCTGATGACATGGATATATCTCCTATATTTAATGTTGTTAATTTATATAAGTACCATGAGTTAGATGATGAAGTTCTTGTATCAGAAGATTATCCTAAGAAGTAGATCGAAGAAATTGAATAGATATTGGATCAGAGAGTTGGTAAGAGCACAAGAGGAAGAGATTACTATGAGTATCTAGTGAAGTGGAAGAATAGACCAATTGAAGATGCTACATAGATTTCTTAGTCTGATTTGGATTCAACTTAGGTTGTGACACTTGCATGATTTAGGAGAATCATTTCTCCAACCTTGGTTGTCTGATGCAGGAACATCTTGGGTTGCCTTGTAATCCTATGCTTTTGTTCATTCTGCTAGTTTCCACCGAGTGATCCTTTGGTTTTTGAGTGATTCCTTTGGTTGCTAAATGATCCTGTGGTTACTGAGTGACCCTTTAGCTGCTAAGTCCTCTGTGATTGCTGAGCATTGGAGGATGAAGAGTTCATAATCAATACTGAGTGACTCTTTAGATGTCAAGCTTGTGTAATTACTGAGTACTAGTGTTATGTGAAGTCTTCATTTGTTGAGTGGTCTGTACTTGGTTCCAGTTTGGACTAACCTTTCTCATATTTAATTCCATTATAGGTAGTTAATATTTGATGTAATCTAACTTGTGGCTATGCATGCATTAACATAAGACTTAATTTTGTGATAGGCCAACTTGTGGTTACACAAGTATTAAGGAGGTCTAGGATTGAGCTTAGAGAATAGAGAGAGTATTAGAATAAGGCATTATGAGTCAAGAAGTGCAAAATTGAAATTGGTTCATGAATCTAAAAGTTGTATATTATAATTAATCATAAACCAAAAGGCCTTATAGCTAGGCATGTACACTAACTATCTGATGAATCAATAAACATTTTATTATCTCCCTCCTTGGTGTTGTTTTATTTGTGTTTTCTACTATGTTAACTCTTGCAAGGTGGTTTAGATAGCTAGGTGTGCCTTTCACCCTAGTTATTTTGTCCTTCCTTGCACCAGAGTATGTTGCTACTATAGAGGTAGCCAAGGAGATGTTATGGCTTCAATTCTTCTTAGAAGAATTGGAACACCCTCAGAAGGATAATTATTTGTTTATAGATAGTCAGAGTGGCATTCATCTTGCAAAGAATTAAACTCTACATTCAAGGACAAAACACATATAGTTGTACCATTTCATTCGATTAGTTTTGGATGATAGACAATTAATGCTAGATAAGATACATATAGATGATAATCTAGTAGATATGTTTACCAAGGTAGTAACAAGGGAGAATCTGAACTCCTCTTTAGCTTTGGTTTGTCTTCTAGACTAAACAAAATAAAAGAACAATAGAGTCTATGATGGCTTGATATTCTAGTGGGACCTATAGGTTTTGTAATTCTATGATCAGTCCCCAAGTGGGAGGTTATTTTTGTAGTCTAAATAGTCTTCAAGTGGGAGATTATTGTGATGTGGAGCCTAATCAGATTCAGAGGTTTATTTGGTGCAGTTTTCTCCCCATATTATTTCTATGGGGGTTTGGGGGCAACACCCTTGTGAGTGAAGAGGCAGTTCCCCATGTGCACTCCCTATCGTAGTATAGGGTGGGGTCAAGGGGAAATGTCCTCACAGGGTTTTTTGAAATGCCCTTATATTATAAAAGGCATCAACTACTATTTTTCCTATTGGACAACTTACTCTAGCCCTAATTTTGTAAGTGACAAAAGCTTGTATAAAAAGGCTTATAGTTAGGGATTTCATAATGTAATGATGATATTGTAGCTTCTTGTGGCAATATTGAGCTATAAGGGATTGTGGATTGAAATCACTAGATAATAATAATATTGGACTTGTTGATGGTAGACGTAGCCCAAGGATTGGGTGAACCACATTAAATCTCAGTGTCTTCTATTCTCTTTTGTGTGATCCATTATTTTTTGATATTGGTTATATTTGCATGTAGCTATTATTTATGTCTGAGGTTAATTCTAACACCAAATTAAGACATCACCAAAACAAAAAAAGCTCCAAAGAAATTTTTGGTGAAATAAAATAAAGATGACCATAGTAAGAAGTTTTCCAAAATTGGATGACACAAAGTTTGGAGCCACCATGCTTGTGAGCATGTTGACCTTGGAGGTTCTAATTTCAAATGTGGAGGAGGTAGAAATGAGGTGAAGGTCCCAAAGTTGATGTTCCCAATTCCAAAAAATATATGTGGCTCCCATTAAAAAAAACACCACTTTCAAAATTCAATTTGATAGTGCCTACATATATGCAGAGTAGGTGACCTTGCATGGATCTAGAGGTGATCATGTGGGTAGGGAAATTAGAGCCTATTACTAAGGACATTATTCCCTTCATATAGAGGTATAGGGGGGATTCCAAGGCATGGGGACCACTAAAACAAGGCTCTACCTTAAAAACAAATCTCTCCCCTTCCAATAAAAATCACCTCCATTGTGCAAGAATCAAATGCGCTTGATTTTTTTTAATAGAAAATTAGAAAACCCAGTGTTACAAAAAAAATAGTTTTTCAATAATATTTTTTATGAGAAAATATCATTAGCTCAATTTTCAAGCCTAAGGCCATACACCCTTGGGCTAAAAAGATATTTTCCTTAGAGTTCAACAACTTCCAAACTGGATGTAGTTTATATAAAAATGGGGGTTTTCATGATGAGAAAAAGATAAATTACATTGTCAAAATAAGTAATCAATATTACAAGGAGAGGTCAATCCTTATAAAATGAGATCAAAACCCTAAAAGGTAATTAACCTAGGTTGCATGATAATAATTAATAAAAGAATTGATTATTCTATGCCTAAAGTTTATCTTAAGAAAACTAGAGGTAATACGTGACTTAATAATTAAATCAAAATGATTTAACTAATAAGGAAATACTTTATTACTCTAACAATAATCAATTGTAAAATCAACATATCGCTTATGGAAAGAGGATCCTCAAAATGGAGAAATCTTAACAACAAGACATCTACCTAAGAGAATTTTTTTATCAAGATAAAATATCCAAGAAGAGGGGAAGAAGAACAATAATGCACCTATTCACCCCCCTATATAGGTAAAATAGGGATCCTTGGATGAAGGATAACAATCTCTAAGTAAGGGAAAGTGTATATAATGAACATAATTTTACTTGATAAAGAAGAGGTGATGACTTAGGACATACACCTCTTGCAAAAGAGAGAATCCATAGTCAAGACACAATTGTCCATAAAGAAATAACAATGTCACATAATAAGAAAGTTCCACTTAAGCCCAAAGGAAAGTAGATCCTTAGGAAAAAGAGATAAAGAATATATAAAGTTTCTTTCCCCCCAAACATAAGACAAGAAAAGAAGATATATGGTGGATTATATAACAAAATCTTAACATATATAAGGTTGAGTTGTAAGAAAAGACCAAATTGTTAATCTTCAATTGGTTTTGACATATGAGTGACAATAAACTTAAGTTATTTATTGGATAGAACTTAGTTCATGTCGAGCATAAGTTGTCAGATAGTGTATACCAAGTGAGATATATAGTATGTGCCAAGAACTAGTAAGTGTTGAGTCACTCAATTGCTGAGTAGACAGTTAATGCCAAGTGATCAATGGATGTTGAGTCATTTAGAGATTGGGTTAGAATATTGAAGATGTAGTGGATACCAAGCATTAAAGACTTCAAGTGTTGAGTAAAATAGTTTTGGAAATAGTTATTTGTAATGGCACAAAATTCTATGTAAATCATTTTTGAGCTGACTTAAGGATTGTTTTACAATTCTAGATAATAAGAATGAATCTATATTGAGGATCCTTATGAAGTTCTTGCAACCAATCAATTAAAGGGATGGATTAAGCAAAAAAATGGATGAATCACAATTATTGATTCATACCTAACCCTAAGTCACCTATGTCTTCTTAAGGGAGGCAAACCCTAAAACAATGTATCTATGAAGAGAGATATTTGCATGCACAAACAAAGTATTCATGGTGGCTAAGGAGTTGTGAATCAAGTTATGAATTGTAGAATCAGTTAGAGAAGAACAAAGGAAAGAAGTTAGAGGACATAAGTGATACATCTAATCAGATAGGATCAAAGATACATGCAAAGAGGTGATATATTATCTAGCAACAAAGTGCTAACTACAAGATCATTGCTGAGACATTCTAACAGGTAAATTAGTTAAATCTCTTAATAGAGTAGTCCTAACTGGCTATTGTAAATCCTTTAATAGGGTGCTTACTTTATTGTAAGATTAAGTCCTTTAATTAGACACACTTCTAAAAAGGTATTGAAATCCTTTAATAGGGTAAGATCTAACAATCTTATAAGCCTTTAACAGGGAAAACCTTTCATAGGGTAGATCACAATTTATGATCAAACATTGTAACCTTCATTGGATACACTTTAGAACTATAGTAGTGAAGATTTGTGGGTGTCATCCCCACCCTAGTTTTACCTTCTCACTAGAGGGTTTATGGGTAACTAAATATCTTGTGTCATATATGTGTTGAATGTTTATTTGATTTCATGCTATGGATGAACATGTTTAGTTTGGTATTTTAGTTTACATGAAATTGTGAGATGGATGTGCGGTGAATGATTTTATGGTTAAATTTTTGAAGGACTAATTCATCCACCCCCCCACCACCACCCCCCCCCCCGCCCCCCCTCTTAGAGTTTACTTTCCCTATCTTATTTCCAATAATTGGTATTAGAGATGAGCTCTTTGGAAAGGAAAGCTTTACAGATTTGAGGAAATATCTTGAAGATGAAAGTCTACAAGTCAGGAAAGACTACTGAGTCAAATCAAAAGATTGAAATATAGCTTGCCCTACATCAATTGAATGAAGCAAGAGATGATTTAAAGAACACACTAAAGAGAAGGAAGGAGATATTTATGGAAGAGAATGACACACATTACCAAGAGGAAGGCACTACAGAATTGTTTGCAGATGGAAACTTAAGTGAATTTGATGTAGCAGTTATAGATTTGATGGAAAAGAATGGTGCCCTAACTGAAGATGTTAAAAATATTAAGATAGAGAAAGAAGTCCAATCAGTATTGCTATGTTAGGTGATTGAGTAGAAAAATAAAGTTGAGGAAGACAAAGTGACGATTTAAGATGACAAAAGGATACTGACCAACAAACTAGAAGATAAGAATTTAGAGGTAAATAGGATTTCTCACATGCAACTAGAAATAATGAATTAAATGATGATTTCCAATAATGAATTGAATGGTAAGGACATTGAGATCACAACTCTGAAGTTGCAGAATGAACAAGTGAGAAATGATCTGAAAAGATTAAATTTTTTTTTTTGAAAGTTTCAATAGACCTAATGAACCCATTAAGTACTTTGAGAAATTGATGAGATCTCCTAGATCTAATAGTGATACTACTGGATTGGGTTACACTAGTTCTGAAGAAAGAGAATCATCTAAAAGAGGTGAACAAAGAAGTAACAAAGGTAAGAACTAAAAACCTACATATCATAATTATGGAAAGATAGGTCATACAAAAAATGTTTACAGGAGAAATAATGTAAATCAGAAATCTAAGAAGACATTCATGGGTAACTGCCATAAGTGCAACAATCAAGGACATTAGGCACATGAATGTAAGACCAATACTACAAGCACACAAAGATTTGAAGGTTACTACTATAACTATAAGAAGTATGGACATAAAGCATATAAGTGCAGATCCAAGCCTAACTGGTCATCAAACAAGCAAGCTAAGGTAAACCATACTAATAGATCCTACAATTTGGATCACAATACAAGGTATAGTTGTCACTATTGTTAAGATTATGGACATGTTTCTAAGAATTGCATTAGAACACATTTTAGAAGTGACTACAGTATATGGTTGAGTCAAACTACATGTTTTAGTTATTTGAAGATTGGTCAAATCAATAGAAATTGTCCATCAAGGTCAAAAGCACCTAGTATTGAACTTAATAAAGGAAAAGTAAAGGTTGAGATTGAAGAAGTCAAAGTGTAGATGAATGAGACATGGAAGAAAAAGGAAGATTTCAACACATCAATTTTAGATGGGATCACTTCATCCAATGGATTAGGTGATCACACCACTCCCAACTAGAAAATCAAGAGGTTTGTATGGGACTGATATTTCAAAGTTCAATTATACATTGGTTCCAAGAATTCAATTATGAAAAGATCATATATGCATTAAGTAAGATGCAAAGTATTGGTTAGAACCTAGAAGAAATCTATAAGTTTTCATGTTGTTGCCAAGCATGAAAAGTTTCATTGTTTTTACCAAGTGAAAATTTAGTTGATGCCAAGCTATTGAAATTGATAGTGTTGAATGAGCTTGTTGTTGTTGCCAAGTGTGGTAGAAATTACATGGAAGTCAAGTGAATCAAAATTACTATTGGAGCCAAGCTTACAACTGTGTAAACACTAAGCATTTATTGTGAAGTTTCAAGGGCCATATGGTCATTTTTTGACTCATTTATAATCATTCAAGATTAAAGAGAGCATGAAGAGCATAAGGTGAATTGAAGAAATTGATTCAAGTGTTTGAATACTAGATTCAACTACTACTCACCACTAAATGTTAGATTTTTCAAGGTATTTATCATGTGCTGAGCTACACTATTTGAATTTATGCAAACCTTAGATAGGATTAATGGTGTCTAGATCTTCTACTATTGTGGTTAAGGAAGGAAAAGAAGTTTTAAATTTTCAATTGTTAAGAAATGAGATTAAATAATCATATTTTTAGGAAATTCCTGATATTGCATACAAAGGAGACCCGTCTGGTGTGTTATCTATGATACCACCACAAGTTTTAATGATACAAGATGTAAGGTGTTGCTACACTTGTAAGGTAGGGAGTATAGGAGACATGGTAATCAAAGACTTGTATGAAAAATTATGCGAGAATAGAGTACTGAAAGAGGAAAACAAAATTATAGAGAGAAAAGGGTTAAACCATGCCCTAGATTTTCCTAATGTATTCAAGATAGAGTGGATTAAGATAGTTCTCAACATAATACATGAAAACTCTCAACATAATACATGAAAACTCTATATGGTTAGAAGATGACCCTATCAAGATCACAAAGATGATTATTCAAAGTGTAACAAGGTATCCTAACCTAGATAGAACAAAGACTATGATGAATGATGCAAAAGAGGCAATTGAGAAGAATATAGGGGTGGTATGGAACAAGAGAGGGATGACCCTAGCATCAATCATTGATCCCCTAATTGCATTTACAGTAAGAGAAATTACACATAAGTTCTTTCAATATAACATATTAAATAGTGTACCATGTATAGCTATAGATTTAGGCTATAATATAGTAAAGAAGGACCATTCTCATGACCTTGTCAAATTACAACTCCAATAATTATCATAAAACTTGGGACCCATAAGAAAGGCAAAAAGTGCATAATGAAAATTTAGTTCAATACTTGTTTGCATATTTTTCTATGTGTAGAACACTTTTCCCTCATTTGGAAAAGTTCCTTGGAAGAGCAGTAGATTTGTTGCAATGTAGATTGGAGAATACATAGAGTAACTTGGAGATAATTTTGATACTGTAATGACAAGTTATTTTGAAGATTTTAAGAAGTCAATGAAACAAAGACTAAGAATACTAGTGTCACTATTAGAGAAATATTACCATGATGTTTTTTTCTAATTGATGTTGATTTCATTTATGTTCAAGCTGCTATTCCAAGGGTTAGATGGCTTAGACCATTGTCTTATAAAATTAATGTGGATGAGACATTTGCAGCCATCATTACTTTACTGGTAGAGGAAGTAGATAAGAAGGCTACTACACTTGGAAACTATGATGTAGCCAAGTCTAAAATCGTAATGGACTTGAAGACAACTTCCATGATGAGGAAGAAGAACAAAATTATGAAAAATCTCATGAATTTTTTTGGTGAAGAGGCAGAAGGAGATGAAGAAGAAGAGAATAATGAAGATGATGAAGAAGATAAACCTGCCCAAGCACCACTTGCTCTTACACAGGGTCAAGGTGAGGACCAAGGAGAAGAAGAAGTATAATTTGATGAAGGTGTTGAGGGAGAAGAAGCTAATGAATCACCTATTGCTATAGAGAAGAAAAAGAGAAAAGCAAAGAAGCCAACAACAAGAAAAACCAAGAAAGTTGTAAAACCTTCACAACAAAAGCTTATCATTCTTTTCACTAGGGCTAGCACAAGAGCTACTACTAAGAAGAATCAAGAAGTTGAAAAGCCTGAAGGCAAGAGATCTAGAACAACTACCAAGGAAGATGAACTTGAGTAGAGAAAAGGAGGAAATTTATATCTCTAGCTGAATTAGATGAGGAGAGGACCGAGTTAGATGACAATAGTCAATTTCAAGTGGTAATCCACAATCCATCTTATGATTTGGACAACTTGTGTGATAATATAAAAAATAATGTTGATTTATCAGGGTTCACACATGTTGAGTTTGATAAACTTAGTAAAATAGAAATGAGAAAGGTTGAAGAATCTATGTATAAAATGATGGCCACATTCAAGAATACCCCTATTGTGCTTGTCAAATCTTTACCCAAAAGTCTATATGACAGAGTTGAGCAAAGATGGTAATTTAGTTTAAATACCAAAAGGAATATTAGGGAGACTACTCTTGCTAGAGTAATGCTAGAATTTGATAAGTCATCTATGACTAAGGCCATTAATAAGTATAAGGGGAGATTTGATCCAAAATATAGAGCCTTCAATATTTTACAGAACAATATTGAAGAAATTCTCAAATACAACACCTAGATATGGAAGGTTATCTATGGGTTGCAGATAGCAAAAGTTTTTAAGAAAGCACTTGTGGAAGTAGGTGAAGACAAAGTTGAACAAGAGGTAGTTGAGATAAAAAAAAATTAATCTATAAGTTAAGGACATGAGGAAGGCACTATGAAAGAAGCAGATATAAAGGCTACAACTAAGGAAGAGAAACAACAAGATTAGAATGTACTAGAGGTACATACGTCGAGTGCTAGTCCCCCTCATGTGGACAAAGTGGATCAACAAATATAAACAACAAAGATCAAGGATGTCTCTGACAACACAAATTAGAAAATTAATCCCTTAATAGAGGAGGATATAAAGAAGATATTGATTGATTCATCACTAAGGAAAAACTATGCATCCATCCTTTATTGGTGAGTGTGGATGAAATTGAGAAGGTAGAATTGGTATTTGTAGGGGAGAAAACTCAAGAATTATCCATTACCCCCCCCCCCCCCCAATCCATAGAAGTATAATCTATAATTCCTATTGAAGTATATCAAAGGAATGACACAATGTCATCACATGTCAACACATTAGTGCAAAATGTTTTAGTACAAGCAATTTCAATAGTTGAGAAAGATCAAACACTAGTCCAAACAAGTTAGGAAGCTAGTCCTGCACCTACAACACAAGCACAAGGTGAAGAAGAGATCACAAAAAAGGAGAAGGATAGGATTAAAGATCCAGTCTTGACTATGAAACCAAAGGAACTAACAACAATTCAGATACTGGTTACCCTACCAAATATTGCTACTCCTATTCCTAGTCAAGCACTTCATTACAACCATCAAGGCCTAGTCCTAGCACATCTAAGGTTGATGAGGTTACATCTTATGGTGATATCAACTTAGATAAGGTGATTGAACTTCTAAAGTTTGATCTTACATCAATCACCATAGAGAAAATAAGCATACTGCAAGATGCTCTAGCCAGAAAGAAATACCAAGAATTGCTCAAAAGGGAGTATAGGTATAACAAGCACTACATGACATCAAGGACATATTTGTTGATGCATTTAGCCTACCTTTACTTGATGAAGAAAATAAAATCATTGAGTACTTGGAAAACATAGTGAAGAAGATAAATGATGAAGACTTGGACACAAAAGTAAAATTACTAGAATGGTTCGAGAAAAAATTTCAAGCCAAGGTAATTGAAAAGATATCTACTACCATTACACTAAGTTGTGTGATGTAACTTTTTTCACACAAGAAGTGTAGATAGACATTGACCACCTAGAGGGAGATTTGAAGTCTATAGGTAAAATCCTACAATAATCTCTTAGTGAAAGTTAGTCTCATTTTAAAAATTTTCTATCAGCACAAGGTTAGTTAGAAACATTACAAGCTCAAGATGCCAACATTCAGGCTATATTGATCAACATCTAGTCCATGTTGACCTCTCACATGGAGGTATTGCACAAGGAACTAGCCTTTGCAGAAACATTGATGAAGAAAGATCCCAGTCTTTCTACTCATGAAGGCTTAGTTAATCTTGCTATCGAGTTATCTATTCAAATCAAATCACTAGAGGTAGCATGTGAAAATTGGAATGTAACACTAAAGCTTATAATGGAGGTCCATAAATCATTTGTGGATAAATACACTATTCGTGTACCACACATGACATAAGTGCCAAAAAAGGGGAGAATGAATTTTTACAAGGATAAAAGGGGAGAATGAATAATTTTTTGGGAAGACCAATTAGTATAGAAATAGAGCCAACACATTAGTACATAAAATTTGCTTAGTAGGAGTATTCAACTTCAGAAAAGAACAATCAACTCAGGGGAAGTTATAAATTTTTGAGGTATGACTGATATGTCACAATTTTTGTAAAAAATTTGAAGTTTTGAAATTTTGTATGTAAGCCAAGTACTGGATAGAGATTATCTGAGTTATGCTCATAAGTTAAGGTTATTTATGCATGACCAAGTGTTTTTTCCACTCATGTCAAAGGGGGAGATTGTTAATCTCAAATTGGTTTTGACATATGAGTGACAATACACTTAAGTCATTTACTAGATAGAACTTAGTTCATTTTGAGCATAACTTGTAAGATAGTGTATGTTGAGCAAGATTTATAGTATGCGCCAAGAAAATAGTAAGTTTTAAGTCACTCAAGTACTGAGAAGATATTTGATATCAAGTGATTCATATGCCAAGTGATCAATGAATGTTGAGTCATTTAGAGGCCTAGTTACAACATTGAAGATACAATAGATGTCGAGCATCAGAGACTTCAAGTGCTAAGTAAAATAATTTTAGACATAGTTGTTTGTAATGGCACAAACTTCTATGTAAATCATTCTTGAGCTGACTTAAGGATAGTTTAACAATTCTAGATGATAAGAATGAATCTATATTGAGGATCCCTATGTAGTACATGCAACCAATTAGTTAAAGGGATGGATTAAGCAGAAAAATGGATGAATCACAATTGTTTATTCATACCTAACCCTAAGTTACCTAGGTCTTCTTAAGGAAGGCAAACCCTAAAACAATATATGTGCGAAGAGATATTTTTGCATGTATAAATAGAGCATTCATGGTGGCTAAGGAGTTTTGAATCAAGTTATGAATTATAGAATTAATTAGAGGAGAAGAAAGGAAAGAAGCTAGAGGGAAAAGTGATACATTTGATTAGAGAGGATAAAAGATACATGCAAAGAGGTGATCTATTATCTAGCACCAGAGTGCTAACTATAGGATCATTGTTGAGACATTCTAATAGGTGAATTAGTTAAATCTCTTAATAGAGTAGTCCTAACAAGTTGTTGTAAATCCTTTAATAGGGTGCTTACTTCATTATAAGTTTAAGTCCTTTAATCAGGCACACCTCTAATAGGGTGTTGAAATCCTTTAACAGGATAAGATCTAACAATTTTTTAAGCCTTTAACAAGGTAGACCTTTCACAGGGTAGATCATAGTTTATGATTAAATATTGTTACCTTAATTGGATAAAATTTATAAGTATAGTAGTGAAGATTTGTGGGTGTCATCCCCACCCCAATTTTACCTTCTCATTGGAGGGTTTTTGGGTAACCAAATATCTTGTGTCATATATGTGTTGAATGTTTATGTGATTTCATGCTATGGATGAACATGTTTACCTTGGTATTTCAGTTTCCATGAAATTATGAGATGGATGTATGGTGAATGATTTTATGGTTAAATTTTTGAAGGACTAATTCACCCCCCTCTCAAAATTTACTTTCCCTATTGTATTTCCAGCACAAACATCCATGCAAAAAATGAAAACACCTCCTATCAAACAAGAAGGATATAATGCTACACCACATAAGTGATAAAAGAAATAAACATCATAGGAAAATCAATTCTAAATAATGTAAGATTCTAGAAAAGAATATCATAGACTAACTAAGCTATTTATGATCATTATATGAGAAGCATTAAGATCTATGTTATGAAGGCCACTTTGCTAGGCCAAAACACTCAATTATGCATATAACAAAGTAATACACACCTAAAGATAATAATGTTCTATAAAAGAATACAAATATATAGAGAAATGAAATAAAGTGATGAAAGAATACCACTACAACATCTAAAAAGAATCTTATAAACATAAGCAACATAGTGTAAATATTTATTTCTTATAGAGATAATGCATCCAAAGAAGAGCAAGAACATAATTATGTAATTAGAAAATACCAAATTGAAAGAAGACAAAAGAGAAAGAGAATACAAGTCCTACAAGACAAAAAGGATTCAAGAAAAGATATGAAATAAAGGATAAAAACCTCCTCCCACATAATATTTCATGAAATTCCTACCTATAGGAGGAAGAAGTGATCTCTAGAAGGAAAAATAAGAAAGAAGCATTGCCCCAAAGTAAAAAGGAATAGGATCATCAAGTAAAGATGGAAGCTAAAGACCTTACTGAGCAAGGTCAAGTTGCATATCCTTATAAAATTTTGGATGTAGATGTCAAATTGGTGACTCTATTGAGTACCAAGTTTAGATCAAATGGTGGTAACTTTACTGAGTTTGAAGTTCTCTCTAAGTTGGTAGTTCCTACTAAGTTAAGAGACTTTACCAAGTTGAAGGTGTCTTTTGATGAATAAAGACCAAAATGAGTGGAGGAAAACTTGTCACCAAGAAAACATTTGTATGAAACATTAATGGTGATAGTAAAGATTGAATTTTGTTAAAAGGAGGAAATCAAATATATTATTTCACCATGAATTTTCAGAGCTTAAAGTAGAGAGCAATTTTAGAACCCCTGAGTGATTCAAGTAGTTTTTGTTGAAGATTTTGCCCATGTTCAAATTTTAACTGAGTAGAATGGTGTCTTCTAGTAGCAAGGTGAAAAAGGGTTCAGAGATATTGGTTCATGGAGTTTATTGCAAGGCTCTCACATTCAAGTTGAGTCCAACAGTTACAAAGGAACTTAACTTGACCCTACTAGAGCAATCTCATATTCCACCAAAGGTACTTCTTATACATGAAATTAGGTCTTTTTATCACTACTCAATTTGAGAACTAGGAACCCTAGAGATGAATTAGGCATACAATGAGCTCTGTGTGGATGGTTTTTTGAAACCCAAGCATAAACACCTAGAGACAAAAGGTTTAATGCATATCCTACATATGCCAATTGATTCCAAGGAAAATGGATTAGGTTCATCCCAAGCCAAGTCCATGAAATGTATTGATGGTTGGACCACCCTATCCAGATTACAAAGAAGATGATCCATAACATAACTATCTTGTCAATGTTAAACAAGGAAAAGACTACAAAAACCCTAGATCAGGTTGAACTGGGTAAAAGTACTCTTATTGAATGGGTTGGCTATTGAATGAAGTTGAATGGTGTTACACACATGTAGCTAAAGTTTGGAATCCATGTGATAGCACATAAGATATATAGGTCATGCCATCTTAACAACATATCATGTGAAACTTTTGACCTAGCACTAAAGGTGGTAGAGAATAGCCTATCTTTCAACCTTGCCAACCTAATGCTGAACCAATTCAAAAAGAACATGGACAATATCTGAGTCTCAAAGAGAAACCCACATAAGTTTGGTTCTTTTTTGACTTGTTTATTCTTCTATGTACAAAATTTTTTCCCTTCCAAAGAAATTGTGGTGTGGAAGAAAGATACACCAGTGTTATATCAAATCAATGAGTTTGTAGTAGAGATGGGTGAAAATTTTGGAAGTATAATGGATAACTATTTTAAGACCTTCAAAGAGAAATTCAAAATACTAAGGAATTTGGTCAAAGACTATGAGTAGGACATCTATTTTCTAGTTGATTGTGGAAAGGTCTATATCTAGGTAGTAAGGCCAAGGGTGGCATGGGTTAAACCTCTAGGATATGATTTTAACATAGATGACACCAAGGACATCATTTAGGGTCTATTAAATGAGCCAGTAGACCCCAAGGCACCTTATTTTGGCACCTATGAGGAGGCTAAGGCTAGTATTGAACTTGAAATCAATTTATCTTAGGCAATGAAGGGAGGAAGAAAGAAGGTAGAGAAAATATTAAAGAATACCAAATCATCAAGTTCTCTCATACTAACTAAAGAAAAAGGTGATGAACTTGAAGAAGAAGAAGGCGAGGAAGAAGATTCAGAGGAAGAGGAACCTAAAGAGGAAGAGCCTCCCAAGAAGAAAGGGAAGGTAATCATTAATAAAGCCTAAAAAATCATCCCCTAGTGTATTTACCAGAAGAACCAAGTCAAGGAAGAAACTAAAACTTGGAGATGATGAAGATGAAGTAGAACATATTATATTTTAGAAGACTATCCCTACCTTTGTTGAAAGATTAAAAAAATTAGAAGAAGTAGGAAGCATGGCATACTTCAAGTCTCTTAGGTATGACACTAGGAGTGCAGAGGAGAAGAAACAAATAGAGGACACCCTAGTGGCCAAAATGGCAAAATGGAAATACTCTCCTAATGAGCTAAAAGCTCAAGATCCTGATGTAATTCTCAAATTAGTTGCACCACTATGGGAAAATGTAGTAAATTTTGCAAGAGACATCAAAGAATAGCCCTTGAGACAACTCATGTTGAGTCTTAGTGATAAAGAGGTAAAGAAATCATTAAAGGGGAATGAAATAAAGATGACTCCAAAATTCAATTTATTATTGATCATATCAAAGATATTGAGTCAGTTGTGAAGTCCAATACCATGGCATGGAAAAATATCTATGGGCTACACAAACCTAGTGATCAAGTTGTGCAGATTGATGACAAGGATGATGAAGAATAAGATGTGGTAAAAGATAATGAAGATGTGGGAATAGAAGATGAGGAAATAGAGAATGTAGAAGGAGATGATGTTGAAGAAGAAGATCAAGAATCTATAGGAGGAGATCTTCCTCAGAATTAGAGTATTCAAGAATTTGATGCAGTGAAGATAGTAGCAAAGGTTATGACCCCCTTTCCTCATTTTCTGAGTAAAGCCTTAGTGCAACCTAGCTCAGAGAAGGATTCTACCAAGTTCATTGAGGTAAAAACTAAATTTCTAAGCACCCAACTAATTTCTAAAGCAACATTACCAAGTATCATGATGAGTGAAGCTTCCTTCACTTCATCTACCTATTGGAAATATAGGATTGGAAAGGTTACTAAGAGGGGAGGGGTGAATTAGGAACTGATAAAACTTAATCTTATTTCACCATTATGATCTAATTGCATGCATGAAAGACAGAAAGAAGTAAAACATTCATAACACTTTGACATAAGATATGGTGACCTAGAAACCTTTCAAATAGAAAGTAAAACTAGGGTGGGGATGATACCCACAAGCTTTAGTATTGCAGTATAAAGTTGGTTTGTTAAGGCATACAATTGATCAATTCTGATTATCTGCCCTATTAGGAGCAATAAGGACTACTAGGTCCGCTTTTTTAAAGGATTTATAAAACATATAATGAAGTATGCACTCAGTAAAGAGATTTTCAAAATATTGTTAAGTCTACTTGGATGGACCAATGCATCGAATGTTCTCTAAATATCTGTCACTGCTTGGACTAATCCACTCTATGCGAGATAAATTCTCTCAGTTATATTCAAGTCTAACTAATGTTAAGATACTCTTAACTTTAGCAGCTATTCTCCCCATGCTATAGGACATGAGAAATATTATAAAAAGGTTCAACAAAGAGCTATGTACATTGCAGAATATAATAAGTTGTGTAAAACAACATGTAATAGCATGTATACTCTATATCGATTACTACCATTAGATGAATCAAAGTTTGAAAAGTAGATAGAAATCACAGATTTAAAAAATCTTGGGAGCTTCTTACATATTGGTGAAAATGATGAGGTATGTGCCAGGGTATGTGGAGTTGACATACCAATGCAGTACTATGCCCACATCAACCCCAACTCGAACCCCATTAAAGAAGGAAGCAAAGTAGAATCAGAACTAGAGAAGGTACTTTCATATGTTACAAGTGAAGAGTTCAAGAAGATCAAATAATTTATGCTTGACTTTGTCAAGTGAGTTTGCTACAATATTTTGTTAGAAATTAGATTCAAATTCCCTTCAGAGGAACTACTCAAAGCAATGTCAATTATTTTTCCTCAATATTGGTCTCTAAACTATCTGACTGATTTTCAAAGAAGGATGATTACTTTGATTCAGCATTTTTGAAAACCTAAAGTAATAAATAAAGTAACTATAAATGGAATTTTAGAAGAGATCAATCATATTCTTTTGCAAACATAATGAGGGAACAATATGTTCTTATGGAGAATCCAAATGAAGAGGGAGCGATAACAAAGATTTAGAAAAACCTTGGTGAGAGAAATTAGTTAGAGAGAGTCAATACCAGAATATTTCAAGCTTATTGATTTATGTTTGACAATGATACTAGGTCCAGTGTAGGATGAGTGAGTTTTTAGTACTTTGGGCTTCCTAAAGTTAAAAGTTAGAAATAGATTAGACAAAAATTTTGACAATTATTTGAGACTCTATAATTCTAGGTATGAGGTAGATAGTTTCTCTTATGATAGGGCTCTCAGCATTAGGAGAAACCAATGTCAAAGAAGAGGGATCGCCAGCCTTTCAAACCCAAGTGGCAGTGGCAATGGCAATGGTAGTGGCAGTGGTAGTGGCAGTGGCAGTGGTTCATGTCCTGATATTGGAAGCAATGAAGATGATGTTGACTTTGGTATTCATACTGACACTAACAGTGAATCTAAAGAAAACACAACAAACAATGAAATGTTATATGCAATAAATGAGGAGGATTTTGTAGATAGTGATGAGCTAGTCTAGGTGGAGTGGCAACTATAGCAGCTTCTCAACTTCAAGTTCTAACTTTTGTGTGAGTCAAGTAGTAGGCTAGTAGCTTTGATCTAAGATTCTATCTACTAATTCATTATGTTTGTAGAAGTTAATTTATAGCCTTAATTCACTATCCTTTTATAGATTTTTTTTAAAAAAAAAAACATGTTGATGTTACCAACTTACATGTTGAGATTTTCATTGAAATTAGTTTTTACTTTAGATTCTACACATGTTGAGATTTTCATTGATTCTAGTTTTAATACAATAGTACATGTTGAACTTGAGATTTTAATCCATTCTAGTTTTTAGACATTTTTACTTTTAGATTTTCATTGATTCTAGTTTCTTTGAGAAATTGTAACATAATGCATTTAATAGAATAAGATCTATTTTTAAAAAATTGTATTATAATTTATAATTATAAATGAGCCTATAAAATTATACATTTAACAATTACAACCCTTTTCAAATGACTTAATTTCAAATTGAAATGACCCTGAATTCCCTTTTGTAGATACAAGGGAGCAACAATAGTTGTAGGTCGGTTTGTAATTGTATATATAATCAAATTATTACTACACAATACATTATGAGTGTACAATCACATTGCCAATTTGCCACATTCTCAATTGTACAATTTTTTTAAGGAGTAGGGAAATTTTTTCCATTTGCGCTGTGTAGTAATAGTATGCCAGTTCTTGGCTATTCAACTATCCTAATATGTTGGCTCTTGATTCCTATAACAATTAACATTAAACAAAGTTGAAATTAAATCCAAAATTTGAAATTAAAGAGCAACATGTAACAAAATTATTATATTACTATCACTTACTAAGGTGTTACTTCTTAGTGCTATTAGCTATGACTATCACTAATAACAACAATAACAGTTCGAGAAGATGACCCAACTCCAATGAAGTTCTTTAGGGTGCTCCATTCTGCATCAGTTGGAACCTCCATTTGTTTGAGGTTGTAGCTAAATAGTTGTAACCTCATCAACAATGAATACTTCACAGAGATAGTTTTATATGAATCAAAGAATTTATCTATAACTGAATTCATTTTTGATAGTGGTTTGATGCAACTTGCAATTCCTTTTGGAGTGGTTTCCTCAAGCAAGTTGCCTAAATCAGAATTCATGGTGTTCTACAACTTTTTCATGTAATCTTCTTTTCCAATGAATTTTCCATCTGAGTAAGTTGAATTTAGTAATCAAACATTTAGCAAGTTCAGTATGTTGTGATTCATCTTCATCAAGTCTTTGGAAGCATATTTAAGAGCTTAAAAAATTTCCACTACTTCTTCACAATTGTGATAGACAACAAAGGCCATTATAGAGGCATCGAGCAGTTGTTTATTCCATAGTTTGCCAAATCCCTATCACTGGATAGCCATACTTTATTCAAAAAAAAAATAGCAAGATTTTTTAAGGAATTGGTGAAGATTCATCTTTTACCCATAACATCTTTTTTTACATTTCAAAGACAAGTCTAAGATTGCTATTTAAATCAATCCATTCAAACAAATTATCATTGTTCTTCATTATTTTATCCCAATTTTCTTGTTTGATAAGCTTAACCATGTTTATTATAGTATCCTTGACATGATGGTCTTTGGAAGATGTTTTATTTTGTGCAATTACATTCTCCATCTTTTTCTTCATTTCAGACATCTCTATTTCACTCTCTTTCTATATTTTCTCTTGTTGCCCTTGCCAATTAGTTGCTCTCTTCCTCTCATCCTCAAATTTCTTCTTCAAATCTTAGATTGTCTTTGCAGTAGTTACCTCTTTTTTCTTCTCATCCTTGAGTTCCCTTTTCAAATCTTGGATTGTCTTCATAATGGAGTAATCATTTTTCTTTGCACTATCCAATTCCTTCTTTAAATCATGGAGTGTTTGAGTTGACTCCTCTTTTTTCGCATTCTCCAATTCCTTCTTCAAATCTAGGATTTTCTTTGCAGTTGACTCCTCTTTTTTCTTTGTATTCTCCAATTCCTTCTTCATATGGTGGACTGTGTTACTATTTGCAATAGCACTAGACTCCATTTTCTTTGTATTCTCCAATTCCTTCTTCAAATCAAGGATTGTTTTTGTAGTTGATTCCTCTTTTTTCTTCATATTCTCCAATTGCTTCTTCAAATTATGGATTGTGCTTGCACTAGACTCCTCTTTTTTCTTCTCATTCCCCAATTCCTTCTACAAATTATCAATTATCCTTGCCTTAGACTCCTCTTTTTTCTTTTCATTCTCCAATTCGATCTTCAAATATTATTTTCCTTGATAGCAAAGTCCAGGTTAGTTTTCAATTTATTGTTGGCCTATGCACTACTCTCTATAGACTTGAACAACTATGCAGCAGAGGCTTTTTCATGCTGAATTTTTTTTTTGCACTCATCCAATTCTTTAGTCAAATTTTGCACTTGTTCATTCAACTTTTCTTGCTAGACCAAATTCTTTATCTTATTTTGTAATTCTTTGAATCTTTTGTCTATTGCTTTCTCCTTGGCCTTCACATTATCAAGTTCTGCCTATAACTTTTCTATTTACTTTGTAAGCTTTTTGTTTTCCCTCTCTACCTTTAGAAGTGTACAGTAGACCATTTTCTTGCTCTCTTTTGATAGATTGATTTTGTCAATATTTTTCACTTTTGACAAATCCATTTGAAGATTGGTAACTTGTACATTGTTACAATTTATTACATTTTCTGGTGGATTATTATCTCTAGCCAAGGGCATAACAACCATGAATTTCATCATTTCATTTTTTGGATCATATGTTGGAAATATTTTGTTAGTAGATCCCTAACATTCAACAACGGCATCACTTTTCAAAGTCTTCATAATTTGCCTATTTCTTTTGTTTGTCTCATCAAACTTTGATGCAAACTTGTTCAAACTAAAATTTGGGTTTTTTGACACAATTGAGTGATTGAAAGGTGAATGATTAGTTGTATTGTTGTATGCTCCTCCAACTCTTGTTAAACTTACTCCACCTACAATTATATTTTGAGGATTTCCAACATATTGAAGATGACCCATTCCAAATCCTGGCATTTTAGGACTATTTTCAGGGTTTTGTATGAAAGCTACTAGTGCATGCATTGGTGAAGTAACCATTGACATTGCTTGCAATGTAATTGTCATAACTTCTTGCTTTTTGTACAAGGTTCATCTGTGCTAGTGCCAGTCCCAGTGCCAGTGGGATCAACTATAACTGAATTTGAAGATTTAACAAATAATGTCTTGGGTTGACCTTTAGAAGTAGAAGTAAATTTTTTTTTCCCTTTCTAAATGAATTATCTTAAATCTCATCGAAGAGTCCAATGATTGGTTTACTTCCTCTTTTTGGTGGGTCTGGTACTAGAATTGGATTCCAAATTCCTTCTCCACTTGCACCAATGGGCCCTATAACTACATAACCCATTTTTTGTATCATAGTTTCCCCTTTACTATACATTTGTTTAGTAGAATCACTAATTTGAATATTAACAATAGGTCTGCCTCTGGTTGACTCAGAATCCTAAATACCTTGAATGTTGGCATTAGACTTGAGGTCCTTCTGTCTCTGAATATCACTGTCATTGCAACTGCCAAAATCATATAATGTAGTTGGATGCTCTTTATTCCAACAATAATTGAAAAGTTCATCCTCCTCAAATTACTCAAAACTTACTAATGTCATTGGTTCACCCAAATTTTGCTTCATTTTCCAAAAATTAGTCATCTTGGTTTGACACCACAATTTAGTTGGGCATGCCTCTTTAATTTCTTTCGACATGGACCTCTTAGAAGGTTGAGATGCTTTCTTGCAGAAATTTAAGTATGTCAGAGGCTCTGATTTGTGTGACTCTGATATGTGTAGTGTCATAATTTGGGATGACAATTCTTGCATTGAAATATTATTCTCTGTTGTATGTTTTTCCATCTCTTTCTTAACCTCGTCCCACAAATCCTTGTTTTTTAAATTTTATATCAATGGCATCTCCTAATGTTGATATTTTCTTATAGAGTTCCCATTGGCAATAAGTTTTATTTTTATTATGTTCAGTGGATCATAATTCTAGTGACTAAAAAAATCAAAGCCAAAAAATGTTACCAATTCATTTGCCATTTTGAAAGCTTTTCTCTCACATGTGAGGCCTCCAATTACAAAAGGAAAGGAAGAAAATATTGTTTTCTTTGTTTTCCACTAAAAATTTCATCTGTGCTCTTCATCTATCATACATATTCCACTACAAAAACCCTTTCTATAACATGCATTGGAAGTTTGCATGGTTCAACCACTGAACCGTAAAACCTTAAGATAGTTTACTCTTCCATGAAGAACCAGTCAGCCAATTGAATTTTACTTCCTAGTTGAATGCAATCTTTACAAGAGACAAGCAATCTAGGCATCGAAGTGCCTATGATTGTTTGGTAAATAGGTGCCAAAAAGAAGTCTACAAAATGGTTGTAGTTATTATTGTTAGTAGTCATCCTCATCTTATGTGTCCACTCATATACTGGACTTGGATTCTCTGATTTCTTCTAAGTTTTCTCATCAAATATAGACCTCAATGTCAAGCCAATTGTTCTCTATCTCAAATATTGGGTGATGCTTTGCTAAAAGAAGGTAGCACAAGTAAGTTGTGAACCTAAATGTCTTCATCTTGCCTATAGTTGTACTTTGTTTAATCATTAGTAATTGTTGTTGCATAGATTCAACAATGTGTTGAACAAAATTATATCTTACATCTACCTTCTCAACTGACTGACCTTGACAATGGATATTATAAATCATTTTAAGAACACTGGCCCCCATTTTGTTGTTCCTATCCAATCCCAGACAAAATGATAACAAATAAATAGTATTCTAAACCCATGGTACAAAAATATCATACTGATAAGAAGGCTTATGGTCTATGTCCAGTGTAACACTAGTAGATGACTCCGAGTTTATTAAACCCTTAATATATGGTTCTTGAAAAACTCTTTCCAGTTTGTCATAAGGTTGTGCTAGTTTATCCAAGTCGATGCGCTCATTAAAGATTTTTGCTATAAACCCTAGCCCTAGGTCTAATAGAGTGAAAAATTTACTTTCAATTATGGATAAAATTTCCTCCTAAGTGTTTTGGTTTACAATTGCCTTTCTATTTTCATCATAATTCTAAATGCATAGCATTACAATCTCAAGGCAACGGAATATTTTATGTGCAATGAGGTTTGCTAATCTAGTAACCAAAGTAGCTAGTTTATTTGTATGTGCACGAATATTTATGTTATATTTGTAATCATTTATTCCCTTTTGTGTATCTTTCCACTTATTAAAAAATGAATGTCTAATTCTCACAATTTTAAAATCTCCATGGATAACAGGATAAAAAATATCATGACATTCATCGGTGAAACCTGGAGTTTGTAGCACTTTCTTGAGTTCTATAATGTCTTTCTTTCCCTTTATTCTTGCACTCGTACTGGAGGTTTTTGACTTTTTTTTGCACATGCCTGCTACTGGTTATTAAACAAAATTCTTTTTCAAGCCTTATTTAAAAAAATTGTAAAGTGTAAACCTTAAACAATAAAAATCAAGATTTCTATTGCTACAAATTGCAATATTTTTAAAAAAAAAAAATTAAATACCTAGAATCGAGATTCAATAATTGGTGTTGTCCTATGATACTCAAGTTTCATGCTTTTAGTCTTCAGAACACAAAATGGAATTCAATCAATATTTGAAAAGTTAAAATTTAAAAACCCTATCGTATCGGACTCTCAACTTGGAGAACTTTCAACTTCATACTCTTAAAACATAAAAGGTAAATAGTTAAAAGTTAAAATGAAAGTATTAAGTAATTAATGGTTTTAGGTACTTTACTAATAGTATGTATAATGTACATGTCAATGACATAAAGACTCAATAATGTAGTAATATACATCACTATGTACTCAAAGATTCTACCTGAAATCTTGACTGTTAACTAAAAGAAAGATCAACGACCTAAGATGAATTTCAAGCTTATTTGAGAAATGGTTTCCCATGTACCTAGATTAATCTAGAATTGTGACATGTGTCCAACTCAATTAAGTGTTAGGACTAGGTTAATATTATTAATAATTATGTTTAGTCTTTTAAAAAAATTATTACTTAATCCTAACTAGGCAATGCCACGATTGTTAAGTAAAAGGCAGATCAAATGCCAACGACAACGACCTGGGATGAATTTTGGGTAAATTTTGGGTATGCTATCGTTGTTGTCAAGAAACATCCAGAATCGTGACATGTGTTGGCAAGTGTCACGATTGCAAATGACTCTTGACAATAGCGATAGCATTCCAAAAATTGACCCAAAAATCATATTGATAATTAAGTTCAATTTTTATTAATTAATTAATTTAAAATGAAATTTTTGGGTAGAAATAGAATTTAACTTCAATCTTTTAAAATTTGGCCCAAAATATAGTCTTGTTCATTGATCTATATTATTGAACGATCCGAATCAAATTGTGAATCGTTAAAACTTAAACCTTTTGAATAACTAATATTAATTATTTAAACAAGGTTCCATAGCAACTAAGTTCGTGGCAAAAAAATGATTTTAAAAAAATTAGCATGAAAAGAATTTAAATAGCATATTAATATAGAGAAAAATGTTGAAATAAATATTGTTAAAGAAATTGTTATTTATTATTATTATTTTATTTTTAAGTTTGAGCACGTCAAAATCATTATGTTATTTTAATTATTTATAAAAAATATTATATATAATATATAATTTATAATAACTATTATAATAGTCATAATATAATATAAATAAAGGATTTTCTTTTCTATTATAGAAATGATTTTCTTTTCTATTATAGAAATGATTTTCTTTTCTATAATATACTTTCTATCGTAAAAATGATATGAAAAATTCAATGAAGATATATTAAATTTTATAAAATAAAATTTGTGCAAGATATGAAATAATAATGGCAATAGTTTAATATAAATAAAATAATTGAAATTTAAAAATATAATTACAAATGTTATATTTTTATTAATATTTATTATTTAGTTTCAAAGTTAAAATGTAACATAGTTTAATTATTTATAAATTATTAACATATATTGAAAAATGTGATAATTGTTTATAAACATAATTATTATTAATATTAACTAAGTCTTGACACTTAATTGAGTTTTGCAATGACTGGACACATGTCACAATTTTCCAGATGAATTTAGGCACATAGGAAACCATTCTCCAAATCGGCCCATAATTCATCTTGGGCAATCGATCTTTCTTTCAGTCAATGGTCAAGATTTCAGGTAGAATCTTCAAGTACACGTGTCCCAATTTCAGGTAGAAATAGAATCTAACTTCGATCTTTTAAAATTTGGCCTGACATAGAACTGCAGTCATTAAAACTTAAACTTTTTGAATAACTTAAATTAATTATTTAAACAAGGTTCCAAACTTCCATAGCAACTAAGTTCATGACAAAAGAATTGATAGAATTAGTTTTAAAATGATTTAAAAAAAAATAGCATATTAATTAATATAGAGAAAAATATTGAAATAAATATTATTAAATAAATTTTTATTAATTATTATTATTTTATTTTTAAGTTTGAGCATGTCAAAATCATAATGTTAATTTAATTATTTATATAAAATATTATATATATATATATATATATATCTTATAATTTATAATAATTATTATAATAGTTATAATATAATATAAATAAAAGATTTTCTTTTCTATCATAAACTTTTTATTGTAAAGATGATATAAAAAATTCGATGAAGATATATTAAATTTTATAAAATAAAATTGGTGCAAGATATGAAACAAGTGCCAGCTAGTGGCTTAGTACTTGCCTTTAGTTTTAATTTAATAAATTTATTATAGTTTATTAAATATTTTAATTAATAAAAATATTATATATTTAAATTTTTTAATAATGATATTAAATATAATTTAAATTTAAATTATATATATATATATATATATATCATGTGATACTATTATCAAATCTTAGAAAAATATTTTTTAAAAATTGTAAAATTAAAAATCTTACATCTATATTATGCAACATATTAGTTTGATAATAAAAGTTAAAATCAATCAGTTCTAAGTGTACAAACCCAAAAATGTAATCACTAGTTAAGGCCTAAAATTCAAAATGTGTCACAATAGTACTTAGCCTACTGGCAAGTACTAATAATAATGACAATAGTTTAATATAAATAAAATAATTAAAATTTAAAAATATAATTACAAATGCTATATTTATATTCATATTTAATATTTAGTTTCAAAATTAAAATGTAATATAGTTTAATTATCTATAAATTATTAACATATATTGAAAATTGTGATAATTTTTTTATAAACTATTTTTCATCATTTAAAATACTTCATAATGAAAAAAAAGTTAGGTGAAAAGATAGGTGTGAAATAAAAAATTGACACATAAATTATCAAAATTTTGTTTAACTTTGTTAAGGTTATAATCTTTAATTTTCCTTGAAATCCACTCTTATCGCTCCATTTGTTTTAACCAATCAGATTAAAGAAAAATGGTTTTAGAAATTACAAAACTTTTAATTGGATAATTTTCAATTGAATATTTTTTTATTATAAATTGTTAATCAAATATATTATATGAAACCATAAATGGAATGTTGAAACCTTTTTTTTTTTTTTTTCTAAGTTCTATGTTTATAACTATTAATAGTTAATTATTTTTAACAAGGTCGCAGACTAACATTTCAATAGTGCATTAAGAATCGAGATGCTAACAACAAAGTCATAGACTAATAGGAACAACGATTTGAGAAGTCAAAAACTATTGTTGTTTTCATTGATAATATTTTAGAGTGTACAATGTACATAATACTAATTCATAGCATAGATATTCAAAATGGCTGATTAAATCAACCTGGTTTTACTATTTTGTAATTTATATTAAAGGGCAAGGCTCAATCCAAAGAAAAAAAGATATGAGATATCTTTAAAACATTTTTTTTCCCAAAGGGGAATAAGATTTAGGAAACAGGGAATAGGGAACCAGGGAAAAGGGAGGCCGAAAGCATCAGCAGACTGAGGGGTCGATGACTTGAAGCCTTCAATCAGAAAGGTCTTCAAGTCCCTCCATGAGGAATCTATTGGAGAAGATGATGTCACTGAACTTGTCTAGCGATGTGAAGGTGGTTTCACTGACATCGTCCAACAACAACCACTTTCATAGAAAATCCCTTCCAAGCCATGCCCACTTTTGATGGCAAGTCAATTGTTGTTCATTCATGCCGAGTAGGAAATGATGCTTCTGTACAATGCTCCCTATGCCTTGCTCCTAGCACTTGTTTGCTACGTCTACAAAGGGGATGCTGATACCTAGCCTTGGTACCTACTCAGCCAATACAATAATTTTGACATCATCTTGTAAAAATGTTTCCTTAGAAACATTACACAGAAGCATCAGAATGTCTATTTGACTGCCTCCAAGGTTGAGAAGAGACGCGAGGAAGTAGGAGGTAATATCCATGGACACATGGTACCTCTTATCATTTCTTAAGAATTCATGGCCGAGGATCATGAATATAACATGGTGGATAAAAGGACTATGGGCATTTGGTTTGCAAACCATGGCAAAGACATCATCAAGAATCCTACCCAAAAAGGGCTTTTGTAGAGCCTTTGTAGTGCATTTCAAGTGAATTAGCGTATCCATGACTAAAATTCAAGAAACTTTGCAAACCAAATTCAAATTGAAAAATTTGAGAAATGATAATGAAAGAGGAATTGAAGAGGCTATTTAATGGTAGTTGCATTAAATTGTTTGGTGTTCACAATCTTTCATATCTTATTTTTTCATATTCCTATTAATTTTCAAGTGTGCGAAATGTCAAAATGTGTTGGCATTAATGTTGGACAGTCGAAAGTTTCTAACATTGAGTACATTCTACTTAATGCCTTAATGGTTTATGTGCCCATGTGTCTCCATTCTGGAGAATTTCAGGCAAGTCTAGGTCTTTTCAAGAGAGTGGCCTCAAAATGCATCTTCTGTTGTTGATCTCTAATTAATCAACAGTCGATAAACCTATTTTATTAATAATACAAAACTTAAAAGTGATGGTAGTTGACTTGGTAATAATGACACTGATGTAATGACGTTATGACATTATTAATAATAGACCTAAGACAGTACACAAGTTACAAGTTGAGGTGGCTACTAATTCACTTTCAGATTAAACAATTTTTTAGTTTACCACTAAAGATTAGCCAAAACCATTATTATTCATTTTCCTACAAAACAAGTAATTTGCCTCTAACATTATTAATTCATTTTTGGCAAGGGAAAAAATAGCCACCATTTATTTATATGTCAACAAGAAAAAACATTAATTCACCACATTTAAAATGATTTTTGCTAGGGCAAGAAAAAATTGCCAACATATAATATTTTATTTCCCTATATAGAAAAAAAAAATCTCCCTCGACATTAAAATTTTCTAGCCCACAAAATGTTGGATTCACCAACATTTTAGGCTTTTTTTTGGGAGGGGTTTTTTAAAGTTATCATTGTAAGAATCTCATCTTCTGACATCCAAACTACTTCCACCTTAGAGAGTCTTTTCCATTTAACCAAATACTCTTTGTATGTTCACTTTCTTGTCTTCTTAACCACCTTGGAGTCAAGGGTGAACTCTAACTTCATGGGTTTGCCCGCTAGAAAGTCTTTGACCCATTCCACATCTTCTATTATATATTTTTTCATGTTCTAATAATAAACTATATTATCTCCTTTAAAAAAGGTTAGGAATTCTACATTTAATATGGGAGATATTCCTATATCAAGGGGGACCTCAATTTCATAAGCATTGGCACCATAATTAGAAAGAATTTTGTATAGTACAATATTCTTCATCAATAGCTTGCTATGTTGACCCTTCAAAATTTTATCCTTCCTCAAATATGCCATAACTAGATCTCCAATATTGAAGTGGACTTATTTCTTCCTTTGATCTTCCTTCTCCTTATTATTGGACACTAATTTCTCTAATTGAGACTTAACTTCCTCATGAACTAAATTCATGGAATTTTCCAAAGTCTCACCTAAAACACTCCTTCTCTGCATATTCTAAATATCTCACCTCCAATGGGCCTCTAAGATGAAATACATAAACTACTTCAAAACATGTCTTCCCTATGGACCTATTCACTAAGTCATTATAGACATACTCTTCCTAGATTAAAATATGATCCCAAGATGCTCCACATTGTACAGTCAGACATGTTAGGAGATTATGAATGGTCCTATTAAATACCTTTATTTGGCCATTTGTTTAAGTATGATAGGATGAATAAAAGGATAGTTAGGTGCCTACGTTCTTCCACAAGGTCCCCCAAAAGTGACCTACGAATTTGGTCTCTCTATTAGTGACTATGGACAATGGTAACCCATGAATTCTGATTATTTCCTTGGAATCAACTACCTTATAAGATGTTCCCTTCTTGTGCTTAGTTGTGAAGTTTAATGATTACAATTGCTCCATCCATTTAGCATGTTTGTTGTTAAATTTCTCATACCTATTTAGATAACTTAGTCCATGGTTATCAGTTAAAAACACAAATGACTTGGGCATTAGATAATGCCTCCACTTTCTTAATGCTTGAACCATTGTATATAATGTTAGGATTGAACCACAGATAGAAAATAAAAATTACATGCAAATATGACCAATAATAAAAAAATAATAGATCACACAGAAAAGAACACAAGGAAACAAGATTTAACATGGTTCACCCAATCCCTAGGCTACATCCACCAAACAACAAGTTTGATCTTATTACAATCCAGTGATTATAGCTTGATTACAATTTGTAATCCCTTACGACTCCATACTACCACAAGAACCAATTTCACATCACAACTTAATGAAAAATACCTAACCCTAAACCCTTTTATACAAGTATTTTATGTCATTTTAGGGTTACAACATGTTGGCCATGGGAACCCCAAAGAATTTATGAAGTATGTATAGTACTTTCCTAATTAGTCACCACAATCTAACAATCTCCCACTTGGGGACTGATTAGGCTCCACACTAAACAACAATCTCTCACTTGGAGACTGATCCTATAGCAATATTGCTACCACATGGGGCTCCCACTAGATCAAACCACCCTGGACTCTATTGTTCTTTTATTCATGTTTAGTCTGGATGACCAACTAAAGCTGAAGAGGATGTTCAACTTCTCCCTTGTTACGACCTTTGTCAACATATCTACTGGATTTTCATTTGTATGTATCTTCTCTAGCTTTAACTGTCCATCCTCCAAAAATGACCAAATGAAATGGTACTGCAACTGTATGTGTTTGGTCTTAGAATGCAGAGCTGAATTCTTTGCAAGATGAATGGCACTCTGACTATCTATGAACAAATAATTATCCTTCTGAGGATGTCCAATTCTTCTAAGAAGAACTAAAGCCATATCATCTCCTTGGCTACCTCTGTAGTAGCTACATACTCTACCTCTATAGTGGATAAAGCATTAATCTTCTGTAACCTAGAAACATAGTTCACGGCTGCCCCACCAATAGTAAAGACATAACCTATAGTACTCCGCATGGTATCAATATCCCCTACCAAATTTGAGTCAACATAACCCTATAAATTAGTATTAGAGCTCCCAAAGTGTAAACACTTATTATATGTACCTCTCAAATATCTAAGAATCCATTTAACTGCATTCCAATGCTCAATTCCTGGATGACTCATATACCTACAAACAAGTCCCACTACATGTGTAATATCTGGCCTGGTACATACCATAGCATACATCAAACTTCCTACAGCTGAAACATAGGGTAGCTTGGACATCTTATCCTCCTCTTCCTATGTCTTGAGACACATCTCCTTAGTCAACTTCAAATGACTAGGTAAAGGTGTGCTAACAGCTTTAGCATTCTCCATAGAGAAACATTGCAACACCTTCTGAACATAATCAACCTAAGATGGTGTCAATGTTCTATTCTTCCCATCTATGCAAATCTTCATACCAAGGATTTTTTTTGCAGCCCCCAAATCCTTCATAGAAAATGCATGTGCTAATTGGCTTTTTAGCCCTTTAATGTGATCCATGTTAGACCTAGCTACAAGCATATCATCAACATATAAACATAAAATAATGTAGCTATCATCACCCAACCTCTTAAAGTAAAAATAGTAATTTGAATGACACCTATTATATCCATGCTCATGCATAAAACTATCAAATTTTAGATACCATTGTCGAGGTGCTTGCTTCAAGCCATATAAACTTTTCTTCAATTTGCACACTAAGTTCTCCTTACCTTTGACCTCAAAACCCTATGGTTGAGCCATATATATTTCTTCATCCAAATCACCATGAAGGAAGGTTGTTTTAACATCCAACTGCTCTAAATGCAAATCTTCAGTAGCCACAAGATTTAAAACAGTGCGGATAGAAGTCATTTTAACAACAAGAGAAAATATCTAATCAAATTCAATTCCCTTTTTTTGTGCAAATCCTTTTACAACTAACCTAGATTTAAATATTTTCTTCCCTCCATCCTCTTATTTTAACCTATAAACCCACTTATTTTGTAAATACTTTTTACTTGCAGGCAACTTGCACAAATCCCATGTCTTATTCTTTAACAAAGAGTCCATTTCATCTTTCATTGTAGACTCCCAATGAATCTTAGTATCCACCTGCATAGCTTCATCATAACTTTCAGGTTCACTAGTATCAGTAAGTAAAATAGAATACAAAGAGGGAGAAAATCTTTGTGGAGGTCTAATTTGACTTGTTGACTATCTAACATTCACTACTGTGTGTGGTTTTTTTGCTATGGTTGTTGCACATCATGAGGAATAGCTGAAACATTAGCTTTTGGAGTATCATCCAGCACTACATAATCATCTTCTTTCTTCTCATGTTGCTGCAACAGATCTTCATACAACACTTTCTCATTGAATATGACATCCTTGCTTCTTACAATTTTATGATTTTCAAAACCCCAAAGCCTATAACCAAATTCATTAATGCCATATCCAAAAAATAGACATTTCTTTGATTTAGCTTCTAGCCTTGTTCTATTTTCAAAGTCTATATGAGCAAAAGCTTCACGACCGAAGGTCTTGAGAAAAGAATAACTCACCTTCTTACTAGTCCATGCTTCCTTTGGAATGCCATAGCCCAAAGGAGTAGAGGGGCCTCTATTAATCAAATATATAGTAGTACTGATAGCCTTCACCCACATGTGTAAGGGCAACCCAGCATGCAACCTCATGCTCCTTGCGTGCTCCATTATAGTCTTGTTCATACGTTCAGCCACTCCATTTTCCTATGGAGTCCTTGGAATAGTTTTCTATCTACAAATACCATTAGTGGAGCAATAATATTCAAATTCATGACTGCAATACTCACCACCATTATCAGATCTGAGACATTTTAATTTCTTACCAGTCTCATTTTCAACCAAGCATTTCTATTTCTTAAAAGTTTGAAATACATCATATTTCTATCTAAGGAAATAAACCCATACCTTTCTCGTTGCATCATCAATAAATGTAACATAATAATGAAAGCCTCTAAGGGAAGATACCTAAGCTGGTCCCCATACATCAGTATGCACAAGCTTTAATTTTTTTGTTTTCCTTCCCAGTCTTTACAAAACTCACTCTCTTTTGTTTTCCATACACACAACTTTCATAGAAATCCATATTAACACATTTCAGACCTAGTAAAACTTTCTTTGAATGAAGTACTTTCATACCTTTTTTCACTCATGTGCCCAAGTCTGTTGTGCCACAACACTATATTAGAATCTACATCAGTTATTTGTTCTCCCTACTCAATTGTAGCAATTGTTCCTGAACATTCATTTTTCTCTAAAACAATTAAAGTAGAAGGAACAATATGACCTATACAAAGATATAAGGTGCCTACCTTCACACCTTTTGCTACTATGAGGGAACCTTTTGAAACCTTCCAATTTTTATCATTAAAAGTAGCTACACAACCCTCATCACCGAGTTGCCCTGCTGAAATTAAATTCCTACTCAGCCTTGGAACATGTCTTACCTCATGTAGTGGACAATGATTCCCATTCTACAACTTAATCTTAATTTTTCCCTTTCCAATGATCTGATAGGGTTCATTATCCCCCAAATAAACAAGCCCAAAATCCCCTTGGACATAATCAATCAAATAACCTCTATAAGGTGTAGCATGAAATGAAGCACCAGAATCTTAAACCCATGAATCATCAACACTTTCTAAAGACAAAAGCAAAGCATCCTCTTCAGATTTTTTACTTATCACATTTTCCTCCTTCTCTCCATCTAATTTATCTCCTTCATTTTTCTTTCGATTCCAACAATCTTTCTTTTTATGACCTAGTTTCCCATAATACTAGTAGTCATTTAGTCCTCTCAATTGAGACCTCTTCCCCTTTGACTTTCTTCCTAATTTCCCACAATTTTTGGAATTGCTTCCTCTCTCAGTCGTTCTTCCCCTACTTTGTGCATTCAAAGCACTTCCTAATGTAGATCCACCTAAGGATTTCCTACGAGTTTCCTCACTCAAAAAAAAACTGATCACATCTTCACATTTTAGGGTACTAGATCCAGGAATAGAATTACTTGTAGCAATTACCAAGCCATTCCAAGTTTTAGGCAAAGAACACAAAATCAAGAGAGCCCTAATTTCTTCATCAAAATTGATACCCACATAAGATAACTAACTAGTAATAGTATTAAACTCATTTAAATGATCTGCAATAGACCCACCTTCTGCCATTTTCATATTAAATAAATGCTTCATGAGAAATACCTTGTTTGAAGCAAAGGGCTTTTCATATAGTGTTGCTAGGGTTTTCATCAACTCTTATGTTGTCTTTTCTTTTGTAATATTAAATGCCACTAATGGTGCTAGGCATAACCAAATGCTTCCAAGTGCCAATTTGTCCAAAAAGTGTCATTCATCATTTGACATAGATCCCTGATTCTTGGCTTTGCCTTCCAATAGCTTTCGTGAATCCTTTTGATAAAGATAGTCTTCCATTTGCATCTTCCATAACTGGAAGTTTTGCCCATTAAACCTATCAACCCATAGCTTACCCTCATCTACCATCATTCTTGCTCAATTGTGGGACTCCCACTTTACTATGAGACTTTCCTACAGAGGATAACTGAAAGAGAACCTTGCTCTTATACCACTTGTTAGGATTAAACCAAAGACAAAAAATAACAATTACATGCAAATATGACCAATAACAAAAAAATAATAGATCACATAGAAAAGAACACAAGGCACCAAGATTTAATGTGGTTCACCCAATCATTGGGCTATGTCCACCAAACAACAAGTCTGGTCTTATTACAATCTAGTGATTATAACCTTATTACAATCTGTAATCCCTTACAGCCTAATACCACCACAAGAACCAATTTTGCATCACAACTTAATGAAAAATACCTAACCCTAAACCCTTTTATACAAGTATTTTATGCCATTTTAGGGTTACAACATGTTGGCCATATGTCGGCTACAATGTTGGCCACAACCCAAAATTTTTGAAGTATGTACAGTACTTTCCTGATCAGTCAAGACAATCTAACATATAATTCTAGGTCATATATGTTACACCTTTTCTTGGGTTGATTGAGCTTTTATGGAAAAATCTTATAAGATTTCCTTCTAGGCTTAACATTATGCCAATTGCATACTTATTGGCATCACACTCTACTTTGAATACTTTACTAATATTGGGCAACGCCAAGGTTGGAAACTCTACTACTTTTTTTTGAGGTATCGAAAACCATCCATAACCTCCTTAGTCAACTCAAACATACATAGTACTCCACCATTGATAGTGTTAAGGATAGGTGCACAAATGCCACTAAAATCCTTAACAAAATTCCTAGAAAAGGTTGCAAGGCCATAAAATATCCTTACTTCACCCACTGATCTTAGATGAGGCTATTTCAAGATGGCATCCACTTTTGATAAATCCACTTTTAGATAATCCTATGATATAACAAAACCCAAATGAACTAGCTCTATTTTAATGATCTTACATTTTTTAAGTTGATCTTTACCTATTTCAAGAGTCCTATGATGTAACAAAACTGAAATGAACTAGCTCTATTTTAATGATCTTACATTTTTTAAGTTGATCTTTACCTATTTCAAGAGTTTGGACCACCAACCTAAGATTCTCTATATGCTCCTATTTTGACCTGCTAAACAACAATATATCATCACTTGGTATGCAATAAAAAAATTTCCAATGAATTGAACTAGGACCTCATTCATCAACCTCATGAATGAGCTTGGAGCATTGTTGAACCCAAAGTGTATGACAAGTCATTCATACAATCCCTCACTAGTTTTAAATGTTGTCATCACTAGTTTGAAATGGATTACATTATCTTAGAGTATAAATGTGTAAAGAACACATTACCATGTTAACCTTTGACTACACCTAATGATAAGTGCCTTCATCCTTGAATTTTCTTCCTAATCAGTTCACAAAATACATGAAAAGAAACAGATGGTTGCAATTGTCCTCTATGCTCAATTAGATTTTATTATGTGATTATTGGCATTCAAGGCTAAATGCATTGTAGATGTAGCCAAGATAGATTGTTATTAAGCAAAAGCATATGCAAGAAGACCTATGAATTGTTAAGGAGAAGCTTTTTCTCCAATATTGGTAGATACAATTAATAAATCAAAGGACGTCATTATAGATTCTGGGCATTTTCTTGTAGATATAGGGAAATCCATTTTCCCACATTTGCTAGGTGGGGAACCCATTTTTATTATTTTTATAATGTATTGCTAAATATTGAAGATTCAAATCTGTGAGGATTTTGACAAAGAGAAATACTTACGCACAAGCCCACATGTGACTTGATCATGGAGCTAAGGTAAATTTTGATCCAATATGGTGATTGTTAGGTGGTGACTTGGAAACTAGGATGGATGGATATAAATGTGATAGTTGGCATGAAGTATGAGGTAGGTGATAAGGAAAATGAGGACACATGGTAGCTAGTCATGAAGAAATAAGGAAATTTTGGGCTTAGGAAAAGTGATCATAGGTTTTTGATAAGTTGCCACATGGTGGGGTGGGCTTGGGTAGTAGAATTGACATGGACCTCGATAGCCAAAGAGAAATGAATATGTGGCACACAAACCAAGGATGGCTAGCCAGAAAAAGGACATGTAGTATGACATTGCAATGTCTCAATAAAGATTGTGTACCCTAGAGAGGTAGGTGGCTTTGATATATAGTAGTACTCTTGGTAGTGAGGTGGTAGGTCAACCTAGTTTGAGGAATACACATGGCAAGAATTAAGAGCCCCTTCATTAAAGTACAATTAGGATCAATAGTTATCATGAAGCTGCTTATCAAAATATGCTTGGAGGATAACCATTACAACTTTGTGAAATGGTGGCACATGTCCATGGAGCCCACTAGATGTATCAAGATGGAGATGAAGAAGGATAGGTGAGCTAATGAGAGAGTGACATGTATCACTGAGACTATTGACCAATTGACTATTATAGAGGGAAATCAAATTTGGAAAGCTGCAATATTAAAATTATAAAAAACTCCAAATAAAGTGAGCACAAGGTTGAAAATTGTTGATTAAAATATAAAATGTTTCATAAGAAAGTACTAAAAATAGGATAAGGCTAGTGGGTTCCACTTTGGAGGTGATGAGTAAAGTAATTGGAGGAGTTTTAAAAGGTATTTTATTGGATAAAGTTAAAGTTGATAGGTTGATTTTCTACTAATAGGAATGGAACTACATTTTTCATAGACCTATGCTTTTTTTTTTAATGGGCATGCATATGTATTATATAGTTTCACACTATATGACAAAATCAAATGAGTTTAAATATTTCATGGGGTAAGTTCATTTCAAGAGTCTGCACTTTCAAAGGCATGTTGAGGTTGCAAATGAGATCCAAATATGGAAGTATTATATACCGTCAGAAAGTTCTTAAGATTAAGATTTTGATTTTGCAAGTGTAATGAATGTAGGTTCAACTATTTGAGAGATATTCAAAAGTTTTTTAAATCAAATATTTTTTCAACTCAACCTTGTAGGTAGTTTTCATGGCTTTTCAAGGGTAGCTAGAGGCATGATTTGGTAAAGTCATAATCTGGGTTGTCTCTAAACTTGGAGGATCATGCTAACACCAATATATTTCTTTTAGAACCATTTCTTGGGTATTTTAGTTGAAGATTTAGAAAAATTTTAGGTTTCTTCCAATGGTTTTATTCTCTCATCATTTGAAGATATTTTCTTGAGTTGGTTGTGCCAAATAATGAGGTTTTTTTTAGTCTTCAATTGAAGAGAGGTGAGAGAATCTTTACAATGGTAGTAGATGGAAGATGAAGAGGATAGTAGGCACCATCTGATTAGATCCAACCCTTATCGAATCTCCTATATCCTCTTTTTCTTTCTCATTGTATAGGGTTGGTTCCATGTGGAGAAAAGTTTCTACACCTTGTGTTTCCAACCTTTTGCAACATGTTTTCTGTAATGGGTAGCTTGTATAGTCTTGTTTGAGAAAAATAATTAATCTGTGTTAAATCTCTATAGGGTTTGGAGTCTCTTGAATGGTATTTCCATTTGTATTTTAGAGATAATAGGGTTTTAAAATGAATAAAATATTTTATTTCAAATGTCTCCAATATGGTGTCCAACAAAGTTTTGAATGAATAAATCAAGGGTTTACATCATTTAGTGTCTTGTTGTGAGATATGTGTTCCTTTATTTGTGCTTTGATTCAAGAATTCAATGAAAATTATTGATGAAGAACATGGAATAGTTGAGATGCACTTGGATTTTGATAAGTAGGATGAGATGGAAATATTATTGAAGAACTTTGTAAGGAAACATTGTTTAGATATATATGGTATCATTTGAGATATGTTGTGTAGATGTTTGTATTTGTTATAATGCTTATACCCAATGGTAATAAGGCATTGATCCTAGCTTCAAAGGCTTTACAATTAGTTTTTGTTTCTATTATGGTTCTTGTTACAATCTCTTTTCAAATGAAAAATCTTTTTCCCCTTTTGTTGTAGAGTAGAAAGGAAGACCATCACTTAGCTTGTGGATTTATAGGCTAGGTAATTAGCTATTGCAGACATATCTAGTTCTATACGTGTAGAATATTTTGGGGTATTTTCTTCTTTGTTTAGGTTCATATCAATGTTCAAGAATTGGATATTTTGATGAATCTATGGTCTACCCACCTAGGTTTTATAGAGCTTAGAGACTAGGAGGAATTGTTGTCTTGTTAGTTGGTCCTAATGTCTAAGAAAGTACATTGAATATCAAAAGTAGTTACACCCTAGATGTATTTTCTTTTATAATTAGGTACTTTAGATTTTGTTAAATCAGGAGCCAAAAAAAAGCTTCCATGGTTGTATTACAATGGAATTTTGTTGAATAATACATGGTGATGAATGCTTTTGGAGGATGATTTTTTCCCCTCAAGGAGAGTTTCCCAGAGTATATCTTGTGTTTGGGAATGTGGTCTATTCTCTTACATATTGATTTTAAGTTTTTATGTGTTTCAGAGTTATTATGGGCTATGTGGAAACAATAATATTTATGGTTGCAAGTTTCCTTACAAGTGGTATTGGAGTTATGCTTTTATTATTGTAATCCTAGGTTGAGTCCATCTAAATGCATGAAATAATGAAAGAAAGGGAAATATATATGGGTTTTGTAGGTTTTTTATTGTAGATCTAAGGGTTTTGGTTTTGATATTATGATGGGATATTAGTATATTTAAGGAATGGGAAATTATGGGTCAAAATATTTTTTTGGAAACTTCATTTAAATGAGGGTTTTAGGGAGGATCTTGCACAAATGACCTTCTGGGTAAAAAAAGCCCTCACCATTAGATCTACATTGGCCTTTCCAAATGTTGATATATAACTTGCCCTAGTTAGGCCATCTAGAGAAAAAATGTAAATTTTTTTGCAGGTTGTAATCATTGCCAAATTTAATCCCATCAGAATTTTTGTCATAAAAAAATTGCTTTGAAAGTAGTAAATAGGTTGTCTCATTAAAATGGCCACAACTTTCACTCATGATATTAGATTTCAAACTTTTTTTAAATCATTGGAAAGATCATTTAGAACACTACATTTTGGAAGAGGTTTGATTCTATGATTTTGACATTTTTTCATATTTTATGAGCCCAAAAGTCAGATGTTATTTATGTTTAGTAGAGTTTTGGTCATAGCTTGGGCATACAAAGTTAGATTTTGAATTTTTAATAGTCACTAGAAAGCTTGTGGAGATCTCTACACATTAGTTTAGATTTGGTGTAGGTTTGCTATGGTTTATTTAGTAATATATTGATCTAAACAACTTATTATTTATATTGACTATGGTAAGATTATGAGTTTATAAAAATGTATGCTTTGGAGATTTAGATTTTGATGTCATTATATGCTCAATATATATTTTAGATTGGTGTCATGATGATATGTTTATCAATATTTTATTTGGATATGCATGATTATTTGTTGGGACTACATGTTGTGGAGTTTTGTAAGTGGTCTATACTTTATGGTGTGTCGAGATGGTTGCATATTGACAACTTCTAGGATTCTTAGTATATTATGCTTTCGTTTGACATATTATTCTTGGTGTTGAGGGTGGTTTTATTATTATATCATGGTATACTCTTGATAAACATTTTTTTTTTTGACATGTTACATGGTATGTTCATATGGATAATGTTATCTCTTTTGGTTGAGATGGTTTAGATCATATTGTCATGTTTATGTCCTTGAGGCCATGGCTGGAGCTTTGACATTGATCTTGGTTTACTTTCTTTGTATTGAGTACATTGACCATTTTTTGGATACTTCTTGGCATTTCTATCTTGCATTTGGAGTTTCCATGGATTGATTGGTTTCATATGCTCATGGATCCTTAGAAATGATGGTGATGCTAATTTCTCTTGTGATTAGATAATTATTTATTGGGATGGGATGATGGAGAGATGATGGTGATGCTAATTTCTATTGTGATTAGATAATTATTTGTTGGGATGGGATGATGATGATGGTGGTGATGATTAGATAATTATTTGTTGGGATGGTTGATAGTTTCAACAGGAAGTCTAAGGGGCACTCACCTAATATGGAATTTAGAGGAGATTTTTTTAGAAGACTCTTTGTTGGAGACTTGGATATCTTGATGAGCATTATCACTCCCTACACTTGGTCTACTTCGAAGTTTACCACTTGAGAGGTATATCCCATTGTTCCTTTTACGTGCATTATATTTATGCTTGTCTTTCATTGATATGGATCTTGAGCTATGGTATATGAGTTAGTTAGGGAGGGTTAATTTGAGAGATAGTTTAGCATTGGTTATCTCCTTGTGCATATGTTATTGTTATGATGGTTGAGTTTGGGAGATGGTTTATACTGGACATATTCCTTAAATTATGAATAGCTTATGAACTTGATCTTCTTATGAGAGGCTTACATCCATGATTATTTATATGGTATAATTTATTTTTTATTGTAGCTTCTTATTTGTTATTTTATGGAGAAGATCTTACTTGGCACAATTTTCATCTAAAGGTGTGTGTAGAAGGACATGATGTAGGTTATGCTTTGTAAAATTTCTATTTGGTCTTGGTTATCTTCTTAAATATTCAATTTCACTTACATTGGATTTGGGATTGGTTGGAGCTTGTGATCATTGATTGGTGTTCATGTATTTCATGTAAGATTTGGTATGCTTTCACTTTATCTCTTTTCTTTATTGGTTGTGGAGAACTTGAGAGACTATTGGAGACTTGTTATGAGAGTTGTTCTTGGAGGTTATGGGTTTATGTGTTGTGGATTTCCTTGATACTATATAAATTCACTTTTATGAGATGTTGGGAGAGGATTTCTTACACATTTGGCATTATCTTTTATCATGGGATCTTTTTGGTGTGTATGTGGTAGGTATTTCTCTTGAGGCTTGTGATTATAAGTTGCAAATTGGATATGTTGATGTTGTGAGATTCACTTGGTATACATTATAGGTATGAATAGTTGAATGGGGTAGCACTTTTTATGGGTATTATTTCAGCTATATATTTTGACAACTACAAACACATGTGCTTACCTTTGGATTAGGTGTTTGAGAGTGGCATTTTAGTTGGTATAGGATTTTTTGACTCTTATATGATAGGCTGTGTGGCTTTTTGTTTAGATGGCTTCTATGTATGTTAGGAGATAATATCATAATAAAAGGTGATATCATTCATGTTGATTTTATTGTGGGTACAAGAATGAGTACATGTTACTTTGATAGATTAGCCAAGGGAGAATTTGTGAAGGTTGGAAGCATGTCATGGGATGTGTGGATACATGCTTATTCACATGGATTATTTAGTTGTGGCTATGGCTTTTAAGGCTTCCATGGTTGTATTGCAATGGTGGCTTTGTTCAATAATACATGATGATGGATGCTTTTGGAGGTTTGTTTTTTTCCTCCATGAGGATTTTCCAAGGTATATCTTGTGTTACATTTGTGTGGGTAATTTTTCTATTTTCTTGTATGTGGATTTTAAGTGCTTATTTATTTTACATCTATTATGGGTTATGCAGAAATGATAATATTTATGGTTGCAATTTTCCTAACACATTATACATATATCAAAGGAGTATTGCATCTATGAAAATTTACAATACAAGATATGACATATATCTCTTTTATAAGGAATTGTATCAACCTATAATTATAGTAAATACCACATAAGAAAGATAAAAAAAAATAACCATACAAGTCTTGTGTGTACATCATATTGTTATATAAAAAATAACTTGATTCTAAGATTGCATGCTAGGTGCATACTATTTCTTAATATTTTATTTGGAATTTTTATGATCATCATTATGTTTGGATTCACATTTCCATAGTTATTGCTTGTTTATTTAATTTATATAACATTACAAAAATAAAATTGCATAATATCACATAATGTCCCATAGAAGCCAAATGGGGACATTGGAGTAAGATAAACCTTCAGAGTTAAATCATCCCTAATGTCATTATAATATTTTCATCATCTTTATTTAATCCATTATTATTCCACCAATACATTCATCCATTTACAATATCCCTATATTGCTAGGCTCTAGGGGAAAATAAATAAAATTTGCTAAAATAATATCTTAAAAATTATAAAAATTAAATAGAGTCCTCAAAAAAGGAACAAAGAAATTTAAAGATGTCAAAAAAATTTCTAAAAAATCTTGAAAATTCAAATCAATAATGTCAAGTTCTAGCACCAATTTTATTTTTGTTTTCATCTTAAATAAATTACCCCTTGTAACAAGAGAATGCTTCAACATGTATAATTTGGAGGCATTAAACCATGTAGTTAATCACATCATCTATCAATAAAGAAACCTATATAAGTTCAATAATTAGCTCAATTAAACTTGTCATCATCAATCAAGAATCATTATTTGGTCTTATTCTATTTTACAATTATCATCTTCTCTTATAAGTGATGCATCCTTCATAAAACTAGACATTTTACTTATTTATCATGTGTCTTATACAAGATGTGTCATTCCTAAAACCAAGCACATTGATCCTTATTCTTATAATTATTAGGCTATCAACTTTTTTAATTAGATCCAATTATCTATTGTCTTGCTTGGTTTAGTAAGTCTTATCTTTTATTGATTTTTTTCATTATTTCGACACCATGTTACTCAAGGACATCATTGAGTGATGAGAGTGACTAAGATGTTTCGTGGCCTTTTATTTTCTTTGCATGTTTTATCATTGATTTTGTTTATCACCATGATACCATGACACTTAAAGATACTATTGAATGTTGAGAGCAACTAGGATAGTTCTCTTTATATTATTTTTTAGTTTGCCTAAATTTTGCAGGATGTATCTACTATGTTTTGGGGGATTTATCTCTTGAGTGTATGTGTTGGCACACTCATTTGTTGATAGTTGCACATATATTGACCCTCAATGTACATATGATCTAGGATTTTTTGAGTTGTCATTTTCATAATGCTTAACAATGGAAATCCTTTTGAACGCCTCTTTTTAAAAGTTAATCTAAGATCAACTCCAAGGTTTTGGGTGACCTTGTGACCTACTAGAATCAACTCAATTGAAAATAAATTTGTATGTTCATGAGGATTCCTTTGCTAGTTTGAACATTTTTGGATAAGATGTTTGATTTTCTATTTGAAAAGTAACCACAAAAGATATATATTTTTGGTATTTTTTGTTTTATGATGAATGCAATTTATCAATGCAGCCATATGAATTCCTACTTTATCCAAGTTTTAGAAAAGGAAATCACAAAGATATGATAACAAGAGATTAAATAAAATAACTTGAAAGAGAAATTCTTAACCGACATAAACTATGGTAACAACATGTCAACAAGTTCAATCATTGAAAATAGGGTAGAAAACCAATGAAAATAGGAGCAGTGCTTCCTCAATTCAATTGATACAATTATTGATGGGAACTCAATAATAATAGAAAGATGTTTCACTTCTCATCAAATTGCAAGGCCACAGAAAGTGCTCTCATGTGAGACAAGAAGATATGTAGGAACAATACGTGATCTTTTCTCCAACTCAATACATCAGTGGAATTTATTGAAACCAGGAAAACAATGGAACTGAATGGTTGCACAATCAGAACTACATAATAAAACCATTGGATCCATTTTTATTCATGAACATGCATTCACAAAAATAACACACTCTAACAAGAATAACTACACTTAGAATGAGAGCACCAATAAAATATATTATTTCATCAAAATTGTAAGAATTTGGTATAGCTATGATACCATGTAAGAATTTTCTTTAGGGGAAAATCACCCAAGATCAAGGAACTCAAGCACAAGCACAATAGTAGACCAACAAGGCATGATCAAAATAACAATATCCAAAATTAATTTATTTTCATTCCATGTTCTGTCATGTCATATACACTAGGAGTGCTTGTATATAAAGGCCTATAGAATGCTTCTAGAATGCCTAGGAATCAACACTTGATAAGTAGTACAATAAGGCACATGTCCACCAGGAGTAGATTATCCTCCATTAAAAATAGGAGTAAGTGCAATGATGAGAGGATAAGCCTACAAAGGTGTGGCATGCAAAATTATGTTGTAGACACCATGTGATAAAATAGGAGTGCAAATAATTGTGTTTTCTACATGACAACTCAATTAATTATACAAACTCAAGTATTCTAGACACCATGTGCTAAATTAGAGTTTCTTATTTTAGTGTTGTCAACATGACAACTCATAAGAGTACATAAACTCCTAGGTGTCAAACTAATAAACAATAAAATAATGCATTGACCTAAGTAAACTTAAGTAAAGTGTAATAAGTAAATACTTATTTACACCAACACCCCCCTTAAGTGCAACTTAGGGGAATGCACTTAAGCTTATGAAAGCTAGGACGAAATTCATAATGGGTCCCAACTACTAGGCCATGTTAGGTACCCATTTAAAAAATGCAATGCAATCTCTCATAAAGTGGAGAAAGAGGGAAAACCTCATGGGAAAAACCCTCCCCCAAAAAGAGAGAAGAAAAGACTGGATGCATGGATGGATGGAGTAATCAAGACCTCCCCCATTATGATATTCATCAAGTGTATACAAAAGAGAAGTAGAAGGACAAAACCCCATAAGAGTAAAAAGTCCCCCCCCCATAAAAGAGAAGAAGGACACAAGGTAGTCCCCCCCCCACTAAATGTAGATTGTCGATTAGTGATAGCTGCTCCAATGTAGAAGTTGATCCATGACTATTGAATAATGCTCCTCCTCTTTGAAAGAAACAATGACAGAGGTATAGGTGAGATGCTTGTCTTATGTGTAGAAAGAATCTCGATGATGAATGGTGTCTCAGAAATGTGTTCAACTATCCCCGCGTTGATGCTGATGGTTGCCCCTTCCAAGACTCCTAAAAAGAATAAGTGTAGATCTATCAAGGATGGATGTAGAACATGTCCCAAAGAAAAAACTATCTCTATCAAGAATGGATGTAGAACATGTCCCAAAGAAAAAACTATCTCCTCAAATGATAAAGAGATCTCCTGCAAATGTTGTACATAAGGATCCACAATAATATCAACCTGTGAAGACTGATCATGTAGAGAATAGATAGGAGGGTCAAAGTGAGCCCTCATGACAATTGAAGAAGGATCTTCTTCATCAAAGAGAAGATGTAGATCATCAATGATGCCTCTCAAATCTGCTATGTGTGATTCCATAAACAAACCTGAAATATCTGTCAAGAAGTCATCCACTAATGATGGAGCTGGAAGACAAGGTGTACCCTATTGTGATGAAGTACATGAACCTATCACTATGGAAATGGATGAAGTATTCACCTCAAAAAAGAGAAGATGAATATACTTGATGATGTCTCCTACATCTTCAATGTGAGACTCCATAAAAATCCTTGCAATGTCTGGAAGGAAGTCATCCCATGAAGCTATAGTAGGAAGACATAGTGTTTTTTGCTGCACTAAATCAAAAGCATTTGTGTCTAGAACTAGAGCAGTAGTAGAAATAGGAGCATCAGAAGGTGAGATCTCAACTGGAAAGGATGCAACTATAGTTGGAGGTAACAGATCTTTTGGGAATGGAGGAATGTGTGGATCTCTATATATCTCCCAAAGATAGATCCAAATATCATATAAATCAGTTGAATTCATGTCATCAAGTGAATCCATAACCTCCATATCCATATGTAGAAAGAGGGCATGACAAATGATGGAACTAGTGTCACCATTATATGTAAGTCCTTTCACATATGGAAATGCATTATGTTGACTAAGAGTGAGAACCAATTGACTCCACTACTTATAGTTTTGTGTTGTCAAGGTAATTAAATCTTCATCATCCATGATGTGCTAATCAATGTATCCCCAAAATGCAAAAAAAATAATAAACACCCCCCTAATGTATGATTTTGTGCTTTATAGGTAGTGCATGTACAATAGGCCACTTGTCAAAAAGTACAAGGTGGACTTCTAATTTTGTTGTTAACAACTGACTTTTGAGGTTCAAATCTATCACTAAGCACTGTAGCTCAGATGTACAATAATTTTGAAGTAATATAATGCAAAATAGAACCTATTTCTAAAAGTGATATGTCTATCCACACAAGCCTATAATCTAATTGTAGATCTGGAAAGTAGATGAAAAATTAATCACTTTCAAAAAAAATAGATCCTAAATATGTGCCCAAATGAGCCCATATTAAGCATTTGAGGTTGCAAAAATTGGGACTTGCAACTTACAGAAAAATTTACAAATAGAGAGCTCAAACATCTTATACCAATGTGTAGATCACGAAATTCTACCCAAAACCAAAAAAAAAAATCTCACAAAAAAGGAGTCTATATGAGGGAGATATCGCTATTTGAAAATCACCTCTGTTATTATTTTTCCTGAATCACCGCTACCATGCCTCCAAAATAGATTTCACCTTAGATGTCTGATTTTGATGAAACAAAAGTCAATTTGGGGGTTTATTGACCTTCTAAATATGATGCTAATATCTGACTAGTACTAACAAGTTCCAATCTTGTCCTGCAAAAAAAATTATCCTATTGGCCTGATGGCCAAAATTTTTTGAACAAAAAATGTAGACCTAAAAAATAATGTAGAGAAATTGCAAAGACTAAAATAATAAAATATGTAGATCTAAAAATTAAATTCAGAGATCTAAAATGATCGTGCCAAATTTGCAAATCAGGCCTTTGAGTATTGGTTTGCAAAAGAAATTTTCTTCAAATTTGACTATGGCCTAGGGTAGGTGAATTTATAGTTAGTTTTCACTGAATCGATGTTCCAGACATAATGGTGAGGTCCACTTTGGCTCTAGACACTCCCAATGACTATGATACTCTAGATCTAGGTCGAGGTGTTATTAGAGAGGTGAAGCAAGAAAAGTCTCAAATGACTATGTGAAGAGAATTTTCCTCAGCTCTAATACCATGTAAGAATTTTCCTTAGGGAAAAATCACCCAAGATCAAGGAATTCAAGCACAAGCACAATAGCAGACCAACAAGCTATAATCAAAATAACAATATCCAAAATTGATTTATTATCATTCCATGTTCTATCATGTCTTATACACTAGGAGTGCCTATATATAAAGGCCTCTAGAATGCTTCTAGAATGCCTAGGAATTAGCACTTGATAGGTGTTATACCAAGGCACATGTCCACCAGAAGTGGAATATCCTCCATTAAGCATAGAAGTAAGTGTGATCATGAGAGGATAAGCCTATAAAGGTGTAGCATGCAAAGTTATGTTGTAGACACAATGTGCTAAAATAGGAGTGTGAATAACTATGTTGTCTAAATGAAAACTCAGTTAATTATGCAAACTCCAATGTTGTAGACACCATGTGCTAAATTAGAGTTGCTTACTCTAGTGTTGTCAAAATGAAAACTCATAAGAGTACACAAACTCCTAGGTTCCAAACTAATAAATAATAAAATAATGCATTGACCTAAGTAAACTTAAGTAAAGTGTAATAAGTAAATACTTATTTACACAAACAAAAATAATGGCTTGTAGTATATTACATCCATGTATTTATAAGAAATCATTTCCTCCCTTTGTGTTAGGAGAGAGATTTCTTAAAATGCAATTCATGCTAAAAACTAATAAAACAAATCTAATTATATACAAATTGACTCTTTAAATGGTGCTAAGTAGGTCTCCACCCCTATTTATATCAATTAATGGGTTCATGAGCCTCTACATGACTTAAAAAAATAAAAGAAGATGTAGATAAGAAGAAAAAAGTTGTAAGATGATCTAGGAGTCTCTAGAAGCTTGACCTTCTCTAAGCATTTATGGGAGTTGAACTGTTGTCACAATGCATTTCCAATGCATGTAATGCTCCAAACTATGAACTAATAGTTAACTATTGGAACACCACTTCTTCTTCAAAATTTTCAATGCACCTCTATCAAAAGTGCACTTTCACACCTACACACCTACACACCTTGATGATAGGTTCCAAAAATCCAACATTTTCTTAAGTGTCAAAATTGTATTTCTAGCATCTAGGTTTTCTTCCCCTTTATACCAAAATGATTTCTATATGTTTTATATTGAATTTCTCTATTATCTTCATCACTTGGGAATCTTCTAGAAAATCCAAAGCTTTTTAATTAATCTTTACTAATTATCTATAGTTGATGACTTCTATTCAGGTTGCCACAAAATCCTTAAGCTTAGTGTCCAGCTCCAACAATACATGTTCAGTCTTGAATGCTTTCTTGATATCTTCATCTAACAAAGCATCTTTAGAGGTTCCTCAAAATTGTTGGACTAATGATTGCAATGAATTGAGCTTAGTCTTTGACTCATCTTCAAAAATTATAAGGCAAGTAGTGTTGTAATATGTTTCTACTTCTAAAATTTTCTCTTGAGTTTGGTCTCTTATTTTCTGAATATTTGCATGTAGACCCTCCATGACTTTATTGTCAAAAAATATATTCTCTATCCAATTATCCAACTTATCAAGCTCCTCAGTTTTGAATACTTTGATGAGTGTATGATAATTTGACCTTCTATTGATTAAGGTGCATGTAGGTCTTTAACCCATGTATGTACCTCATCCATCAATAAAAAATCCTAGCTCACTATGGATACCAACTTATCTACCCTTGACTAAATATGGTGCAAGAAGTTCAAGTTCCCCTATATTATTTGTACACCTTTTGTTGGAATTTACAAGTGGGAAGAATACTTATGAGAGGGGGGTGTGAATCAGAAGTACCAATACTTTAAGCTATAAAACTTTTAACTAAAATTAATTCATGCATCTAACATCTCTAATAAATATGAAAGTAAAGGCATGCATGAAAATAGATAACACAAGATTTGATCACCGAAAAACCCTCCAAAATGAGAAGGTAAAACTGGGTTGGGGATTACACCCACAACTTATCACTACAACAATATGTAACTAGTTAAGGTTACAAAACTTGACCACCATTAGTGGTCTGCCCTATGAGAGGCATGCCCTGTTAAAGGCTCTACACCCTATTAAAAGTAACATGTCTAAAGGATTTACAAACATTCACTTGGAATGTCACCTCATTAAAGGATTTAACATCCTATTAAGGATTTACAATATGTTTGTTAAACCAACCTATCATCATAGGATTTTCATTCTCTTAATACAATGGTTAGAAAGTATAGTAGAATGTGTTGATCTAATGACTTACAATCTTCAATTGCTGATTCTAGATCCTTGTTCTATCCAATCTCATCTAATCCTTCTTGATCTGATATAATTCTATTTGTAGTGCTAATACTCTATTCTGACCAACTAATTTTATAATGCTTATCCTTCTTCTATGCCTTTACACCCCTTTGAACTTCACTAGCATTCTCTCCTTGCATTCTTGTACCATACTCTCTCTTACACACACTTGAATTATGGGGTTTTGACCTCCTTCTAAAGATTTCAAGACTTAGGGTTAGGTATGAATCTACAATTGAGATTCATCCATCTTTCCTGCTCAATTCTTTCCATTTTTTGATTGGTTGCATGTTCTTTCCATTTTTCTAATTGGTTGCATGATGATTACATAGGGAATGTAATAGATTTGATCTTATCTTTTAGATCCTTCAAGATTCATTTTGAGTTGGTTCAAAAATGGTTTACATCTAACTTTTTGAAGGCACAAACTCTTATGTTGAGTCTGTGTTACTCGGTACTTACTAATTGTTGATTCTCGACACATATAGGAATTATATCTTGCTCAACATCTATAGGAATTCTATCGTGCTTGGCTTCTACAATTTACTTGGCACATATAGTGACTTGGAATCAATTATCACTTGACACTTGAAACTTTCTCGAAACTTGAATAACTTGGCACCTATTGAACTTCTGGCTCAACACATACTATAGCTCAGCATCTATATTATACTCGACACTAACTTAGAAATTTCTTAAGTGTGTTGACACTCAATTGTCAAAACCAATCTAAGACCAACAATCTCCCCCTTTGACATGAGTGTCAAAAAAAATTAACTAAACATTATGAATCTGATCTCTATGAGTTTAATATACATCTTGTTTGGCATATGTACAAAATTTCAAAAACATGTTCAAAATTTTGTAGAAGACTATATACCTCAAAACTTGTAACTCCCCCTGAGTTGATGTGCCATTTTTGTATCAAAAACTCCTTATGCTAGATTTGTCTCATGTTGATTATTCTGATACTCTTTATCTTTGCCTTGTTATTCCTTCCCTTGTCTGCCCTAATTCTGTCTGCTCTATTTTTACTCCCCCTTTTTCATATCTTCCCTTGTAGTTTTTGTAACCTTTTGGCTTTATCTCCTTATCTCTCCCTTAGTTTTATCTTCTCTTCAAAACTCAAAATTTTATTATCTACCCCAATTTATTGTATCTCCCCCTTTGGATATCTCCCCCTTTTGGGTCTTCTAATATTATATCCCCCTTTTTGACACTTATGTCAAAGGGTTCTATGCATTAATTGAATACTTAGCCAAAAAGGATTTGTTTACCTCCATTATGATCTTTAGAGTAGCATCTCAATTGTCTAATGCAATTTCTAGTGCTTTAAGCTAGATGGTTGTCTTTGCTGAAAGGTGTACTAGGCCTTCCAATGTAGAAATATTGGGATTTTTCTTCAAGATATTCTTTGCATAGGCAAGTTCTTTGAGCAAAACTTCCATGTGAGGAGTTATAGCAAACTGTATTTGTATTAACTTGGCCTTTATGTTATCCTCATCTACTATGAGCACAACTAATTCCTTTTGAGTGTGAAGCATTGTAGAAAAATGCTTCTCACTCTAAGCTAGATCCTTGGGTAGTTGCATGCTTGATACTTTTAGATTCCTCTCGAAGCTCATAATCCTTTGGTTGGTCTCTTGTGTGAAAATTGATGGATCACACAATTTGGAGTACAATGAAAATATATTCTCAAGTACTTCTTTTACCTTTTTTCCAGCTCCACCTGTGATAGTGCTATCTCACTTGATATGCATTCATTTACCTTCATTTGGAATTTCTTTTTCAAACCATTCTAGCAATTTTACATTTGTGTCTAGGTCTTCATTTTGTACCTAGTCTACTATGTTGGATAATTACTCCATTATGAGCTTAGTTTCATCAAGTACTTGCAAGTTGAATGCATCTAGAAAGATGTCTTTAATTTCAATCAAAGCTTGCCTTTGTTTATACTCATTTTTTAGTATCTCTTGTTTCTTCTTCTTCTCTAGTGCCTCTTGCACTTTATTAATTTGGTCTATGTTCATAGTTTTATAGTCATACCTTGGAATGATTATCTCCTCATCAATAGCAAGGTCTCCATAGTGAAGTACCCTTCCAACCTTGGTAGAGCTCAATCATGGAGTTGATATTTGAAGTGGTACTACATCAGTTCCTGGCTGTTGTGTTGTTCCTATGGGTGTCCCTATTGTAGGCAAGTTAATCAATGTTTGAATTGCCTCTTGTTCTTTCTCCTTAGGGATCTCCTTGTCCTCTTCAATTATACCTTGATCAATAATTGTGATCTGAGGTGGTGCACCTTGTCCTTGTGTTTTAGGAATAGAGATATCCTTCTATCTTATTTGCTCCTTTGCTAGCTCCTTGGCAGTTGAAGGTGTTGTGACTGTAACTATGGAATCAACGCTAGCTGATGCATCTTGTGTTGCTTGCTCTTGTGGTTGTCCACTTGTAGCTATTGGAGTATGTGAAGGTGGTTCTTTTGGATTCACCTTCTCCTTTGTAATCTTAGCTACAGCTTTATGAAGTTCCTCCACACTCACCAAGACTGGATTGATGCATAGTTGTGATTGTAAAGTAGTTTAGTGAAGGATATTTTTAAGATCCTCTATAGTCAATGGGTTGATGTTCTAACTAGAGGTGTCAAGAACATCCTTTACAATTACTATCTCTATAGGTGTGGGTGTTACATGTGGAGGACTTGGTGGTGGCATTTATGTATCTTGCACACTTTGTTCCTATTGTTGCTCCTCAGTAGTTGCCATTTGATCTTTTTGTGTTTCCTTCTCCACTGTAAAATTTTCCTATTCTTTTTGTCCTTCTTCTTCCTTATCATTTTCCTCTTCTTCATAATCATTATCGCTTTCTTCTTGTCCTTCCTTTACAGTTGTGAGGCCATGGATTACTTTCCACATTAAAGTAGACTTCTTCACAACATCTTCAATTTTATTCTACAATATGCTAAAGGCTCTATACTTGGGTGCAAATTTTCTCCCATGCTTCTTATTAGCCTTTCTTATTTGGCCTTTTGTGAGTTTAGGCATCACACGAGCCAATGTTGAATCCCTTATTTCTTTCTCCATATTGAGGCAATAATGTCATTTATTCTCTACAATGGAATATAACTCCTTAGGCATACTATTATCTAGTTCAAGTGGAATATTCTTGAACTTTGTGATCATGGTGTAAATTGATTCTTCTACCATGTTTTTCTCCTCTCTACTCAATTTATTGAAATCAATACCTTTAAGCCCTGACAAGTCTGCACTGTCCCTAATTTTGTCACATATGTTTTTCAAATCAGATTTAGTGGTGTGACTTACCACTTTGAATTGTCCATTGTCATCAGACTCTGTCCTCTCTTCATCTGATTCAAGAGGTGCAACGTACTTTCTTCTTTGCTTCTTCTCTATTGGTCCTCCCTGCTTTGTGGCTTTCTTATTTTCTTGTTCCTTGGCCACCTTTGTCATAGCCTTTGTATCTACCCTAGTGGTAGGTTTTTTCAAGCTTGGTTTAGCTTTCTTCTTGCCTTTAGGCTGGGCAGTAGGTTGTTTCTGTGCTTTCCTCTTCTTAGGCTTTGCCTTAGGTGCTTCCTCTTCTTCCTGGGCACCTTCTTGTTCTTCAACATCTTCACCCATGCCTTTGGTTAGTGCTAGTGGCTCTTGCCCCTGTTCTTCTTCATCATCATCATCATCATCTTCTTCCTCCTTTGCTTATGTAGTGCCTTGACCAAATTTTTCTTTAAGCTTCTTCACCAATTTATCCTTTTTCTTCAAGGTTGAAGCTATTTTTAGTTCCATATCCACCTTGGATCTTACAACATCATATGTGCCAAAGTGTTGGGAACTTTTATCTACTTCTTTTGGAAGCAAAGTAGTGATTGTTGTAGATGCTTCATCAATATTTATCTCATAACCAAGTGGCCTAATCCATCTTACCCTTGGTATGGCTACTTGAATATAGGTGTAATCAATATCAACAAGAAAAAAAAGATCTTTTATATGCTACTCCACAAGTGAGACTAGAATCCTAAGTCTTTGTTTCATTGATTTCTTGAAATCTTCAAAATAACTAATAATGATAGTCTCAAAATTGGCTCCCATTTGTTCTATGTATTCATTTACTTGGGCTACTATAGACCTATTTGTATTCCAGCTTACCTTTCCATAAGAGGGGAATTCCTCTATACATAGAAGGATATACATATCAAAATTGCTCCAAATTTTCATTGAGCTCCCTTTGTTCTTCTTATAGCTCCCAAATTCTCATTGAATAGTTGTAGTTGCAGTTCAACTAGATCATAAGTATGATCCTTTTTAACAAGTTTGTAGCCAACATCTACTACAATATAAGGAACATTGTTGAGTCTACTAGATTAATAGAATTTATGGGAAATGATTTTGACAAAAAAATCAACAAGAAGATCCTTAATGGTATCAATGGTCATGCCTCTCTTGTTCCACTTAGCTCTAGTATTCTTCTCAATTGCTTCTTTTGAATCACTTCTCAATGTTGTGGGCTATTCTAGGGTTGGATAGCCTATTACCCTATGAATAATTTTTTTTCAAATGTTGAATAGTCCATCTTCCAACCACAAACTACCATCATGTATCTTACTTAACACAATTTTGATCCATTTCGTCCTAAATACAGTAGGAAAATCTAGGGCATGGGTTAAGCCCTTCTTCTCAATGATTTCGAATTCTTCTTTCAAGACCTCATTTTCACACAATTTATTGTATGCCTCCCTAATTTCCATGTCTCCAATAGCACCAATCTTATAGCTATAGCATCTCCTAACATCTTGAACCATTACAGCCTTAGGAGGAATTATGGATAGGGCTCCGGTAGGGTCATTCTTGTATGCAACTTTAGGGATAGGTCTAAAATCAGGTTTCTTAACTTTATTGCTTACTAATTGGACTTAAAACAACTCTTTTTCATGGGGTTTTCTAGAGTTGGAGGCCATTTGTGCAATCTAAGGTTTTAACACAAAGAAATTTTGAAACTGCATAGCTTGACACAAGTAAAATACCTTGAATTCAAAGAAACTATGCTAAATCTCTATTGAAATCTACTCAAATGCTTGATTCTTTGCTTTGAAATCCTTTTGCACTCTTCTCATTCTTTCTTTTTGCTCCCAATTGTGAAAAATGATAAAAAAATGTGACCATATACCCTCCATTTCATAGCATTTAATGCTTAGTGCTTGTACAATTGTCCACTCAGCTTCTTAAGTTGTTCTACTTAACTCGGCTTCCATTGTCTTTCCAACACTCGGCATACACTAGAGTTTCACTTACTCAACTTCAATACAAATTTTCCTTCCTTTGGCATTCACTACTAACTCAGTTGCAACTAATCACTTGGCTTCTATTGGCTTTGGCAGACAACTTGACATGTACCAAAATTTTACTCGACGTCTAAGGACAACTTTTCTTACTCGGCAACACTTGTAAAAACTTGAAGTTTTAACTTTGCATATCTATTCATGTTGATCTCTCCTTTTCAATGCTAACTTGTTTTGGAACTAATGTATGATAAAGCTTTATATATCAGTTCCACATACCTTTTTTTGCTTAGTTGGATGAAGTGTGACCACTTGACCCTTTAGGTGAAGTAATCCCTCCATTGGATGTGCTACTTCCATCTTTCTTCTTCCATGTTTTATTCATCTCTCCTTTGATGTGTTCAACATCTACCTTCCCTTTTCCTTTGTTCAGCTCTGAGTTGGGTGCCTGTGACCTTATTGGGCAATTTTTTCTTATGTGTCTAGTCTTCAAACAACTAAAGCATGTAGTTTGGCTCAACCATCTACTGTAGTTTCCACTAAAATGTGTTCTTATGTAATTTTTAGGGATGTTTCCATACTCTTGATAGTAGTGTCAACTCTATCTAGTGTTGTAGTCCCAATTGTAGTGATGCCCATGAATTTTGGTCTTTGCTACTTGGTTAAGTGTCCTCATTGGCTTTGATCTACATTTAGAAGCTCTATGTCCATACTTCTTGCAATTGTAGCAGTGACCTTCAAATCTTGGTGTCCTAATAGTTCTTATCCTACAATCATGTGCATGATGTCCTTGCTTGTTGCACTTGTGACAGTGACCCATGTTCTTAGGTTTGTCATACTGGTTGGCATTCTTACTCCTACACACATTAGAGGTATGTCCCTTTTTACCACAAGAATGACAAGTGGATTTAGTATTCTTACCTTTGCCACTTCTTTCTTCTACAGTCTTGAATGACTCTCCTTTTTCAGTGCTAGTGTATCCTATTCCTGAAGTGTTATTACTAGATCTTGGTGATTTTAGTAGTTATTCAAAATATTTGATGGCTTCATTAATTTTTTGAAGCTTTTTTCAATCTCATTTTCTCTTCTCAAGTCATTTTGTAGTTGTTTATTTTTCATCTTCAGTGTGGAGATCCCAATGTCCTTAAAATTTAGTTCATGATGTGCATTCATCATCTTGCTTAGGGTGTCTAGTTACATGTTAGAAATTCTTGCAAGCTCAATTGACTTTTTCTCCAATCTATTAGCAAGGTTTCTCTTTTCATCTTCTATCATAGCCTTATCTTCAATAACTCTTTTCTTCTATTTAATCACTTCACAAAGCATCATGGCTTGAGATTCTTGTTCAATCTTGAGAGTTTTGATCTCTTCTATTTGATCTCTATTCTTCCCCATCAGATCTTCTATTGTTGCATCAAACTCCTTGGAATCTCCATTTTCAAACACTTTTGAGGTTACAATCTCCTTGTATTGTGTATCATTCTCAGCAATGGAAATGTCTCTTCTTCTCTTTAGGGATTTCCTCAATTCTTCCCTAGCTTCTTCCAGAGAGTGTAGAATGAGATGTATCTCAATTTTTTGGTTCTCTATGATCTTCCCAAGTTTTTAGACTCCCATTTCTAAATATTTTTCTCCAAGTTGTAAGGCTTCTCCTTGTGAGAACTCAGCTCTAATACCAATTGTTTGAATTTACAAGTGGGAAGAATACTTCTAAGAGGGGGGTTGAATCAGAAGTACTAATAATTTAAGTTGTAAAACTTTTAACTAGAATAATTTCATGCATCTAACATCTCTAATTAACATTAACATAAAGGCATGCATGAAAATAGATAACACAAGATTTGATCACCCAGAAACCCTCCAAAATGAGAAGGTAAAACTTGGGTGGGGATGACACCCACAACTTATCACTGTAGCAATATGTAACTAGTTAAGGTTACAAAATTTGACCACCATCTATGGTCTTCCCTGTGAGAGGCCTACCCTGTTAAAGGCTTTGCACCCTATTAAAAGTGACATGTCTAAAGGATTTACAAACATTCACTTGGAATGTCACCCTATTAAAGGATTTAACATCTTGTTAAGGATTTACAATATGGTTGTTAAACCAACCTATCATCATAGGATTTTCATTCTCCTAATACATTGGTTAGAAAGTATAGTAGAATGTGTTGATCTGATGACTTCTAATCTTGAATTGCTGATTCTAGATCCTTGTTCTATAACAATATGATCTAATCCTTCTTGATCTAATATAATTTTGTTCATAGTGCTGATACTCTATTCTGACCAATTGATTCTACAATTCTTATCATTCTTCTAAGTCTTTACACCCCTTTGAACTTCACTAGCAGTCTCTCCTTCCATTCCCATACCATACTCTCTCTTACACACACTTGAATTATGGGGTTTCAACCTCCTTATAAAGGTTTTGACACTTAGGGTTAGGTATGAATCTATGATTGAGATTCATCCATCTTTCCATTTTTTTATTGGTTGCATGTTGATTGCATAGGGAATGTAATATATTCAATCTTATCTTTTAGATCCTTCGAGATTCATCTTGAGTTGGCTCAAAGATAGTTTACATATGACTTTGCGAAGGCACAAACTCATGCTAATTTTGTGTTACTCAACATTTACTAATTGTTGATGCTTAGCACATATAGGAATTTTGTCTTGCTTGACATCTATAGGAATTCTATTGTGCTCATCTCCTATAGTTTACTTAGCACATATATTGGCTCGATATCAATTGTCACTCGACACTTGAAACTTGCTTGGCACTTGAATAACTTGGCACCTATTGAACTTATAGCTTGATACATATTGTAGCTCGGCATCTATATTATACTCAACACTAACGTAGAAATTTCTTAAGTGTGTTGACACTCAATTATCAAAACCAATCTGAGATGAACACCTTTCTCCTCAAAATTGTCACACCATTGCTGACATGCCTCCAAAAATGGGTCTACTTGTACATTCCCTTTTTCTTTCCTCTCTAGTGTCATAGCAAGAGTGATCTCTAGATTATCCAGGTCTATAGTGCCCACAACTCCATGTAAATAGCCTCTTAAAAGCTCATTCTATTTTCACAATGCAATCAACTCAAACTCATCTTAATCCCTATGTCTAAACACATATTTTATCCTTGTAGTGATCATCACTTTGGAAGTATCTATCATGGGTCTACCCTTTATTTGATAGTACCTAGGAGTCAATTGTTTGGTGTCACCATGCAGAGGAGGAATAGCTATGTGCAATGTTGAAACTTGAATAGGTTCTTTTGAAGCAGATAGAGGTGTCATTGTTGAACTTCTTCTCTCCACATTTTTTACTTGTCTTGAGTGAGTCCTTTGACTCAAGGGGACATATTCAATCTAACCCCCTTCTTCTTCTATGCCATCTTCTGGAATTGTTTTAGGGAATTGTTGGGGTGGAGTGTTCTTCTTTAGTCTTCTTGTTCATGTTCCCACAACAATTGATTCAATCCTTTCCTTTTTTGGAGCCAACAAGGAGGCTTCTTCCTCTTATGTAGTTGCTAGTGGCACCCTCTATTCTTCTAGCTACCCTTCTTTTGTCTATTTGTCTTGTACTTTTTCTTCATGTGAAGGTGCTTGTTGTTCTTGGTTGGGCTCTTGATCTTTAGGTGTAGCTTGTGTCTCTTGTTCCTATTGAGCTACTTGGTATTTTTTATCATTTTCCTTTGCAAACACTCTCTTCCTTTTATTCTTTCATCCACCCTAAAGTATTCAACCTCCCTCTCATGTTGATGCACTATTTCTAGCCTCACTAGAGATTGGGCTAGGAAGGTTGGTACTATGATTTTTTCAACTATAGCCTTAATAGGTCATGTTATGGCTTGAAGAGGAATATCTAGAAAGTTTGAAAGGTTTCTTGATCTAGTCCTTTGTTAATTGGACTATATGGTGGACTCTATGATTGATATATGTGTTCTCATCTCTTCCAATTTTTGCATTCATTATCAACCCATCATAGATTTTATGTTGGAATTTTTTAGAATAACTGGGAGGGGGGTGAATTAGTTATCCAAGGTCCAAGTGTAAAAAATAAAACTTTTTACAACTTAGTCAACCCATAAAACATTTATCATTATGCATGCATCCATAAGATTATGCAATCACTTAAAATTTGTAGGTTACTATCAAATCAATTTGCAAAAATGTAAACATGAAACATAACATATTCAACAACACACTTGACACAAAAATTTACATGGAAATCCAATTTGGGAAAAACCACAGTAACATGCAACTCTTTCTCATTCTTCTGAAGTGATGCCCTGTGAAAGGCCAACCCTGTTAAAGGTTACAATGCATATTGTTAAATGTGACCCTGTTAAAGGATTTCAATCACCCTATTAAGAGTGAGCCTTGTTAGAGAACTTTAGACCATTCACTTGGAATGTCACCCTGTTAAAGGATTTACAAGTGACTGTTAGGTCAACCTTAATCCAAAGGATTTACCCTAGACTGATACAATTATTAGAGAGTAAAAGTAAGGCTTGATTTGATAAATACTTGCAACTCCCTTTGCAAATTATAGATCTCTATTTCAGTCCTCCATTCTACTTGGCTTTCACACATTTTAGCTCTAATAGGTTGTTCACCCTTCAAGAATCCATACCCTTAAGCCTTCTTGCTTAACTTGCTAATGCAGATTCTTCACTTAGGTCACTGAATGAAGCAATACCCTGGACTATTTTTCTTCGTTAGGTTCTCACACATGAAAACCCTTTCTTCTAACCAAACATCCCTATAAATAGAGAATTAAGATATTTAGTTTTTCATTCCCCATCATCCAATTTAGGAGTAGAATAGATTAGGTAGGATTCAATGAATCTACCCCTCATTCCATTTCATTTCTAGAAACTTCTCTTTCAATCCTCTTTGAATTTTCCTCAAAATGATTTACCATGAATTTTGTGCCACTAGCTCATTAATCTTATCTTCTACCTAGTTCACACAATCCAAGGAAACAAACTTATCAGCTCGGATCTATCAAATTCATGATTTTTCTCATAATGCTAACACTCAAAATTAACTTGCTTTTGATGCTTAGCACAAATTATATTGCTCAAAATACTCTAAAAAATCATTTGACACAAACTAAAGTTTACTGGTGCTCGACATCAACTAAACTTTACTTGACATCAATTGTTTTACTCATCATACACTGAATAGACTTTTACTCAGCTCCAACTAATTTTATGTTTAGCTTACACTAACTTTTCTCGGCACCTACTATCCATCCAGTCAAGCTTGGTAGACAAACTTTGTTTAACTTGTTCTTCTGAACTTTCTTAGTGTAACCAACGTTTGCAACCTTAAGTAGATTATCAATGCACTATGATATCATTATTTTAGCTGATTCTTCTACTTATTTTCATATCATAACTCAACCTTTCCTCTAGGTGCTATTGTTACATCATTTGATCAAATCCTCTTCATCAATCAAATAAGTGATAGTACTTAAATCATGTAAGTAGTTGTCTTACTAGTAAAATAGAAAGTTTGACATCAGTGACAAAACAATGACTGTGACACATTTATCATACTTGTATCAATCTATTTTCAACAATCTCCCTCTTTGGCATTGATGGCAAACCAAACTGACTTGGTTAAAATAGTAAGACCAATGCAATACCAAAAAGAAAATAATTCCTTGTATCGAAATCTCTCCCTCTATCAACATCTTTCATCTTCTAAATAGATTACAAAATTTTGTTCTATTTTGATTAATAGATAATCAACTCATCCTTATGACTCCCTCTGAATTACTTCTTATATCTCCCTCTACATTATCTTCCTCTTACAAGGTAGATGTAATCAGCAGATACACTAACTTTCTCAACAGTCAAAATTTCTCTCTCATATTGTGTGTTGGGATTTCTCCCTCTTTGTTTAGTTCATTTATGTCTATCTTCAATATCTTCTTTTGACAAGTTCTAATATCCCTTATCCTAAATATATCTTCTTATCAGTTACTATCTCCCTCTTTGACAACAATACCAAAGACTTGTCATCTTAATATGTAGATATGAACTTCTTCAATTTCTCTCTTAGTCACTTTTCTTGTGATTGATTTGTAGTTTTAGCTCTTTAATTACTTTAGGTAGACCCTAAAGTAAGATGCATTGCATCAATGTGTAACATATGTCAATCAACTTGTTTGATGTAGGGTACTCCTTTTATTTTTTAGATAGCCTTTGATAGGGGTATCAACCCTAGTTTACCTCTTAGATACTCATGAGCATCCTTAGTTAATACTTTTGTGAAGATGTCAGCAATTTTCTCTTTTGCGTTTACATATTCCATCTTCATCTTTATCTTGAACTAATTCTCTCAAGTAATGATACTTGATTGAAATGTGCTTAGTCTTTGTGTGCATCACGAGATTCTTTGATATATTTGTAGTACTTGTTTTATCACAATAAAGTATCACTAGTTCAGTGATCTCTTCCTCCATACCTTTGAGTAGTTGTTTGATCCATACAATGTTTTTACAATTTATACCAGTAGCAACATATTCAGCTTCAACACTAGATTGTGAAGTGCATTTTTGTTTCTTGCTAGTCCATGTAACCAGCCTCTTGCCTAAGAAAAATGCTCCTCCACTGGTGCTCTTTCTGTCATATGTTTCCAGCCCAATCAACATCAGTATAGGGTCTTAATTCAAATTTCTCATTTTTATTGTAGTATAGACCATATTCCTCTATTCCTTTCAGATATCTCATTATTCTCTTTATAGCCATCAAATAATTCTCCCTAGGATTAGTAGACAATCTTGCAACTATCCCTATAGATAATGCATTATTAGGTTTTTTATATACTACATATTGTAATTTTCCAATTATAGACTGATATAATGTTTGATTAACCTTGGTTCTATCATCATTCTTTGACAATTTATGTCCTATCACCATAGGTGTACTTACTAGATTGGAATCCTCCAATCCAAAAGTTTTTAGTATCTCCTTGACATACTTTGACTGAGTGATGTGTATACCATATTTCATCTGATGTACTTACAAACCCATAAAGAACTTGATCTCTCCAAACATAGACATCTCAAATTCTTGCTTCATTTTATTTACAAAATCCTTACATAAAGCATCTTGACCTCCAAATATGATTACATCAACAAAAAATTTAGATAACAAAATACCTTTTCTTTTCTCTATCTTCAAGTACATATTGTGTTATCATCAGTCCTTTCAAATCCAATCTTCACAAGATAATTATGAAGTCTCTCATACCATGCTCTTGGTGCTTGTTTTAAACTAGATAAAGCTTTGTGTAACCTACATACATTTTTTTTATTGTTAACATCAACAAATCCTTCTAGTTGTTCTATATAAACTTTTCCCTCTAATATACCATTTATAAATTAGATTTAACATCCATTTGATAAACTTTGAAACCTTTGTATATAGAATAAGCAAGCAGAGTTCTTACTCCTTCCAATCTAACAACATGAGAAAATGTTTCTCCATAGTCAATTCCTTCTTCTTGTGCATATTCTTTACAAACTAATCTTTCCTTGTTCCTTGTGACTTCACCATTTTCATCTAGCTTGTTTCTATATACCCACTTGGTGTGAATCACATTTTTGTCTTCTGGTCTAGGAATTAGAGTCCATGTCTTGTTTTTCTTAATTTGTTCAATCTCTTCTTCGATGGTTTTACTCCAGTCCACATCTTTTAAAGAATATTTCACTATTTTGGGTTCTTTCATGCCTAGAAAACATGTATCATTTCTCAACTTATTTTTTTTCATTTTTCTAGAATCTTTATCTCCAATGATTTGTGTAGTAGGATGATGTCTCTTGACATATTTAGACAATCTTGGTTCATCTCTGATTTCTTCATTTGGTCTTTCAACTTCAGAGTCACTATGTACATCTCTATTAGGTAGTCTAGCATCTCTCTTATGTACACTAATCTCATAATCAAAATGAACCTCAACTTCATTTTGTAACTCAACACCTGAATGTAGCTCAGTTCTTGAATGCAACTTGACATTTATAGTATGTGACTTGACAGTCACTAAAACTTTTTGTTGGTTTGTAATTTGACTTGTAGAATGTTCTTTAGCATGTATACCTTCATAAAAATATAAAAATTATTTGTATTCTTATAGTTCTTCCATTGGATCAGCCTCATGTACTTTTTTGAATTCACCAAATTGCACATTTACACTTTCCACAACGTTGTCAGTATTACTATCTATACACTTATAAGCTTTAATTCTTGTGGAATAACTTATGAATATACCTTCTTCACTTTTTACATCTAGTTTACCATTCCTTAAATCTTTGAGAATAAAGCACTTGCTTCCAAATACCTTAAAATATTTTACATTGGATGAGTATCCATACCATAGTTCAAAAGGTGTTGAATGAGTACCTTTCTTGACTCGTACACGCTTCAAGGTAAAGATAGTTGTACTTACAACTTCTCCCATTATTTTAAAGCAATATTTATCTCCAAGTTTCCAAGCACAGCCCATTAAAGACCCATTCCTTCTTTCAAAAATTCCATTTTGTGGAGGGGTTTTAGGAGTAGTTGTCTATCTTTTGATTCCTCTATCATTATAGAACATCTCAAACTCTTTTGATGTAAATTATCCTCCTTTGTTAGATCTCAAACATTTTAGACTTTTATCTATTTCCTTATCAGCTTTTGCTAAGTACCACTTAAACATTTGGAAAGCATCAAATTTTTTTTTCAAAAACATAACTGTCATCATTCTAGAATAATCATCAACAAGTAGCATAATGTAATTATCTCCTTTGTAGCTTTGCACTTCAATTGGTCCACACAAGTCAGTATGAACAATCTCTAGTATTCCTTTAGAGGTATGAGTTTTACTCTTAAAACTTCACTTTGTCATTTTTTCTAACTAACATTGTTTTCACATTATATTATCAGGCTTCTTCAACTTAGGAAAACCTCTAACTTTTCTCATGTTACTGATATTGACCAAGTTATCAAAATTAACAAGAGATAACCTCTTGTGACATAGCCATACATCATCAAATTTTATAATTAAACAAACAGCATCCTCTATATCAAGGTAGAATAGATTACTCCTACTTTGATCACCCTTTTCAATCATTTTTCCATGAGTATCATATATCTTAGCAATCTTTTTTTCAAACTCAACCTTACATCCTAAATTATTTAGTTGTGACACACTCAATAGATTATAGTTAAGTCATTCAACATAGTAAGCATTTTCACATAAAATCTTTTTTGTGAGTTTGTAAGAACCTTTCCCTTTTATCAAACATGGTGCATCATTACCAAATCTTACATTATTTCCATTATAACAATTCAAGGTAATGAACTTACTTTTATCTCTAGTCATGTAAGGTGAACACCCACTATCAATGATCCATCTATCATTGTTGTTCACAGACACAAGTTTAGTTGCCTCATCTTCATCAAATTTACCCTTCATTGCAATATACACCACTTCATCATCATGTTCATCAAATTCATCTCTTGTTTCCTCTTCAGCAATGTAGTAAGACTTCTTGCCTTTTTCTTTGTAATCATTGTTGTCTTCATCTCTTCTACTTTTGTACTTGTCACCACCTCTGTAGTTCTTCTTCTCTTGACATCTAGTAGCAATATGACCAATCTCATCGCAATTAAAACAAATGATAAGTAGTTTACCTTTAAACTTTCCTTTACCTCTATGAAATATCCTTTCCAATAGAGCTTCAAGTTGATCTACATCTTCCTTATGTGTATCACTATCACTAGACACATATTTTTTCTTTTTCTTCTTCACACTAGGTTCTTTCAATGATAGCTTAGCTTTTAAGGAAGATTAAATATTTTCAAGTTTGTGATTATCAAAGTTAGATAGCTCAAAAGAAGTGAGTCTACCTACCAGACCTTCAAGAGTTAGATCATTCCTCGGTATGCATCTTAGTTCTTGAAATGCAAAAACTCTAATAGCATATATAGGAAGTAGTGTTCTTAAAACTTTTCTTAGTATAGTATCATCATCTATTTTACTAGTAGCTCCTCTTATTGAATTAATAACATCTTTTATCCTTGAGCAATATTGAGCAATATTTTCACCTTCTTGCATTCTCATATCATCAAACTTACCTCTAAGACTCTCAGAATTGGCTCTTAGAACATTCTTATCTCCTCCATAGATGGTGTGTAAAGCATCCAACATTTTCTTTTCACTATCAAAAATTTTCATATCATAAAATTCAGCATAGCTTAGGGAAAAGGCAATCTGCAAAATTTCCTAGTTATGTTCTTTCTTCTTTTTTAGATCCTTAGTAGTTAGGGCTCTAGCAGGATCAGCATGCTTAGTAGTAATTCTATATTGTGCATGATCTCCAAGTCCTCCAAGGTGTAGCTTCATCAAACGTTTCCATGCAAGAAAGTTATCTCTATTAATTTTGGCTACTTCTCTTTTTGACATCTTGATCTTTTTGCTTCTAGTACCTTCAAACTAGTCCTTTGCAAATTATTTAGAATAACTGGGGGGGGTGAGTCAGTTATCCAAGGTCCAAATGTACAAATAAAAATTTTCACAACTTAGTGAACCTATAAAATATTTATCATTATGCATTCATCCATAAAATTATGCAATCACTTAAAACTTGTAGGTTGTTGTCAAATCAATTTGCAAAAATGTAAACATGAAACATAACATATTCAACATCACACTTGACACAATGACTTATGTAGAAACCCAATTTGGGAAAAACCACCAGTAACATGCTATTCTTTCTCACTCTTCTGAAATGATGCCCTATGAAAGGCCAACCCTATTAAAGGTTACAATGCACATTTTTGAATGTGACCCTATTAAAGGATTTTAATCACCCTATTAGGAGTGAACCTTATTAAAGGACTTTAGACAATTCACTTGGAATGTCACCTGATTAAAGGATTTAAAAATAACTATTAGGTCAACTTTAGTCCAAGGATTTACCCTAGAGTGATACAATTATTAGAGAGTAATAGTAAGGCTTGATCTAATAACAAATTACAACTCCATTTGCAGATTACAAATCTCTATTTTAGTCCTCCACTCTACTTAGCTTTCACACATTTTAGCTCTAATAGCTTGTTCACCCTTCAAGCATCCATACCCTTAAGAGTTCTTTCTTAACTTTCCAATGCTAACTTTTCACTTAGGTCATTGAATGAAGCAATACCCTAGACTCTTTGTCTTCCTTAGGTTCTCACACCTAACAACCCTTGCTTCTGACTAGCCATCCCTATAAATAGAGAATTAGGATATTTTGTCATGCATTCTCCATTTTCCAATTTAGGGTTAGGATAGATTAGGTAGGATTCAATGAATCTAACCCTCATTTAATTTTATTTCTAGAAACTTCTCCTTCAATCCTCTTTGAATTTGCATTAAAACAATTTACCATGAATTTTATACCACCAGCTCATCAATCTTATCTTCCACCTAGTTCACACATATCCAAGAAAACAAACTTGTTGGCTCAAATCTATCAAATTCATAATCTTTCTAATAATACTAACACTTAGCATTAACTTTCTTTTGATGCTTGACACAAACTACATTGCTCAACATCCTCTAAAAAATCACTCAGCATCAACTAAACTTTACTCAGAATCAACTATTTTACTAGGTATCAACTATTTTACTCGGCATACACTAGAATAGACTTTTACTCAGTTCCAACTAATTTTTTTCTTAGCTTGTACTAACTTTACTTGGCACCTACTATCCATTTAGTCAAGCTTGGTAGAAAAACTTTGTTTAACTTGTTCTTCTAAACTTACTTAATGTAACCAAACTTTGCAACCTAAAGTAGATTATCAATGCACTATGATATCATTGTCTTAGTTGATTCTTGTACTTCTTTTCATATCATAACTCAACCTTTCCTCTTGGTGCTATTGTTACATCATTTGATCAAATCCTATTCATCAATCAAATAAGTGATAGTACTTAAATCATATAAGCAATTGTCTTACTAGAAAAATTGCAAGTTTGACATCAGTGACAAAATAATGATTGAAACACATTTATCATACTTGTATCAATCTATTTTCAACAATATTCCTCTTAACATTTTGTCCCTATTATATAATGGATCCAGGATGTCCTCGGTATCCTTTTTGACAACCTTTAATGGGATCTTCATTTTGGGCACTTTCTCTACCAGATATAGAGTCATCCTAAAATAATCTCATATTTTGATATCATAGTCATCTAATATGTTCATCTAATGATCTTCAAATGTATCTTTGTGTACAAAGTATTTCCCTGCTAGATGCTGCACCATCCCTATGTTGTCAAAGTAAGGGCGAGGGGAGTTGTACTCTTCTAAAGTATATTGATCCCATTCTGAATCAAATGCCATTACATCCTTCTTCTTTTTGACCTTGAAAGCACTAATTATGAAAGTCCATACTCATGTCTTTTTGTCTTGTTTTCTCACACTATCAAATGCAAACATGAGTTGTCAAGAAATCTCCAGCAAAATACGTCTATCCAATGGATATCTTAGGAGATTCTTAGGGTTTTCCAATGTACCAAATACCCTTAGGTAGGTGAATGTTTTAAATTGGATGTAATATGTACCAATCTCTATAATCCTATCCATTATTTCTATTGACATCGTTTTTAGCATAATCACCTTAAATGAATCGAATGATTGCAAATATGAAACTGTTATTCACCACCCTATATTTTATGCTCTTCTATGAGAGTTTCTTCTTCACAAGTTGAGGGTACACCACATAAGGCCAACCATTAGCATCTTGCATGCTTCCATTCTTATAAAGTCTTGGGTAGTCTATAGTGCTACCCAATAGTAAGTACACCAAATATGATGTCATGTAGAATCTTGGATGGGCTTTAACAACTACCAATTGCTTATCTAAGTTATCACTCAAAATAGTGGCCCAGTTTATTGGCATATTTTTTGTCCTGATGGTTTTTATGAAGTGGACCATCTAGGTTTGAATGTTTCCTACTGCTGATAGTCCCAAGACCCTACTCAAAAGAAAAATGGGATATCCAAAGTCATTTTTCATATAACCTTAGGTCATGTCTACTTTATCAACTTTGTGGCCCATTGGTGTTCTGACAATTAGGAAGGATATTGAATTGTCTCTCTAGCTTCTTTCCCATTCTCATGGTACCATCTCTCAGCTCCATCATAAGAAATCTACAAATATTGATCTTCCCTAGGGAGATGAAATACTTTCTCAATATTTTGAGGTTGGAGGTCAAGGACTATTTCTCCTATAACACTCTTAACAACCTTTTCTTCAAGTATGTAGTTGTTTGCAAGAACCATTATCAATTCTAAAGACTGAGCAGATGTAGGATGTCACGATGCATGTATGAAACCTTATCTAATCAAAGCTGACACCATCATAGATCATTCTTTAGGTTTATTAGAAATGGTAAGGAATGAGCTCCAGTCTATATGGCCAATTTTGGAATCTCTGATCTCAGCATGCTTGTCTTGAAAATGGGATTTCCTCGATGCACCTTGGTAATTGAAAAAAATGAGATTTGAAGCTATCTTTCCCACCATTGAAGAGGATGATGACACCATCTTATCTATCAAGAGAGGAGAATTTAGTATGGAAAGATAAAGTTAAACCTAAAACCAACCCTAATTTACCACAAATAGATCAAAACCTAGTAAAAATTAACCCAAAATAGTCAAAAGCCTGGCCAATTTCTCCCAAAATCCATAGTATGTTTCTTAACCCACCTAGCACACCCTTACAATGCAAAAAGGCACTAGAATGGCCCCTATTCATCCATTTGTATGTAGTTGTGCACCTGTGCACCATGGTAACATGTACACATGCATTGTACAAGTGCATCATAGTGGAATATGACTAAGTTTTGTGCTTTTTAACTTAACTTGGATACAAGGGTGTGCACATGTACATCTAGAAAAGGTGTGCATGTGCACACCATGATATGTATTAAGTGTTTTGTGTTAGCAAAAATGGTGGGTACATGTGCACCTTAAGGAGGTGTGCATGTGCACACCTTCTTATGACTTACATTGTTAAGTCTTTTTTTTGTATGAGGTCTATTATTTAGAAGGTTTGAGAAGGTGCACACATGCACACCTTAAGGAGGTTCCCATGTGTGCACCTTCTTATTAGTGTTGACCTTGTGTTTTTTTAAGTGTTGATTGCAGGTGGTAGCAGACAAGCGCACGCCAAGGGGGTGCAAAGATGAAGTGCAATGGAGGGTGCAAAGAATAATGAAGTGAAGGAGGGGGGTGTGAGGTCTTATACAAACATTGGGCCCTTGTATGTACCTCTGTGGGTGTGCACCATCACTGGTGCACACCCTTTAGAGGTTTGTACATGTGCAAGTGCTCATGTGCACATCTTCAAAAGGAGGTGAGTGCACACTTGCACACTGAGCACACCTGCTAGCCTTAATAAGGTGTTCATGTGCCCTAGTGTGCACTTTTTGACTAAAAACACCAAAAACTTCATTTTTTCCCCAAATTTAGTTCTTCAAACTTCCCCAATCAGAGACTTGGGATTGACCTAGACTCCTAGGGGAGTCCAAAAATGACCCAAGTCCCAAACTAGGGGTCTAGGAGACAAAAATTTACTAGGGGGTTCCCCATTTCTAGGAGAAATTGGGTGTGTATTGTAAGACCACAAAAAATAGCCCCAACAAAAGGGGAAGAAATGACAAAGGCATTTCTTAGTTAGCAAGCATAGGTCAAATGACAACTAAATCCCAAATAGTTCAAGCAACTTTCAAGCTCCTTGATAGTCAAAACCTTAGAATCTCAAATCTTCAAGCTTTATGTGTTCATAGTGTATTTATTTCCTTTGACATTTCAAAGTGAAATCTATCATAAGCTTCTAACAACTTGGAGACAATCTTTCACTCCACCAATCCATCCATTAGGAATTCTCATAAAACTTGTGTATCAATCACCATCTAACTAGATAAGAGAATCTATTTTGAGGTCTCTTAATGGGTCATCAATTTTTCATTTTAGGTCCCTAGTAATCACTTTTGATTCTCTTCACAAATCTCACACATTTCCATTTTATTCTTCCATGAAGCAATTTCATAGATAGTGGATAGCCATTTTGGAGTGCATATCCCTATTGTCTGATTATCTTTTTGGATCTTTTGGAATCTTTATTTCTTAAACACCATCTATATTCCTTTTTCTTTCTTTTGTACCCTAACCATGCTTAATTGTGTGTCTCAAGCATTGATTTTACTTTTTGTATTCTTCCTTTTGTTTGATGGCCCTTGCTTTCCACTTTTATGAACCGTTGGAAATTCTCATGCCAAACAGTGAACATAGCAGTTCTTTAAAAATACCTTTTGTTTGACTAGAAAGTTTGGATTATCCCTTACTACTAACAACCTTGATTTGAAAACACCAAGATAATCAATATTTAAATGTCTAAAGAGTTTAGAACTATCAATCTGCAATTTTTATGTCAATACTAAAAGTCCTTTACAACTACAAGTAACATCCATTTTTTAGTTGGTACAAGAAACAAAATCATTTGAATACTTTGAGAAATAAATACCTCTACCCAAAAGTTGAAACCAAAAGGAGTGATCTATCAAATATGTCAAAAGAAGTTTTGGATTGCAACTGACCCCCTAAGTGACAAGAAAAGATAGACAAAACTTTTACAGAAAACACACAACTGAAAGGAAACACATAACTGAAAGCAAACACACTTGCAATTTTATTTTTTTTGAAATGTTTTCCACTTTTAGGCCTTGAAGTAATGTTTTAGGAACTGGTCTTTGAATGGAAATGAGACCAATTCCCCTTGTAGGTAACTCAACCTAAAAGTATTTTCTCCCAAAATCTTTGCAATTTGATAAGGGTCAATCCACAAGCATTGAAACTTAGTATGACTTCCTGGCTTTTCTTTCACCTTGTCCCATAGGAGAACAAGATCAAATATTCTAAAAGATTTGATTGTGACCCACTTGTAAAACCACCATTTGATGATAGCCTAATGTTTTGCCATATGCTCCAAAGTTGTTGTTCTTTTTCCATCCAATTCCAAGAGATTCATTAATTTGATCTGAACTCTATCACTATCCTTAGCATATCCCTTCATGAATTCCAATATTGGAATCCTGAGATTAAGTGGGAATACTAGTTTTTGTCTATAAATGAGTAAATTGGGAGATCTCCCCAAAGCATTTTTTATCCTAACTATGTCTATCCATAATGCATATTTCAACTAAGTATGCCAATATTATAGGTTTTCCTATAGCAATTTCTTTATCACTATAATCAAGTTCTTATTGGTGGACAAGTATGACAATATTTTGGGTTTCCCTGTAGCAATTTCTTTATCACTATAATTGAGTTCTTATTGGTGGACTCAAACAAACCATTCCCTTGGGGATAGTAATTAGAGGATAACTTGATTATGACCTGAGGATAACTTGATAATCTTCCATTGAGTAAGGAAGATTGATGGAAAAGATGACCCATTATCACATACAACGAAGAACAAGATACCAAACCTTGTGACAATGCATTCTTCCAAGAAAATTTTAACCACTTTTGCTATGTAATTTTGAAAAAAATTAGCTTCTTTCCAGTGCCTCCAATAGTCTATAGCTACGAGGATGAACTTATTTCCTATAGATGATGGTGGGTTTACTAGACTAATAAAGTCCAATCCCCACTTAGTAAAAGGGCTTACCTCAATCACTGGTTGTAGTAGCATAGTTGGATGTCTTTCTCTATTTGCAATTGTTTGACAAATGTGGCAAGAATGTACATGTTCAAATGTATCTCTAAAGATGATAGGCCAAAAGTAACATGATCTTAAAATCATGTAAGTTGTAGCTTCTATTGATTCATGTCTTGTGTCATACCTATCATGAAACCATTCCAAAAATTATTTTTCTTCTTCAAATCCCAAACACTTCAAATAAATTCCCTCATAGTTTCTTTTGTAATTTTTTCTATCTTGAAGCATATAGGATTCATATTTCATCTTGAGTCATCTACACTAGGTGCTATTCATTTAGTCAAGGCATTAATTATGCAAAAGATAATAGACAATATCTTGATACCACACATCTGTAATTATTCCTTGATCAATATCCACTTGAGATACTGTGATCTTTTCTTGATTTTCAATGTTGATTTTGTCATTAAATCCAATTTTATTATCAGCACCGATCTCATTATCAACGATCATCTTAGTTAGTCCTTGTCCTCTCACCAACTTCATTGGTTGAATCTCTAGATTGAAATCTTGTAATATACCCATCCATTTTATTCTTCTTTTGCCTAATTCATTCTGCATCAACAGTGTTTTGACTAAATGGCACAATGGCATATACCTTACTCCTAAGTATGTAATGGTGAAATTTCTTGACTTCCTTTATTAGGGAAAAAGATTGTTTGTCAAGATTGGAATAATTTAATTTAGTGTTATTCAATGAGCAACTAATGAATTTGATATGTCTCTCATCCTTTTTGTCTTTCTTTTGAGTAAGAATCTCGGCACATGAATGTTTAGATGCAAATGAATAGATTTTGAATGGTAAATCATAATCTAGACTTACTAGAACTAGGACCGTAGAGATGACTACTTTGATTTCTTCAAAAGATTTCTTTATTTTAGGAATGCATTCAATCTTTTCTCCTTTCTTGAGAAAGTCATTAAGAGGATGTACTATCTCAGCAAATTCACTAATGAAATTATGTACAAAATTGATTTTTCCAAAGAAAGATTTCAGCTCTTTACGACTATGAGGAGGTGACAGATTAAGAATCACTTATATCCTTTCAACATGAATGGATATCTCAACTTCAAAAATAATATGACTGAGAAGCTTTCCTTTTGTGACCCCAAATGAACACTTTTTGGGATTTAGTGATATGTCATAACTTCAAAATTGGTTGAATACTTGTTTTAAAGTCTACAACATGAGTACTCCTATCTTTGGAAAAGATAGTGAGGTCATCCATGTAGATAACTATGCATTTTTATCAACACTTTGAATGCTTTGTCCACCACTCTTTGGAATGTGGCTCCTACATTGATTAATCCAAAAGGCATCCTTTAGTATTCAAAGGTTCCCCTTTTTTTTAAATGTAGTCTTCAATCTATCTTCTTCATCTACCATTACTTAGTTGTATCTAGAATATCCATCTAGAAAAGACATCATATTCTAGACACATTCACAATTTGCAATACTTCATCAAGTGATGGAAAAGGGTAATTATGCTTCTGGGAAGCGAAGTTCAAATTGCAAAAAATCCACACAAAGGAAAATTTCTCTAGTCTTTTTCCTTACTAGAACCAAGTTAGCAACCCATGTAGAATTTTGGATTGGGAAGATAATTTTAGCATCAAGTAATTTTTGGACATCTTTCATTATCAAAGGCTCAATTATGGGATTCATTGGTCTCTATCTTTGATGAAAGGGTTTGGCATTAGGCTTCAATGGAATGTCATGAGTGATGATTTATGGATCATACATCTTGAGTTCTTCATAAGTCCATCCTATGATTTCTTTGTATTCTATAAGCAATTGAACCATACTTTCTCATTCTTGAGGGTTGCATGCCTTGTTGATTCTTACTGACTTAGGATCTTTGTCTGTACCCAAGTTATATGAATCACATTCTTCAATCCACTTTTCTTCAACATTTCTTTTTACTACATGTTGATTCATCTTGATCAAAGATATGTTCCAACACTATGATCCCTTTAGGGATAATATTGGTCTTCAAATTTATAATTGCATCTTCATCCTCTAGCTCATCAACTTTAGGTTTGTCATTAGGAGTATCATCAATCTCTTGTCCTTTGAAAAGACCATTGCACATAATGAACTCAAGAATATGTTGGTCATATTGGAAGACTTGGAAGTTTATAATGTTGTTTGGAATAGATGGGGCAGCAACCAATTCAACTAAAAACCTCTTTAGCTTTTTTCTTTCAATGGGTTGCAATGCACTTGCTGAAATGGAAAGGGCTCTGAATACCATGTTCTTCTTTCTTGGAATGGACCTTATGTTCAAGGCCTCAAAATCTTCCAACAAGTCCCAAACTCTTTTCTAGTATACAAGTAATCTTCTATCATTGCAAGTGTATATTGATTTCACCTACTTAATGACCAGCTGAGAGTCTCCTTCAATTATGAGAGCTTTGATGTCTTTCTCTAATGCAAAGAGAAGTCTATGAATCAAGGCTTCATACTGCAACATTTTTAGTACATCTAAATTGTAAGAAATATGTTGCATAAAAGAATCTACCTTTTGGATTAATTAATTCAATACCTATGCTAGGTCCTAATTTTTATTTAGAGCCATCAAACTTGAGTGTCCAAATTGGTTGTTCTTTGGTCTTTTTGGACTTGTGTTTATTTGTACATAGATTTTCCTTTACTTCAATTTTACAAGATTGTTTCTTTGGGATACATTACAATTTTTCACATGGTGGACTTGGTGAGTTGCCACAATTTATCTTTGATATAGGGGTCATTTTTTTTCTCTTGTTGACTTTGAATATCCCCAATCAATTTTCTAATTTTATCCATTTGGGGTTTCAAATGAACAACCATCGAGGTCCAACCTTGTCCTTTTACAAAACATCTTCTCCCTAGGATTTTGATCATCTCAGGTAGAGGATTAGATAAACCCCCACCATCTAAAGAACTGTCACTATATGATGCATTAGAATCTTCATTTCCTTCTTCATCAATCCCCACAAATTTAGATATGCACATGGAACTTGAACTTTCCTTATGTACCTCATTTGGAGTTTGACTATTTTTTGATTGCATTATCTAAGTAAGTACCCTAGCAACTACTTTCTGACAATGTGAGCACTCAAATTTTGAATGACTGACTTTTTGTAACCTACAAAATCTTGGAAGAATAAAAATATTTGGGTTTGCTTCCTCGCCAAAACATTGTAAATTTGCAACCATATTGTCTACGAACTATGTCACGAGTTCTTATTTTGGGATAGGGGTCATAGAGTCTTTATTCAGATGGTTGGGTCTTTTGGTTGAAGTTATGTCAAGAGACATCAATTTTTAGGAGCCTAACTCAACTTGGAAAAATGATACCTCATTTAGTGCATTATATTCTATGATTATTGTCTTCAGCTTCGGCTTGGTATCAATCTTGATCCGATTATTCAGTTTCTTCCAAGATAGTTGTAGTTCAATAAAATCAGTTGAGAACCATCCTCTTAAGAAGTTTGTCCATTCTCTACTTAGCAATAATTTGTATGTTTCAAGGATTTCCAGCACATGTATTTCTATAATGTCTTGAATTTGAGGTTCTATAGTTAATTTTATTCTAACATCTTTCAATAACCTAATAACTTTCACTTTCATCTTGTCGAATCATATCACTGTCCAATTTGAGGGTTTAGGAGTGACTCCCAACCTTTGAGATATCAAAAGTGGCATGAAATTACAAGAAGCTCTTAATTGTGTAAGTTTTTTTTTGAAAATCCTAAGACTAAGAAAAAATGCAAGCACTTTAGCCTTGTCTTTATAAATGGTAGGCATTGCCTCAGAAGTGTTGACTTGTTGTGATGTTGTCTTTTCAGGAACTATATTTGTGTTAGGAATTGTGTTTATATGATCAAGAGTCTTTAGCACCACTTCCCTTTGATTAGGAAAATTTTGTAGCATATCAAACATGGACATATTAGCTTTGGTTCTCTTTCAATCTTCCATTGCACTATAATTTTTAGTTGCCCATATAGGATTCTTTATAATTGTAGGCATGTTCCCTTGATTTTGATTTTGTTTCCCAATGCAGGGTTCTCTAGTAGGTACTAGATTGTTATTATTTCTTGGATCAAGAGGTGTTGGATGCAAGGTAGGAGGAATCCCATTAGCCATAGGTTCCCTTTAGTTAGATAAATTGTAAGTATTTTGATTGTCATTTTGAAAAGCTAACATCTCTTCTAGTTGAGGATCTGATTCTTGATTGAATAGAAAATTGAATTGCTCAATTTCAGGATTTTTTGAAAAATCGTAAGGTTCTAACATCATAGTTTTGTACTACATAGAAGACTCACTATTATTGACTTGTGAATTCTAGTTCACTTCTTGATTTCCACTTAAATATGAGTTGTCATGATTAGGGACATTTTGATTACTATCACACTAGTTGATATCCACAAACTAATTACTATTTTTTTTATTAGTAGGGATGCTTTCATTGTTTGGACAGGTATCCCATTATCAATTCTACCTTTGGAAACTATTGTTGCAATCTATTGGATTGTAATTGTTCCCTGCATTGTTATTTCTAGTATTATTATTTCTGCTGAAATTTTTGTTGTAGTTCTAACCATAGTTGTTGTAAGGGGCTACATTTGTTCTTTGAAGTTATTATTCTACCCTTGAGACATGTAACTCCCCACCCAAAGATCCTTGGAACACAAGGATAAAACATGCACTAATTTTTTCTTTCTTAAGATAAGTTACTTAAGAACAACATAAAGTAAACAAGTGCAAGAGTGAAGCATCAAAACAAGATGACAAGAATAGGGAACATGGAAAGATTCACATGTTCACTACACCAATGGAATTATTACAACTACTTCCAAAGATCTTGAATCTCTAAACTGCAACACACAAACAAAAGACCACACAAATCATGAGAATACACCAAGAGAATGTTCACTTTCAAACCCAAGGTAAAAGTTCCTAGCATGGTTACATATGCAAGTCCATATCCACTAATCATATTATAATCAAGAATCACAAGCAGGGACTAATAATGGTCATGTAGAAGATGAGGGCTCAAAGTTATAACCACTCATCTACTAGACACCATGTTAAAAGATAATACTAGCTCCTAAATTTTAGCTAGGTTTGAAATCTTGAAGCCTTGAAATTTCCTAGAATCTTTATCTTATTTTATAGAGGTCTGGAACCTATATCACATATACTAAAATATATCTTAAGTATAAGTTGGTGTATACTTATACTTAAATGATATATTTTAACCACAAAAAATTTGTTGAACTAGGAAGTTGAGCAACCTTAAAGGGTACCCAAAATGCCCTTCAACTCTCAACCGAAAGGTCCATAGATACCTAATTGTTGCCTAAGAAAGTTTTTCCAAGGAATCAGGCTACACTTTTCCAGTGTCATATGACATTTCATATTACTATCGAATGTTACTTTTCTAGTATCACATGATACTTCTTACTACTATCAAGCAACACTTTTAAGGATCATGTGATCGAGTTTACTACTACCTTGTGATACTTTTCCAGTATCGTACAATAGAACTTCTAACTATCATGTGATACTTTTCAATATTGTACGATCTTTCTCCTTAAGGTGTGTGATACTTTTCTAGTATCACCCATTGTTGAACCACTGTCACCCAGGATTGAAAAGACATAACTTGAAAAATAAACAAAAGGGGGAAAAAGTTAGAACCTCCACACTAGGGAGTACCAGATCCATAATAGTTGAGGCTTGGACACTCAAATACATGAAATACAAGACACCATGCAATAGGAAAGAGAAAAATCTATCCATACAATCTATAATGACATAAGAAAGAACATGCAATAAGCAACATTGCAATGTACATACATGGTCCATAAACCAAGCATCATATAAAGGAAATCATAACCATCTAAGCACCAATACAACTAAAAATTGTGTGTGGCTCCTTTGGACCATAATAAGATCATGAGACATCAAAGACCATAGTCATCACCTGCATGGAACATCCCAAACTACCAACTAGATAGTTAGAGTTGTCTTATGAGGAATTTATTACTACAAACATAATATGTAATGCCTATCCCTAGTTGGATTTTCTATTGTATTACCAGATTCTTTTAGGCTAGTATTATCATTTTTTTTTATGATAAGTGGCACTTGGTTACCGAATTAGATTAGATGTATTTCAGACTCAATTTATATATGTGATGAGTTACTTAGTTATTTCATATTTTTATGATTGTTTCGATGATGATGATGATGATGATATATATATATATATATATATATATATATATATATGTTCATTTAATGATTTTTAGTTATTTCATGATGTTGGTTAGAGAAATGATTTATATGCAATTTCTATAGTTACTTACCCCATACTTGTATGTGTATGGTGTACATGTATGTTTTACTTTATGATTGATGTTCCTAATGTGGTTGAGGGAGGAAGTCGTAGTCACCTGCTAATTGAGATATACATGATGTACTACTTCTTTCCATTGCCTATTTAGTTTAGAATATGTGATTATGTACATGCATGGATTTTATGTAGATTACAGGTACCAGGTATCGGCTTCCCTAAATTGCCAAGATAAGTGTAGCCTATCATAGTATTTCAATGGTATAAGTGGGGAGATAACTCCTGAGTCCAAATCCTAACCTAAGACAATTGTCCTAGAAAGTAGGACAAGTATCTAAGTTAGTTTCACCTTTCTAAATTCGTCAAGTGACTTGAATTCGTGATTTTGACCCTGTAATTTAACTTTATGCTTTGTCTTTCAGTTGAGTTACCGTATTTGGTTTTATGGGTCTGTGATGATTTTCTATTTTAATTAAATCATATTAAAAGCTAATTTAATGATTTAATTTATTGAAATTTTTAAAAAGAAATTCAATATTTAATTAATTGAGAGATTAATTAAATAAAAGAATTATATTTAAAAGATTTTATCAAAGTTCTAATTTAGGCATATTTATATTTATTTTATTTAATAATTATTATTTTGGAGTTTTATTTTAATAATAAACTCTAAATAATATTATTAGTTGAACTAATAAATACATTATTAAAATGGGTCATAATTAACTAGAGAGAGAAAACATAAATTTAATAAAGTTTATTTTAATTGAATTGCATAAAGCTTATGCATGAAATTAAAATATAGTAAATTAATTGAAAGGAGAAAGCTAATTATTTAAATAAAGATATTTTGTAGTTAAATATCTAAAAGTTTATGTGTACTTGATTTTGGATCAGTCCTACTTAATGATCTTATTGGTCAAATATGTCATTATGATCAGTAATATTTTAGTACTTTCTAGTTGCTTATTTAAGAATTGATGTGTGGTTTATAGTCATTTGAAATCTTTTGTTTTTGTTGTGCTTAGGGTAGGTTTTTTGTATGTCATGTTGGGAAGTGGCTTGTAATGAAGGCTGAGGCCCTAAAGAGGCTGACAAGTAACCCATTGTAGGTTATTTTAATAAGTGATAACATTTCATTAAATGGGTTTAAAATAAGTTAATAAGATATTGGTACAATAGAAAGTCACTAGGGGGTCAAAGTATTAAAAGACTACTAGGGTAACCTTAGAGCTAGCTTGTTAGTATGAAATTATACTGATGCCATATAGAGACATTAGGGGGGTAGAGTATTAAAAGACTTTTGGGTAACCTTAGAGTTGACTCATGCAATGACACTTGCCCACTTGCATAGTAGATTTCCTACATGTCTGTGTTGCCTCTGGGATTAGTTGTTACTTCTATCTTGGTACCCTTTGAGATGTTTTCTCTTAGGTGATTCCTTGAATCTAGATGTTGGATTTTGACTTTTGAGTTTGTTATCCATTTTGGACTTGAGTTTATCTCCTCAACATAGTGGGAGTGGGCCATTTAGGTTCCACAAGTTTGGGTGGTAGTGCATTTTCTTATACCATTGAGATCTGATAGTTTGATGTTGTGGTTGGAGTTCCCTATTTTGTACTCTCTTTCATTTTGTTTCTTATGTACTATGATAGATAGTTGTACTATATTGTATTGTATTTTATTTCATAGATCTTACAAGATGATGTAATCTATTTCATGATGTATATTATTTCAACCTCTCATACCCTATGACTTGTATAGTGGATGATTGTGCATTCTAATTATTACCAAGTGGCATCCTATAATTGTATATTATTTAAATGGATTCATACTAGTAGTCTTCCATGATGTGGAATTGTTATATGGTAGATTTAATATTAATAAGACTTAAATGTGATTCAATGTCATGTGACCCTGTTAGCACCCAATATGATCATGGTTTTAAAGCTTCAAGTTCAGAGTTTTTGAACCACTTCGAACTAAAGTTCAAAGTAGTTCAAAGTGGTTCGATGGTTTAGAGGTTCAAGGTGGTTCATTGGTTCAACATGAAAATTCAAGTCTAGGCTCAAATTTTTCAAGTTCAATGATTCAATACAGAAATTCAGAGGTTCGATGATCTGTTTTGAGGAGCTCACATGTATGGTTCAATGGCAATTTAAAAGCTTTCAATTTCAGATGTTGAACCCCTTTGAACCACTTCGAACCAAATTTTGAAGTAGTTCAAAGAGTTTGGAATGGTTTAGTGGTTCAAATGATCCATCCTGTAGGTTCAATACAAGCATAATTCAAACTTGGGGTTCGAAATGCAAATTGGTTGACTCAGCAAAGTTCAAAATCAGAAGATCAAGTTTGGTAGATGTATGGAAGATGAATCTTTTTCTAGTGTGATTTCATATATTAGGCATGTACATGGATACCTATAATGTGATAAATGAAAAGAGGCCCATGAATTTTGGGACGAGACTGCGCAAGATTGGTATAACCCACGACTTTCCTTAGTGCACATAAATATATATTAATCAGCATCATTGTGATGGACAGCAACAATGTTTTAAAAGTTGGAAGTAAATAGAGTTCACATTTCAAGGATAGTCTAAATATCAACACTATCACATTGGTCCACACACTTCTATAAGTCAAGCATCTATGAACTGGCAAGACTAATTCCATAAAGGCCTCGATCTCAATATGAGATCATGGAGTTGAGATGGATTACAGGAATACAGAGAGTATATGCTTGATGCCAAACATCTTGAAATACAAGGAGTAATTTGTGATCATCCATAAGTTGAAATTTTGATGATATATCGTGCCTAAGCTACTTTCAATATCAATGTTACATACAGATCATGTGACAAAGCACTATGGTGATCCGTTGTAATGAGAACAGGCAGATATATATATCATGCAAATTTTGGATACTCTGATGACAAAAAAAATTCATATTTAGGAGGTCATATCTCATAATTCAACTATTGGATCAGGATCAATTTTGGATATGTGTTTCCAATGCTAGTTTTATATCTTTTTACTAGAGAGATTTCCAAAATGTGTCCATAATCATGAGATATACATCACTGTTTGCACCTCTATCGGCTTAGCCATAATAATTATAGAATGCAGATGACCAAATTGGGTCTTAGTGCAGGGGCCATAACTTCCAATTGAACTGTTGGATTTGAATAAATTTTGGATATGTTGTTTAGAGGCAAGTTATACATGATCTGGCCAAAGCGATCTTCAAAATTATGCTTGGTTAATGAGTTATGATTGATTGAGTGGGGTGCTATCAAAACTGTCAATGATAGTTACGAAATCATGACAGAACATCATCACCAGCAAATGCCACCTATCAGCATGAGTATAGCATAGGGGAAACTATTAGGATAAACCACGACAGAAATAAAAACTACATGCAAATATAACCAATAACAAAAAATAATAAAACACATAGAAATGAATACAAGGCACCAAGATTTAACGTGGTTCACCCAATCCCTGGGCTACGTCCACCAAACAGAAAGTTCGATCTTATTACAATCCAGTGATTACAACCTAATTACCATCTGTAATCCCTTAGAGCTCAATACTGCCACAAGAACCAATTTTGTATCACAACATTATGAAAAATACCCAACCCTAAGCCCTTTTATACAAGTATTAAACTGCTTTAGGGTTATAATATGTCGGCCATATGTCGGCCATAATATGTTGGCTACTGCCCAAAAAAAAATTTCCACTATTTATGAAGTATGTACAGTACTTTCCTGATCAGTCACCACAATCTAACAGCAACGAATTTGCAAAGATATAAAACTGAATATTATATCCATCCTATATAAAAAGGAAATGTAATGCAAAGGTGAAAAGTGTTTAATGGAGAATTAAACATTACATATGCCATAGCTAGAGACATCAAAAGATAAAAAGGGTTTACAATCAAGGAAATACATATTCAAGTAATGTTATTAAAAAAAACCTTATTTGAGTCATATGCCAATAGTCTTATTATAATCTTATGGACATAATATTTATAAACATTGGACTATATGAAAGGAGGCAATGATTACCAAGAATCAGTTATGTAATTGAAGGGTCACGAAGATAATCAAGAAATAAATACGTCAGCAACAGAGTAAACGAGGGTTCCAATTTTTCTTGACTCCCAACCTCCAAACTGTAGACTTTGGGCTTCAGCCAGGGAGGGGATTTTGCAAAACCATTCCATTTTCTTGAGAGGTTGTGAGAGGCAGCACATAGGCTTTTTCTTTCTCTCTTTTTCAGAACTGTGTGCCTGAGATAGAGATAGGATTTTGATTAGTTGATGTAATATGGTGAAAGGAGTTTCTATTTTTCTTGAAATAATGTTTGATTGTAATGTGTAAAAGAGTCTTTGTGGTCTTTTACAGTCAAGGAAGGGAGACTGGAGGTTAAACACATTAAACTTGGATTGTAATGTATTTTTCCTTCCACTGATTATGAACTTTTTGTCATTTTCAATTTTCTCTAAAGTTACAGTCTGATATCATTGTTTCTGTATTATGTCATCATTTCAAAATATCCTTCAAAAGCTCTGATTTTAACTCCCTCAAGAAGATGGAAGACCTGGTCTTGTTTTCATTACACAATGCAGCGTTCAGCAAATGAACTTTGCATCATCTACTGTTCTTTATTCTCTTTTTATGTAGTAGTATAGGTATTCACATCTACATTGTATTTACGAGTAGACGTTTGATATCCTTTTGTGCTTTTTGGTTAAAAGCATCCACATTTGATTCATTGAATATCTCATACAGGGAGCTGTACCCAATAAAATTCAAAGGAAGGTTATCAATTCCATGATAACCTATCCAACTGTTGGTGTTAGTTTGTCCTTTCATTTCGGTGTTCAGGGTCAGATTTGTGTGTATTTCTTCAAAGGACAATCTGTTCACTAACAAACCCTTAAGAATTGTAATCTATTTTATGGTATGTGTTTGTGTGAATGTTAATGCTTTCACTATATTATATCTATTGTTGTTAAGTTATTATCTTTCAAAAAAATGTTTGGAAAACTTAGTGAAATGTTAGGTTAATTTCTTTTGGGTCACTTGGCGAGCGTTACATTTGGTATCAGAGCCCAAGTTTCTACATTGGGAGCTCTAGATATATTGGAATGCCACTAGTTGTTAACTAGTTGAACTAAAACAAAACTTGAACTATTATGTGTATCTATTACAAACTTGAACACTTGAACTAGTTGAACTAAAATGAAACTTAAAAAATGTTATGTATCTTTTGCAACTTTAACACTTGGAAACTTCAAACTTGAACACTTGATACTTGAAACATAGAAAAAGGTAAAACTTGTGAGTTGGATTTCAAATATGTTTTCTTATGATTGTGCTTTAAGATGGTATGCCTTTGATTGACTTTGTGAGCATTTTTGTTGTTCTTGACTTTTGATTTATGCTTATACATTATAACTTTTATGTTTTCCAATGAATTTAGAGATGTTGATCTTTTATTTAGATTGTTTTAGGTGATTTTTTTCAATATTTGTTAAAAAGATGAATGTTGGATCGATATGGTTTTCAATTTATTATTAAACTAGAATCATGTTTCTCTAAGTGATAGAAAGTGTATACATAGTTAACTTATTTGTATTAGTCTCTTAAATGAGCCTTTTGTTTGATATTGTAGATAGTACTCATTTACTTTTAGTTACCCTAGTCATTTTAGTAGGCTTCCAAGAGTAAGCCTAAGTCTACGGGGAGTGAATGTGATATCTACCCCTAGTTTAGTTTTATCTTTCTTGTAGGCTTCTAGGAGCAAGCCTAAGTCTAGGGGGAGCAGATGTAATGCCTGCCCCTAATTGACTTTTATGTTGTATTGCCAGATTCTTTTAGGCCAATATTATGATTCTATATATATATATGTTCATATGTTCATTTAATGACTTTCAGTTATTTCATGCTATTAGTTAGAGAAATGATTTATATGCAGTTTCTATGGTTACTTACCCCATGCTTGCATGTGTATGGTATACATGTATGTTTTACTTTATGATTGGCATTCTCAATGTGGTTGAGGGAGGGAGTCTTAGTCACCTACTAGTTGGGATCTACACAATGTACCACTTCCTTCCATTGCATGTTTAGTTTAGAATATGTGATTATGTACATGCATGGATTTTATGCAGATTGTAGGTACTAAGTATCAACCTCCCTGAATTGCTAGGATGAGCATACTCTATCGTAGTATTTCAAAGGTATAAGTGGGGAGATAACTCCTGAGTCCAAATCCTAACCTAAGCCAATTGTCCCAAAAAGTAAGACAAGAATATGAGTTAGTTTCACCTTTCTGAATTCGTCAAGTGATGTGAATTCATGATTTTAACCCTATAGTTTGACTTTATATTTAGTCTTTTAGTTGAGTTGTCGTATTTGGTTTTGTGGGTCTGTGATGATTTTCTATTTTAATTAAATCATATTAAAAGATAATTTAATGAAAATTTTATAAATAAATTTGATATTTAATTATATTTAATTAATTGAGAAATTAACTAAATAAAAGAATTATATTTAAAATATTTTATCAAAGTTCTAATTTAGGTGTATTTATATTTATTTAATTTAATAATTATTATTTTGGAGTTTTATTTTAATAATAAACTCTAAATAATATTATTAGTTGAGTTAATAAATATATTATTAAAACATGTAGTAATTAACTAGAGAGAGAAAACATAAATTTAATAAAGTTTATTTTAATTAAATTGAATAAAGCTTATGCATGAAATTAAAATATAGTAAATTAATTAAGGAGAGAAAGCTAATTGTTTAAATAAAGATATTTTGTAATTAAATATCTAAAAGTTTGTGCATGAAAATGTAAAGAGATAAAGATCAACAAGTCTTCTCTAGTGATTGCACAATCAAAGCCCTAAATTTAGGGGAGAACTATTTATCAGAGATCTAGAGCTCATTTTGCAATGACTGGGGGTTTTGGAGGAGCAATTTTGAAGAGGAGGTTTTCAGAAAGAAAGGGAAATACTTGCGTGCTCTGTGCATTGTCGAATTAACATCAAATTTAGGTAGAATCTTGTGGTTAGTTTGCGCAATAGATTTCCATTCTTAAATTCCCATCTTCTTCATGTTTGTAAATATGTTTTTGAAATGAATTTGGATTGAAATCCTCGTATGTGAGTTGTTTGTTCTTTGATTGAGAAATATATGTATATGCTTTGGAAATTTAGAAACCCTCATATTGAAATTATCGTTCTTCATTTCTTGGAAATATTAGTGAATGAATTTAGTTTTGGAAACCTCGTGCAAAGGATTTGAAGGGTTGTTTGGAATTGTTAAATCAGAATGTGGGTTTTGAAATGAAAACCAAGTTTATTTTATCAATTTTGACTACTTGACCTGGATTTGTATACTAAATTTATTTTGCAAATATACATATATTCAATTAAATAGTAAACTGTAATTACATTATTATATATATTAAAAGATGATTTTTTCAAAAAAAAAATTTCATGCTACAATTTCTTTTATAAATAAAAAATAAAAAATTTGGATGGGTGAGGGCCACCACTCCCCCACCCCCTTTTCTTCCTCCTAACTTCTCACAAGTCGATGGCCTACGGCTTGGAAGTTGCAACTACTAAGCAACTCATGGTTGCCTAAGCAATCTGCGGCTACCAATGGTAGTCCACGACTACCTTATGCAGTCTGCATTCATAGGTAAGGTTTTTTTTTTTTTTTTTTTTACTTTTTGAAATTTTGTTTTATTAATATTTTAATTAATATTAATTTTATTTAATATATTGAATATTAATAAATTTTAATATATTAAATGTTAGTAATTTTTAATATAATAAATATTAGTAATTTTTAAATATATTAAATGTTATTAATAGTGTTATATTATTAATGATCATTATTTTATTAATAAATTAATAATTGTTTAGTAATAATTTAATGTAAATAATTATTATCATTAATAATTTAATGATTAAAGCCACCACTTGTAGTTGAGTTGGTTTGTGCCTTGAGGTTTACTTCCTTTAGCTCACAGGTTTGATTCCCCTTCATAGTGGAGAATGGCTTTGGGTTAGTTTCCCTTACGAGACCTTTGTGCCACGTACCTACTCCACTAGCCCGAGGTATAGGTCTAAACTTTGCCTAAAACTTTTAAGAATAGTTTTCAAAACTTAATTGAATTTTGAGGGGATGGCAAAAGTGGAAGAGCAAAGGGCTACAACTAGGGCATTGATGGTAGGGTTTGATGAGATCCCTAACCAGGCCTTACAAAGTTAGCAAAAAATATTGAATGATGAGGTTGATTAGGAAATGCCTATCTAGGCTCTCATAGAAAAAATCAAGGCTAACCACCATTTTGAGGAACTAGCACACAATATGTAGTGGATTTTTCAATCCAACAGGTGGGTCAACAGAGCTTGTTATCCTCGATGTCCTCAATAGTTTTTCAATTTGGACACTAAGTCAATAAGGCATGGATTAGAGGGTGTCTACTTGGACAGGATCAGCAATGGATCAATAGGGATAAGAGGAGACAAGATCACTCTAATATTGATCCTTTTTTGCTTCCACGTTAGAATTAGAGGAGGAAATGTTTTAGGGGTTTTGATAGAGTGGGGGCTACCAAACAAGGCAACATGACTAGTAACAATAATCAGCCAAGCTTCCATTGGAAACTGTGGGGATTTTGGAAAAAGAAGCATGATAAACAACTAATTTTTGATATATGTGGTGATGATTCTCCTAGGTAATTGTTTCAATTATCTAGAGTTCCCTTCACTCCAAGCCAAAATGGGCTTGTGGCCTCTCAAGCTGCTAGAGCTAAATGTGTAGTATATCAAGGTAAGGGAGATCATGATGTGCGCAACCTGGTGATCACAAAAGTGATGATGAAGGCTTTGATTCAAAAGTACAAAGAGTGTGCCCTTATTGGTAAGATCTGAATTCTTTCTCTGTCAAATGAGGAAATTTCAAGTTGGGTTAATAGCAAGTAGACTGGGATTGATGACGTCTTTTCAATTCATAATGAGTTGGGATGTTTCATTGTCATATTCATTGATAAGGCTTCCAGAGATAGGGTTCACAAACTTAAGGGATGGTTCATGGAGGGTAAAGGAATTTACACCAGGATTTGGTTTCCTAATTTTAACCCAAATGCTTTTTAGTCTCATTTCTTTCACTTTTGGATTTCCTTTCCAACAATTTTTATAGTCTACCAAGATCCTTGAGGTTTTGGCAAACAAATAAGGGATATTTGTAGGACATGACTAGAGATGTATTCAAGACTTCAAAAGCTCACCTAGAATTTGCCTCCTTAGGGACATCATGAAAGAATGGCCAACTGAGATATGCTTACATTCAAAATATGGGGTGTTCACGTAGCAAATCCAACAATATGATCTGGTTGAGGTTGCATATAGATAGCAATTGTTGGATCCTGTCCTCAAGGATGCTTCATCGAATTCAACTAATCAAATTTCTATAAAACTGGGTTAGAATATTTTGAATGCCCCAAGATTAGGTTTCATTAACATTGATTTACATCCCCAAACATGGATCTAGAATCATGGTTTAGAGCTACCATATGACATTGGTTAGGACAAAGTGGTAGTCCATGTAGAAAATGATAAATTTGATCAGGTAATTAGTAAGCAAGCACATACAATCTCGGATTATGAGGATCAAAGGGATATTGAGAGGGGGTACTAGAAGTAGTGACATGCCCACTTGTTGGAACTAAAGTTGGTCCTTAAAAGGAAATTTGTAAGGATTTGGTACAACAAGCTACTTTACTTTAAGCATCTTTGAATTTCCCTTGTTAGGTGGCAAAGTATCAATTGAGAGGGATCATTCTAGAGGGGAGGAAAATGATCAAAATAATGATGTACATCATGAAGTTGGACTTGCAAAGGATAGGTCTGGAGATAAGGGAGGACTTGGAGTTGAAGAAAGGACTTTGGATATGGACAAAGATAGGCTTATGTATTAGATAGTCCCTTATATGTAGTCATTGATAGACACTATGAAGAACAGAGACCATCTCGTAAAGAATTTCATTATTCCTCATTCAAGCAATTAGATCACTATTTGGAAGGAGATAGTAAAACACCGTAGTGTGAGGAGATGATTCTATTGGGGAGGGAAATGATCAAAATAATGTTGTGTAACATGATGTTGGGCTTATAGGGGATAGGAGTAGAGATTAGGGTGGAGATGGCATTGACATAGAGGTAGCAGGATATGGTCAACACCTAGACTATGAACCAAATAGTCCTTTGTTTGAAGAATTAGTTAGACAATCAATTTTGGAATCACCCAAGCACAAGTTTGATTTTGAGGATGAAGTACTCCCTCCTAAAAAAATTCAAAATCTTTCAAATTGGCCAAAATTTTATTGAACACCTACGACTATTTTTCCTCTTTGTCGATCTTCATATAAGGAAGGAGATAGTCAAAAAAAATTGGAAACACCCCATCACAAATCTTCCTATGAGGAACAACATTCTCCTTTTAAAGAAATTCAAAACCTCTCTAATCAACATCTTGAATAGTGCACATCAACATTTACGTGTGGGTTTGTAGATAAGGAAAGAGAGAAAGAAAATGAGATACGAGATCAAAGGAGTGAAGTTTCCATTGAATATTTAATAGCACATGGTATGACTGAAGCAGATTTGGAAGGACTTGTTGATAATCTAATATTTGATGTAGCAAATAAATTTTTTGAAAGTATTGCTAGAGAAGAGGAAGTAGACTATGATAATGTTATGGGTATTCAAAAAGAGGAGCAGAAGCTAGTTAAAGCAGGTCAGAAGATTAATGTTAAACCATCAGAGGTTGCAGCAGGTCAAAAGATTGATGATGAACCATCAAAGCTAAAGACATGCTCCATTTTATAGTCAAATGTGTACATGTCTTGTATCAAGATCTATTTGGTAAGAGACCCAGAGGTCATCCTCCTAAAGGTAGGAAAATAGAAGAAGAAGTGGTTGTAGGGGTTCAACTTACGTAATTCTTCTTAGAAATCCAAGGATGAGGCTATCACTTCAATAGCCAAACAAGTAAAGTAGGGAAGGAGAGAAAATTTCTCTTTGAGGGAAGAATGAAAACCATATCCTAGAATGTTAGAGGTATGAATGCCTCTAACAAAGCTTGTCTTATCAAAGACCAAATCTTGGTAATCAGTGCAGACATAGCCCTTTTGCAAGAAACTAAATTGTCTAAGGAGAGTGGAGATAAAAAATTTGGCTCATGGAAGGGTTGGGCTTCCCTTCATGTTCCATTCATTTGTGCCTTCGAAGGCTTTTCTATCCTATGGAGACCTCATAAGTGTGATATAGAGTTAGTGAATTCAAATGTGGATTGGTTGTTGGTTGGGGTATCGATGTTTGCTCTCTCCTTTTTAAATGTGTATGGTCCTATTTTGATTTTTAGCAAACAGAGATTATGGGAATTGTTGTCAAATTTTTTTTCAAAATTAGAAAGCTCAAGATCTAAAGTAATCCTAGGTAGGGATTTCAATGCAACATTGGGAGAAGTAGATAAGGTGGGAGGTTCTACCCCCTCCTTTAAGGTTATAGAAGACTTTACAAATTTCATGGAAGGAAATGCATTAGTAGATTGTGTTCCTAATAAAGATAAAATTACTTGGACAAACAAAAGGAAAGGAGCTCAATTTGTAGTTGCAAGACTCAATAGATTTATGTTGAATTCACACTGGATCTTGGAGCAAGGTTGTTTATCCAACATCTTTTCCCTTGCTGGTTTAGATCATTTTCTTGTGGCTCTAGAAATTGAGATGGAACCTAATGTTTTTAGACCAAGACCATACTTTAAGCTAGAATGTATGTGGTTCATGGATAAAGAATTTTTGGCATTGCTTAAGAAATGGTGGTCAGAATGCCCATATGTGAAGGGATCCCAAATGTTCCAGTTGTCTAAAAAGCTAGGTTTAAAAGTAAAAATCAAGGAATGGAACAATGTTAGCTTTGGAGATATTTTCATAGTAAAAAAAAAACTTACAGAACTAGGTAGAAGAATGGAATGAATATGCACTACAATATAGTCTTACTCAAGAAGTGTATGAGATTCAGAGGGTCTTGCAAGAAGAGTTGGAGGAAATCTTGTTGTAGGAAGAGGCATACTGGAGACAACATTCAAGAGAGCTGTGCCTTAACGAGGGTGATAGAATACTAGTTTCTTTCATGCTTTAGTGAATATTAAAAGAAATAAAAACAATATTTTCCAATTCAAGGGTTTAGAAGGGAATATTCTTACTACTGAAAAGGATATCCAAATGGAAGCTATCCATTTTTTCAAAATCTATTGAGTAAGAAAGAATATATTGAGCCTTGTCCACTCCAATTTGATTGTCTAAATTACATCCAAAGTTCAGTTTCAGAGGAGGATAATTCTCTTCTCATGAATCCCTTTATTTTGGAAGAGGTTAGGGGTTTGGTCTTCACCATGGAGGTTGACAAAGCCCCAGGTCCTGATGGGCTATCCCCTTTATTTTTTCAAAAATGCTAGGGGAAGATGTTCTGAAGCTACAGAGGAATCAAGGAAGCATGCATGCATGTTTAGGCAATTCAATAATGCATTTCTTACCCTTATTCCCAAGTGCTCTCAGCCATCTACATTTTTAGACTTCAAGCTAATCTCCCTATCTAATACTATTTATAAAATTATCACAAAATTAATTGTTTTTCAGTTGGGGAAAATTATTCCTAAAATTATCTCTGAACAATAAGGGGTTTTGTTCCAAGTAAAGAAACAGTGGAAGGTGATCTAATCACATATGAGGTGTTGTATTTGATTAAAGTGGAAGGATTGAAGGCTATGGTTCTCAAGTTAGACATGATGAAAGCCTATAATAGAGTTAACTAGTCCTTTCTATCCTTGGTGTTATAGAAGTTTGGATTTTGTATAAAATGGATTAAATGGATTATTTCATGTGTCAAAGGTGCTAAATTCTCAATTCTTGTAAATGGATCTCCATGCAGTTTCTTTTCCTCCTCACAAGGAGTCAGACAAGGGGACTCTCTTTCCCCCTTCTTATTCATCATGATGGTTGAAGGCCTTAGTAGATTAATTTCTCATAAGAACAATCTAGGTCAATGGGTTGGAATATATATTCATCAAACAAATCTAAAGATTTCTCATAATTTTTTTGTTGATGATTCTTCACCTTTTGATACTAGTAATCTCAAGGAAGCTATAGTGATCAAGGAATCCTTGGACGAGTATTGTTCAATTTTAGGGTAGAAGTTAAATATTGAAAAACCAAAGATATTTTTCTTTAACACACCCCTCAAAGTTCAATTAGTGATCAAAAAACATCTTGGTTTCTCAGTTGAAGAAATGCCAAGTAAATATTTGGGGATTCCTTTCTTTCAAGGAGCCTGCAAAGCAATTTTTTGGGATTACATTTTTCAATCCATTAGGGACAGAATTTCTTCGTGGAAAGTAAGATGGCTAACTCTTGTAGGTGAAATTCTATTGGTAAAATCAATCTTATCCTCACTTCCAAACTATATAATGTCAATTCTTATAGCCCCAAGAGTTGTGCTGGGAAAAATTAGAAACTATCTAAAAGATTTTTTATGGAAAGGCAATCTAAATGATAAGCCTAAAATTTCTCTCATCTCATGGAATGAAATTTTTTTACCAAAAGATGCAAGGGGATTTGGTTTACATAGTCTATTTGAAAGAAACATTAGCCTTGGTGCAAAATTATCATGGAAGTTTTATGAGAATCCAAAAGCGGTATGGGCTAGGATAATCAGAATTAAGTATCTAGATTGTGACAATCTAGCTAGATCTTCACAATGAAAAGCCCACCTTTGGGTTCTTTAATGTGGAACTTCTTGGTTTCTTGAAAACAAGTTATTCTTCCATACCTATCATGGATGGTCAATTTAGGAAGCAGGGTAAGTCTTTGGGATGACTTGTGGAATGGGTTCCCTCCTATTTCTTCCTATTTGGGAATCTTACCAAACACTCAGTTAGTTCTCAAGAATATGTGGGGGGTTAAAGTTAAATATTATATTCATGTGGAGTAGTTTGGAGGGATAATGAAAACAAGTTGGAAAGATTTATCCTCTCTAAATTTATCGCAAGATCAGAAGGATTCGCTTATAGGAATTCTTGATCAAAGATTGATAATAATAAATAATGAAGAGGATAAACTAATCTAGACTAAAGTAGTAAGTGGAAATTATTTAGTTAAAGAGGGATATATGTCTACAATAGAGAACAATGAGGGCTCCCAGAATCACATTTATCGCTTATGTTGGCATTCAACAATTTTACCAAAGGCAGGTTCCTTCCTATGGTTAGCTTTACAAAATAGAATTCTTACAAGTGATTGCCTATTTAGATTAGGAGTTATAGATAAATTTCATTGTGTCATGTATGTTCAAGTGAAGGAAGATCTAAATCATTTGATGGTTTCTTGTGATTTTGTAAAACAAATCTAGTATTGGGTTTATGGAAAGCTGAGTTGGCATGGCCCTTTACCTCCCTTTCTCTCCCAAGTACCACAACAATGGCCCCTTTTGCATAAAGGTTCTTTTTTTGCAGCAATCTGGAGGGTTATTCCAGTAGTATTTGTTTGGTGCATATGGTGGGAGAGGAATAAGAGAGTTTTTTGAAAACAAACAAATTCAGCAAATCAAGTATGTGTCATCTTGGAGAAGTCAATTTCATAGATGGTAAATGCATACATACGTAGATCCAAATCCCTCTCTTCCACATTCTCTTCTCAAGACAACATAATTTTAAATGAATGGTGTCAAATTACTATCCCCTTCAAGGGAGTTCTTTTGGGAAAATCCTAGATGATTAGTTCATAAAATTAAATTTTGATGGGGCTTCCAAGGTAATCTAGGCATCTCAAGGGTAGGGTATGTGTTATGAGGTCTTGGTATCTTTCATGGAGGATGTAGCAAGATCTTGAATGGCTCTAATAATATTGTAGAAATTAGATCTTCAATTAGGGGTAGAGTTCACTATCAAATGGGGGATAATGAAGATTCATATTGAGGGTGATTCTTAGATTATTACTTCTACTATGGCATAAAAAAATCTAGAAGTTGGGAGATCCAGTACATTCTAGCTAAGGTAATCAATCTCCTAAGTGAATTTGAAGAATTTAAAATTTTGCATTGTTACAAGGAAGCCAATGCAGTGGTTGACTAGCTAGCTAATAGAGGAAGAGTTGTTACAAACTCTTATTAAGGATAATGTTTCTCTAGAAGATTCAAAGGAGTTGGAATTCATATCACCTCATTAAATCAATGGGGTGGAATGCATGGGGTATGAGACAAGACTCATGTGTCTTTGGGTTCTGTGGACAGGCTTTTGGATCTACTTCATCTTGGGGTTCCTCATTGTCCTTCTGAGGTAGGTTGTTTCATGTTTATGTAATATTTTATTGTACTTGCTAGGATAGGGTTTTCTTCTTGCTTCTTTCCCCCTTGAGCCTTTTCAGAGTAGTTTTTTTTTTATAAAAAGTATAATGGCTTTGCCATTTTTGCCAAAATAATAATAATAATTTAATGATTAGTGATTTAATTTTTAATAATATTTAATTAAATTTTTTAATTAAATTATTATTAAAATATATTTGAACTATTAATTGTGTATGGTTAATTGGTAAACTCGGGTTTTTCTTGATTGTCTAATTTTTAAAATTAAAATGATTTCTTTTATTAATCAAAAACTATAACATCTTTTGATAAAACAAAAACCTTTAAAAACTTGATACTTTGAAAAGATGAAAACTAATACCCTACTTGTATATCAAATCCTATGCTTGAAATGAAATGAAAACTTGAACCTTAGTGTTAAATTAAACCATTTTTTTTGAAAACTTATGTATTGAGAAAGTTATATTGTATGTACTTTTTGTGATGTGTGATTTACTAGTGTTGGGTTTCAAGATTGTCTTAGCCTTGACCAATCAGGATGTTTACCAGAGGCTTGGGAGTTTGTTTGTGATGTCATGATGATACTTTGTATACAATATTTTATACACGACCATCGTGATATGTTATGTATTCTATGAGGAATTTGTTCAGATGGTTGTTATTTCTTTCCAGTATCTCTAGTGTAGAACTAAAGTGAATGGTGTGACTTTTTTGGTATAACCTTTTGAGTCTTCGATCAGTTATCCATGATTGCTTTCCTGTTGCTTGTATAGGACTAAGGTGATTAAATGATTATTTTTTGGTGATGCCATGTTATGACATGGATTTAGTTTCGGTGTACTTGATTTTGGATCATTCCTATTAGGATGATCATATTGGTGGAATTTGTGATTATGATTAGTAATATTTTAGTACTTTCCAGTTGCTTATTTAAGAACTGATGTGTGGTTTCTATTCATTTGAAATCTATTGTTTTTGCTAAGCTTAGAGTAGGTTTTATGTATGTCATGTTGGGAATTGGATTGCAATGGAGGTTGAGGCCCTAAAGAGACTGACAAGTAACCCATTGTGAGTTATTTTAATAAGTGATAACATTTCATTAAATGGGTTTTAAATGAATTAGTAAGATATTGGTACCATAGAAAGTCACTAGGGGGTGGTGTATTAAAAGACTACTAGGGTAACCTTAGAGATGACTTGATAGTATGCCTCGTCTATACGAAAGGATACTAACACCACATAGAGACACTAGGGGACCCGAGTATTAAAATACTATCAGTAACCTTAGAGTTGTCTCATGTGATGACACCTTCCCACTTGCATAGTGGATTTCTTATGTGTCTTTGTTGCCTCTGGGATTAGTTGTTGCTTGTGTCTTGGTACCCTTTGAGATAGTTTTCTTTTAGGTAATTCCTTCAACCTAGATGTTGGTTTTTGAATTTTGAGTTTTTAATCCATTTGGGACTTGAGTTTATCTCCTCAACACAGTGGGAGTGGGCTATTTAGGTTCCATGAGGTTGGGTGGTAGTGCATTTTATTATACCATTGAGATCCAACAATTTGATGTCGCAATTAGAGTTCCCTATTCTATACTTTCTTTCATTCTATTTCTCATGTACTATGATAGATGGTTGTATTGTAATGTATTGTATTTTATTTCATAGATCTTACAAGATGATGTAATCTATTTCATGATGTATATTATTTTAGCCTCTCATACCTTGTGACTTGTACAATGGATGATTCTGCATTTTGATTATTACCAAGTGGCATTCTATAATTGTATATTATATAAATAGATTCAAACTTGTAATTTTCCATTATGTGGAATTGTTATCTGTTAGATTAAATATTAATAAGACTTAAATGTGATTCAACATTATGGGACCCTTAAGAATTGTAATTTGTTTTATGGTATGTGTTTATGTGAATTTCAATGCTTGCACTATATTATATCTATTGTTTTTAAGTTATTATGTTTCAAAAGAAAATGTTTGGCAAGCTTAGTTAAAATTTAGGTTAATTCCTTTTGGGTCACTTGGTGGGGCATTACATAATAACATCATAAGAACAAGATCTAACATGCTAATCCAATAAAGCAATAGATAGTCCAACTAATAGTGAATCACATCATCTAACCATATGCTAACATCATAATAAAGGAATGCATCAAATAAACTTTCATCATCTAAACATGATATCCAAACATTCCAATTAAAGCCTAAATCACAAGGAAACATACTCTAGAACCCCAAATATACCAAGTGAAGTCAAGGATTAGTCACAACTAGAAATAGATCATCTTTGTACATTAGTCCCCAACAGTAGTATACGTAGCTACACCTCCCAACCACATGGAACCTGTAGTTTCACTCCCATCATGTTGATGGAGATAATGATCGAACCAAAAACAAACATAAAACAAACATCCATGGATAACATGCATGCTAGATAGCAAGGAGGATTGAATCCAAGATCATGAGACAATGCAATACAATAGGTCCTAGTTAGACCCTCTATAGATAACTATGCAGGAACTCTATTGGAGAGTCCTTACTTTCCATCGAGTAGTGCAAGTACTTCAAGCCTTTGATCAACTCCCTTAGGAGGCTAGACTTGAAATGTATCTTCGATCAACTCTCATAGGAGGTAAAATACTATGCCTTCGACCAGTTCCCTCTGGAGGCCAGAAACACACACCTTCGATCAATTCCCTCAAGAGGCCAAGTGTTCTAAAATCTTATCTTTCATTAAGTTTTGGTACCCATTTATTAATTTAGTTATGACTTGTTAGGACCTTTTCATGTTACCTTGTCAGCCACATCTAGGTTGGGGTACACAAGAGAAACCACTCCACATGTCTACCCTACATACCCATGCTCATCACATTAAAAGTTCCCAAAGGTAATGCAATTTCCCAACCCAACCCCCAAATGAACAATCCCTCCACCAGCCTATATCCAAGAGTTTAGGTCTCACAAGATCCCATGAAACACATATGTGCTCATGTGTGGGCACAACCAACTTCATGAAATAATAACATAATACCAGTGCAGGGGTTGGATATGAGAAACACAACAATCAAATAAGTACAACAATCTCACTCAACCAGCCTATCTAGGAGTACAGATTCTACACAAATCCCAATGAGGTAACAATGCCAAATATCATGAACTCACTCAACTGGCCTAAATCCAAGAGTTTGGATGAGGTACACATCCCAATGTAAACATAAAGATGCAATAGTGTTTGGATTTAATTCCTATGGATAATCTAAATCCATGACCAACACCATGCCATGAAAAACCAAGAAAATTGGGTGACACAAAAAATGAGGCAAAAACCTCAAAAAACCCCAAGGTTGACAAAAATCAATGAAAATAAAATCCATTCAACCCAAGGATGAAAAAGCCACAAAAATCCAATAAAAATTGGGTTTGAACACTGTATGCAAAAACAGATAGCATAACCTTGTGAAACCCCAAACCCTCATCCCAAAAATTAGGGAAATGCTCATATCAACCCAACCAGGTAAAGCTAGCACTTAGAAATGAAGGGAACCACTAGTTCTCATACTCTTAATAAATGGATACAAAAAAAAAAAAAAAAGGCTAAAATAATATAATAGGAGAGCCCTACCTAATAGGCAAAAAGACAAAACGGGAATCTATACAATAAAATAAAAATCCTGCAAAAGTTGCCAAAAATCACGGCAATCTAAGGTTTCCCCGAACCGGATCCAATGAGACCAACCTCGTGATGACCCCTCACTTGTAGCTCCTATAGCGAATAGAACAATATTTCCTCTTGTATTTCAAAAAGTGAAAAGTGAAGAATAAAATTCCTTTTTGGATACTTATTCACTTCTTTAGTGAATAGTGGATTAGGGAAAATAACTAGGTCACCTACTTAAACTCTAATTCAACCCAAATGAAAATAGGCTATTCCAAGTAATTGGAATTCAACTACAACAAAGCTGTCGAGAATTAAATTAAATTAAATAAAGCCCAAAATTCCCTTAAACCAAAATCATAGAATTTTCTTAACAAATTTTACAACAAATGTGAGCCTCTAAATTCACAGACACACTCACGGGTCTAATCACATAATGCAAATGAGCCCGAAATTAATAAATCACCAGAAGGTTTAATTTAAATAATTAAATAGGATACGTTGACCATATAGGGATGGCATTGGCTAAATATGAACAACTGAATCACTAACTCCATGTGCCACTACTAGGGACATAAATCATGCACACTAAACAAAATGATCAAGTGCAATTACATATAATAATATAGTTGAAGTGATAAATGCATTAAATAACCTAATTTAACCATTTATTTAATTGTATTGAAATAATCCATTTACATCACTCACTTTCGCATAAAACATCACAAAGCAAGATCATCTAGGGTTGCATCCATCAGGATGACTTACAAAAATCCATTGGGAGATGTAGTACATGACAACCTTAAATGGGTTAATTCATTGGTAATTTGAGACATAGTCTTCTTCATTTGACCAATCTCAAATGTGATGTTATTTTCTACTTCAATGGATGTTGTTGCCTTTTGCTCAAAGAAAGAAGCTTTTGGAGGTTCATATCCTATGCAAGTTATGGCTGAAACTAGTACAATTGGTGCCTATTGTAGTGGGACTAGATTTATTGGAATGAATTGACTAGGCATCACCAGTGCTTTAGTAGGATATGTTGGTATCATTGTAGTCATTTGAGCTAGAACCATCAATCCTCCTCCATTAGGATTGACTTTCTTGGTAAAGATAATTGCTTCATCGAAGACCTTTTGTAATGTGTCGATGTTTGCAACAAGTAGCCTTCATAGAAAGATAGCAGTGAGACAGTCCATATAATCAAGATAAATCTAGACCACAACTTCAACTGGTAATCTATTGTTTGAAAAGTAACCACAAAAGAGATATATTTTTGGTATTTTCTATTTTATGATGAATGCAATTTATCAATGCAACTATATGAATTCCTATTTTCACCAAGTGTTAGAAAAGAAAATAAAAAGGATAAGGTAACAAGAGATTAAAGAAAATAACTTGAAAGGGAAATTCCTAATGGACATAAACCATGGTAACAACACATCTACAAGTTAAATCATTGAAAATATTAGGTATAAAACCAATGAAAATAGGAGCAATGCTTCCTCAATTCCACTAATGTAATCGTCGATGGGAACTTAATAATAATCAAAAGATGTTTCACTTCTCATTAAATTCCAAGGCCATAGAAAGTGTGCTCATGTGAGACAAGAAGCTATGCAGGAAAAATAGATGATGTTTTATCCAACTTGGTACATCAACAAAATTCATTAACATAAGGCAAACACTAGAATTAAAAGGTCACACAATAATAACAATAGAATAAAACCACTGGCTCCATTATCACTCATGAACATGCATTCACAAAAATAATACACTCTAGAAAAAATAACTACACTCAGAATGAGAGCACTAATAACATATATTATTGCATCAAAATAATGTCCTAGAGTACATATTACATCCATGTATTTATAAGAAATCATCTCATCCCTTTGTGTTAGGAGAGAGAGTTCTTAAAATGTAACTCATGCTAAAAACTAATAAAACAAATCTAATCATATACAAATTGACTCTCTAAATGGTGCTAAGTAGGTCTCCACCCCTATTTATATCAATTAATGGGTGCATGAGCCTTTACATGACTTAAAACAATAAAAGGAGAAGTAGATAAGAAGAAATAAGTTGTAAGATGATATAGGTGTCTTTAGAAGCTCTAAAATGGAAGCTCAACCTTCTCTAAGCTTTTTTGGGAGTTTAACTATCATCACAATTCATTTATGGTGCATGGAATCCTCTAAATTAGAAGCTAATAGCTAACTATCGGCGCACTACTTCTTCTTCAAAAATGTTGGTGCACCTCTAAGATAACAGCAATTGCATGCCTTTATGAAAGGTTCCAAAAATCTAAAATTTTCTTAAGTGTTGACATTACATTTCCAGCATCTACGCTTTCTTTCCATTTATACCAAAATGATGTTTGGATGTTTTCTCTTGCATTTCTCTATTATCTTCATTAGTTGGGAAGCTTTTGGAAAATCCAAAGCTCCATATTTATCCTTTACTAATTGTTGATAGTTGTTGACTTCTATTCAGGTTGTCACAAAATCCTCAAGTTTAGTGTCCAACTCCAACAATACCTCTTCAGTCTTGAATGTTTGTCTAATATCTTCATCTGATGAAGCATCTCCAAAGTTTCCTCAAAATTGTTGGACTACTAATTGCACCATATTTAGCTTTTTCTTTTACACATCTTCTAAAATGACAAGACAAGTAGAGTTGTAATAGCTTTCTGCTTCCAAAATTTTCTCTTGAGTTTGGTCTCTTATTTTCTGAATATATGCATGTAGACCCTCCATCACTTTATTATTGGTAGATATCTTCTCTATCCATTCATCCAGCCTATCAAGCTCCTCAGCAGTGAATACTTCCATGAGTGTACAATACCTTTGGCCTTTTATTGATTGGAGTTCCTGTAGGTCTTTAGCCCATGTATGTACCTCATCCATCAATCCAAAATCCTAGTTCACTATGGATACTAGCTTATCCACACTCAACTGAATATGGTGCAACATGTTCAAGTTCCCTTGTATGATTTGTACACATTTCTTTTCAAAATTTTCATGCCATTGTTGACATGCCTCCATGACATAATGCAAGGTAGGAGAATAGCGAAATGAGATGTCCAAACTCCCATCAAATAATCCAATAGTAGAAACACAACAACAAGGAACAATAATGCAAGATGTGATACCAAATCATAACTCTTTGTTCATAAAAATAACTGATTACATGCAACGTGCCCAGCTGTAGGGCCTTCCGAGTTAGGGCCAAATACAAACAACAATTACAATATCAATTCCACAAGATCCAACTTACAATCTCAATCCCAGCTAGTCCAGATCCACAACTGGATAAGAATACCAAGAAGAATCCACACTTGTACCCTTAGGTCCACCAAGCGATCTTCTAGTTCTCAAGCTACAACTACTCGCTCTTCAAATTTTGCATATACCATTCATCCTCTTCTCCAAGGTGGATGATAAAAATTATCCTAAAGACTCCACAAAACCCCTTACTTATACCCAACTAAGCCACAAGCTAGCCCAGTTCATTACAAAATAAATTACAACTCATACATTAAATATATATTGAGCCACAAGTTGGGTAAAAAATAAATTAAATACCACAAAGTTGACTACAATATGAATTAAATACCCAAAGTTGGTTTACAAACAATTCAGCACCTATAGGAATCAAGATCAAGCTGAGCATCAAAAAGACCAAGCCAAGCATCAACAAATTCCCAAGCATTGTCAAGCTCCTAGTGCATGTCGAACACCACAGTATATGTTGAGCTCCTAGTGCATGCCAAGCACCATAGTGCATTTCAAGCTCCAAGTATCTTCTGAGCTCCCTTCAATGACTAAGAAAACTCAGGCAACACTTTTAATGAGCTCCCAAAGCAAACTGAGCTCCTAGTATCTATCAAGTGCCCCAAGCTTTGTCAAACGCCTTCATTAACTAAGTCACTTAGTTAACACAATAACCAAGCCAAATTAGTATCAACCAAGTTATGCTTCCTTCTATGACCAAGTCCATAACTCCAAGCTAAAATCCCTCCAATCATGCAGGATTGCAAGCAACCCCAGGATGCTCCTACATTAGACACCCCAGGTTCGAAAAGATGTTCTAAGTAGCTGAAATAACATCTTCTGGGATTCAACACATAAATCCCAAATTGGTTCTTCACATACATATCCTTCATGTCTTCAAATTTTACACTCTTTTGTTTGTTCTTCTTTTGCTTCTTCATATCCATCCTTGGTGTGTGACAAGTCTACTTTCCATACTAATCTCTAACCTTCTCTGAATCTACCAACTCAACTTGGCTACCAATACTTAGGTTTCTTATACCAACCTCATCATTCTGCAAAGGAATTAGGGAATACTTCCTACCACCTTTCTCAATACTAAACACATTCTTGACACAATCATGCATAACCCTACAATCATATTGCCAAGGTCTACTAACAAACATATAACAATTGTTCATGTCCACAATATCACAAAACACTTGATATTTATACTACCCAATCTAGAAATCAACAAGGCGCTACTCCCTCATGTCCAAAGCATGCTCACCTTACAACTAGCCAATCCTATAAGGATAAGGATGTCTCACTCATATCAAACCAAGTTTCTAAACCATCTCCTCAGCAACAAGGTTATCAATACTACCACCATCCACAATCACCTTGTAGACTTTACCACTAGACTTACAACAAGTCCTAAACAAATTAATCTAGTGTCCTCTGACCAACTAGTACTCATCGAGCTAGAAAAGTCTCTCCTTTCTCAGGTTGACTATCTTGGACTACAACCTTATTCACAACAACAATTTTCCTACCATGAGGACATTCAAAATATCAATGCCCCTCTTCACCACATTTGAAACAATTACCACTAAACCCACCTCCACCTATCCTTCTCTTCTAATCAACAAGTATGGGTTCACCTTCAACACTTATTTTAACCTTTTCCAAGTTATCCTGCTTGTCCTTCCCTCTAGCATTACCTTGACTTTTCCTCTTCAACTTATCTTTTTCTTTCAAAGCATACTGATAAGCATCCTCAACTAATGAAATATTTAGCATACCAACCTCATCCTAAATATTAAATCTCAAACCATTAATGTATTGAGCTACCTTCTCCTTTGACAATTCTCTATGCCTAAAATGAATAGTCAACTTGTAGAACTCCTTGATATAATCCTTCATAGTCATATCTTTCTACTTCAAATTCTGCAACCTTTTAAACAACTCAAGTTCATAATCTGCAGGAGTGAACTTAGCCTTAAATTTAGTCATCATCAATCTCCATCTAGTGATCTTCATTTCACCTTCTTCTTCTTCTTTGTCTGTTTGTAGTTCTTTCCACCAAAGAGTGGCATGTCCTTTTAGCTTGGTTTGTGTTAGCCTCACTCTGACTAGATCTTCAATATCCTCAAGCTCAAAGTAGTCTTCCAATTCACTAATCCAATCAATCAAGTCTTAGGGAGTCAAAGTACCTAATAAATTAGAAACCTCCATCTTATGCTTTAGCTTCAACTAAGATCTAGGTCTGGCAAACTGACCAACCCTAGTTCAAATAGGTCTCTCCACATGATCACTTCTATCTTGACCACTAGATCTAGTAAATTCAAAGTCTTCAACAAATTCCTCATAGCCATCATCAGTACCTGCATGCCTAGGTACACCACCTAAAACACTCATAATTTTAGAAATCATGTTACTCTTCATCAATGCAATCTCAGATCTAAATTCTTCTCTAATTTTCTCTGAGATCCTTTCCTCCATAGTATCACTAAGATCATCAATTACTGTAGGGTCCAATCTTCTTGGAGGCATCTTCCAAAATTTTCACAAACCCAAAGTAATAGATCCACCAATCTAGAAGATCAATCAACTCCATGAGATCCTAGTGTAAATTGCCTCAATTATTACGCTCAGTTCACATACTCAAGAACAACCTTCACTCTGATACCACTTGACATAGTGCAAGGTAAGAGAATCCCCAAAGGAGATGTCTAAACCCCCAAAAAATAATCCCACAATGGAAACACAACAACAAGCAATAATAATGCAAGATCGGATACCAAATCACAACTCTTTATTCATAAAAAATAATTAATTACATGCAATGTTCCTAGTTGTAAGGTCTTTTGGGTTATGGTCAATACAAACAACAATTGCAATATCATATCTGCAAGATCCCACAAGATCCAACTTAAAATATCAATCCCAACTAGTCTAGATCCAAAACTAGATAAGAATACCAAGAAGAATCCACACTTGGAACCTCAGGTCCACCAAGTAATCTTCTAGATCTCAAGCCACAACTACTATCTCTTCAAAGTTTTCATCTACCCTTCATCCTCTTCTCCAAGTTGGATGATAAAGAATTATACTAAAGACTCCACAAAACCCCCTACTTATACCCAAGTAAGACATAAGTTAGCCAATTCATTACAAAATAAACAGAAATTAAATACCCAAAGTTGGCTACAAAATAAATTAAATACCCCAAAGTCAACTACAACATGAATTAAAAACCCAAAGTTGGCTCACAAACAACTCGACACCTATAGGAACCAAGACCAAGTCGAGCATCAGAAAGACCAAGTTGAGCGTCAAAAAGACCAAGTTGAGCGTCAAAAAGACCAAGTTGAGCATCAAAAAATTTCTAAGCATTGTCGAGCTCCCAATGCATGTCAAGCATCATTGTGTATGTTGAGCTCCAAGTATCTCCTAAGCTCCCTTCAATAACCGAGTAGACTTGGGAAACACTACTGATGAGCTCCTAGAGCAAACTAAGCTCCTAGTATATGTTGAGTGCCCCAAGCTTTGTTGAACATCTTCATTAACTGGGTCACTTCGTTAACCCAATAACCAAACTAACTCACTATCAACTGAGTTACATTTCCTTCTTTGACCAAGTCTACAACTCCAAGCCAAAATCCCTCCAATCATGTAGGATTGTAAGCAAGCCCAAGATGCTCCTACGTCAATCCAAAAATGGATCTAAATGTACATTTCCCTTTTCTTTCCTCTCTAATGTTGTAGCAAGAGTGATCTCTAGATTATCTAGGTCTATATGACCTACAACTCCATGCAAATATCCTCTTAAAATATCATTCTATTTTGGCAGTGCAATCAACTTGGACTCATCTTGGTCCATATGTCTAAACACCTCTTTCATCCCTGTGGTGATCATCACTTTAGTAGTATCTATTATGGATCTACCCAAAATGACCTTCTTTATTTGATAGTCCTTAGGAGTTAGTTATTTTGTGTCAGCATGTGGAGGAGGAATAACTATGTGCAATGTTGAAACCTAAATAGGTTCTTTCAAAGCAGATAGAGGTGTCACAGTTTAACTTCTTCTTCTCTCCTCTTTTGTTGCCCATGTTGAGTGAGTCCTTTGACTCAAGGGGACATATTCAATCTACTCCCCTTCTTCTTCTTCTTCTATGTTAGCTTCTAGGATTGTTTCAGGGACTTGTGGGGGTGGAGTATTCTTCTTTAGTCTTCTACTTTGTGTTCCCACAAAAGTCGATTCAATCCTTGCCCTTTTTGGAGCTAAGGGGGATGCTTCTTCCTCTTATGTAGCTGATGGTGGCACCCTTTGTTCTTATAGTTTCCCTTATTCTATCTATCTATTTTGCATATGTTCTTTGTGTGGAGGCACTTGTGGCTCTTGGCTGGGCTCTTGTTAGATCTCTTAAGCATCAAGCTCAGCTTGTGGCTCTTATTTCATTTGAGCTGCTTGGGATGTTTTTGTTGCAAGCATGAATTTTGATGATATTCTTATGGGGGAGTATTGTAGATATGTAACTATAATGATATGTTACATTCATGACTAAGTTTTTCATTGATGTCAACATAACAATTTTTTATGGTATATGACAAAAGAACAACGGAAAGATCAAGTTGGTACAAATGGCTAGTTGAGTATTCTAACTATCTAAGGTTATGGGAGATACTTCTCAATATCTAGTATATGAAGTTAATTGTGGAAGAAGAAATGATAAGTCTAGAAGAAGTTATGTAAGTTTTGGTGATGTATGATCTAAAATAGAGTTTATAGAGGCATATTCTAGTAAACTTGTTATATCTCTTAGCAGAGTTGTTATTCTAAGAATCAAAGTTGAGGACATGAAGAATACATGTTGAGGATGATGTGGCTAAATTCGCTCATCATAATTTTTCATGTACAAAAGGATGTTCAAGTTGCAAGGTGAAAGATTTATGTTATCACTAAGTGTAACATGTTCTTAATGTGCACCTATAATAATTAATTGAGAAAGTCTAATAGTTGACTCAAGGAATTTTTTTGAGGACTTGGTATAAAGGAAGGACATTTTTCTTTATCAAGTATGATATGAATTATATTTATGTGAAGATATTATAAGCAAAGAGAGAGCAAAATGCAAAGTTGAGCAGAGCAGTGCGTAAGTGAAAGAAACTCCATTGCCAAGATTTTGTTGAGTGATATGAGGTTTGATATTTGATTCCAAAGTTCATGACCTAGTCCACAAGGTCTAAAAATGATTGGTTCAGTTAAAAAAACAAAGGAAAGAAGAACATAATAGTAAATTACATGTTTGAGTAGTGAGCTCTTCTTGTAGTTGAAATTGCATGCTTGGGCAGTGGGCTCATCTTGCATACATTATACCACAACTCCTAATAGGGTTGGAATCTTCTAATAGGGATTCAAAGCCTCTTAATAGGGACTCTATGTACTAAATGTTGTAATAGACTCCTAACAAGGTCCATCCTCTAACAAGGAATATTTATATTAGTACATCATCTTGTGAGCATCATTCCCACTGGGGTTTTCCCTTTGATTGAGGGTTTCCCTAGTCAACATATCTAGTGTAATTATCTATGTGCATTTTATTATGGTTGTTTACTTTGGTTGAATGGTTGAGTTTTCTTAAAGAAGATAAATGTTTTAATTATCAGATAACTTATTCACCTCCACCCCCCCCCCCCCCCCCCCCTCTTAGTTATCTTGGTGGACTATTGTTTCTAACAATTTTTATCAGAGCATCAGGTCCTTAATAATAAAGTTTAACAACTTTGGGAGATCCATGGAGAATATGTTTGAGAAAGATTGTCCTACATCTGACAGAGGAAATTTTGACACTCGAATGATGGAAATTCTTGATGAGTTATTAGATTTGTGTAACGAGAAGAATATTGAGTTTTCAAATCTATAATCTTTTTTATGTATACAATGGAATAGTAGTACTCTTAGAATCTAAAAAGATTAATAACCCAGAAAACTAGTGCAAAGAATAAATTTATAAACTATGAATGCAAATGATACAAAATCAAAATAGCAACATAGAGTTAGTCTCCAAGAGAGTAATGCAAATGCTAGAAGCAAAATAGCATTAAGAGGATGCAAAAACAAGAGATGCAAATACAAGCCAGGTAGCATGCTTATATAGGCTAGGAAGAGGGAGGAGGTGGCAACACCAACCAATGAGGAGCAACCATCTATCGAACTAAAGATAGAAAAGTATCTTCCCAAGATAGCTAATGGATGCTCACATGTAGGAAGGTGACACCTCACAACCATTCACCTAATAAGACATGCTTTATTAACCTAAGTGAGATTATTAAAAGTGTAGGAAAAACCTAGCAATATAGGAAAACTAAACAACTACACTAACACCCCCCCATAAGCAAAGCTTAGGTGGATGTAGAAATGGGTCCTAGCAAGTCAAGCCTGATGAGGTACCCATGTAAATAAGATTTCCCAAAAGAGAGAGAAAAGAGACTCCCCCCCCCCCCCCCCCCCCAAAAAAAAAAAAAAATCAAGACTTCGAGTGAGAGAAAGAGGCCCCCTCAAAAGATGAAGCATCCTGCACCCCCAACCAAATCTTGCAAATGAAGGAACTTGCTCTCAGTGAAGGGTATGGTGAAGATATCAGCAACTTGCTCGGAAGTCAGACAATAGTGAAGGTCAATCACATGACCATGGATGAGCTCCCAGATGTAGTGCATGTGGACCTCTATGTGTTTGGTCCGCTGATGATGAACCAGATTTTGTGAGATCTAAATGGCACTCTAGTTGTCACAAAATATGACTGATGGCCATCTAACCTAGATACCAAACTTAGTGACAAAATGTTGAAGCCAAATGGCCTTAGTGGCGGCATGTATAGCCCCCTGATACTCAGCCTCAGTAGAAGATAGAGCAATAGCAGACTGCTTTTTGCTCGACCAACAAACAGGACCTGACCCAAGTGACAAGCTATACCCTAAAGTAGACTTTTGATCCTCAGAATCACCTGCCCAATCTAAATCTGTGTAGCCCACCAAATCAAGCTCAATACCTACAGCGTAGTGAATCCCACAACTATGAGAACCTTGAATGTAGTGAAAGATCCACTTGGCTACTTTCTAGTGCAGCTCATGGGGCTCCTACATGAATTAAGAGACCATGCCTATAGCATACGAGATGTTAGGTCTCATATGAGTCAGATAAATGAGACTCCCAAAAAGTTGGCAGTACAAAGTGCCATCAACAAGTGGAGAAGAACATTGAGCCTCAAGTTTGACTCCAAAAAGGAAGGGAGTCAAAGCAGGCTTATAGTCAGCCATATGAAACCTTGAGAGTAAATCTAGAGCATACTTGGACTGTGTGATGGTGATCCCAGAAGGAGACTAAAGGATCTCAATCCCAAGAAAGTAATGCAACAAGCCCAAGTCATTCATCAAAAAATTATCCTGAAGGGACACTTTGATAGCCTTAATGGTGGGTGAAGAACTTCCTGTGATTAGGAAGTCATCAACATACAAAACCAAAAATAGAAGTGAATCACCCTATTGCAAAATGTAGACATTAGGATCAGAATGGCACTGAGTGAACCCAACTGATAGAAGAAAGGAGTCCATCTTGGCATACTAGGCTCGAGGAGCCTATTTGAGGCCATAGGGAGACTTCCGAAGATGGCACACAAGTGAAGAATCTTGACGGAAGCCCCGTGGCTGCTCCATGTAGATCTCCTCATGAAGGTCGCCATGAAGAAAAGCACTCTTCACATCCATCTGATGTACTTCCCAATGATTAGCTACAACAATGGCAAGAACAATTTGAATGGAATTCATTGAGGCAACTGGTGCAAAAATCTTAGAGTAGTCAATCCCAGGAACTTGGGAGAATCCTTTGGCGACCAAGCGAGCTTTGTGTTTTTCAAATGACCCATCTGCTACAAATTTTGTCTGATAGATCCACTTACATTGAACAAGTTTTCTTCCTTTAGGAAGAGGGACAAGATCCCAAGTGTGGTTCCTCATCAAGGAACTATACTCTTCCTGCATAGTTGTATCCCACTTAGGAATACCAAAAGCCTCATGAAAGGACTGTGGATCTGAGGCAGTAGTAATGAAGACATGTGGAGCATCTTGGAATTGTGAACGAGTTCACCTGGTGTCTGATGGATCCCCAACCCAATCACCTACAGACTGCAAGGTCTGTCTAGCCCAAAGTGGACAACAAGATGGAGAATCTGAAGGGGAATCATTACCTCTAAATGATGACTAGGAGAGGAAGGAGGTGAGTTCTCTGAATCACTTTTTACATTAGAAGTAGAGGTAGAAGACTGTTCAGGTGAATTTGACTCATCAGAAGATTTTTCATGTATTCCAAGTGACTCTAATGTCAAGGTAGAAGGAGTTGGAGAAGTGATAGAAAGTGAGCTTGAAGATCCCTCCTCAAACTGAACACTCCTCTCAATGAATAACTCATGTGTAGTAGGGTGGAGCAACCGATAACCCTTCACACCATCAGGATAACCTACAAATATTCAAGGTCTGCTTTGTGGATCCAAGGCCTTACGTTTCTCTATAGGAATGTGGGCCCATGCAAGGGAGCCAAAAACTCAAAAGTGCTTAACTGATGGTTTTCGACCACTCCAAGCTTCAAAAGGAGTAAATCCCTTCAAGGCTCGGTGAGGAACACAATTCTGGATATAACAAGCACATTTAATGGCTTTTGCCCAATACTGTGGTTCAAGAGATCTAGAGTGAATCATATAGTTTTCCATTTCCTTCAAGGATCTATTCTTTCATTCTGCAACACCTCTGAATGTTGTAAATCAATCCCCTCTGAAGTGCAAACTCTTTCAAACCGATGGTTGACATACTCACCACCATTTTCTGTGTGCAAAACCTTGATGGCTTTCCTAGATTGCTTTTCTAAAAAAAAATTGAAGTCTTGAAAATGATCAAATACCTTTGACTTCTATTTGAGAAAGTACACCCATGTATATCAAGAAAGGTCATCAATGAATGTGAGGACATATCGGGCCTTGCTGAAAGAAGGATGTTGAAATGGACTAGCCAAATCACTATGAACTAACTCTAGTATCTGTGAAGCTCTCCATGCCTTAATTTTGTCAAACTTTTCCTTAGGATGCTTACCAAGAATGCAACCTTGGCAAAAACCTCCTGAGAACTAAATTGAAGGCAACCCTGTGACCATGCTCTGTCGATTGAGCTGATGCAAATAGCGAAAGTTAAGATGGCCAAACTACTCATGCCATAATTTACTCACATCATTAGAGTGAGTGATCAAAACAGATGAAGGAGGATCAGGAACAAAGTGAGAAAATAGATAGAGTCGTGATTGATGATCTGCTCTCCCAATTGCAACTACAGAATCATTATGCAACTCATGTATCTCCATTGAATCAGGAGTGAACTCAACCTGCTTGCCTGAAATTGTGTGAGTGATCTGGTATATTGATAGGAGATTAGTTGATAATTAGGGTACACAAAGAACATCATGGAATGTGTCATCCCCCACATCAATAGACCCTCTCCCACACACCTCAATAGGAGTGTCATCACCCATCAAAATAGAAGGCATAGTACATGGCTCCAAGGATGCAAGTTCTTCCTTAGATGAAGCCATGTGGTGTGAAGCACCCGAATCAAGAACCCAAGTGGATGGTGAGGAAGCAACTGCAACAAGAGCCTTTCCCTTTCCCTTCCCTTTGTTGTTTTCTTTTGCCTTGTTAGACCTTTCATTAAGAATTTTTTTGATAGACTCAAGAACACTAATATTATTCTTCTCAAGAATGTATGTCAAGTGACCAATTTGTTTCTTCAAACATTTATGTTCATCATGACCGGGTCTTTTACAATAGGCACATTTAGTTTTTTCTTTCTTAGGCTTATTGCCCTTAGAGGATGAGGTATCAATAGTTGCTTTTGAAGCAATTGGTATCTAAACCTTCTTTTCCTCACTATTATTTTGTTTCTCATCCTTACTATTGTTGTTACTACTTTGTCCTTTTTGTTCTTTTGTGCCTTGGTTGGTAGCTAAGGCATGTGACTTAGAGGACTTAAGAGTGCCCATCTAGATTAGCTTGTCCTATTCTCAAGTGAGATTGACAACAAAATCATCTAGAGATGGCATGGTGAATTGAGTACCAAGTACACACTTAGTAGCATAGAAGGTAGAGACAAACACAAAATATTCTGAACTTAGCTTAGAGAGAATACTAAGAATTAGTTGTTCATCTTTCTTTTCAATTCCACATTGTTTTAACTGTAGCCTTAGTGATTTCAATTTGGTGAAGAAATCTTGGATTGTGTTGAAATTGCCTGGACTTAAACTAATTAATTCATTTTCCAACATATGACCCCTCATTGAATCTTGTGTGCCAAATAGTGTTTCTAGCTTTGTCCATATTTCATTTGGTGTATCCAAAGACTCAATGTGAAATAGCAAGTCAGGAGAAACAGACAAACACAATGTTCCATATACCTCATCACATTTGTTAAACCACTTAGGCTTATCTTCATCATTATCAGGTTTAGTTTCAAGTCCCATACTTATCCTATTTAATCCAGCTTTCCTTAAGTGAATTGTCATGCGTGATTTCCACTCAAAGTAATTGTATGGAGTTAGGATGGGCATATTTGTTTGATCCATGATGAATAAATGCTAAAAAGAAGAGAACCCAGCCACAACAATGCCCCCCCCCCACCCACTCACTTTTCTCAATCAAAGAACCCCCCCCAAAAGAAATATGATTTGGCACTTTATTTTAGTGCATTTACAACTACCACTAGAAAGAAATACTTAGTGGTTTTGATTTCAATGCATTACAAACCCTCATGAAGAGCATATGTTGAAAGAGAATTTTAAGCACAATAATCAAGGAAACAAATAGCACCACTATGATCTACTCAAAAAATCATGCACTTTCAAAAAAAGAATCGCCTCGATATAAGGTTGTATGAGAAAGTTATGATTCTATGAAGTTTCTAAAATGAGAACTATGCACAGTTATGACCAAGAATCTGCAATTTCTAAAAAAATTATACATGAAAATCGAAAAACAACTCCACTAGTGGATAGAGCACAAAAAAATAGCCAAGGTCATAATAAGAATCATTGAAATCGGAGTCTGTATGAGCAAGAACGAGGCATTTGAAAACTGCATTCAAATCTACAACTGCCAACGGAGAGAGGTACGACTGTATCTTTCCGTGCTCAATTCTGCAAAATATGTAGATTGCATGCAAAAACTAAAAGATACCCAAATGGATTTTTGGGGCTGCAAATAAAACACAGAAAGCATTTTTCTTGCTAATGTACAGAAGATGTAGTTGTAGTATAAATTAGACACCTTGAACAATAAAAAATGGCTCCAAAAACCAAAAAATGACCCTAGCAACCAAAAAATGACATGCAAATGTTGAATTAGCTTCCTAAGTCCATAAATGGCATGTTGGAACTTGCAATACTGATTGAAAACTTCAAATATACATGTTGGTTGTCAGATTTGAGATTGAAACCCCAGAAATGAAAAACATTTTTGTCAAAACTTTCCTAATTCTCAAGATCATCCAAAGATGCAAGAGAAGAGCATACTTCATTTTTCAAAAAACTACAATAAGATTTATTAGCGCCCCCCCTCGGAATCTCTCAAATAAGGAAACTAAAATCTACTCTTGCACATAGAAAAACTTTGATACCATGTTAGAATCTAAAAAGATTAATAACCTAGAAAACTAGTGCAAAGAATAAATTTCTAAACTATGAATGCAAATGATACAAAATCAAAATAGCAACACAGAGTTAGTCTCCAAGAGAGTAATGCAAATGCTAGAAGCAAAATAGCATTAAGAGGATGCAAAAACAAGAGATGCAAATACAAGTCAGGTAGCATGCTTATATAGGCTAGGAAGAGGGAGGAGGTGGCAACACCAACCAATGAGGAGTAACCATCTATTGGGCTAAAGATAGCAAAGTATCTTCCCAAGATAGCTAATGGATGCTCACATGTAGGAAGGTGACACCTCACAACCATTCACCTAATAAGACATGTTTTATTAACCTAAGCGAGATTATTAAAAGTGTAAGAAAAACCGAGCAATATAGGAAAAATAAAAAAGTACACTAACAAGTACAAGCAAAGATAGATCCAGATTAGAAGACATAAAAAAAAAGGAAGGTATTAATCTACTTACAAAGAGAGAGCCAGAAGGTATGAAAATTTTTGTTTGTTGGACATGTAAACAGTTTGGTTGTTTTTTGAGTAGATGTCCTAAGATATTGAGAAAAGCTAGAAAGAACCTACTCTCTGATAAAGTTGAAGAATATAGAGCAAGTATGGAAATATCCTTGAAAGACTGTGTTAATGAGTCTAAATTGATTAATGAAAAGCAAGTATCAGAAGAAACAACTTTGGTGACTATTATAGAAAGTGCAAATGTGAGAATTGATGAAAAATTTAGAATATAAGAGAGAATAGTTTATTACAATTCAGATGATGATGTTGTTACTAAGTTGAGGAATGATGAGTTATTTCTAGAGACTAATGATGATTTTCATAATTAAGGAGAGCCAAGGCAAAGCTCAAAACCTTTAGTAAAACCAAGTGTTGAGATAACAACTCCTACTTCAAGAAAGAATATGACAAAGAATCACCCATCTGAGTAGATCATTGGAAGCAAAGACAAAGGTGTGATGACAAGAAGCAAAGTAAATGAAGAACTATGCTTGATATCTCAAGTTGAGCCTAAGAATGCAGATGAAGCATATAAAGTGTTGGATAAAATTGATTAATTGTGTATTGTTTTTGATGTTATACAATTGTCATATCATTATTAGTTAGTGCATGTCGACCTCACTCAGGTAGTGAAGACAATTTTCTATGTCTACCAAGTGTTCCTATGTTTGGCTAGATCAGAAGGCAATTTCTATTGAGTTCACCAGTGTGTCAAAGTAAATTTTATAGAAGATGAGTGTTAATTGCGCTCACTCAATTAATGAAGGAAATGTTGGATGGAACTAGTGTTAATCAAGCTCACTTAGTTACTAAAGGATCTTCGCAAATATGCAGTGTTAACCAAGTTCACTTGGTTAACACAGGAAAATTGTTTCTAAGTTAGTGTCTACCAATCAGGTTTGACTACCAAAGGATTTTTTATTTTGGCATATTGAATTTAATTGATTTATCTATTGGTTCTAGCTGACTAAGGTGATGAATATTAATTATTCTAAGTTGTATATGAGCTGACTTGACAATATGAATGATATAAGTATAAGGTCAAGTTGAGAATTTGAAAGTGTGTAAGAATGTGAATGCATGGAAGATTTTGAAGATCTAATGATGCAATAAGGAAGCTCGGAAGGATAAGCAGAATATCCTTGTGGAGCTGAAAATATATATTTGATTAGGAAGGATCAAGTACAAGCCATAATAGAGATCTGTAATCAGAAATTCAGTTGCATCAGAAATCAAGTCATCTCATTGTTACTCTCTAACCATTGTAGCAATGATCTAAATCTCTTAACAAAGTTGGCTTAACAGCTATTTGTAAAACCTCTAACAAGGTGGCAGTTCTATTGAATTGTCTAAAGACCTCTAACAAGGCCACTCCTAATAAGGTGATTAAATCCTTTAACAAGGTCATACCTAACAGTGTGTTTTGTAACCTTTAACAAGGTTGGCTCCTAATAGGGCTCACTTTAGAAGACTGAAAATAGGAACTAGTTGCAATTGGTGGTTTTTTCCAAATTGGGTTTCCACGTTAAATCCTAGTGTCAAATGCGTTCATGCTATTTTCTTTTATGTATTTGCAACTAAGTTAAAGTAATGATAATTACTAATAACATCCTAAAATTTGCATGTTAAGTACTTACTGAGCATATTCAGTATTTATTGAGTTACAACATTTTATGTGTGTTTGCCAAGCATCAACAGTATTCAGTTTTCAAAGTTTATTTTATACTGATATCTAAAGGGATCTAGGAAATATTTTTGTGTTAACTAATTCACCCCTCCCCTCTCATTTACTCCTCTTATATTTCCAAAAATAAAGATGATTATTGGAAACAAGCCATGAAAGACGAATTGGATCAGATAGTAAAGAATGAGACATGGGAATTGGTCCCCAAACCAATAGACAAGAATGCGATAGGAACTAAATGGGTATTCAAAAATAAAATGAATGAACAAGGCAAAGTTGTAAGAAAAAAAGTGAGATTAGTATGTAAAGGTTACTCACAGCAAGAAGGGATAGATTATGAGGAGACTTATGCTCCAATGGCTAGAATAGAAGCAACAAGATTATTCTTAGCCTATGCAACACAGAAGAAATTCAAAGTATATCAGATAGATGTCAAGTCAGCATTGTTGAATGGAGAACTTGAAGAAGAAGTATACATTGAGCAGCCTGAAGGATGTCCTTTGACAGATGACAAGGACATATTATGCAGACTAAGGAAAGCATTGTATGGATTGAAGCAAGCACCCACAACCTGGTATGTAAGGTTGGACAAACATTTGACAAAACTTGGATATAGTAAAGGTATGGCAGATAGTAATCTGTATTGGAAAAAAATTGATGATGGTTTGATGAGTTTGGTAATATTTGTTGATGATATCATATTTGGAGGAAATGATGAAGAAAGTGAAAAGTTTGTTGAGGAGATAAAGAATTAATTTGAAATGAGTATGATAGGAGAGATGAAATATTTCCTAGGATTGCAAATTGTACAAAATAAAGAAGGAATCTTTATTTCTTAGACTAAGTACTTGAAGGATTTATTAAAAAGGTTTGGTTTGGAAACATGCAAACCCATTGAAACACCTATGGTAACTAGACACAAGTTATCTACAAAGGATGAGACACCTATTATTGAGCAGATAAAATACAACTATATGATTAGAGGATTGCAATATCTGACTCACACAAGGCCAAATATAACAAATGTAGTTGGAATTGTTGCAATATTTCAAGTTGATCCCAAAGAATCACATTATGCAGTAGTCAAAAGGATATTTAGATATCTAAAAGTAACATCTAAATTTGAATTGTGGTATGATAGATCTAATGATTTCACTCTAAGTGCTTATACTGATGCAGATTGAGTAGGTAGTATGGATGATAGAAAAAGCACTAGTGGTGGAGCCTTTTTTCTTGGAGGAAGATTGGTTTCTTAGTTAAGCAAGAAGTAGGATTGTACACCAAAAAGTACATAAAATTATGTTGTAGCAACAAATAATTATAATCAAGTCATTTGGATGAAGCGAATGCTAAAGGATATAAGGATAGAAATCAATGAACCTATTGTCATACATTGTGACAACACAAGCATAGTAAATATGTCTAAGAATCTAGTGTTGCATTCTAAGACCAAGCACATTTCTATTAAGTATCATATGTTGAGAGAGAAAGTTGTAGAAAAGAAAATTAGATTGGAGTAAGTGAGCACTAAAGAGTAGATTGTAGATATATTCACTAAGCCTCTTCCCAAAGAGACTTTTGAGTATTCGCAAGGAATGCTTGGGGTTATGCCCCTTCCTACATCAGAGTAGAAGATGCAAAAGTGCATCAGTCTAGTGTAGCAAAGCACCATTTTTCTAGACTGAATGTTGATGCTTCCTATATGGGGGAGTATCTTTGATGGATAGAGTCATCTAGGACTCTTGTTGGATGTTGTTTTGAATAGTGTCTTTTGACATTTGAGCTAAGTAAGAATAAGTTGTTGCAAAGTTTGATGCAGTAAAGTTGGTTGTTGAAACCTTTGAAATTGATGTCAATGGGGGAGAAGTTTGGCATGAAAAATGGCCAATAGTATGTTCGGCATAAGCATAGCATGGAATGACCATTTGACAAAAAGTACATTGAAGTATATCAATGGGGGAGAACGATTGATGAAGAGGTCTTTGAAAAGTAAGTTGAACAGTGTTTTGTTGGTATTCTTGGAACTAGATGTTTTTCATCTATGTTTCCATCAATACCAAAGGGGGAGATTGTTTCAAGGATGAATGTTGATGATATTCCTATGGGGGAGTATTGTAGATATGTTACTATGATGATATGTTACATTCATGATTGAGTTTGTCATTGATGTCAACATAGTAGTTTTATGTGGTATCTAACAAAAGAACAATGGAAAGATCAAGTCGGTATGGATGGCTAGTTGAGTATTCTAACTATCCAAGGTTGTGGGAGATACTTCTGAGTATCTAGTATATGTAGTTAACGTCGGAAGAAGAAATGATAAGTCTAGAAGAAGTTATGTAAGTTTTGGTGATTTATATTCTGAGATAGAGTTTATAAAGGCATATTCTGGTAAACTTGTTATATCTCTTAGTAGAGTTTTTATTTTGAGAATCAAGGTTGAAGACATGAAGAAGACATGTTGAGCATGATGTGGCTAAGTTTTTTCATCATAATTTTGCATATATGAAAAGATATTCAAGTTGCAAGGTGAAAGATTTATGTTATCGCTAAGTGTAACATGTTCTTAATGTGGTCTTATAATAATTAATTGAGAAGGTCTAATAGCCGACTCAAGGAATTGTTTTGAGGACTTGGTGTAAAGGAAGGACATTTTTCTTTATCAAGTATGATAGGAATTATATTGATGTGAAGAGATTGTAAGTAGAGAGAGAGCAGAATGCAAAGTTGAGTAGAGTAGTGCAGAAGTGAAGGAAACTTCATTGCCAAGGTTTTGCTGAGTGATCCAAGTTTTGATATTTCGATCTAAGGTTTGTGACCTAGTCTATAAAGTCTGACAGTGATTGGTTTAGTTGAAAAAACAAATGAAAGAAGTAGTAAATTACATGTTTAAGCAATGAGCTCATCTTGTAGTTGAAATTGCATGTTTGGGCAATGGGCTCATCTTGCATACATTGTACCACAACTCCTAACAGGGTTAGAATCTCGTAATAGGGATTGAAAGTCTCCTAACATGGACTCTATGTACTAAATGTTATAATAGACTCCTAACAGTACCCATCCTCTAACAAGTAATATTTATATTAGTACATCATCTTGTGGGCATCATTCCCATCGGGGTTTTCCCTCTGATCAAGGGTTTCCCTAGTCAACATATCTGGTGTAATTGTCTATGTGCATTTTATTATGGTTGTTGTTTACTTTGGTTGAATGGTTAAGTATGCTTAAAGAAAATAAATGTTTTAATTGTCAAATAATTGATTCACCCCCCCAGTTATCTTGGTGGACTATTGTTTCTAATAGTTTTCTCCGTTTCCTTTGCAGGCACTCTCTTCCTTTTGTTCTTTCTCTTATCCACCCTAAATAATTCAACCTCCCTCTCATGTTGATGCACCATTTCTAGCCTCACTGGAGATTGAGCTAGGAAGGTTAGCACTATGACTTTTGCACCTTTATCCTTAATAGGATGTGTTTTGGCTTTAAGAGGAATAGCCCAAGGAACTAGATCAAGTTTGAAAGTTTTCTTGAACTAGCCCTTTGTTAATTGGACTATATGGCAGACTTTATGATTGATATCTACATTCTCATCTCTTCCAATTTCTACATTCATTATCATCTTATCATAGATTTTATCCCTATTATATAATGGATCCAAGATGTCTTCAGTATCCTTTTTGAAAGCCTTAAAGGGGATCTTCATTTTGAGCACTTTCTCTGCCAAATATAGAGTCATCCTACAATAATCCCTTATTTAGATATCATAATTATCTACTACATTCATCTAATGCATCTTTGTGTACAAACTATTTCCCTGCCAGATGTTACACCATCCCTATTTTATTGAAGTAAGGGTGAGGGGAGTTCTACTCTTCCAAGGGATATCAATCTCATTCTGAATCAAAGGCCAATATATCCCACATTTTTTTTGACCTCGAAAGAATTGACCGTGATAGGCCATACCCATGTCTTTTTGTGTTATTTTCTCACTCTGTCATATACATACGTGAGTTATTGGGAATTCTCTAGCAAAATGAACCTATCTGATGGATATCTTAGGAGCTCCTTAGGGTTTTCCAATTACCCTTAGGTAGGTGAACGTTTTGAATTGGATGTAGTATGTGCCAATCTCTATTATCCTGACCACTACTTCCATTAATATCCTTTTAGCATAATGACCTTCAATGAATCAAATGATCACAAATATGAATTTTTCATTCATCACCTTATATTCTATGCTCTGCTCTAAGAGTTTCTTCTTCACCAGTTGAGAGTACACCACATAAGGCTAGGCATTAACATCTTGCATGCTTCCCTTCTTATAAAGTCTTGGGTAGTTTGTAGTTCTAGCTGCAAGTAAGTACACCAAATATGATGTCATGTAGAATCTTACATCGACTTTGATGGCTACCAATTTCATATCTAAGTTATCATTTAGAATAGTGGCCCAGTCTATTAGCATCTTTGTCATCCTGATGGTTTCTATGAAGTGGACCATCCATGTTTGAAGGTGTCCTATTGTTGTTAGTCCCATGATTCTAATCAAAAGCAAAATGGTGTATCCAACATCATATTTCATATAACCCTGGGTCATGTCTACTTTGTCAAATCTAAGGCCCATTGGTGTTCTATCCATTAGGAAGGATGATTGAATTATCTCTCTAGCTTCTTTCTTGTTCTTCTAGTACCATCTCTCAGCTCCATCATAAGAAATCTGCAAATATTGATCTTTCCTAGTGCGATGAAATACTTTCTTAATATTTTGAGGTCAGAGGTTGAGGACTATTTCTCCTGTGACACTCTTAATGACCTTTTCTTTTAGCACATAGTTGTCTGCAAAAGTCATTATCAGTTCTGAAGACTAAATAGATGTAGGATGTGATCTTGTGTGTACAAGACCATATCTAATCAAAGATGACACCATCGCAAATCATTCTTTCGGTTTGTTGCAAATGGTAAGGAATGAGTTCCAGTCTATATGACCACGTTTGTTATCTCTGATCTTAGCATGCCCATCTTGAAAATGAGATTTCCTCAATGCAACTTGGTACTTGAAAACAACAGGATTTGGAGCTATCTTTTCTACCATTGAAGATGATGATGAGGTCATCTTATCTGCACAAGAGAGGAGACATTAGTCTGGAAAGATAAAGTTAAACCTAAAACCAACCCTAATTGACCCTAAACAAATATATTGAAACCTAGTAAAATCAACCCAAAATAGTAAAAAGCCCAGCCAATTTCCCCAAAAGCCTTGTTATGTTTCTTAGCACACCCTTACAAGTGTGCTAGTGGGATAGAATGGGCCCCATTTTGCCATTTGTTACAGTTGCACACTTGCGCATGTGTACACATGTGTTGTGCAAGTGCATCATTGGGTAATATGACTAAGTTTTGTATTTTTTTAACTTAACTTGGGCACAAGAGTGCACACCTAGAGGAAGTGTACATGTGTGCACCACATTATACCTTAAGTTTTTTGTGTTAGCAAAAAAGGAGTGCACATGTGCACTTTGAGGAGGCGTGCATGTGCACACCTTCATAGTAGTGGTGACCTTGTGTTTGTTTAAGTGTTGATTGCAAGTGGTAGCGGAGGAGCGCACATCAAGGGGTGCAGAGGTGTGGTGGAATGGAGAGTGTGGAGAATAATGAAGTAAAGGAGGGCAGCTTGGGGTCTCATATAGACCCTGAGCCTCGATGTGTACACTGCAAGTGCACACCATCATAGGTGTACACCCTCTAGAGGTGCACACATGTGCAAGTGCACATGTGTGCATCTTTGGGAGGAGCACTGAGCACACCTGTGCACCTTAAGAAGGTGTGCATGTGCGCTAGTGCATAGTTTTGCACTAAAAACACCAAAAAAATCATTTTTTCTCCAAATTTAGTTCTCCAGAATTCCCCAATTAGAGAATGGGGATTGACCCACACTCCCGTGGGAGTCTAAAAATGACCTAGGCCCCAGACTATAGGTCTAGGAGACAAAAATTTAGTAGGAGGTCCCCATTTCTAGGAGAAATGTGGTGTGTGTTGTGAGATGACAATAGGATGGACTAGAAAATTTCTATTTGCATTTGTCCATTTTTATGCAAAAGGGATCACATGAACACTCTGACCTCATATATGTCAAGATTTCACATATTTAATTTTATGTATAAAAAGCTCTAAAAAAGACAAACCTTGCATTAATAAAGAAAAATAAGGATTGATTTTCTTTTGTTTTTTCTTTTTATTTTGGCTCATACACTTTAAAGTTGGCCATGTTTTCATTTTTAGCTTCTCTTCTTTTTCTTCTTTGGTTAGTCTTGTTTTGGTCTTTCATTTTGACATTTTCTTCAAAAAATTGGCCTCTTTCTTTTAGATTTTCACCCAATCTTTTGAGAGGGTACCTTCATGCTTTTGTGTCCAAGTCATCTTTTAATACAATATTTTTTCTTTGAAATAATGTTCACAATCACATTATTTTTTATATTAAAAATTTACCCAAAATAAGGTAGTTGAGCCAATAGAACAACAAGAGGTAGAGCCTCGGTCAACAAATCAATAACAGTAGCAAAAACCAACATACTAACCAATACACTTTTTAACATTAAAAAAAACCCCATCCTAAAAAGCATATCCATCCAATTAACTAAACTAATAAACAAGGAATAATAATAAAAGAAAAATGACCTAAAGTTCAACATACTAGTAAAAGTACTTTTAAAACTACTTTTGTTAAGAGTCACCATAGTCATTGATACAACGCATTTAGATCATCATAAGAAGAAATAAAATCATGAAACCTAAAGGCCAATCCTTATTTACCCTTGCTTCTTGGGGATAAGAACTTGGATAAAAAGTACACCCGCAACCAATCATTATCTAGGAACATGTAGAGATAGTTGGCCTTCCCTCGTCTCCAATGCTTGTGCCTTTCTCATTCTCTTGGTAGAGGAGCTAAAAGTTGCAGTCGTAGAGTGCATCACCTTAACTAAAAAATCAGCAAGGGTGTTGAAAATCTCATCCATATTAGAGACCAAACCATTTATCTTATCAAATTCCTTTCTTAGGGCCTTTAGGTCTTCTACTAGTAGGCCACAATCTTGATATTTAACAATGTCCTTTACAGTAAGCATATGCTACACACACAAGGGGTTAGAGGGATTATCCAGAATTTTCTTGCCTTTTTTGGGTTGGCTACGGGGAAAGGAAACATAAGTGTCCTTAGTTTCTTGGGCACGGGGAGAGGTATCCATCATGAGAGAGGTTTCAATAAGATTCTCAATGCTCTTATTGAAAGAAGGGCCCACAATGTCCATTTTGAAGCTAGCTAAGACATGAGTCAACTACTTGTTGCTAGTAGTGGCATCATCCTCTAGGATTGTTTTGCCACTATTTGATTCTTATAACTCTTCTTTCTCCTTTGCATAATATTTTACAATCACCTTCTATTTTTTCCTTGATTTACTCCCCTTCATCCTCTCCCTCTCTTTGGAATCAAAGCCAAGGATTCTACATCATCTATATTGAAAGACACATTTGCCATTTTTTTCCTCTTAGGGTTAGAAGCAATTATATGGGATCATTTGTGCCCACCTCCTAGCTCTACATCTGAGTCACCCAGATAAGTGGGAGGTTAAAGTTTAGATTTCTTCTTGGAGGTCATTTAGAAAGGGGATTTCTTTATTTTATTTCTACTAATAAGAGGGGTATCATTGGACACTTGGGGGTAGGGTTAATCGAATACTCAATATGATCAACAATAGGAGTGGTATTAGTCACAAGGTTTTGCAAGAGGAAAATGTTGCACGGGGGGGAGAAGAGAGCATGATGGAAGTTGTAAAGGGAAAAAAACTCAAACCCCAATGAAGGATATAAAAGTATTTCCCTTATTGCCTTCACTCACGAGCCTCCATGATCAACGTACTAAGGTCATGAAGATAAAAAAAAGGAATGAAAACCAAACCATGGTGCCTAAAGTAATTCAATAGAGGGAAGTGATAATAGTAACTTACCCCAAAATATCCCTCCATAGTGATATATTTCATAATTAAGCAACAAACATGATGCAAGTAGAATTGGATTAGGAAAGGTAAGGTCACAATAAGAAAGGTAAGCCACAAAAAAACTATTGTTCAGGTTCTCTAGTGGGTCAAACAATTAGGTAGATGAGTAAAGATGCTCAAAATTCTACCTAACACCCCAAAATCACCTATTTCTATACCTGCAAACACAACTTCACCAGCTTTAAGATGACTCCTCACCTTCCTACCAATTCCCACAAGCACATACTAGGATCCTCCAAGTCCAACACCTCAAAGACATCCCATGATATGAAAGAAGGTTTAGGAAATCATTCAACTTAGTTTAAACCATCTAAGAGGTTACAAGGTCAATTTCAAAAACCCACAAAGAGAAGCTATCAAACATGCCTAAATACACCCAATTCAATTAGGCTTCCAAATCAAATATTTGAGAAATAACTAAAAATTTCTCATCATCGTAGGAATGAAAATGATATTTTGAAACCCTTTTGGTAGTTATCCAAGATTCTAAAGTTTTATCTCTTCATAACCCTTCTAAGTTGCTAATCCATAAAGCCTTAGTTTTACGGGTTTAAGGCCTAAAAATCAAGGATTTATGTTGTTCAAATTGATTTTAAGGAAAATACACATCAAGAATATCAAAGGTGATGTTATGAACACTAAAAATAGATGTCAAAGTAGATTTCCTAGCAAATTAGCTTTATTCCCAAACTCCTAGTGTGTTTTCCACCAAACCCTAGTTGTTACCTTTTACTACAACTCAACTAAAATGACTTAGCACTGTGAGATCATGGTGGAAATAAAATATTTTGAATTTAGGAACATAATGTACATTGGACTACCCCTCCTATTTGTGTGGGAGTCCATTGTTGTAGAAAGATCAAAATGACAGACACCCCATGAAGTATATGTGTACTTTAACAATCATATAATCACAGTTAAAACTAACGAATATAGAGATCAAGGAAATTATTGAATCACTACTCCAATGTTTTCAATATAATCTATTAGAAATTTAACTCATTCTTCAAACACCTTCCATCAATGATCAAACTAAAACTAGAAGTTATACAAGGCAAAGTAATTACTTAAAAGTTGACAATACAAAATCCACCACAAAATCAAAGTCCAAATTCATCATTAACTAGTTTGAATGACTTCCATATTCCATATAAAAACATGTAAGATGAGATTTAATCTTCCATGAAAGCATCTCTACAAGAAAACCAAAGGTGGTTGTTCACCCTCAAGAAATTGCAAAATTTGCAACTTTGCATTTTTGCAACATTTGTGCATTTTTCCTTCCAAACTACTCGTGACACAAACATACATGCCTAATGGGTCACAAATCATACCAAGACATTATGTTTTTCATCACATGTCAAATTTCAACCTTGACTGGCTCTTTGACCAACATTGACTTTTGTTGACTAGATGGCTAACATAGCCTTATTATTTAACATTATGAGATTTCCACAATCCATTTGTAAAATAAATTGTTTTACGGATTTGATTGTGTTTGTATTTTTAGCATCAACATTTCAGATCACACTACATGATCCATCATCAGGATGAGAAAGTGCAGGATAGTAAAGATATGTAGTCTAAACCTTTCTCAAGAAATATAAGAAGAGAAGGGGATAGCCTTATTATGCCAAAAACATGTACAAATGACTTTGACTCGTCTTTAAATGACTACAACACCTTTCTAACATTAAATGATGAATTAATACTGAATTTTACAACAAAATGTAAAGGAAATGGTGAGGATTATCCATGTTTCTCCCACACCATACTCCCCAACTTGAAAAATCAAGTCCCTTGAGTTTCTAGCTCTTGCAGGGTGGCTTGATGCTTTTGAATCCCATCTTCTTACATCCAAACCACTTCTACCTCAGGGATTCCTTTCCATTTAACCAAGTACTATTTGTATGTGCCCTTTCTTGTCCTCTTAACCACCTTGGAGTCAAGGATGCACTCCAACTTGATGGGTTTTCTTGGTGTAAAGTCTTTGACCCATTCCACATCTTCTACTGTATTTTTTCTATGTTCCAATTTTTTTAAAAAAATCTCTCCTTTAAAAAAGGTTAGGATATCTACATTTAATATGGAAGATATTCCTATATCAAGGGAGATACAATTTCATAATAAATTTGTATAGTTCAAACATCTTCATCAATAGCTTACTATGTTGACCCTTCAAAAGTTTCTCCTTCCTAAAATATACAATAACAATATCTCCAATATTGAAGTGTACTTCTTTCTTCCTTCGATCTTCCTTATCCTTTTACTTGGACACAAATTTCTCTAACTAAGACTTAATTTCCTCATGAACTAAATTCATGGAATTTGTAAAAGTTTCACCTAAAACACTCCTCTACATTTTCTAAATATCTCTCAACTCCAATGGGCTTCTAAGATGAAATCCATAAATTGCTTGAAAAGGTCTCTTCCCTATGGACCTATTCACTAAATCATTATAGGCATATTCTTTCTGGCTCAAAATTTGATCCCAAGATGCTCCACGTTGTATATTCAAACATCTTATGAGATTACAAAGGGTCATGTTAACAACTTTTATCTGGCCATCTATTTGAGGATGATAGGCTGAAGAAAATGATAGTTGTGTGCCTACTTTCTTTCACAAGGTCCCCCAAAAGTGACCTACAAATTTGGTGTCCCTATTAGTAACTATGGACAATAGTAACCCATGAATTATGACTATTTCCTTGGAAAATAAACTTGTTATCTGAAAAAGAATCATGATTACTTGTACATGGCACATAATGGACCATTTTACCAAATTTTCAACAACTACAAACGTCATGTCCACACCCCTACCAATTTTAGGAAAATGGGTAAACCCAAGAGAAAATCCATATTGATGTTATCACATAGTTTAGTTGGGATTGGGAGAGGTTGGTATAGATTTGAGTTTGATGAAACTCTATTAGCCCTCTGAGATATCACAAAACTTCCACATACCTTCTTACATCATTTTGCAATCTTGGCGAACAGTAAAATCTTGCAACTTGCTCAAGATTTTTTCTTCTCCAAAATAACCTCCAAGTGCCTCATTATGTTTCTCTTTGACTATGTTCTCTCTCGTGGATGACTTAGTAACACAAATTGTGTCCTTCAACTAAAAGTCCCTCACGTAGTACAAAATTAGAAAACTCATTATAGAAATGGTCAAGAAGGTTAGAGAAAACATTATAGGCTTCTTTAAAGTCATAATCCTCCTAATACAAATTTGTGATATGATCCAAACCCACACTCCACATATGGCTTTCCTATATAGCTAAGACTCACCTCCTTGAGGAATCAACTACCATATTAGATGCTCCCTTCTCGTGCTTAATTGTGAAGGTAAATGATTACAATTGTTCCATCCACTTAGCATTTTTGTCGTTAAATTTCTTGTACCTATTTAGATAACTTAGTACATGATTATTAGTAAAAATAAAAAATACTTTGGGTATCAGATAATGCCTCTACTTTCTTAATGCTTGCACCATTGTATATAACTCTAGGTCATTCATGTTACACCTTTTTTTAGGTTCATTAAGATTTTATGGAAAAAAATGTTATACGATTCCCTTCTTGGCTTAACATTATGCTAATTGCATACTTACTGCATCACACTCCATCGTGAATGCTTTACTAACATTGGACAAAACCAAAGTTGGCAACTCTGCTACTTTTTTCTTAAGGCATCGAAAACTATCCATAACCTCCTTAGTCCACTCAAACATACATGTTAGGACCCATTGATAGTGTTAAGGATAGGTGCACAAATACCACTAAAATCCTAGAAAAGGTTGCAAGGCTGTAAAAACTCCTTACTTCACCCAATGATCTTAGAGTAGGCCAATTCAAGATGACATCTACTTTTGATAAATAATCTTTCAGAGAATCCTATGGTATAACAAAATCTAAATGAACTAGCTCTATTTTAATCAACTTACACTTTTCTAAGTTCATCTTTACCTATTTCAAGATTTTGGATCACCAACCTAAGATGATCTATATGCTCCTATTTTGACCCGTTAAACACCAATATATCATCACTTGGTATACAATAACAAACTTGCCAATGAATTGAACTATGACCTTATTCACCAACCTCATAAATGAGTTTTGGGCATTGATCAACCCAAAGAATATGACAAACCATTCATACAATCCATTGGAGCATTTGTCAACCCAAAGGGACTAAGGCCACAACACATGGGCTCAAATTTTTTCTGATCAGTCCCTCTTCCAAATGTTGCTACACTTGTTTGATAATCTTTTCATTTTGTTGGGGGTGTGAGTTTACAGGTAGCTTTGTTAAGGAGAGTGAATCCTGGCATCAAGTCAATTTGATGACGTATACTCCTCTTTGGTGGTAAAGATTCATGTTGTTCTCCTTCTACAATATTTGGAAATTTTTTCAATAAACCGTCCACCTCCTTAGGAAATGGTTCATGCTTCTTCTTGTCATCCTTGGGCTTGACAACTATTGCATAAACTTGAAAATCATCTTCCTTTGCCAAAATAAAAATAAATAAATAAATTCTTCCTACTAACATCACAGATGACTCACCTTTCTCCTTTCCATACTATTCAGGTAAAGGGTCCATCTTAATTTTCTGACCATTCTTGGTAATGAGTCATATATTTTGTTCACCATAATGTTGAGCTTTGACATCAAATTTACATGGTCTTCCAAGTATCAAGTAGTTTGCATCCATAGGAAGGATCCCACAAATACTAATTTCCTTATGCCCCCCAATTTCAAATTCAAACCATGCTTCTTCTTCCATAGTAAAACTCTAATTCTTGTTTAACTAAGAAATCTTGTGAGGTGTAGTATAGGGTAACTTTTTGAGTCTGCCCAAATCTACCATCTTAATTGACACAACATTCTTTGTTAAACTAGAGTCAGCAATGATTTTGCATAGCTTTCCATAAGCCTTTCCTTATGTCCTAAACAATGGCTTCCTTTGAGGAAGTTCATGCTTCAATGGACCCTTTAGGAGAGTTCCTTTATCATCATGTTCTCCCCATCTAAGATTGGTGTTGTATTCTCAACTGGTGCATTAAAACTACTACTATTACATTCTTCATCGACTATGTGTTGCCTCCTTCTATCTCTTCATGCAGATGAACTAGAAGGTTTATTTGGACATTGACCACTTATATGCCCAATCTGATCATATGTGTAACATTTACCTGTGAATACCCCTTTCCCCCTACTTGGTCCTCCAGTATGTCCTCTACCTCTATTATATGACTGTCTCTAACCTCTTAAGTTCTATCTACCTCTATGACTACTTTCACTTGTGAATCAATCACTCTAAGTTTCTTCGTTCCTATTGTTCCAACCTCTAGTTACCCTTGCCTCTTCTATTCCTACCTCCTGTACCCCTATTTCTTTGATCACCTTTCCTCTTGAGCTTTTTCGCATTTATGATGGATAATTAGAAACACTCATCAACTGTCGTAGGGATTAGCATACTAATCTAATCTTGGATTACACATTTCAACCCATTTCTATACCTGACCACAAGCTCCTGTTGGTCCTTCTTGTGATTTTCCCTCATGCTAGGTTTGTGAGACTCCTTGGTATGGGTAGCAATATCCACATCGCTTGTCCAATGTTATGAAATTTCCTTATCATCAGAACTTCAAAGTCAATAGACATGAATTTATTCTTCACCATGGAAATCATCCTATTCTGTTTGTAATTGGCTTCTTACTATTCCTTTTGCTCTCATTATGTGTAGAGTTCCACCAAATAAGTGCAAAACCCTTAAGCTTGGCTCCTGAATTTTTGAATTCCTGTTTATTTCTTTATTTATTTTTATTTAAATATAATGTCTTTTGGACTTTTAGAGGGAAATTTAGAAATTGATTTTATAGTTGATTGTTGACTCCTCTTTTCTCTCTTGTACATTCATTTCTCTATTTTGAATGTACAATCTTTTCATGCTTGTTTTTTGAATGTTATTAGTGTAATTGTCCAATCAAAAGCAACACCAATTTGAAGGAGAATGGAAAATAATGTAGCAAATTGTAAATTTTATTTAAATGATTTATTGGATGATTGTGAATAATTTGAATTTTTTTTGGATGAGCTTTTTATATTCCCATTCTAATAATTTTTTACAATTTTTATATCAAACATTACCTCTTATTATTATTATTTTTGATAGGGTATTTGTTCTCATTGTCGAGTGTCCATCTCAATTGAAGTTTAACATGTGCACTTTTTATTTGAATGTTTTATAGTTTTAAAATAAAACATGTATTACTAGTTAAAACTGTGTTCTCCGTATATTCTGTACATCTTAGTTAAAGTTTAGAAATGTGCACTTCTTATTTAAATACTTTATAGTGCAAACTATTTAAACTTATTACTAAAATTTATTGTTACTTGGATGATTTGTTGCTATTTAACGAGGACCTCCTCATTTGAGGCACAAATGATTGTTTAGATCGAAGACAAAGCAGTTCAGACTTTACGTGTAATCATTTGAAAGATCCAGCAACTGAACTCTCAATCGTAAGCTGCAATGGGTTATTGTGATCAGGATCCAAGACTTCGTTTCCAGGTACAGAAATCCTGCATACCCGACGAGATTGATATAAAACAAGTTGCAATTTACATAACAATGGGAATCGTCATCTACAGCCATGGCTATATATTTAAATGCATTGGCATTTTAATGGTGCTGGGCCTCTTAGAGGCCCAGCACGAAGATTTTGAAATGGAAAGTGATAGGTCGAAAACCAGGAGTTCGGAGAATCACATTGCCGTAAAATCCATTTCGAATGGTTGGAAGGAGAATCAAACTCTAGAAAAGAGTTTATCTAGGGTTCCTGTGGTTTCAGGGGATTCCAGGGTTATTAAGAAAGCTGAATCTCTGGGAGAAAAGAAGCCTTTAGATGAAAAGAAGCCTGATTCTTGCTTGAAATTACTTGAGCACAGGCCTGACAAAGCACCAATGTTGGAGGGGAGCGATGTGGAGGATAGGGCATTCTTGAATGCTCTGAAGGCTTTTGTAAAGGAGACAAATATGCTATGGGACAAGATTGCTGCTGTTCCTGGTAAATCTAAAACTCAATGCATGCATGATGGGACAACCGAATCCTGTTTTTCTTTTTTAACCTTTTTGTTAATTTTTCCAGTCCATTGTCATTGTGATTGGATAATAATATTTGTTTTTCTTTCACGGATAAACACTCTACTGCAGCTGATAATAGTAACTGCATTAACTAAACGCTGCAACAACCATGCCCTTGAAATATTACTACTAACCTTATTTAGTAAATACTTTTAAAGATAATATTCAGATATCCTGCAAATGATTGTGTAACAAGCTCTTTCTTTACTTTTAGAGGATCTTGCTGTATAACTTGAATCTTTAAATTCTCTGCCTTTCCGTTGCCGTGTTGAGTTAATCAACAGAAATAACAATATGATTATCCCCATCAGATATTTCTATTTTGGTCGGTATCCCCATCAGATATTTACTGGGTGCAAGAACATTTAATATAAATAAAGGTATTCTATAAGTTCAGTTATAATCATGTTCTTTTCAGTTCCATCCTTGACATCCTATATTTGTTGTATTTGTCTCATCTTTGGCTTATAGCGTCATCCTCAGAACTTCATCCTACGTTATGATTACAATTTGCTTTAGTTCTTTACTCCGTAGAGCTAATAGTGAGATTCATGTTCATTATCAACTGGAATGATAACAAGCTAACTATGATTAAATCATTGAAAGTTAAGTACCGACAGGGAAGTCTCGGTCCACCCCCCAAAAATAGATCTTTTCAAGAGTACATGGAATCACTTCCTTTGTGTGAAATCGACAAGCTTTGTGACGGTCACGGACTGGTTTTGTCCTGCAGTTAATTTAATAAAGAAAAGGGTGGGTGAATTTAAAAATTAGGTTCAAGCATTTCTCTTTCCTCTTGTTGCTGCTATGATAAGTCATGTGACATACATGCACAAAAACGTCAAACTTTAGGAAAATTATATATATTCAACAAATTAGTCACCTAGAAATCAAAGAAAACTTTAGAACTGATGTTCAGAGGTAATCGATTTCCATGAAATCAAAACCCAGAAAACAATTATAAATACAATGGAGGCTGAATAAAATGGAGTGCAAACTAAATTGGATTAAAGTTGAATATTCTGAAGTAGGTCACCATCGTCATTGTTATGTGAATGTGTATGAATGTATAATTTTTTCTAGACTTGTCTCAATTGCTCCCTGCTAAGCAAAATTTGCAACAAATTTTTCCAATGCGAAGACTACATTGTATCTTTGTTTTTGTTGGATTGAACCAAATAGAGTGAAATAAGATCTAGGTTTAGAAGGAAAACCAAGACTAAAGTGCGATTTGAAGAATAATAAAGAGGATTAGATTTGTTTAGAAGGCCCATCCAACAAATCAACAGGAATATCTCCATTTTGTTCAAAGCAAGAAAAAATGCAGAATTTTTTTTTTTCCTCCAGGTAGTAGATTGCTGAGCCTCCATTCTTACTTGTATGCAGAATGTGAAGAAACTAAAATGATTAGCCTCCATTCCTTCTTTATTTGTTGCCAGCAATTTTAAAAAGCCAAATCACTGGGGAAATATAATCAGGTAATCCAGAAATAGAAAATCTCAGACAAATGTAGATTTGTATAGTAAAATTGTTATAGAGCATACAATAATTAAAGGGCTGTACACAATAAAACACACTCAATAAACAAAGGAGCATACTATCTATAAGATTTTAAATAGTTGAAAATCAAATGGATTTTGTCATTGGTTGCATATGTAAGCCACAGATCAATAACTTTGTGTAACTCATGTCGTCCATCTCTTTTTTGAATTGATTTTATGAATTGAATCCTCAAAGGTATTATAAGTCTCCATGCTTGTTATGTTGTCTCTTGTTTCAAATCCCTTGTAGTTAAACACTGTGAATAATTGGTGTCACTATCTCGTAATTTTTGTTTACCATTTGATTTGTTCCTTTTGATTTGCTCCTTTCCTATTGTTAATTTATTATTATTCTTTTATATTTATTATTAACTCTTATTATTAGAAATGGGAACTTAACATTTCACTTTTATTCTCTTATGCCTAAGATGAATTGAGTTAAAGAGTTTTGTAATATTTATAATCTTATACTAATAAAATCTTAAAATTCAAGTTATTTCTTACAGGAAACAGAGATATCAAAATGAAGGTTTTGGAGGCTGTTGAAGCAGCAAAAGGACTTCAAGTGAAAAGAGAACAAGTACTCAGATATAGGAAAGACAGCAACAATAATGCTACTCCAGGAAAACTCCCCCAATGGGAAGGTAGATAACGATAAGTTGCAGTTTAGATATTTTCTTATAGGCCTTTAAACTTTTATAATTTCTTGACATTTTTTTTTATTACAGGAAACAGAATTTGACTCCACATATGATTACTCAACAATATATTGACCCTGATGGGATATTTTCTGGTACAAGAACATGCAATTTGAATGAAGGTAAATTGGTATTTAAAGTTATAATAGGAACATAAACTTATACAGTTATACAGTCAAATATCAGAAATTTGTATTTAAAAAATTTAAAGATGCCATCTATTGTTTTGTTCTTATGTGTTTTGAGAAAGGTGTGCATCTGAGACTCAATAAAAATTTGTTAATTTTGCAGTTTTTGATTCTAATGGATCAAATAGAATGGGAGAATTCAAACGGCGTGATAACAGCGGCGAATGGCTCAATGATTGTTGTACTTTTCAAGAAGAGGTTCTTTACAAGCTTACGATGGGCTATATAAATTAGTGCATTGAAGATGAACTATTCTTAAAGAGCTATCAAAGGGACATGCCACCAGCATGAAACCTTTTAGTTCAATACTAATAGTAATGAGCTATCAAAGGGACATGCCACTATGGCATGAAACCTTTTAGTTCAAAGGGCAGCCTGTTTTCAGTGTAAAAATCTAAGTTGCAGCCATATATTGATTTGTAAATTATATAAGAGTGTTATTTATTTCATTCTTTCAAGTTTATGGAGGTCTTTCATGGTTTGCTGATTTTCTGTTAGCAATACATTACCTTGTTTTCCAAAAATTCTTAATTAAATGTTATATTTACTTGTATCTATTATGAATAAATGTTTATCTTATCTTCCAACAATTAAATTTATAAATTATATGCCTAAATTTATTTATTGTGAATGAATGTTCATCCTTATTTGCAGCTTCCATTATCTTATATTGCAAAATATTGAAAATAACATCTGGGATCTATTTTTCAGAGTAGCCTAGAAGAAACCCAATGGACTCAAGGTAAACACCAATTGTCTGCACCCCTAATGACTCCACTGAATGTGACTTTAAACAAGACAATTGAAGTCCAAAAGTATTATGTGAAATTTGGCTAGACAAACACACGTAGGGATAAGTCCAAGTATCTTTATACATCTTGGATCACCACACAAACATTGCAAAGTGCTTCTGAACAATAGTGCTCTCATCTGGTATGCATACACAAAATGGATTTTGTTGTCTTGGAAAAGTTCAAGGTAAATGTAAGTTGCAGGTGTGATTTTAGATTCCATACGGTCTTAGAGTGCTTTTACCAGTAACCTCTCTTCTTCTGCCTTTTCTTCCAGGCATCACAATGGCCAGGGCCAGGAGCTTTCCATGGATATTGACAAGGTCAACTTTAGCAACAATCAGCCTAATATATAAAGCAAAATTTGTAACAATAACCCAGTCTAGCCTTTCAAAGCACTCTGGATACTTTTCTGCAGTAATATAACCATTGAAAGTTGAGATGATATCCAGAAATAGTGTGCAATCAGAGAACAAATTAGCATTAGCCTGGGTAAGTTATCAAGACTTAGTATAAATACAATTGACACACTGAAGTTGTCAATGATTGTCACAACCCACTTCATCTTCCCCAAATAAATCTGTGTTTCTTTCGCCCCATGGATTAGTGAATGCTATATTTTATTTTATTTTATTGATGAGGATAATAGTAACAATTCTGAAATTTGAAGAATTGGTTACAATTTTATTAATAGCCTTCTCCAGGCCACTATCTGACAGCATGGAGTGGAATTCCCTGTACTTTTCCAAAAAATAAATTGCATGCATTTTTTATGGGGTGCCAAATCACATGGGGAAAATCACTATTTTTGGGGTCTTGGCAGCAGCATTGGGGAAGGCAGGCGGTGAAATTTAAACGGTTGGGAATTGGAGGGGGCGGAAGATGGAGGAGTTCATATCATTCAGAAGACAGTATTCAAGGATTGACCTTCATGGTGGTTGGGAGGAGACAATTTATAGCTGGTCTGTGAGTAAGAAGGAAATCAAATGTCTGCAACGTGGTCAGAGACTTCCACAAATAGATCATCCTACTATTGGCATTGGAAGCTCGACGCCTTCCATGACTTGACCGCTAATGTCACTGGCTGTCTTGATGCTGCTACCACAGTCCTTCTGGTTGCCAACACCTTTGGGTATTTTCCACTTTTTTCTTCATCAGTTGCTTTGCATGTTTAATAGCTGTGTTGTCAAGGTAAGATTCTCATTTGAATCTAAGTGAATTTCATTTGATTGAAGGTTTTTGATGTTTCACAGTAGCAAGGTATTCACATATGCCCTAATTATCAGCTAATTATGGTGTAACATGCCAATGCAAAGTCATGTCTCACTTGGCAAAATTTCCTGGCTGCAAAAGATTCATTAGAAAGTTTTAAATTTACCATCGCTTTGTTTGAGGATTTACTCAATGTATGGAGAGGTGTTGGTTGTGGATGTTGGTGGACAATTTAAAGTGCTTCCGCCATGCGTTGAGTTGTAAGATGGAAATCTCAGCTGCTGACCTTAACCATGGAATCAGATTGATCAGCCGCACCTGCATTTTTAGTACTTCTCGTAAATCCTCCCTTTTCAACATGTTGTCTGTTGCACCTACTTTTTTTCATGCCATTGTGGTTCCTTTTCAGACCGTTTCCTGAAAAAAAAGGCGTGTAGGATATTGAGACCTTTTTGCTCGATTTCCTTCAAGTTGAAACTCTCATGCGCAGCTTGGATTTTTTTATCTCTGGACAAGGAGGATAAGGCTTCGACTCCCCTCTGTCTTCTATAACTCTGCAGTGCGGAATTTATCAGACAAATGATAAAAAACACCACCTGCCGAATTTATCAGAAAACTCTGCACAACAGGTCAGCTGAAAGATGCAGTTCGCATTGTACTTGCCAGACAAAACTCTGCTGTGGATTCTTCTACATATATTCATCTATTGCAGGCCTGGATTAAAAGGGAAGCCCTTTCAGAGGGCAAGTGAATCCACTCTCACATCAACAAGAGGGGTTTTACATTTGTGACAGACACGTTTTTACAAAACACACTATTCAACATGAATGAAATGGCGGAAGTTTGGTGGATGCTCACAACATTTTTTATCTCAATATCGAACCATACGTTTTCTCATGGAATGTGATAAGTACAGCTTATAGGAAAAATGGGTTTTTTCAGTAGGCATTCATAATGTTTTCCCAAATGCAGCAAACAGCGGTTCAACCTGATCATTTCAGCTTCTCTGCTATCCTTCCTGTATGTGCCAGAGTGGCATCTCTAGAACACGGTTAACAGATCCATGGAAGGACAATAAGATGCGTGTTTCTATCCAATTTTATTGTGATGAATACCCTGATGGATATGTATGCAAAATGTGGAAGCATGGATAACGCAAGCGAAGTGTTCAACAGAATGCCTATGCAAGATGTAACATCATGGAATGCAATTATTGCTGAGGATGCACAACATGGATTTACTGAAAAACCCTTAAGAGCTTTTTAAGCAAATGCAATCGACAGGCGTAGATCTGAACTCATCAAGCCAGTACCCTCCCAGTGTGTACTAAAATGGGAGATTTAAAACAAGGTAGGGAAATCCACTAAAAAATAATGGAATATAAATCTTTGTCAGATGTTTTAGTTTTGACTGCTCTGGTAGACATGAATGCAAAATGTGGGAGCATAGTGAAGGCATATGAGAAATGTGGTGTCATGGAATGCAGTGATCGTAGGCTATGCACAAAATGGGTTCGCTGAGACATCGTTGGAGATTTTTGATGAAATGTGTTTGTTTGGTGTCAAGCCAGACTTCTCCATCTTTGCCGACATCCTCCAGGCCTGTGCAAAGATGGAAGCTTTGCAACAGGGTGTAGAGATCCATCAAATTGTAACCAAAAGTGGGTTTTTGTCAGATGTTGTAGTTGTGACTGTATTGATAGACTTGTACATAAAATGTGGACACATGCAGAAGGCTGACAAATTGTTTGACTATATGCCTCAATGGGATATGGTCTCATGGACTGCAATCATTTCTGGATTACACATGCTGGACTGGTTGATAAAGCCTTGGAGATCTTTAAGAAAATGCAATCCAGAGGTGTAAAACCAGATACACCAACTTTTGCCAGCTTTTGGCAAAATTGGAGCTTTGAAACAGGGTGTAGAAATTCATCAAAAAGTATTTGAAAGTGGATTTGTGTCCGATGTGGTTCTGACTGCCTTGATGGACATGTATGCAAAATGTGGGATTTTAAAGAGAACACTTAAATTGTTCAAGTAAATGCAACACCCAGGTGTGGTGTCATGGAACACAATTATTGCAGGTCGTGCAATGCATGGGCATAGCAAGGATGCCCTTAAACTATTCGTGTTGATGAAGCACTCTGGTACACACCCAGACTATGTAAGCTTCCTTTGTGTTCTATTTGCTTGCAGCCATGTAGGTTTTGTCGATGATGGCTTTAAATGCTTCAATCACATGACTAAATCTTATGGGATCATGCCAAAAATGGAACATCGCATGGGCATGGTTGACATTCTTGGCCGTGCTAGCTATATTGAGGAAACCCTGAACTTCATTATCAAAATACCAATAAAACCTGGCATGGTTGTGTGGGAGTGTCTACTTGCTGCTTGTAGATCACACAGGAATTTAAGCTTAGGAGAGTTTGTCTCAAATCTCCTCCTTGAGATTGATCTAAAAACTGCTGCACCTTATGTTCTTCTGTTAAACATTTATACAGAAGCAAACAGATGGAATGAGGTTCAAAATATAAGAAAATTGATGACAGGAATTCAGAAGATAAGATATACCTGCACGTGGTTGGATTGAAGTCCATAAAATGGTGCACGGTTTTTGTGCAGGAGACAAATTTATGCAGTGTTGGAGAAATTGTCATGGGAGATGAAGGCAGCAGGGTATATTCCAGATACAAAACCAGTAAGAAATAACATGGAGGAGGAGGAGAATGGATTACTCATTTGCCACCATAGTGAGAAGTCAGTCGCATTTGGATTGTTAAACACATCCCCTGGAACAACTATTAGAATTGTCAGAGCTGCAAACTGTTTCTATCAACCAAGTTTATCTCTCAGGTTGGTGCAAGAGAAATTATTCAGAGCTGCAAACTGTTTCTATCATTTCAAACACGGACAATGTTCTTGTGGAGAAAATTGGTGGTGCTAAGCGAAGCAAAGCCTTTCAAGCAGCTTTCAAGAATATTTCTTGTCAGGCTTGCTGTGGAAGTCTTTACAGTTCTGTTGTGAAAACTGGGAGTAAGAGGTGGAAGAAAGGGAAATGAAAAGCTTCGAAGCCTACAATAGATGTGAAAGAAAGGCTTCAAATCAAAACCCGTGGTTGTGTAAGGTTGGACGCCTTCGTTGATGTGTGATACAATCTTCCAAGTTCAAATTTCTAGATATAGCTATGTTTGATCCTTCGGTGACTGACAGAATATGTAGGCGGCATTTGATATAGGTTCATACTTGCAAGATGCGTGATAAATTAAACTGTATAATGTATTTTCAAATATCACTTGTTTTATGAAAAGGCAGAAAAAAAGACAAGAAAAAATTTAAAATAATAATAATCAGATATTGATTTTGAAAGAAAAAATTTACTTTCCTTGTTGATTGTGAGTCTATCACTTGGGGTTTTCTATCCTACCATCTTCCTATTTGGCTTCTTTGGTGTGTGTGCAATTCCCCCTCCCTTGGTTGGTTAGTCAACTTCTGCTACCCATTTTGTTTGACATCTCTTGCTCTCTTCATCCTGATGATGGATCACTTGGTGTGATTCAAAACGTTGATGGTAAAAAATCTTTACACAATCGAATCCAAAAATATATCAATTTATTCATAAATATAATGTCACATCAAAATTTTTTTCTTGCACTTATGGACAAAAGTAAATTTTAAATAATAATTTAGAATAGAAATGTAATGTAAATTTGTCTTATTTTAGTAGACAGTAATACAATTTTTGTAAGGATTTATAATGTTAAAATTATATAATATAATTTAAAAATAGAGTATACATTTCAATAAATCTTATGAAATAGTTATGATTAAATGGGTGAACCCACATGGGTTCCACTTTAGTGAGACAAAGAAAAACAATTTTTTTTTGCAAAATGCGAAATCGTATTTACCATATGTTCGCACGAACACACTAAATATGTTCATAGCGAACATATTTTAAAATAGTGTTTGCTGCGAATATATTTGACAATAATTAAGAATGTTCGCCGAATTTCGGCTTTAAAACGCCATTTTTTACCCCTTACTATTCATTTTAACGGCGTTGAATATTTGAGCAGAGGTTGGTGCAAACGTTTGCTATTGGTCAGCATCCCCCTATCATTTTCCTTCAAATTTTTTTTGTCTTCGCGTATGTCTATATATTATTATTTTAATATTTTTTTACGTTTTTAATGTTTTCAAAGTTTATTTTAATGTTAATTTAATATTTTTATTGTTTATTTATGTTAAACTTAATTATATTAATTTAGAAAATATTAGAAAAAAACATTAGAAAAATATTAGAAAAAACACTAGAAAAACATTAGAAAAAATTTTTAGAAAACATTAGAAAATTTATAATAATATAAACTTTATAAAAAAAATTTAGAAAAACATTAAAAAAATATTAGAAAATTTATAATAATATAACATTAGAAAACAAATTTAGAAAAACTTCTAATTTATAATAATATAACATTAGAAAACAAATTTAGAAAAACATTAGAAAAAACATTACATTTAAATATTAGAAAATATTTTTTTTTAAAAATAGTTTAGAAAATATTAGAAAACTATGAGAAAATATTAGGATTTAAACATTAGAAAATATTAGAAAAAACATTAGAAAATATTTTTAAAAACGTTAGTTTTTAAAATTAGAAAATATTAAAAAAATAATAGTGTAGAAAATAAAATTTAGAAAAATATTGGTTTTATTAGAAAAACATTTGTTTAATTAGAAACAAATTTTAATAAAAATATTAGTTTTATTTATAAAAACATTATAAAAAATTGTGTACATATTTATGTATATGTTATTCATCTTAATGCCTTAATCTAAACTATATAGTTAACTATATTTAATGACATACATCTTAAGAGAGATCCTATTTATTATACATAAGAATGTAGATTAAAATGTACATATTTTATTTCATACATATATGTATATATGTTCATGCTAAATGTTGACATGTATGTTTTAAATATTCATGTTTATGTATATGTTAAATTCATCTTAATGCCTTAATCTAAGTGTAATTAAATGACATGTCTTAAGAGGAGATCCTAAATTATACATAAGAATGTCTAGATTAAAATGTATTTTTTATTTCATAGATGTATGTATATTTGTTCATGTTAAAAGTAGACATGTATCTTTTCAATATTCACATTTTTATGTATATGTTATTGATCTTAATGTCTTTATCTAAGTGTAATTAACTATATTTAATGACATGTCTTAAGGGGAGATCCTAATTAAATACATAAGAATGTAGATTAATGTATATTTTATTTCATAAATGTATGTAAATATGTTCATGTTAGATGTAGACATGTATGTTTTCAATATTCATGTTTATGTATATGTTTTTATTTTTAATGCCTTAATCTAAGTATAATTAACTATATTTAATGGCATATCTTAAGGGGAGATCCTAAATTATACATATATAAGAATGTAGATTAATGCATATTGGGTAAGAATATAACATACATGTAAATAATTTGAACATATAAATCTAGTATGACCTAAAGAATACATGTTACAATATTTAATTAATAAAAGTTAATACATATAAGAACATAAAGATTATATACAAACATAAAGAATGTATTATATATAAGAACAAAAAGATTATATACATAAATAAATAACTTGACATTAACAATCATAAGAAAACATAAACAATACATCTCCATTTAACCCTAAAACTAGCTATAACATTAAAAGATAACACTAATCATAACCCCCTAACCCTAACTCAAACTCTAACCCTAATTTCTAACCCTGACTTGAAAACTCTAACTCTAACTCAAGTGAAAACTCTTTAACTCTACAGTTCCATAATTGAAACGAGGTAATGTACAACCCCTAGGACCTATCTAACTATAACCCTAATCTAATCCGAACTAAATTTAATCGAAACCCTCAGATCTAACAGAAACCCTTTAATCATTAAATGAAGGTTCCCTATATATATCTAAATCAAACCCTAGTTCTAGATAACTCAAACCATAATCTAGAAGGTTAAATTGTAATATCAAGGCAAATGTCAGACATGTGGCATCTATATAAATTCTGATTAACAAACTCCAAATCAATAGGACCAATAGGACCAATTTTATAACAAGACAATGGACTCCATATTTACACTTTCTGAAGACCAATTATATACATCCACACTAGTAGAGAAAATGAAGAGTCCAGTACCTAGATACTTATATTAAATATGTTAACAAATAGAAGGAAGATATTATACAAGAAGAATGCAAGGTTTACAACATTGTTAGAATCCATTTTAATTCTTTTGTCGACCTAACTTAGTCATCACCATCATACCCATGGCTCTGAATGATCTAATTGTAAACTTACCAGTGTTATGTTGCCCCTAGAAAAATAATAGTCAAAATGGAGTATGCATGAGTTACATATTTGATATGCCTAATCATTCACCAAAGACCATAATTCACAATTTCTTAGGTTGTAAGTTTCTTCAATCCTCAACTAGATTCAATAAACATGCTCTGATACAAAATGAGAGAGCTATAGAAATGTTTTGAATTGCACTTAGATTAGAAAATTATAAAAACATATTACTTAAATAGAATGAGATGAACCCTTTACATTTCTTATACAATCAACAATCAAACTACAAATTTTAGGAAAACTATATATATTTTAGAATAACTACTCCAAATATTTGATCTAGGGGATAAAATAAGATCTAATATCCTTAGATCATTCTTATTATATATATTTTTTAAATGATGGACTATGGACCAATATGAATTTAATAATTAATTATGTTTCTGACTAAATTTAGAAGGATGACCAAATTCAAGTTATGAAAATTACAAACATTTAATCCCCCAAGATAAATTGGGAGTGTATAATTTCTCCTAGTCAATAATAAATAACCTCTTCTCATCTTTACCTCCTAGCCAAAGGAATATCCTTTTTATTCCCTCAAGCTTGTTGAACCACACAACAAGTATATGTAAGAGATACATGATATCTAGATCTAGAGGTAATTTTAATTAACCTCATGAGTATTTTGAGTTACTTGCATTACTAAGAAGATACCATTTCTAGCTTCGAGAGTATCAGTCATAGAACTTCAAGATCTTTGTAAGTTTCATTAGTTTTTGATTGAAAGGTTACTTGGTTGAAATCATGAAATTTTTTCTAGGATTAGGTTGACTACGTGATCATTGCCCTTTGGGTTTGAGATTTTTATAGATATAATTTATAGTGAATAATGTTCTAGAACCATGTTTTTAACTAAATCTAACATCTCTATGATAGTAAAAATAAGATCCATCTCAAGGTAAGTTTACTCTTTCTATCTCACCTCTTGTGCCTACTTTTATACATTAGATGTAATATCATACCTCAAGCTATTTTCCATTTCCTTTGTAGTATAACAAAATACTTTAATGATTTTATATATCATAAGCACATATTTATCTTGAAAGGAATACATCCTTGACTCCCACATGTCCTTGAATCTATATCTTGCACTAGAACCCCTCTATTCATTTTGGGTTGTGATAATTCACTTTTGGTTTAAGGGTGAGCCTCTTGAGGTTTTTATGTTTTTATCATAACTAAAATTTGGTTCAGTGATCATCACTCATATAAATTCTCACCATTTTGAATGCTTTTCAAACATTCTCAATTTTTATCATTTTCATCCTCAAATTAATATTTTCACAAATACATTTGAAGTGTAATTGCGATGACCTATCATTGATATTACATGATGCTAAGTTGTCATAGAATCTATGAGGCCTCGCCTCGACCCATCGTAGCATAGTGATACATTATTATTTTGATACTCATGACTTGATATGTCAAGACACTATTGGATACTTTGAACATATTATATTATTTCATGTTGTGTGATGTTTACTTTCAGATATTTGAGTTTGTCATTTAATGCTTTATGAACATGTATGTTGATGAAGTAAGTAAATGCAGAATTAATACTTTGAGTATGCAATTTTAATGATTGAGAATATGAGTAGAACGAGAGAAACCCCTGATTATTTGAAAGATGAATGTTTTAATTTATGTGATTTTCCTGATACGTATATACATATGTGCATGTGATTTTATGGAGCTACTGATGTGTGTAGGATATTGTAGCCGAGAAATTCGATGGAGAAACGAAACTGAACCCTATGTGCCATTTGTGGAAACCCCATTGTTTGTATCTTAATTGTATTGTGAGATGTATGAATGTATCATCCTGTAATCAGTAAATGTTAACGTTTCATAACAATATTTGTATAGTGTTGCTTGACACTCGTGAATTGTTTTTGCATTCTAGCATGCTAGTTAGGGTTAACCAAGTAGCCCTTAAATCTAAGTCAGACCAAGTTAGTGACCTTTTTGCTAATTAGTTCTTAATCAAAATTATTTACCCCTAATCTGGATTAGTGTTTAAGCTGCTTTTTGGTAGGTTGTTAGTTAGTCCTAAAATTCCTAGCATTAGTTAGGTCCCGAATTTTTCCCTAAGGCTTAAATTCATGAAATCTTAATACCCAAGGGGTATGGGTATGGGTTGGGGGCATTTTCCACCCCCCTAGCCCCTTTTGTTGACTTTTATGGTCACTCAAAAAGTCCATTTTTGCTTTAGTGCGAAAATAGAATAATTTCACCATGGGTTGAATGACCCTAACCCCACCTTGAGGTTAGCCTTAGGTTTAGTTGAGTTAGAAACCTCTAGATCTTTAGGCAAGTGGGGGGGAGTTATTGGATTTTGGAGAGGTAGTTGAGTTTTGATCATATTTAGAGGCTTTTTTGATGAGGTTTGGGTTGTTCACCCAAACTCTAGTTTTAGAGGGATTTTCAGAATTGAAGAAGAAGGAGAGGAAAGCTAGCTCTTCTCAAACTTGTTCATTGCCATAACCTATTTTCTTGAAGGTAGGAATACTTTACCTCATTTTGAGTTTTATGTAGTGCTTCATGTTTCAGTTTTATTACTTATGTATGTTTGTATGTGTGTTGAGTATGTTGGGAGGGATTGGAAACAATTTTCCTTCAATGTCTTTCCTTTGTGTTTGTTTTGAATTTCAAAGTTTTCTTTCATGGGTGTTTGGCATTACTCACCTTCAAATAGGGCAAAAGTGGTCATTTTCGGGGAAAGGTCTTCAGTTGGACTCCAACAGTGTAGAGTCTCTTCTCAGGATGAGAAGAGGGAGAGAGGGTAGGGTGTTATGGGCCCCTACCTGTCAGCACAAACCACGTATGAGTTTTAGCATGTAAGAATGGAAGAACGGAAGTTCTTGAGTTATAGCCCCGATTGGGCACATGTTTTGGTGTTGTGTATGACATCTCCTGTTGGAAAAATCCACCTTCTCCCTAGTTTTGGTTCAATGTTGAACCTGTTGTGAAAACCCGGTATGGAAATGAATGTCTGATTTTGTCTCCTTGTTATGTTTGTTTGTCACCTGGTCAGTTTTCGTTCTCTCCACAATCTCAACAATGTATTGCAGAAATGAAATGGATCCCTTGTTAAGGACCATGAAGGAAATTTGAATTGATTATTGAAATTCAATCATATTTGGGATTGAAATCCTGTGTAAAAATGTCAATTAAACTTTTTGTTGTAGTGGCAACGATGTCAGGTTTTCTTCCTAATTCTTTCCTGGTGAAGCCTTTGAATCAGGTGGTCAATAAAATAATGATTGAGTAATATCGTTCTTATGAGGTTTTCGTATTTCCAGTTATATGTATGTGTATCAAAAATGAGATGAAATGATGATGTTCAATTATGCAAAGTTCAAAGTTTAAATATGTTAAGGCAAAAATCATGTTATGTTTGGATCGTAGATCCATTTTCATGATTATTGAGAAACTAAAACCAATCTTACATTGTTGTCAAAATGAATTATTCAATTTCTCGGTTTAATTAGGTACTTAGCAAATTTTATTAGAATGTTAAAAAAAAATATTACTCCCTTATTGCAAAATAAATTGCATTGAAAAATTTATAATTAGAAAAAAAAGAGGCCTTCAAAAAAAAAAGTATTCCTAGAGTAAAAATCCTCACTGGATTTTGTATGGGGAAAGAATTAATTTCTCCCTTGTCACAAAGAATCTTAGAAGAATCTTTAATTATCCTTTGAACTTTTTAAAAGTTTAATGAGTCAAAAGAAAAATTAGGAAAGTAAATATATTTTTAAAAAAAACAAGAGAAATTTTAATATCCTAAACATTTCTAACCTACCTTACTTTAAATCATAACTACCTATGTCTATCCTTACCCACCTAAATGCTCTAAACTCATAAACTCCTATTCTTCTCCCTTGCATGGCGTTGAAAAAGATCTCCAACTATGCAAAGCAATCAACCACGTACCCTTAGCTTTTGGCTTGTCAATTGGTGCCAAGGACCAATGGGAAGCGAGTAGTTTGCATTTACGTCTAAACTTGCAATTTTACTTTTTCGTTGTTTCCTCCTTATTCCTTCATGCCAAGCATACTGTTCTAGAGAATGCTTGGGCTGCGTGGGGAAGTCAAGTGGCCTGCCATGTTAGTTGACTTGACATTGGCAAAGGCTTTTGTTGGCAACATTTATGATAGTTTAGGATTCTTAGCTGTGTTTTCTGGGTAGATTGTGTTACAAATGGATTGTGGAAAACTACTATCTACGATAGTTTAGGAGTTAAAGATTACCTTTTAATTTCTCCACCTTTTTCCAGTGCCCATTTTTTGGGTGATTTTTCCATGCACGTGGGTGAGGGGTTAAGACCTGGGTTAATGTAGGCTTGGGCTACGAGTTGATAGTCTTGGGCAGCGAGTAGAGCCTTGAGGAAAACGCCCATGTCACTTGGAAGGGTGATTTGACATGTGGCCTATGATTGTTGTAAGGGGGGAAGATTAAAGGGGTTAGTTAGCTCAAGTTAGTTGTTATTTTTAAAAAATGATTAGTGGGTTAGTTTAGTGTTAGTTTAGGATAGTAGTTTTAAATTAATTTTTATTACAATGTATAGATTAGTATTAGTCTAAGTTTTAATAGGATTAGTAGTTAATGAAGTTCTAATTTTAGTTTTAATTAAATTTAGTTTAGATTAATTTAAGGTCTTGTTTTCAATCAATTCAAAACATTTATTTTTAAGTTAAATATATTTGTTTATTTTATTAATTAAATTAAGGATAACATATTATGTTTTATGTTATTATCATTCTTTCATTATTTTCTTCGACTAATATAAAGAGAAAGAAATCGTTTTAGATAAATGGAGAATTTGTGGTTTATGTTTTAATTAGCTATATCGATTATTTAAGACTAGCCTTGATTTAAAGGATATTGTTTAAAATTAGATTTATATTTTTAAATGGGCAATCGAATCAATTAATCATATAGGTTAATATGATAATTTTCTTAATCGAAGTTTTAATGATTTAATGATAATAGAATTTAAAGTAATTATAAATAATCATGTGATAGGTCTTTTAATTAAATGAATTTAGTTAATTTAATTTAATTAATTGATTTATCAACGAACGTTTAAGATTAATAACCTAACAGTACATGGTGTTTTATCTAAGTTGTAGTCTCACAGTATTGATAGGAGATTTTTTTTTATCTATCTTGCTAGGTGCCTTAGTCTTAATTGATTTGTATTTATCAACTTAGTGAACTTAATTTTATAGCTTTAAAAAAAATAAAAAATTGTGTGTTTTTGCCCTCATATTTTGGGCATGACAGAATCAACAAAGGGTATAAGCATCAAATATACCAAGCTTGGTATGACTTAGATGGACATGATGATACTATTGCACTTGCTCACAAGTAGGATAACCAACCTTTGTGACACCACAATGTCTCAACAAAATGAAATTCTTATTGATGAAATCAAGCAATATTTTGAATGGTTCAAACTTTTAATTGCATTTTAACTTTGATGAACCACTCACTAGGTACTTTGAATCTTCATTAAAAATGACACTTAGTCTTAAACATTTTGTTTGCATGCAATTACTTTGAACCCTAATCTAACTCATTGAACCATTTAAGTCAAACCTAGGTACTAATCTTTAATTCCTAAAGTTTTAAAAACTCAAGAACTCTAGGCTAAATAACCCTAACTCTAAGTCTAACTCTCATGTATGTATAGGTGATCATATTTAAATTTTTTTGATATGTAATTTATGTTACAAATTATCTTAGAGACATGTGATGTACATTTGAAATTACATATAAATTTTTAATTTAAATAAAAAATTGCGTGTAAAATAGACTTAGCTCTTGACACATTAGTACAAATATGACTTCATACAATCAGCTTGCTCATCATCCTATTGCAGCTCCTATTGCGACTCTTGTTGTGGCTCCTATACAGCTCCTACTACGACACCTAATGTGATTCCTATTGCGGCACTTGATGCAGTTCCTATTCCAACTCCAAGTCATGTAACTCATCGTGTTGCTCGTGGTGGGGCTCCTATTGTACCTCATTGTAGGGCTCATCATGCGGCTCATGTAGCGGCCCCTAGTGTAGCTCCAAATGGTGTAGGTTCTGGCATGACTCTTGGTGTGGTTCCTATTGGAGGTCAGGTTGCACCTATAGCTCCTACTGCACCACCTCCACACATCGATATCGATGCATTATTTACATTTTCAGAGTAGGAGGTTGCTAGACTACAACTGATGCAGGACCATCCAGTGGTGTAAGGGCAATCCTGTATCACCCAAAAAAATATGCTTAGGAATAGTTTACGTTTAATGTGTTTTTATTTTTGGATACCCATTTGGGTCAAATAAAGATTCCAACTCTCACAATTCCACTATTAGTTTTGTAGGTTAGAGTTTTTAAGCACCTTGGGATATGTGTAAATGTAGAAAATGGATTATTTTGTAATAGAGCCAAAATTATGATGAGTTAGAGGGTGTAATTTGGAGGGATGATTATACTTGTAATTTAAAACACTCCAAAAAAAGAATCAGGTCAAAAGACTTTATGGTTAGAAAGTTATTGCAGTTTTAAGTTCCCTGGAGACCTCCTAAGATTGCTTCAAAGTCAGATATGGGGCACTAAACGGCCTTGTACAGGGCCAAAAAATGGGGGACAAGCAAAGCTGGTCCATAGGGCTATATAGCACTTTGAGAGCTTTCTGGAAATGTAAACGATTCATCAATTGGAGTCCCGGTTCAAAAGTTATGCCTCCCGAAAGTTGGACTACCATTTTTGGATTCTTCTAATTTTACACCGACTTCTAACATGACTTCTAGAACCTTCTGTTTTGGCGGTGGATGCCAACTGGTGTATTCTAGAATGTATTTCTAACCCTAAATGAATTGGGGTCTATTTAAGAATATTTCTGACATTGTAAAGGCAGTTCTTAGTGGAGTTAGAGAGAAGGTACTGTGTGGAAGATTTCTTTCTCCAAAATCATACTGTTGTAAGCCCATAGGGCATTTTTCATTGACAATAATATTTCCCTTTTCCTGTGTGTTCATTTTGGTCTTTGGTTGTGTCTCCATCAACAACAGTCTATATTTTCCTTTGATGATGGTCTATATAGACACATATGTGCACCTATATGTAGGAGTTTATAAGATTTGACTGCTAGATTTAGAGCTCACCATTCATTTACTTGTGACGTATTAGCTTCCATATCTAGGGAGCTCAAGGCTAAGATTTTAGGAGATGCATCTTTTGATGACATCAAGAGGGTGGCCCCCAAAGACGTCATCAAACAAGATCTCTTTCCATCATATGAGGGAGCACAGGGTAGGGTGAGAGGCTATCAAGTCACACGATGCAGAGATCCTATTATTGCTAGCATGATCTATCCTCATTTTTTAGCTGCACATGGTCATTATCCTAATAACAACTAGATACCTATTTATTTTGCACAATAGTTGTATGCTAAGTTCTGCATGGGGCTCAATGTCAACTACTTAGACATTCTAGATTATTGTAGACAGGGGCATGGTTAGATCACAGATCATGACAGGTATCGTAGTGCACAATGTCTACCACCTCCAGATCTCAAACAGTTTGTTGCATAGAGACTGCCTCCAGTGACTCCAGCACTAGTACCTATTACAGATAGAGTTGTCATTGCTTCCCAGAGGGGAGCAATTGACACTATTGGACACATTATATCTACGACTGCTAGTATCACATCTGATTCTCTTGGTTGTTATATTCATAGTCGATGGAGTCATCCACTTGGTTGATCATCTTTAGAGGCATCTAGTAGCACTTCAGGCACCTCCCCTGATGAGGAATATATAGCTACTGGACTACCACTACCAAGTGATGTTCGTGCTCTTTTAGGACAACACACGCATGTGGATGTAGCACTGTATTTTTTGGAGGATATATTGCAGAGTATCAATTATATTTCAAATACACAGGGGATGCCAGTTCACTTAGTGATGGATGCCATTAGACACCATTAGTGCCCTGTAGTTCCACAGACACAAGTTGCCACACCAGTGACATACGATACACCTCTGCGTAGCTCACAACATTCAGCACCAAGCTCACGACACTCTACAGATGACTCGGGAAAATGAGTTGGAGATGTTAGGATCATAGCTAAGGGTCTTGATGATTTTGGTGAGCAGTTACGAGGGCTATCTAATATTGATACTAGTTTGAGCACGGGTATTTCATCATACATGGAGATACTATTCTGACCTGACAACCATGATTCTACACCATTTCCTAGCTGGTTACACAATCCACTTCACTCATCATTACTAGCAATTGGACATGGTGCTAAGGGTGGTTCAGTAGGTGCTAGAGTTTCAGGAGGTGCATCGATAGATGATACAATGGAGTCAGTTGATCATCCTCCACATCCGGAGACCTAGGTGTATATTATTTTTAAATTTAAATATATAAAATTAAAAAATATGAATTTATTTAAAATTTCAGTTTAGATAAATATTTAAAATTTAATCTAACTAGATAATAAATCATGGAGGCACAGGTCGTTGAGCACATGATCACATCTGGGGTTGGTTCAGGGCATGTACGTGAGAGAGATGATTCTATTGAGGCACCTAGTAGTGCTCAGGTACAAGTTTTAAATAGTTTGTTTAAAGTTATTTATGAACTTCAAACTAGATATATATGCACTCGTATTTAATTTGAATGTACACACATGTATATATATGTTTCTAAATAGAACTTTAATGTGTGTGTGTGTGTGTGTGTGTGTATTTGTAGGGCTCGGTTAATGTGCTTGAGCAGCCATAGGATGTACATGAGACTTGATCAGAGGGTCATTTTATTCATATGCATCTTGAGGGGTCCCTCTAGTAGTAGTAGATTTATATATTTTTTGTCATGTCCCCTATTCAAATAATTTTTAAAAAAAAAAACTTTGCTAAGGCAGGCAGGCTCCAAAAAGGTGAAGTCGGAAAGAAGGGGCTCATCTTTGGAAACCAATGGACTAATAAATAAAATTATTATTAAATTATATTTTATTAACCCCTCTTGGACGTGAGTTAGGGTTATGCCCTCTTTAAAAGGGGTTTGGAGGCATTTTGGACTCATTCTAGAACTTGATTTTTGCTAATTTTCTTGTTGTTCTTCAGAGGCTGCCAAACCTGTGGAGAAGGAGACCCAAGAATGGGAGTTTGTAGGTTTCCAGGAAGGCTAAGGATGGGAGTTTGAAGCCATTCCATGTGCATGCTCATACAGAGTTTGCCTTTGTGCTTAATAGTGCCGATTTGTGGGTTTTCGGGGTTGTTTTTGGTTTGAGTTTGGTGTTTTCAGTTGAGTGTTTCATATCAGTTTGGGTTGTTGCTATATTTCAGACTTTAAGATGTTAAAATAGAGCTGAATATATGTATTGGGTCATGATTGAACTTCTGAGATAGTTTATGAGTGTTTTTGTGGTGTTTCCGGGCATTGTGTGTTAATTTCGGGAGCCCGATTGAGCATAGTTTTGTCCTACATTTGTGAGCTGTTGTGTAAAGGCTATACAAATATGGAAATGTCATTTTGTAGGCTGTTATGCTGCTGAAATTTCTATAAAAATGTCCATTCTCAGATTTATTAGTAATTTGTGAAGTTGTGAAGTTTTCTGGCACTAATTTGGACATACCCGATTTGGGTTTTATTGGGAAATTGGTTGATCTTTGTAATATTGGTTGTTTGATTTTAAAGATCTGATTTGAGGCTGGAAATACCATGTAAAATCAGTAAAGGGACATTTCATTTTTTGATGCATTTGTATATTGTAGACTTACGTACACATATGTGTATTTTAGTACCTTGACAACATGTATACAATATTTCACTATTTATTTGACTATTTAGTACTTCAGTAGTTAGATGGTCACATGTGTATATGACTTTTTATATTTTGCTAGACATGCATGTATTTATTTGAGATTTACAGTTTGCATGTGTATGCATTTCAGTTCTAGACATATATTAGATGTAGATGTTTATTCTTGAGACATGTACATGTGTATGTGTATTTTTTTTGTATTATAGCTAGAACATGTTCTTGAGACGTGTAGACATGTATATACATGTGTTATTTTTTTTTTTGTATTATAATAGAACATTCTTCATGAATTAGATTATAGCTTTTAAACTTTAGATTTTATTGTGATCATTATATAAAATAATCAAATTAACTTCTTTTAAATACCTACTTCAATAGTTCAATATTCAAAGTTCAGTTCCAAATTGATCTATGAACCTAATTTAAAATTTTGAAAAAAAAAAATAAATTATAGGGTGATTTAATTGAATTAATATAGGTGCTTAACACTACTAAATTAACCCAAATGATTTAGATTATAAATTTAAAACATTATATTTATTTGTAATCATTATACGAAATAAACAATTAGTAGGACTAAAGATACATAAATTTGGTAAATCAATTAGTAGGAATAAAGATACAAATTTGTTAAATCAATGATGGCAACACGACCCAAGAACAGAATAGAACCAACAGAAAGGGAGAATTATATTAACTGAGAAAATAAGCTAGTACAAACAGTGCAAAGAAAATAAACTTCAAAACATGCCCTAAGGGCTTACAATAGCATAAATCTGGAGATAATTTCTCCTTTTAGTACCTCCTCTCAAACTCCACTCCGAACTGCCCTTTACAATGCCAGAAATCTCCTTAAATAGACCCCGGAGGGTTAAGGACTAGGAGTACATTCTAGAAAGTGCTAGTAGGCATCCACCGACCAAATAGAAGGTTCCGGAAGCTGCGTTAGAAGTCGGTGCAAATCTAGAAGACTCCAGAAACGGTAACCAAACTTTTGGGAGGCATAACTTTTGAACTGTAGCTCCGATTGACGAACCATTTACATTTTCGAAAATCTCTCGAAGTGCTCTATAGCCCTATGGACAAGCTTCGCTCGTCCCCCATTTTTTGGCCCTTTTCGAGGTCATTTAATGCCTCTAACCTGACTTCGAAGCATTCTTAGGGGGTCTCCAAAACTCAAAAAATTGCAATAACTTTCAAACTGTGGGGCCTTTTGACCTGATTCTTTTTCTGGAATGCTCTAAATCACAATTACATTCATCTGGCCAATTCACACCTTCTAGGTCACCAAAATGATGGCCAAATTGCATGCTCCTATTTTTTCAGGATTTTCAAACACACTGATAGTGGAACTGTGAGAGTTGGAACCTTTATTTGATCCAAATGGGTATCCAAAAATGAAAAGACATGAAACAGAAACTAAGTCTAAGTACAATTTTTTTGGGTGACACAAGATTGCCCTTATACCTCTGGATGCCCCTGCATCAGACACCCAGGGTAGATTGAAAAGTGACCCTATCACTTTATGGATGGTAGAGGAAATCCCAAATGGGAAACCTTAGCTGCTGAAATCCATGTTGAGTCCTCGATCAATCATCCTTTCCATTTGACCAAATACTCTTCATACTGCTTGTTTTTGGTACTCCTACCCACACGATGATCTAAAATGTCTTCTATCTCCTCCTTCTTAGAAGCAGGAATTGGACATGGCTCTAACACTAGCTCATCATCTACACCATCATCATGATACTCTGTTAAATTTGTAATGTTGAAAATAGGAGAAATGTGAATACCATCTGGTAGCTCCACTTCATATGCATTTCTTGAGTCATGTTTCTTCAAAATTTTGCAAGGGCCAAATTTCTTCATTTTCAGTTTATTGTAAGTACCGGCTGGAAATCTTTCTTTTCGTAAGTGCACCATGACTAGATCCCCTACTTGGAATTCCTTATGTCTTCTCCTTTGATCAGCCCTAGCTTTATATTCTTGATTCATCTTGGTAATGTGTGCTTGAACCTCCTCATGTAGACGCTTGATATGTTCAGTAAATTCCTTAGCTTCAGCACTTGTCCTCTCCCCTTGTTCTATCTTCCTCAACTCTGGTGCAGTCCTTGGGCTACTCCCATATACAATTTGGAATGGTGATTTTCCAGTACTCCTATTTACAGAGTTATTATAAGCAAACTCTGCCTGTGGTAGAATCAAATCCCATCCCTTGGGCTTATCCCCAACTAAACATCTCAGCAAACTGCCCAAACTTCTATTTACCACTTCTGTTTGACCATCAGTCTGTGGGTGATGCGTGGAACTGAATTTTAGGTCTATTCTCAACTTCTTCCACAATGTCCTCTAGAAATACCCCACAAATTTAGTATCTCTGTTAGAAACTATACTCCTTGGAAGACCATGTAGTCTTACCACCTCTTTGAAAAACAAGTCTGCAATATGGACAACATCATGAGTTTTGTGGCATGGAATGAAATGTGCCATTTTGGAGAACCTATCAACCACCACAAATACTGAGTCATTACCCCTTTGTGTCCTTGGCAATCCAAGAACAAAATCCATACTTATGTCCTCCCATGGCCTTGATGGAACAGGCAACGGCTGATATAGACCAATATTGTGACTAAACCCCTTGGCAACTTGACAAACCTGGGAACTTTGTATGAACTTCTTCACATCCTGTGAAATTTGAGGCCAAAAATAATGTTCTCTAAGAATGGAAATGGTCTTATCTCGACCAAAATGTCCTGCCATTCCTCCACTGTGTTTCTCCTTAATCAGATTTTCCCTCATGGAACTCCTTGGAATGCACAATTGACTACCTTTGAACAACATGCCATCCTGAATCAAATAGTCTAACCACTTGGTTCTATCTATAGCAACAGGTTCTTTACAAGCTTTCCATGCTTCAGCAAAATCAGGATCCTCGGGGTACAAATTCTTGAGTTCATCAAACCCAACTACTTCAACCTGCATTACTGTAAGTAGTGACTGTCTCCTACTTAGTGCATCTGCAACCCTGTTAGATTTTCCACTTCTATGCTTCAACACAAATGTATAACTCTGCAAGAATTCTACCCACTTCATATGCCTCTGATTCAATTTACCTTGGATATTTAGGTACTGTAATGCCTGATGATCAGTATACAAAACAAATTCCTTTGGCAATAAATAATGCCTCCATTTCTTTAAGGCATGAACTATTGCATAGAATTCTTGATCATAAACAGAATACTTCTTCTTTGCATCATTCAATTTTTCACTAAAATATGCAATAGGCTTACCTTCTTGGCTTAATATAGCCCCAATAGCGCTACCACTAGCATCACAATCCACCTGGAACACTTTTCTAAAATCTGGAAGTGCCAACACAGGCTGTTCAATCACCTTCTTCTTCAGCAATTCAAAACTTCTCATAGCTGCTGCAGTCCATTTGAACTCTTTTCTATCCCCTCTTATTGTATCAGTTAGGGGTGCACATAAGCCACTGAAATTCTTAATAAACTTCCTATAAAAACTAACCAGACCATGAAATGATCTTACCTCAGTAGCAGACCTTGGAGTAGGCCATTCCAAGATGGCTTTTACCTTCTCTGGATCCATTTTGAGACCTTCGGGTGATATAACAAACCCCAAATACACTAACTCCCTTTTTGCAAAGACACGCTTCTTTAGATTAATTAACAGTTTCTCTTCCCTTAGTCTTTCAAGGACACTACGAATATGCAGTAAATGTTCTTCCAAAGTCTTGCTAAAAATTAAAATATCATCCAAATAGACAATAAAAAATTTTCCCAAGAACTTCTTAAGTACCTCATTCATGAGCCGCATGAAGGTGCTTGGGGCGTTCGTCAATCCAAAGGGCATGACTAACCACTCATAAAGACCCTCCTTGGTCTTGAAGGTTGTTTTCCACTCATCTCCTTCTCGAATCTGTATCTGATGATAACCACTCTTTAGATCTATCTTTGTGAAGTACTGAGCTCCACTCAAGCAGTCCATGATATCATCCATCCTTGGCAAAGGAAACTGGTACTTGATGGTTATCCTATTTATAGCTCGAGAATCTGTACACATCCTCCACTCTCCATCCTTCTTTGGTGTAAGTACTGCAGGTACTGCACATGGACTCAGGCTCTCTCGAATCAAGCCCTTCCTCAATAGCTCCTGAACCTATCTATTTAGCTCCTCTGTTTCAGTAGGAGTCATCCTGTGAGCAGCCTTGTTCGGCAAACTAGCTCCTGGAATCAAATCTATCTGATGACTGATTTTCCTTACTGGTGGCAATCCATCTGAAACATTATCAGATATAATATCTCCAAATTCCCCTAGTAAATCTGAAACTTCAAATGGTATTTCACTACTACCTTCTTTATCTTTCCTAAGGATCAAAGCATAGCACATATGCTGATGTTTCATGCCATCTAAAAACTTCCTTCCATCAACAAGACACATCCTAGCACTACTACATACCTTTTCATCTTCCTTTTTCATGGGCTTCAATTTATGGCAAACTCCATCCTTTGTGAGAGAGTATGTGTTTGCATGTCCATCATGCACTGCATGTCTTTCAAATTGCCATGGTCTACCCAACAATAGATGGAAAACATCCATCAAAATAACATCACAGAGAACTTCATCATGGTAACTCCCAATTTTGAATTTTACTAAACATTGTTCACTTACCAGGACCTTATGATCATCTTTTACCCAAGAAATCCAATAAGGCTGGGGATGTTTCTCCCTCTTGAGCTTCAGCTTAGAGACCATCTCTTCTGATACCAGGTTATCAGTGCTACCACCATCAATGATCACGTCACAACATTTATCCTCACACTTTCATCTGGTACGAAACAAACTCCTTCGTTGTCCTGGTTCATTCTCACCACTTAGTAGGACTCTTTCATTTACCAAGGTCTCTCCTCTTTTTGTATCCTCTGAATGTGATAATTGTGCATCCTCATCCACATGAGCAACCCTAGCTTGGCCCTCAGCTCTCCTATCTATCCTTCCTTGTCGTTGAGGTCATTCAAAGGCACGATGACCTTCTTCATTGCAATGGAAACAGGTTCCACGAAAGCCTCCTCTTCCTTGTCCACATCCTCTACCTCTTCCTCTTTGATTTCCAAAGTCTTGATCATGGGAGCGGTTGAAACCCTCATTCCTCTGGTTTCTGCTAGTACCCACATCTTCATTTTTCTTTTGGGTTTCATTGTGGCCTCCAGATGATCTACCGCTTCCCCTTCCTCCTTGATCGAGCCCTCTTTTTCTTCCTTCAAACCTTTTATTCAGCTTCTCTTCAACTCGTAGGGCAAACTAGTATGCCTCTTCAACACTAGTCATTCTTACTAGACTTAATTCCTCTTGGATGCTAGGTCGCAACCCACTAATATAATGAGCAACCTTCTCCTTATTTGCTTCTGCATGCCCTGCTCTAATCAAGAGTCGGTAAAAATCCTCTGTATATTCTTGGACTGATCTTCTTGCTTGCTTTAACCCATGCATCTTCTTAAACAGATCAAGCTCGTAGTCCACAGGAATGAACTGCTTCTTCAATTTGTCCACCATGCGATCCCATCTTGTGATCTTCTCCTTTCCTCTTCTGTTTCTTTCCAATTGAACCTCTTGCCACCAGATTTTGGCTTGGCCTTTCAGTTTGGCCTTTGCAAAATTAACCCTATCTAGGTCCCTGATATCCTCATACTCAAAGTATTCTTCTAGTTCATTGATCCAATCGATTAACTCATCTGGTTTCAGATTTCTTGAAAATACACCCACTTCAATTGTAGGTCTTTTCCCAAACTTAGTAATGGCCCTAAAAAGCCTTTCCTCTACAGGATTCAGAACTTCCCTGTCAAATTCCTCTTCTGGTCCCATTGCTTCTTCTTCATTGTCATCCTCACTATTGTCACCTGCGGCAACATTTGTTCCTCTACGAAGCTCCTCTTGCAATGCCTGCACCTGCCTTTGGAGGGCTCTAACCTCCTCAGGATTAATAGCTCTATCCCTTCCACCATGCTCTCTTTGTGGAGGCATCTTCTAACTCGAACCCACAACCACACAGTCCTAGTGCAAACTGCCTCACAGTCGGCGTTCTGTCTACACACTCAGGAAAACCCGCTGTGATACCACTTGATGGCAACACGACCCAATAATAGAATGGAACCAACAGAAAGAGAGAATTATATTAACTGAGAAAATAAGCTAGTACAAACAGTGTAGAGAAAATAAACTTCAAAACATGCCCTAAGGGCTTACAATAGCATAAATCTGGAGATAATTTCTCCTTTTAGTACCTCCTCTCAAACTCCACTCCGAACTGCCTTTTACAATGCCAGAAATCTCCTTAAATAGACCCCGGAGGGTTAAGGACTAGGAGTACATTCTAGAAAGTGCTAGTAGGCATCCACCGACCAAATAGAAGGTTCCGAAAGCTACATTAGAAGTCGGTGCAAATATAGAAGAATCCAAAAACGGTAACCGAACTTTCGGGAGGCATAACTTTTGAGCCGTAGCTTCGATTGATGAACCGTTTACATTTTTAGAAAGCTCTCGAAGCGCTCTATAGCCCTATGGAAAAGCTTCACTCGTTCCCCATTTTTTGGCCCTTTTCGAGGTCATTTAATGCCCCTAACCTGACTTCGAAGCATTCTTAGGGGGTCTCCAAAACCCGAAAAACTGCAATAACTTTCAAACCGTGGCGCCTTTTGACCTGATTCTTCTTTTGGAATGCTCTAAATCACAATTACATTCATCTGGCCAATTCACACCTTCTAGGTCACCAAAATGATGGCCAAATTGCATGCTCCTATTTTTTTGAGATTTTCAAACACACTGATAGTGGAACTGTGAGAGTTGGAACCTTTATTTGACCCAAATGGGTATCCAAAAATGAAAAGACATGAAACAGAAACTAAGTCTAAGTACAATTTTTTTGGGTGACACAGGATTGCCCTTATACCTCTGGATGCTCCTGCATCAATCAATTAGTAGGAAGTTAGAAAGATACATATTTCTTAAATTATCAATTATTAACCCACTAAAGATAAATATTAGTTTTATGTGGATAAACATATGTTAATTAGGTAAGCCAATACATTATTTTAGAAAACTTTTACAAAATATAATAAATTTAAAAACATATTAATTTAAACTAATTTAAACTAAGAGTATGACCGTAGACAATAAACTAACATTAATATATAGTTTTTTATCAAACTAATGATAACTATGAACTTATAATCTTACAATTTTAAAAACACATTTAATTCACTTATGAAATTCAATAGTGTAAGTTCCAACTAACTTCAAGTATTGGCTGTTTATATCAAGTTTTTAAATTATTAAATTTATCCATTGTACAATTAATATTTTTAATTTATATAGTTTTTAATAAACTAATGATAATTAAGAGTATGATTGAGTCCAATAAAAAACACATTTAATTCAATAGTTTGAAAAGAAGTTGATATTTAAGAATTATTATATATTAAATTCTCTTTGATACATATCTAGATCTAACGATTGGGTAAGTTCAAACTAACTTGTATTGCCTACTTAAATATCAAGTTGTTATTATTAAATTCATCCATGGTACAATTAATATTATTAATTCATATAGTTTTTTAATAAACTAATGATAAGTAAGAGAATGATCGTACGATTAAAAACACATTTAATTCAAGATGAAATTCAATAGTTTGAAAACAAGTTGATATTTAAGAATTCTAACATATTAAATTATCTTTGATACATATCTAGATCTAATGATTGTATAAGTTTGAACTAACTTGTATTGCCTATTTAAATATCAAGTTGTTATTATTAAATTCATCCATGGTACAATTAATATTATTAATTAATATTATTTTTTAATAAACTAATGATAACTAAGAGTATGATCGTATAATTAAAAACACGTTTAATTCAAGATGAAATTCAATAGTTTGAAAAGAAGTTGATATTCAAATTATTATAAAATAAATCTCAAAAGTCAGTTCAACCATGATGTACACTTATAACATGTAATATCTTCTCATGATCTTCACTGTCTAGTCTCCACTTGCGACGTGCACGCTTAAGTTTGACTAGATGTAGACAAAGTCCGGTAGCAATGACCAGGTGGTTGTATTGCAAAACCTTATTGTTAGGTTGATAATCAACAAAGTGTATTCCATGTTGGACTATTTTGTTTTGCTTCAAATATCCTCCCTCTATCACAATAGAATCTTCACCACAAATTTAAGTATTTTAAAATTTGATAGATATAAAGTTACCAAGATAAATATATATATATATATATATATATATATATATAAAGTTACCTATGGGGAACAACATTCCACTCCTACATAACAAGTATACATGTGTATGTGTACAGTACATCTATAAGACAGTTCAAATTGATAATTAAATAACAAGTTGAGATTAATATTTATAATACTTATCCACTTTTACCAATCCAGAGATATGATTATAATCATCATAAATCAATGGAATATCATCAAAATTTTCATCATCTTTATCAAATGTATCAGTAACATCAAGTGGTACCAAAATCCATGCACTTGTACATCCACATGCTTGATTGATGCATTCTTCATAATCTTCATCAATGCAACTGTCACAAAAACATGAAAATTCTCTTGTCTTCAATGTCCAATTGCAATTATCTATACTCATGACTGAATGTAAGGAACGTGTCTTTCCTATCCTCTTGCAACCATGTATGTTTTTTCTATTAACACCTAAAAGTTCATTAAATTGAAAATATGGAGAAATTTAATTTAATTTTCAATGAATTGAAAAATAAAACATAACAATAAAATTTTATAACTTAATTACATAAAAACTAAATAGATGTACACATCCATACTTGTTATCTCCCAAAAGACTCTATATGGTACCTATCGATTCATTGTTGATGATGTCCCAACCTCATCTAATGCAAAATGTGTCTTACACCATTCAACCACATCATGTGCATCATTTACACGAACTCCCTGATAAGTCACTTGATACTTTTGCAGAGCATGTTTGATGCAAGCTCCAAAACCATCATGTTCACCTTTTCCATGGCCACTCTCGAAGAAATTCCATATGTATTTTATATTCTCATTGTGATGATATCTGCATAATGCATAAAATGGTCTAGATGATTTGAATTATGTGGCACATCCATAAGACCAAACATAATGTTTATCAACATTTATGCTTCTTTCTTTCAAATAAGAAAAGAACATATTGAAGCAATGCTCTACATAATGAATGTCATGTTCTTTATCATCACTTATATAAAAATGATATTCCTTTTTAATTAATCATGCTTGAAATGTACTCTGAACACCATCCAAATCTAACTATGCATGTCTATAAAAAACATGTACCATAATAGTGACCTGCTTAGAAAAGTAACATTCTGATTGAATTGTTTTTTGATGAACAAAGGAATAGTTCTCTGCAAAATCAACAACTGATACAATCATTCCAAGTGAAAAATTATCTCTCAAAATTTGAAACTATTGTGCTTGCCACTTTGCAAAAAATGCGCAACGAATATAAGGTTGAATCAAATTGTTAAATCTATCCATAAATGTTAGAATAGGTAACTCCTCTTCAACATATTCCAACCTTTTTGTCTCTTTCCCCAACTTTATTTCATTCTTGACATACTTGTAACTTTTGCAATTGAATTTTTTAGTTGCATCAATATTTTTAATTTTCAAAAGAAATAGAGCCAATTCACCACATGTTTCACATAATCCTTTGATGCAATCTATTTGACCAGTTGGATCATCTATTTTGTCACATAGAATGGATGATATCAACTCACTTCTCCTACTAGGAGGAGCATCATGAAAACCATATGTGTCTTCTACAAACTTTCAAAATACCTGATAATGGAGATCAAACTCAATATGATGACAACAACAACATATTTCAAACACTTTGTTTGACCTCAGAAAGTATGGCTTCAATTTTTCAAACAATGTTTGCCCAACTTTTACATTAGGATGCTCACTACAAAATGACACATATAACTCATGTTGTGTTATGTCCAACCAATGTATTGTATGATGTTCATATTAACCAGATGCAATCTTATGTCATATAACATCTCTACTATTTGATGAAGGATGAGTGTTATCAATCCAAAATGATATGACTAAATTTTTTAATGACTCTTCAATCCTATCAGAATGAGGTGCTCTACACATGATTGCCCAATTGCTCTCCATAGTACTGTCATCCACAATTAATCTTCTCTTAACATATTTTCTCATTGTTTTCCTACTAAAACCCATTTTAGACAAAATTGAAAATATTTATCTATTTTGGGTCATATTCTTATTTACAACAGACATCAACATCACTTTTCTTGCCATGGACTTATCTTTAGTTCGAGAGTATTTTCTTATGTTTCTCAAACCTTGTTTAACATTTTCAATCAAATCAGTTTGCATGCTAGAAAATATTCTCTTCTTTAATGTTGTGTCTACATCTAACAATTTCAATGCCTCTTGCAACTTCTTTTGTGTAAGAAAAAGTGAAAGTAACTGAGCTTGTTCAAGTGTTTTAGTGTTATCAAATTGAGTCATAATTTCTCTTATCTTCTTATTCATTGACCTTTTCTTAGACAAACTTAATGGTTGAATAGTAGCTACAAGTCTTCTCAATTTATCCACATCCATTTTAGGTAAACGATCTTTTTTTTTTGGAGAAATAGCATTCTTTACAGATTGGGCAATATTTAGGAGTTCATCCATACCAGTTCTTGCACCTAATCCTGACCCTTCTCTAACTTTTGTTACTGGAATTTCTATAGGGAGCGATCTTGAGCCTTCTCCAACATTCATTGTTTGATATTATGCAGGGAAAGATTATGACCCTTCTCCAACTTATGTTATTTGAACCTCTATAGGGAGCGATCTTGAACCTTCTTCAACATTCATTGTTTGAGACTCCATAGGGAGTGTTCCTAACCTCTCTCCCATATGCACTTCTTCTACTTCTGTTGAGCCTTCTTCAATATGTTCGTACAAATGCCAAATTTTAGAAATGTTCACGTGAAAATGTCTTGTGAATTTTGGTTGCCAAAATTTTTTGGATCGCATGTTCACTGTGAACATGCTTTATATGTTGACAACAAACATCATGTTCGCTGCGAACATGCTTTATATGTTCGCAAAAAACATCATGTTTATGTGAACATGTAAAAATAAATTTTTTTTGGCCCTTTCTTATTTTAAATTTTTGGGCTCTTTCAACACCCATAATTATAGATGAATGATCTCCTACTGTAAAATAAAAAATGCCAAAATGTGCTGCTCGAGCAAGCTTTCCAATGACTATAATTGTAATACATAATTTAATCATTAAGACTTTCAAATATGAGTTTAATTCATCATAGGTTCATTATTGATTGAACATCAACTGACTTTGACACTTCGGGAAAATTAGTAAATTAGATCAATTTTTTTAAATAAAAATCTAGGAAATAGCTTATTGAGATAGCTTTCTATTAAAAAAAAGAAAAGATTTATGATAAATTGACTTCAAGTTATCTGTGTCAAAATGAACGTATGTCTAAATTACCATTGGTGTCACTTGAAAACTACATAAACTATACAATATTCAACCAAATTGAATCAAACTAAATGCATCCTCTGGATATTGATGTTACAAATCCAACGCTAAAAGAATTACCTCATTATCTTTTCTAGAAAAAAAAATTATGTGTGCCAAGTAGACTTTCACTCTTTAAAAATATTGAATTGTATGTTTTATGTACAAGTCCATTGCTTTTTTTTTTCTATCATAATATCTAGTCAACTCAGTAAATCCCATATAGTGGAAGAAAATGAAATAGAAGTCGAGGAAGGGCAATCCTAAGCCTAATCAATGCTAGAAGTCTTTATTCCTATTTGATGAGAAAGAATGTAGTCATGGTGTGTATATTTTTAGGACGCGAGAAGAAGGTAAAAGTAAAACATGCATTTTGATCCATGCTTCCATTCTCCACCTCTTTGGGATTAAGTGATGCGATAATGTAATATGATATCTTACCAAAGTTTTCCTTTTACTATTGTATATACAAGATACCACAAGCTGTCAGAGTTCTATAATGAGTTGTGAAATGGGTTTTGATTGCTTTAACTCTATAGCCCTTGATGATATTCAGAATGTATCTTGCCAATTCCCAATTTCTACTCACAATGTGGATTTTGAAATATAGTTGTTGAATTTTTATTAGCGATTGTGGAATATTTTTGTTGTGGGTAAAGATTTGTGGTTAAAGTAAGGATAAATTTGAGTAGAGACTAAATTTTCATGTGTTTTGAGTTTGAAATTTTTTCATGGCTACTCAATTTTTCTATTCGAAGTGTTTGGTAGCAAGATAACATGTTTTTGTACTGGCTATTATGTTTGGAGAAATACAAACATATATAAAATTGTTGCTTTTGTAGATTTATCATGTATATTGAGTTGCACCTAATATCTTCTAAGTTGGCTTCATGCAATGCTTGTTTTTGGGTAACTTATTGTTTGGGATATTTTCAATAATATGAAATAATCCCATGCCATAGTGTTTGGAGAAAATCTTATATTTGAACAATTTCATTACTTCCCTTAGTTTTGTTTGGTTAGTCTTCCTCAATTCTAGGATGGGTAATTTTCATGTCTGGAAAGATTTCAAGGAAGCTGGAGAACTTTGTAGTAGGGTGGTAAAGCACTTCTACAATAATCTTTCCCTCATGTCTTCTTGAGCAAATTTTAGAGCTCTTGACAACTTGCTTGTCATCTTCAAAAATATCTTTGTATTCTCATAATTGGTTTATGGTATTTTAAAGAAATATAATTTTTATTATATTTCTTTTAAATTTAATGGCAATTGAAATTATTGTTGACTAGTCAATATTCAAATGACCTTGACTCTTGTACACTTTCTGCATTTTATGGAGATTGCTGACATGACATTAGTTTTGCAGGTATAGTCCTTACAATAATGAAATCAAGAATGCTAAATTGGCTAGCACATAGATGTTGGAATCAAATATGTTAAAATTGATTGAAATTGTATGGGAGAATAATAGTAGAAAAAAGAAATTGTGAGAGAATTATAACCGATTCCCATCAATATGGAAGTTGGTGACATCTTAATTGGGTTAAGATTCTTATTGGAGGAGGTACACACCTCTTTCATGATTCTTATTGATTTGAGAAAATAATTAGCAATTTTAGATTTTTTGTACTTGCACTAAGTTTTGAAATTGTTGAGAGGTAATGAGTTTTGATGGGATCTTTTAAACAATACATTACCCTCTAACATCAAGTAGTAGTGAGATGTTTTGGAATTGCATTTAATAGCAAAGAGATGAACATAAGCATATTTAAAGTGGCTTAGTAAATATTCAAGAGTAAAAGATAATTAGAGTACTACTTCTATAATTTATAAATATATCTTCAAAGTTGATAGTGCAATATGAATATGACTTAAAATGTTACTATTTTTAATTTTTTAAGCGTGTAACATTATAATACAATATCTATAAAAATAAAAAAAATTATTTTTCAAAGCTTTCTAGAACTCTATTTTTTTCATGTTTTAAAACGTGAATAGCTCCAAATGATTTTATCACAAACTTGTAGATAGCTTTGTCACATTGATGTCCTTTTGCTCAAATTCACTGGCTAGGACATCTTCTACAAAGTAACTAGATCTTTTACAATAAATGTACATCTATTTACCCTATGAAATGCATCACCTAATGTCTTTAATGCATTCATCAATTACTAGGATGTCATTATAAATATTTGCACACACATTTTGAACTTGTGCATATTCAAAGTTATGTTGTGCTCTTACTTTTATTGTCTCAATCAATGTAATAATGTTATCATCAAATTCATTAATTACCTTTTCAATATTCTCTGCAATGTTTGTCCTTGGTAATGGTTTTGGAGCAGCCAAGGTCTTTTATAACCTATCTAATATTTTCTCAAGTATGATCTTGTGCTTTTTAGATTTCTTTTTTGACTTCTCCTTGGCTTTAGCATAAGAAAATAATGAAATCTGTATGAATCCATCCTTAGCCATGTCATCTTTAACCAAATTTTCAATATCCTATCCTATATGGCTACTTTCCAACAATGAATGAATAGATGTGCTAGGTGTTGAAGGTGTAGCAATGTCCTTTTCATCAAACGTCCACTGTCCAACCATAGTGGTTTAACCATTAATTTTATTAGCATCATCTACTATGGGAAATGAATATTGATCTTCATTTATCATAGATGACATCTCAGTATGATCTAATTCCATATCTTTCTGTTGTTGATCATCTTCTTCTTTCATGTCTTATTGTTTGTTTTCCTCTTGTGATATTGCTATCAAGATTCAACTATATTTTTTTTGAGTCAAAATCATTGACCCATAAATCATGAGTAGTGATTCACACATGAATCCATATCTCATGAGAATAAATGGAACAATTAGCACTCATTGGATCAAGGTGACACTCACAAAAGTGAAGCACTGGGACATCTTGGGAGGTCACTCATCCTAGTTTACTCTAGCTTGAGTGTGTTTAACTACAGAGATCCCTCCATGGTTAAACCCACTATGCTTGCAATCCCATATGCAAAACCTTCACCAAGTGTTGTGCCTTATGAACCATTCACTAGAAAGCCCCTTAAGCTCATCAATTAATAAGTGGGATATATTTTCCACAAGTCAAATTGTGATATTGCTATCAAGATTTAACTGTGCAATTTTTGAGTCAAACTCATTGACCCATATATAATGAGTAGTGAATCACACATTAATCCATCTCTCATGAGAATAAATAGAACAATTAGCACTCCTTGGATCTAGGTGATGCTCACAGAGGTGAAGCACTAGGACTTCCTGGGAGGTCACCCATCCCAGTACTACTCTAGCTTGAGCACACTTAACTCTTGTTTATCTTTTTTTTTTTAGTATCACTTATTTGACCAACCTTGTTAATTTATTTGGTCATTATCACATATTTCACCTGTATTGTCCACATTATCCCCTTCCTTATTCTACTCTTCCTCTTTAGGTGTAGCAACAAGAGTAACAGAGTCCCCACTAATGAACAAATATGGTCACTTCATAGTACTGATGATTAACTTGTATCTTCATCTTTTTTGTCTTTATAGTAGGATCACTAATTGTTATTCCAACTAATCTTTTCTTTGGTTGTAACTTCTTAAGACTAGGATAATTTATTACTTCAATAAGTGCTTTTATGTCTCAATTTCCACCTCATCATATAATCCAACCTTAAGCTTATCAAGTTTCATTTTCCCCTTAGTTTAGGTTTCACTTAATCAAGATCATTATGTATATCATCAAAAATTATTAGAGTACATAGTTCTCCTTTCTTTTCTTCTCTCAATTTCTTGTCCTTGTCTAAGACACTCAATCTTTTCTCATCCAACTTGTTAAATAGGTGATCATGAATGCTTCCTATAATTTATACTAGGTTCCTTTTAACATTTAACAAATTCTTTATAATTGAATTCTTAATCATACCTTGTTCCTTCTCATTATGCATCTAATAGAACTTTGAATCTTATCAACATTTCCACCATGTTCCACTCAATCCGTGACTTTCTTTACATTTGGCTTCCATTTTCTTCTCTCAACTTCTAGGTCATTTTTAAGTTCTTTTGGTTCTTCTACACCATTAGGATCAATTTTGTTTCTTTATCTTTCTTCATTTTCTTCCTCTCACACTCTTCTTCCTCTCAAAATCTTGGGTTTATTGGGACCAGGGCCATGGTCCTTTTTTTTCCTTACATATATCTTAGAATCATTCTTTACCTATTCTTCTAACTTTGTGGGAGTAGATCTCATCAACCTCCTTCGAGTGCTGTGAGGTTCAAGTATGACTTGAAATTTTTTTCTCTCTAGGTCCTCTCCTTATTTAGTGCTTGTAGCTTGTGAAATAGGATTTTTTACTTGTTCTATACTTATGCCTTCAATATTGGCTATTGTGAAAACTTCTCTTGACTTCTTCTTGATCTCTTTCCACTCTTATTTTGTAATTCCTCATTTCATGGCTATCTTTTCAACCATATTCTCAACTTTTATCTTCCTTGTGCCTCCATAAAGTTGTTCCCTAATTGATCTGATTTTCTCTTGTTAAGTTCCCTGTCCCTCACAAATTGTGTCCTTAGGTGAATCAATCATATGCTTTTCCAAACCTTCCTATAACTCCTAAGTTACTTCATAACTCATAGGATCTATGAGAATTTGTTTAGGCTCTACAACTTCCATTCAAGTATTGTCATTTTTTACCATAAAGTAAATGGTCCATGCACATTTTTAACTACAAATCTTGGTATTTTGTACCTCTATTTCATTTCAATTTGAAATCCTTTAATCATTCCAAATATGTATACTATAATATTTTCTCTATTATGTATGTGCTAATGTTCATTGATAAGGTCAATGGTACACCTATCATTAGTGCATGCTTTGGAGTTTATGTTAGGAAATTTGTACATCATGTGGAAGAATATGTGCATTATCAATGATCCAAATCTATGCTTTATTCTTCTTAAGTTCTCAAGAAATTAGTGCCTTGGGATCTTACATATGTCAAAGAGTTCTCTTTTAAGAATCATATTGTATGTGGTTTGTATTACTCTTGCTGATATAAATTTGGTTTAGTACCATAATGTATTTTATACTCAACTATATTAGTAACTAATCTTACATAAATTTTCTTTATGTCTAATATGGTCCTAGATCTTTTATCCCACTTAGTGACAATATTCTTATCGACTTCCTTCTTTACTAACTTGGTAGCTACATGAACTATGCCTGCATTATCTAGACTAGTCACTAGGTGAATGAGTTCCTTAGTTATTAGTCTAGGTTGGTCACCTAGCAAAAACATTTTGTCATGAATGCCCTAGTAGGGGTGGTATATATAGGTGCCCCCTTAAGAAATTGATTGAAAAAGGAAAATGATAGGTCAATTTTTCGACAACAAAAAGATCAAGCCATAGCAACTGAAAAATCACAAATTAAAGCTCAAATGTGAAAGTTATGGGGTTTGGGGTGATAAAATCATTGTGACCAACACAAAACATGCCTCTTATATGTCCATATAGGTAATAACAGGGCTCTAAAAAGGCTTGGAGAGAGTTTGGAGGTCATTTTCACCCTCTCAATTAGAAAAAAGAGCTTTGGAGCAAGAATAATGGACCAATTACCCAGGGAACAACATCGCAGAGAATAAATACCTATATATCGACGTCGGGTAGATGTAGGACCGCTGGTGAGTACATTGAGGCTTCTTCTATGTATTTTATGCTTTTGATGCAATTTAGTGTTAGTTAGGGGTTTAAAAGGGCCCACTTGGGGTCCTAGAGACTAACTTTGACATCAAAATGCCCCAAGTGTGCTCAAAACACACCCAAGTACACACTAAGTGCACTTGGGGTGACCAAGTGTGTACTGAGCATAGTTGGGGGCCCTAACTGCACTCCAAGATGTTTTTGGCCCCTAAAAGTAGTCTAGATGGGCCCAAAATAACTTGAAACTAATTGGAACACATGCACAAAACCCTGGGACAAGGTCATAACATAAGTTATCTTTGTCAATCATGCTCAAAAGTGATCAAAGTTGGTCCAACTTAGGATAGATTTTGGGAAACCTAGTAAAATGCTGACAAGAGTGAAAATGAACTTAGAATGACCCACAACTTGGTTTATATGCCAAAAACCCTAAAAAGAGTTCAAAAAATAGGTCAACCTAGTCAAACATGTGCAAAAAATTCAAACTTAGTCGAACCTAAGTTTCATTTAGGTCAAAGTTGACAAAAAGGTAGGTAGAGGGTCAAAACCAATGTAGATGAACTTGAAATGACCCAAAAATTGGTAGGCATGTTCAAAACATAGGTTGATGTAGTAAAAAATGTATAGAAAAGTCAAAATTAGTCAAACCAAGGTCACACTAGGTCAAACTAAGTTAAACTTGGGTCAAACATAGGTTAGACTTGGTAGAAAGTCACAGAAGGTTGATAGACAATATATGTTTATGTAGGAGGACCTGCTCCTATTGTGGAGGAGGGGCTACATACCACAAATCTTGACTCTACATAATCAAATGACTGCTGACTAGCAAGAGTTCTTAGTAGGGCTTGGGTTGTACCACATTACATTCATGCTTGAGGTGAGAGGGAACATGAGGTTGTCGACGACGTTGACAGAGAGATGGAACTTAGAGATTAGTTCATTCCATATACTCATGGGAGAGACCATTATTACCCTAGAGGATGTATGGTGTATCCTCCAGATTTTGATCCATGGGGAGTTGGACATATATGCTCTACCGGTAGAACAAGCAACACTACACTAGATGTTTAGTTGTGGAGATGCAGAGTTAGGGATTCAGGATTATGAGATTGGGTGGGAGCTTCTAGTGGCATGACATGAGTATCTTATTACTGTGATATGTTGGGTTGTGGGTTGACTAGTGATACTAGATAGATAAGGGCATGGATTCCCTATTGGATGGGGTTGAGTGTTGGAGAGGATGGTTATGGATGGGACCATGTTTACATGGGCGCGTTGCATTCTCGTGATGCTATACTACTATTTACACTAGATTGCATATAGAAGTGGGTTGACATTTAGCATTGGTAGTACATTATTATAGATTTGGGCTTTTGAGCATATTGTCGTATTCAGGCTTCTTGTGGAGAGGGAATTGGTTGAGGACATGCCTTATGTGTACATCTATAGAGGGATACTAGCACGATGACCATTAGGGTACACCAGTTCTTTAGGCATCAGTTGGATATGATGACACAATTCATATGGAGACCTTATAGAGACTTCCTCAGGTGGGATGATGATGAGGTCCATCTTTTGTACTACACACAAGAGTGCTATCTAATAGGGCACATAATGATTGGGCACTTGGTGATCGAGATGTACCTATTAGAGCGAGTACACTAACAGTTTGGTGAGAGGCAGGATGTGCCTATGCCTACAAGTTTTGCATTGTTTTCTCAATCTAGGGTAGAGGTCAAAGAGTGGGGAGTGCCAATCATGAATCCATAGGTAGCCTATGAACTGTTGGAGGAGCTACAACCAAGGTTATGGGGAGTAGAAAAAGATGTGATAGATGCAAATACAATGGTAGCACATGATAGGTGGTTTTCTCAGCATCGACTGAGGCTTTTGGAAAATTTGATAGTGTCAGTACCATTGTCGAGACCCTAAGTAGAGAAAGATGGAGAGGAGAATGACAAGGAGGATGTGGATGGTGAGGATGAGAAGGATATAGATGAGGAGGTGGAGATTGATGATGATGAGGAGGATAATGAAGAGGATGAGGAGGATGTTAAGGAGGGAGAAGATGAGGAGGTAGATGGGGATGATGATGAGAGGGATGGGGATGATGAGAATGGGTATGGGGATGATGATGAGAGGGATGGGGATGATGAGGATGGGTATGGGGATTATGATGATGAGAGAGAGATGGGGATGATGACGAGGGAGATGATGATGATGATGGTGGGGGAGAGGATGAGGAGGAGGATAGAGGTGTGGATTCTACAACAATGGAAATAGAGGAGGATCCAGTGGGTAGCACAGGGGTATGCTAGTACCAGTATAGACAGGGCCTAGCTATTCAGAGCTAGAGATGATGGAGGTGATTAGAGGGCTTCAGGTCAATTAGATCGGGCTATAGCAGAGAAGGATGCAATGATAATAGCATGGGATCAGGCTATGACAAAGAGGGAAATAGTCATGCAGAGAGCAGAGAGGGCCATCTAGGAGTCACGAGACTTCTTTAGCAGTGTTAGTGATCCATCATTTTGAGATTTGGCCATAATGATGGCAACAATACATGCAAAAACACAATATTCAAGGGATCACTATGAGATGGTAGTGCTACCAGGGTAGAGGGTAGAGAGCTATCGGTTAGCAAGGTCTCGCTCTTGATAGACACACATGACACAAAGTAGTAGAGGGGTGATGAGACCAATGAGGCCACCAAAGATAGGGGAGGGATCATCCTCAAGGCTGGACAAGAGCCATGAGGCTAAGGAAAATATTGGTTGACTTAGACATGCTCATGTGCAGAGGGGCTTCCTTTTTTTTTGTTATGTTCTTTCATGGTTCATGCCTATATAGGCAATTAGTATTGATGTAAACCATGATTATGTATTTTGATACTTTTTGAGACATTTATGAGATGTACTTATGTTATGATGACTATATGAGATGGATTATGCATGTGTTTTATATGTGTTATATGGATGCCTTTATGATTTTCTATGTGGGCTTTATATGATGACATCATTCATTAGTTTATCACATGTTATGCTTACGAAATGATATCTTTAGTTTTTGCCACATTTGTTTCTCATGAAATGAATGCCAATGAAATGTAAAATGATATGAAATGAATGCAAATGAAATGGAAAATGATATGAATTGCCATGTTTATCCATATATGTATTGCTTTGGGTTTTTTGGACTTTTGACATATACAAGAATGTAGGATGACATTGCTTTTGGTGTATCAAAGTACGAGACCATGGTGGTAGATGAAATGGATGTCAGAAGATAGAGGATATGAGATGAGGACCAACTAGAATGAGGTGAGGAATTTTACTTTCATAAAGTGCACTATATGTATAAGAAGATTTATTTTGATGTGGAAAATGGAATGCAACACATCATGGCATAAAGGGCTAGAGCAAAAATTTAAACCTTTTGTGTAAAAAAGAATGATGCAAATAGAAAATGACCTTATCCTTCCTAAGGCATATATACATGCCCCAGAATCTCAAAAGGTACATTTGACAAACAGAAAACAAAAGATAAGCATGAACCATCCCGACCACTCTCATAGATCACTTTATGTCACTGAGTGGCATAGGAACATGGTAAAAAAAAAACATAGCAAAAATAAATCGCTCACTAAAAAACGTGAGCCAACAACTATTATTGTTCATTATTACTTTCTTTTTAGTGTTTTAGGTCTTCAAAGAGTGTTTGACAAGTTGACAATCTGATAGGTTAGATTATTGGTTTGATTGATAGTGACAAGTTGGATTGGTTGTTGGTTCACATTGCTTATATAATGTGATTATCATTGAAGTGCAATGCTTTGAGTTTCAGTCTACGAAAGTGAGAGTGTTTAAGAAAAAGGGGTGGTTATCCATTGTGACTATTTACAAGGTCTATTGCAAGTTTGTGGTGGGTTTTGTGATTTTTAGAGTTTTTGAGAAAAATTGATGTTTTTGTGTTACTCATTTCTTTAGGATATTTTATGATTTTTAGGGTTTATATCAGGATGTTTTATAATGTTTAGCAGTTTTTTTCAGGACATTATATGATTTTTATCAATTTGTTCAGGACATTATATAATTCTTATGAATTTTTTAGGACATTTTAAAAATTTTATGGATTTTTTTAGGATGTTTTATGATTTTTATGGGTTTGTTCTAGATGTTTTATGATTTTTTAGGGTTTTTTCAAGATCATAAAGGATACACAAATGTTAGCTCCAATCTGATATGCGATAATTCCAATGGATAATGTGTGCTTGGGAAGATGCCCCTAGTTCAATTTCAAACTCGCACACTATGTAGGTGATATGTCCCCAAACAAGACACAAATTATGTACAAAGGCCAAAGATAGAGTATGTACAAACTGGTGATGCTTGGGTAAGATAACAATGGATATTAACTAGTTTGTAGGCCATGATCGAAGATGAGAGATGTCTTGCAATATGAAGGATGTGATTTGGAAATAACAAAAGGGGGAAAAAATAGATGGAATCCTGATAGATGGAGGAGCAATAACTAATTACTCATGGTGCTTGTTTGATAGGTTTTCACCATGGTACTTGCCCAAAGCACTTGTTTGCTAGGTTTTCACTTTTGGACCAAATTTTTCTCTAGACTCAAATTTTCATGCCAAGACACATATTTGCCAAGTTTTCATCAAGGCATCCATTTTTCATGAATTTTTTCAGCTTTTTTTGTTTCTTTTTTTTAAAGAACTTTTTGCCATTTAAAAAAAAAAAATTAGGACTTTTTTTTCCCATTTTTTTAGGACTTTTAAATGGAATCAAGTATAGTACTTGTGGAGATCCATGTTTTTGATGGACATGGGTAGTGGTTAACCCTCTGGAGTTGCAAGATGATATACTCCAGACCCAAATGTTGCAGTAACTACATAGGGACCTTCCCAATTTGGTTCAAATTGTCCTAGTTCTCTCTATATTGTTGAGTCTTGTAGTTCATCTTCAAGACTAGATCATCAACCTCAAAATGATGGCCTGAAACTTTCTTGTTATAGATCCATTTGAGTCAGTTTTGGTAAGCTTTCAGATGTGTCAAGGTGACTCACCTCTACTCATCAAACATTTCAAGTTCATGGAGTCTAGATACTCTATAGTTTTCATCATCAACAACATCTTGTATGTATACTCTCAATGATGGAATTTCAATTTCAATAGGAAGTATGGCCTTAATGTTATAGACAAGAGAGTATGTCACTAGTGGGAGCATACACACTTGTTCTATAGGCCCAAAGAGATGGATTTAGTTGTAAGTGCCAGTCTTGATTAGAATCATTGATAGTCTTTTCAAGAATCTTGGCAATGGTCTTATTGGATGCTTCTACTTGGTCATTTCCTTGTGGATGGTAAATACTAGAACATCCATGGTACATGTTGTATTTCTAATAGATCTTATCAACATCTTTTTTTGAAATGAACCACCATGATCTAAAATAATAGCCAAGGGGACTCTATAATGACATATGATATAGTTTAGGATGAACCTTGAAATATGCTTTCTAGTGGTAAAAGTTAGGAGGATGGCTTCAACCCACTTGGAAAAGTATTTAGTTGTTGTGATGATGAACTTATGGCCATCAGAGGAAGGAGGAGAAATAGCTCCAATAAGATCAAATGCCCATTATGAAAAGGGCCATGGAGAGATAATTGGCTAAAGTTCTTGTGCTAGTGCATGGATTAGACTACTATGTATCTAGCACTTATGACATGTTTTAGAAAAATTATAAGCATCTTGTCCCATGGTGGGCCAATAATATCCAGCTCTCACCATTTTCTTTGCTAGTCTCAAACCATTGAAATTGCCTCCACATATACCATCATGTACCTTGTGTAAGGTAGTTTTGGCTTCTTGCAAGTCAAGGCATCTGAGAAGGGTTTGCTCAAATGATCTCTTGTAAAGGGTGTCACTGATGATGACATATGTGGTGACTTGTCTGATGAAGGCTTAAGGTTCGTTCTTGGATAAGTTAGGGGGTAGGATTTGGGCATGTAGATAATCATAATTGTCTTGATACCAAGGGGAATTGGGATCAAAAAATTCATGTATGAACTCAAATTGAGAGTTCAAATGTCAGAATCAAGAGTTTCTCAACAAGGAACTCACAATGCTCCACATTTTGAGTCATATTAATCATAGAAGCAATAGTGGCCATAGTGTCAGCTTGCTTGTTATGTATTCTTGGGAGCTAAAAAAGAGAGATAGTGACACATTTTGATTTGAGAAAATATGCCATCTATTTGTAAGGCATTAACTTATCATCTTTGGTTTCATAGTCATCATTGACTTGGTAGATAACTAATTGAGAATCACTAAAAACTTGCAAATGTTGTATGTTCCATTGGATGGCTAACTTTAGTCCTCTAATCATTGTGTCATACTCTACTATGTTGTTTGTACAACTAAATGCCATCCAGTATGACTTGGGGATTATGTCTCCTTGCAATGTGATAAAAATAATGCCAACTCCTTAACTATTTCTTGAATGTGATCTATCAAAGTAAAGCTTCCTTCATTAGCTATATCCTTGTTAAATATGGCTTCATATGGAAAGTCTATCAACACGGGATGATCATCTATCATAGGTGCTTCTACTAGCTGATCAACTATCACTTGTTCTTTGATTTCCTTTTTGTCCACATATTCTATGTCAAATTCACTTAGGATCATAACCAATTTGGCTAAGTGCCCTATGAGAGAGGCCTTTCTTAGGAGATACTTTAATGGGTTAGTCTTAGAGACAAGCATTATTTTCTGATGGAACATGTAATGCCTCAACTTTTTGGGTTGATAAGACAATAGCAAGGCAAGCTCATTCAATGAGAGAATAATTCAATTCATATCCCACAAGTGTTTTTCTAATGTAGTAAATGGCTCACTCTCTTCCTTGTTCATCACTTTGTGCTAGGAGAGCTCCTAATGTTGTATCTATAGCTGAAATCTACAAAATGAATGGTTTTCCTAGAATAGGAGCCATTAAAACTAGTGGATGTAGAAGATAGTCTTTGAGCTATTAAAAAGACTCATCACACTAGTTGTTCCATTGAAAGGATACTCCCTTGCATAATAGATGTTGGAATGAGTGACATTTATCAGCTAGTTGTGCAATGAATCTGCGGATAGATTGTTATCTCCCTTGTAGACTTCTTAATGTTCTTATATTCATTGGAGGAGGCATTTCAAGTATAACTTTCACTTTTTTAGGATCAGGATCAACCTCAATGCCTTGTTGAGAAATAATATACCCTAGGAGCTTTCCAAAAACAACTCTAAATACACACTTTTATGATTCAAACAAACCTTGTGGTTTTCCATTCTGTTGAATATTTTGTCTAGGATGCCAAAATGATCACTTCTTCTAGGGGATTTCCAAAGTAAGTCACCTACACAATCTTCCATTAGGATGTGCATGAAATCATGGAATATGGTAGTCATTTCTCTTTGATATGTTTCCCTAGCATTTTTAAGGCCAAAAGGCATCACATTCCAACAATATGTTCTCCAAGGACATGTGAAAGTTGTTTTGTGTTGATCTTCAGGAGCTATTCTGATCTAGTTGTATCTAGAGAAGCCATCCATCAATGATAACATCTCATATCCAATAGTCATGTCTATGATGATGTCTATATTTAGTAATGGTAAATCATCCTTGGGACATGCTTTTTTGAGATCACAAAAGTCTATGCATATTCGGATGCCCCCAGAGTGTTTTCTTACTAGAACCAAGTTGGATATCGACTCTGCATAATCAGTATGAAGCCTACATCAAATAGATTTTTAAATTTTTCTTTGACAAGGAGAGCAACTTGAGGATGCATCTTTCTCAAATTTTTCTTTACTTTTCACTCCTAGTTTTAATGGCAAGTGATGAAGGACTAGTTTAGGATCTCATCTAGGCATGTCAATATAAGACCAGGCAAAGTTGATCTACCTTTCTAGAAAGAATCTGACAAACTCATCTCTTTCTTCTAGTGATAACAAGGCTACAAAATGTATGGCCTTAAGGTTGTTAGGTGTTCCTAGATTTATCTCTTTCATCATTTCCACAAGTAATGTTGATCTTTCCTTCAACAAGAGTATGTCCAATCTGCCATCCTTGGATGCCTTAGAGACATTTTCACCCTTGGATACATCCTTTGTTTTTACTTTTTCATGGTCTAATGACACCTTTTAGTTTTCACCAAGAGACCTACTTTTGTCTTTTTTTGTTATTTTTTCCAATTTTGTGACTGGAAAATGGAGTTGACTCCCTAGAGTACGCCATAATGTTTAGGTCAATGGAAAATCCTGACTTTTGGTCTCCTCGTGGTAAGTCTTCATGGAGCTCAAATAATTATGTGATGACATCATAATTTTAAACTTACCAAACATCTGTGGTCCTTGTTGGTCCCAATCAATGAGTTTGGGGTAAAATAGGGAAATACCATCATTGATGTTGAATAAACTATGGTCAAAGGTAAAGATACGGACATTACTATCATATGGGTCATAAGCTCCATGTTTAGAGGTAGGAGGATTTGGGTCCCACTGTATTTTATCATAGGATGCTGGACAGGTTGAGGGACTGGGTAGGGTACTAGTGATATGTTTATCTTGCATTGGTAGTTCATCAGGATCATCAATGTTGGGTCCAATTTCTGCAATGTCAAGTTGGGTGTTCTGAGATGCCTTTTCATCGGTCAAAAGATTCACATTCTTAGATAAAAATGAATCAATATTAGGGAGACCTAATACAAATGGCTTGAATCCAAGTCCCAAGCTACAAGGACATCTTGATATAGTAATAGGCTCAGTAATGCCTTGTTTTTGAGGTCCCAGGCCACTATATCCATCATATCCCTTTTTTTGCATGATGGTAAATCTAGGTGCATATTTTTTTGAGGATATAGGAGTAGGTTATTGTTCTTCTTTAGCCTTTTCAATCCATGTAGATGTATTTTTGAAAAAATGCTCTTCATGTAGGCCACCTCCACCGATGAAAGTTATAGAGGGTTTCTTCTGTAATGTGAATTTGGGTATGATATGCATAAGTTATGGTTTTCCATAGGATTTGGGAGAAAGGGGTAATTTCCCAATGTAAAAGGCCTATGACATGGAATACTCATTGCAAACTTGATCTTCAATTTTGAGGTTTCATTTGAATGTGGTTGTGAGTTTGGAAAGATCAACATATTTGGAGGAATCAAGTGGATTTTCTTCATTGTTTGTCAGGACTTGGTATGCATTAGTTCCTCTAAGATAGGCACAGAATTGGAATGGGCATGGATCACCATGAATAATAATCTCTACATTTTTATAGGAAAATTTTAAGCATTGATGCTATGTAGATGGCATTGCTTTCATAGTATGGATCTAAGGGCATCCTAGTATCATGTTGCAATTCATTTCAATATATAGGACCTAGAATAATGTATTCTTAGTAGGTAGACCAACTCTTATGGGTAATATGATAACACCCTTGGAGAATCATTCACCATCATCATATGACTTTATTGTGATTCTATGAGAGGGATCCACATCTTCTTCAGAGTAACCCAAACCCTTGACAACTTTAAGGGTACATATGTCTAGTCTCACTTCTCCATATATCAAGACACTTCTGACCTTGGCAGTATGGATAAAAAATTTGAGATAAATTTGGTCATTATGGTTGGGTCTACCTTTAGGAATATCTTAGGGTGAAAAGGTGATATGTTGTGATGCAGATAGGTTCCCAACCATGACTTGGAACTAGGAAACATCAATGTTATCTAGTACTATGGACAATTTTAAAGCTTGGTCAAGGATCTTCTAATGCTAAGGTGATGCACGTAGAAAATCTAGGATGGATATTTGGGTAGGGGTTTTGCTATGCTGGTCTACAAGGCTATAATTTGAAGAAGTATGATCACTAGGTCTACCAGGGGTCATGGGTCTAGCAAAGGTGGTAGGTCTAATTAGGGCCGTAGGTCTAGCTAGGGCTCTAGGTAAGGTAATTTGAGTGTGATAAGTGGCAAAAATGCAACAAGGGTCTTCAACTTTTATGGTGAATGTGGATATGTGGAAGTCAAACTCATTGAAATAATTGATGGTGTAGTCATATCCAATGCATGTGTAGCTTACATTAGCCTGGGAGCTTGAGTTTGAACTAGAGACTTTCCCTTTGTCATGATTACCCAAAGGATCTTTCAAAATAGTGTTGTAGTTCCACAATGCACACCCCATTTCCTTTCAGAAATGGGAACCCCCTACTTTAAATTTTGGCTTTTTGGACTCCTAGTCTAGGATCTGAGCCATTTGGAGGACTTGCCTAGTCCCCTAGTTTACATTTGATACTTGATCAAAGACCTAGTCTACTTAGAAATTAGATATTTTAACCCTAGAGACCTTTTTAGCAAGAAAAAGGTGCACCAGTGCACCTAAATAGGTGCATTGATGCGCCAAAATATGTGAAAGAAATTTTTGAGAAGGTCGCACTACTGCAGCTGTAGAGCTGTAGGCCTCTACTTTAGACTGGAGGATGGGGGAGGTTATACAAACCTATCACCTCCTCATTCTTACCATTGCTCTCTTTGTCTTCACATCCTCTACTAACTGCATCTCCATACAAAAATCTCGAAGTTCTCGACCGCACCTACATCAATAGATAGGTTTGCTCCCTCCTTATTCTACACACTTCACAAAATGTAAAACACACAAAGTAGATTGGTGCACACTAGCGCACCTATTTTGGTGTGCTAGTGTGCACCAATATTCAACATTTTAAAAATGCCAAAAAATGCTAAACAAAAAATCAAACTTAAAAAAAGCAACTAGGTGTGCATTAGTGCATCTAATTTGGTGCACTAGTGTGCACCCAAAGGCATTAAAACATAAAATGAAAAAAAGCACTTTAAAACAAACTAGGTGCGCACTGGTGCACCTAACTTGATGTACTAGTGTGCACCCAAGAACTTCAAAAACCCTAAAAAACAAATAAAAGGAGTTTTATGTGCAATAGCACACTACGTAGGTTGTGCTGCTACGCATTTAAAAAAAAGAGAGAAAAAATAATAACAAGAAAATTGCAAATGGGTTATGCTTTAGGCTCACCTAATAGGTGCCCCTGGTGCACCGATCTTGCATATTAAGGGTTTTAAATATGGTTTTTGAGTTGTTTTCAAGCAAGTAATGTCTAGGTTTTTTTGCAAAGACATTTTTTTGGGCATTATTGATTTATTTTTCTCTAACTTTGGACTAATGGATGTCTTTTTGTGTAGATATAATGGCATCTTCATTAGCTTCCTTGGCTGAGAAAATGGCACTTAAACCCATCGTCTTCAAGTTCCAAGGAGTTTTGACAAAATAATGGTTTCAAGATGACTACTCAAAGATCAAAGATACAGAGTTGGGGTACATTGATTTAGGAGAATTCCTTAAGATTCGTAACAAACCTACTGAGAGATCACAAATGGTCTCAACACTCATCCGATTTGGGCTAGTCAATGCAACTTCACAGTTGGTGTCAGTGTAGTTTTTGGAGCTCGTTATGACACTTGTAGAACACTAGTCCCTGAGGAAAGGGTGGTGAAGAGTGTAATAGAGGAAATTCATCCTTGATATGTGCCCAAAGAATGTTGAGAAAGTATTTCATCTCTCAAAGGCAGATCAATTCATCAGGCATACATATGAACAAGTAGAAAGGTGGTATCAAGAAAACATTGAGGAAGCCTTAGAGATCATTCAGTATTCCTACCTCATCGAGAAGACTCCTTTGGGGAAGAAGACAGACAAAATTAATATGACTACATGATACATGATTGAGGATATTGGTTACTCCATCATTCTTTTGAGTAGAGTCATGGGTTTACCTGCAGTAGGGCATCTGAATATTTTCATGGTACACTTCATTGAAACAATCAAGAAAGTGCAAATGCCACTAGATTGGGCTTCTACTTTTAGTGAGAATTTGTGGGAACAATTGGTGGTAGTAAAGAACAAAAGGAAGTTCTGTATGACATCGTATTTGGTCTATCTGTTGGCTACAAGAGTGATAGACTATCTAAGGTTATACAAAAAGGGTAGCATGCAAGATCATAACGCTTGGCCATACATTGTGTACCCATAGTTGGTGAAGAAAAAGCTCTCAAAACAAAGCAAAGAGTACAGAATTGTAAATGATTAATTTATATTTTCTATAATCAAATTTATAGAAGGGGAAAATGTAAAGAGGTTATCAGATGATGTGACAGCATAGATAATAGTTCTTGGAGCATATTACATTTAATTCAGAACATTCACATATCTGAGGGTAGTAGGTACCACTGTAAACCCCAAGAAGCTCCTGAGGTACCCTTGTGATAGATTGGTTCTCTTAGAGATCTCTTGACAAATCTTGTTTGCCTATGACAGAGTGAGAAGGAAACATAAAAAATATTGGACTTGGCCATTGGTTATGAGACTCTTTCGAGAAGATCAGAGGCAAGACATCCCCTCTTTTGAGTGTGAATGGGATCAGTATTCCTTGGAGGAGTACAATTCTCCATGGCCATGTTTTGACAACATAGGGAGAGTACAATATTTAGCAAGTAAAACATTCACCCATGAAGAAGCCATTGAGGATCATTGGAAGAATGCTACAAATGACTACAATATCTGGATAAGGGATTATTGTAGGATGACTTTGTACTTGGCAGAGAAGGCCCTAAAGATAAAAATTCCCTTGAATGTATTACAACAAGATTCTGCCAAGTTGTTGGGTCCTTTATTCAATAAGGATAGAATAGGCAATAGGCCTATTACGAATGCAAAAGTTGATAGGGAGGAAAATTCAAGGAATGGATCATGAAACCATTTGAGCTTGATCCAATTCCTAAAATAGTAATCTTTCATGCACAAGCCCACCCAGCCAAAGGTAGAGGGAAGAAAGTCACCATCCCTACCTTGACAACTCAATCTCTAGTGAGGCCAAAAATAGTACACCAACTCGATAGGTTGATCAAAATGACAATGGTCAAAATGCATCTAACAATGATGGTTCATATTATAATGCAAATCAAGAAATGATTCAAAATTTGCAAGTAAATAGCAATGCTCCTCCTATGAAATTTAATGCCATTCTATTAGAGTCCTATGATTATACACAAAATGTATAGGTAGAACAACCAATCAATGAAGAATTCTCATTCCCATTCAACCAGGAACCTGACCTTTAGCATGAGGAGGTGTTTTCCTTTCGCAATGACAGTTAGAATACATACAACCTAAGAAGTAGAAAAGAACCTTTGACAGATGGAATTCCCCTAGTGCTACAACCAACTCCTCCTGATCTGAGAGCAAGTAACAATCTAGTACTAGTTAGACCACCGTATGGAGGACAACAAAATTAGAACTAGGGAAACATACCTACAATATTGAAAAACCCTACTTGGTCTACTGAAAAGTATAGTGCCATGGAAGATTTGAAATGAACAAAGGCCAACATGTCCATGTTTGACATGTTGCAAAATTGTCCACAACAATGCGAAGTGCTCAAGAAGACTCTGGATCATACAATGACATCCTACAATATGAATGTTACCCCTCAAAAGACAGTATCCCAACAAGTTAATGTTGTGAAGGCATTGGCCACTATGTTTAAAGATAAGGTTGAGGTGCCCCCATTTTTTCTCAGCATCAGCATATATAGAAAGAATCTTCATAATTGTCTTATTGATTCTGGAGCCTCTTGCAATGTCATGCCACTATCCATAACGCAAAGGTTAAGAGTCAACCCTTAACCTACCAACTAAATAGTGATATAGTTGGACAAAATAGAGGTAAAATTCATTGGCATATTAAAAGATGTTCCGATACAGTTAACAGTCAACCCATAGATTCAAGATGTCATTGATAAACATGTGGTTGATATCTTAGAAACATATGGATTACTCCTGAGTAGAGTGTTAGAAATAATAAAATCAAAATGAACTAAAAATAAAGAATTATAATTTAAGCAAAGAGAGTTTGTGATGAACATAATTACCATACTTTATAAGAGCTTTCCAAGATCAACACAAAGTAGGAGACAAGGTTTTTGAAAGGGGAAAGCAAATAAAACCCCTTGTGAATTATATGAATGAGGCAAATGCCTAAGAATGAAGAAAGAGAGAGAAGGAGACAATGTGGATCCATAGGGCTCATTACATGAACTACATCATGATTGTGTGTTGTAGAGAATGAGAGAGAAGCATCTCTTATAAAGAGATGAGAAGAGGAGTTATTTGTAACTCCCATGTGAATGATTGCCACATTCATAAGTGTGTGCATAACAAGTGTCATAATCCTCTTAAGGAGGAATAAACTATTTTCCTTAATAAAGGAATTACAAAAAAGACTTGTACTCACGTGGACTAGAGGAAAAACAACATAAGAGATAACTTGGTTTATCCCATTTGATAAATACAACCAAGGAAAGATTATAAATTCTAATACCCCCCTTTAATCTTTACTTGGGGAAATTACATCAAAGGGTATTAAACACAAATTTTTACAATGAAATTCTAAATAGTAGCAACTTGATCTTTGAGAATGTCTTCAATTATGAAAAAGATCTCTTGTGAGTGTATGTAGATATTCATAGAGCCAAGAGAGAAGTGGATAGGTCATCTGAATGTACACCAAATAATATTGTCTTGTATGTGCCTGGATGGATTACCCGAAAAAACATAGACACAAGAAACAAGACAACTATCCACAAAGAGTATTTCATTTTATATTCAAATTAGAAATCCTTTTGAATAAGAAAATTCTCATAGAGAAATAGAGAGGAAGATACAACATGTCACCACAAAGCAATGGAGTTAACCTAATATCAAGATAAATTATATGCTCAAAATATTATCATTAAGGACAAAAAAAACTTGATCAATGTTCTCATGAAAAGTATATTATACTAATGTACTAATGACCACAGACAAGGCCAACTAATGATATGTGCACCAACACTGCATCAATCACGTGAATATAGATAGTCCACTTAATGAATCATCCCACTACAAGTTAATGGGGGTGTCCCTCCATAACATGCATGACTCATGATCTAAGCAATAAAGTAAGCAGATCATTATCACATTAATATATGAAAATAAAGAAAAAGGAGAGACATGCTGATTAAATTAGTATTATCATGATTTTTGTTAGGATACTAAAAGGAATGGATTATGAGGATTTAACAACATATTTCCTTCAAATTGGATCAAATCATTTGAATTTGGAGGGAAAACTCCAATAATAATATCCTCTTCATTGAGGAACAAATTGTAACAACATGGAGGGAAACTCCATAAATATCAACCTTTCAAAGTAGAGCATATAAAATCAAATGGAGGGAAACTCCATATAAATATCAATCTTTCAAAGTGGGACCAATAGAACCAAATGAAGGGAAACTCCATAAAGATATTATCCTTTCAAAGTGGAATAGATAGAACCAAATGGAGGGAAACTCCATATAAAATATGATCCTTTCAAAGTAGAACAAATAGAACCAAATGGAGGGGAACTCCATATTAAATGAGTGCACACCAATATAGGATGGAGGGATACTCCATGGGCCAGATAAGGAAACTATGTATCAGTTATATTGAGGGGACCTACATAGTTAACCTTGAAAAATTGGCTCCCTATGCAACTCAAAAAAATATATCATATAAATTATGTAGATCAATGGTATAAAACCATAAAGTGCCAACATGGGCATAGAACGATGCTATAAAAGCATAAAAGTGCAACTATGTGCACATCAAAATATCTCAATAAAGTTGAAGGCAAATGTATAAGATAACTCATAATCCAAACAAAATTGAGGTAAATGCAAAGATCTAAGGAAGATCAATGAGAAATAAACAGTATATGGATATCAGGTAGAAAACTCCATTGATGGTAAACATGTGTACTTAATTGATTTAATATTTGAAGTATTTAACATATTTATTCAATGCAAGAATATACAGAGAGACTTTACTATTCATTACAGTCATAATAGTTTGTATATTTATTAAGGCATATATGTGTGCACCCATATATACTTGAATAAATATACTAAAAATATCATGGTGTGAAATGACATAGTTATAATTATATAAAACAAGACCATTAAAACATAGTCATTATCAAGGTAATAAACAAGGATGACTCATAAATCAACTCATTAAGGTTTCCATATCAGTCTGCTTCTAAGATTATAAAAGTCTAATTTTTTTTTTTAAAATATCAAGAATATAAATGATTTGGCAAAAAAATTATAATATTTTTTTAAATATTGAAAAAACAAAGAAATACTTCAATTAATTATATTTCTAAATTTAGGGAAAAAAACTTATTTGAGAAATTTTAACTTTTTAATAAGCCAAGATTTAGATAAGGTAAGAGTATTTTCTTAAAACTATGATTACATGGAAAAGGGTTTAATCTCATGCAAAAAGCTTAATTTATTACAAAAGATAAGTATTTGAAAAAGAATCGTATTAGAAACAAGAACATTACTTTTTTGTTTTTAAACTGAATGTTTAAGGACATTTTAAAGTTTTATTTTCAAATGAACTTCTTTCCAAAGAAAATGAAAAAAAAAACTCGCCTCAAGACATTTAATTAATCAATTATTTATTTAAAAGGAAATGGTGATGAAAATAATATTAGTGCAGATAAGGAAAAAAAACAAGAAAGATTATTCTTAAAAAGAACTTTCTTGAAAAGAATAATAACTCAATATTAAGAAAGGTTGAAAGTTTTTATAAAGAGATATTGCAGCAATAGGGAATGTTATAGCTAAGATAAACAATGGATGACTACCAACACAAATAGTAAATTTGATAATAATAGAACAAAATAGAGGCAAATGTAACTGACAATACATATAGAATAGAATATAGAGAGTGAACAGAAAATAAATGGTGCCTAAAATAAAATTTGTTATGATGTTTTTGATTAGATAAATAGGTTTTACAAGGACCCTGAAACCCAAGAGTTAAAACATTAACAAGGCTGAAAATAAGCGTGAAAAGCCCAGCCAAAAGAGTTCAAGTTCAAAGGCTGATAATAAGCACAAGGTCCAGTCGAAAACCAAAGAACATAGAAAAGACCAGGAACAGAAACAACAAGAACCTACAAAGGCAAAAGACTTGACAAAAAGCCAAAAAAAGGCACAGAAAGAAACAAAAGAACAAGCAGTGGATTAGTCCTCATTCTTTCTCTCCAGCTCTTGCATGACCTGAGCAGCCTCATCTAGTTCTCCTCAGTCTCCTACTGGTGCATCCTTTGATCCTCCTGGTCCTGGCCATTGTTGATGTTGTCCTTTGCAAGGTTGATCACTAGTTTGGCTTTTTCCCTATCTTTTCTTTCCTCATCTTCCTTCATAACTCTATCTTTGATCCAACCAATTAAAGATATGATGTTGTTGTTAATGAAGTTTAGCAGTGAAATCATCTAGTTCAAGAGTTTGTGATTGTAGATCTCAAGGTTGTTAATCCTTCTCTCCACTAGACTGAGCCTCTCACCATGGCCATCTCTATTATTAGAATCCGCTCCATTCCTGTACTCCTCCATATGACCCACTTGCTCTTTGACCTCCTCTAGCTCATGGAAAAGCCACTTGATTGATCTGAAGTTATCAATCATATTGTTGCGGGCATTGTTCAAGAGGTCCATCCCAGTTTCCTTTGCTTTATTTGAAATAGCCACAATCACCAGGTCTATGAGTTCTTCAAGCCACCCTTCTTGGTTTTCCACGAGGACCTCCGGGATCATGGCCTCTCTAAAAATGCGCATTTTTGAGGTCCTAACATTAAAGTTTTTCCAAGCTTTCCTCCCATATTTAACTTGCACCTCCCCTCCCTCGATCTCAGAATCCATTTTTTGCTCCTCAGGTTAGGCTTGAATATGGATAGGAGAAAGAGGCAGAAAAGACATATCTAGTTCTTGTTGCATTCTCTCATCCTCCAGACCCTCCCTCTTATGTTTCTTCCCTCCCCAGTCTTCCTTATTTTCCTCTCGCATCTCCTTTTCCTTCTCTTTTGTCTCCACATTCTCCTCATCATCATTGTCAACCTTCTCATCCTTCACAAGTTGCTTCTACCCATGAACCCTAGGGTTTTTTCTACTAAGGGTTATGGAAGAAGGTGAATTCTTGACCTGATGGGTGACTTTTTTACCAGTGAAAGAAATTCCACCATTGTTAGAGCTTAAGCTCTAAATATCATCTGCGTCTGAAGAGAAGTTGGAACTTTTAGTGGTCACATTCTCAGTCTGAGGGGGGCCATTGCTTATTTTTTGAGCCTTAAAGTGCTCATAAATAAGTAGCAAGAGCCCCTCATGCAGAACGGGGTTATTAGTGGGCTTCTTTTTGAAGCTATCCATCGCCTTACTCATGGAAGTTAACAAGTAAAAAGGAAAATAAATTTTACAGCTGTGTCGAAGATGATTCAAAAGAACAAAGTGGTGGGTACAAGCCTGATCAAACCTAGGGTCCAAAGTAATATACTTGATTGCAGCTCTCAAAACATACCTCCATAGTTTCTTCATGGTATCAGAAACATGGTAAGTGTCAATCTTCTTCAAGACTTTCACTTCCTCTGCATCCTTCACAAAATCCCACACAGTGTTAGCCAAGAGCTTCTTGTCCTTGAAGAACTTAAAACCCTCAATTGGGATTTTAGAAACAGTTGATATCACCTTCTCAGTGATCATGAAGGAAACCTCGTTCACCTTTACTCTGCCATTCTTCCATGATCCGACCATATTATTGGTCACCTCTTGATCAAATCCATGCAGTTTCGTAATGTATTTGGTAATCCCACCCTGATCTAGCTACTCCCAAACTTTTTATCTGCTCCTCCATTTCTCTATTTCACCCACCAACTCCTTTCTACACCTTTTTCCTACCATATCTGCACTCTGCACACCCTCAATTCTCATATCCACCTTGCACTGTAACTGATAGGAACATCTGTGTATGAGCAGAATGTAGAAAGAATCAACCTTTCTATTGCTCCTATTACAAATGCAAAAAATGACCCACAAAATGTGTCAAGTAGTCTGTAATAAATTATGACAGTTACGATTTCCCATGCTACCTTTTTGGGAAGTACCCTTTCCCCTTAATCCATTCATTCTCATAATTACACATTGATCTTCTCCATACTTCCTTGGATCTTGTCCAGTTCAATCATGCTTTTGACATCCGTCGGTAAACTATTTCTAGGATGCCATGTCATTATTTGGTTTGTGCTGACCCCTATATTAGTAAACCTGTCGGCTACCGGGTTAGCTTCCCGAAATATATGAGTGACGTGGACTTTACTGAATTTGGCAAGGTCTCACGTGTCTCATCAATAAGATTTGCAATCGACCATGATGGTCGAGAGTTGCCTTTAATACATTTTATAATTTTGTTCGAATCCCCTTCAAGCCAAAGGTTAGTAACTTCAATTTCAAAAGCCAGATTGACAACATTACACGCATCATTCGCTTCTACAAAGTGGTTGGTTTGAAATCCTAGCGGGAGGGAAAAAGCAGCAATACCATCGCCATTTTCATTCCTTATTATGCCTCCACTTCCTGAGGAGCCAAGATTTCCCTTGGAAGCTTCGTCGAAGTTGGCTTTATGCCATCCTTTCGAGGGGAGAAGCCATTTGGCTTCCTGTCTTTTCATCTTTTTGTCTTTTGCCTTCTCCTTTTTTCTGCCACCTAATTCTATATCTCCCCCTTTTCCTCACAAAATAGTTTTCCTTAATGTTAGCAAATATTTTCTTCCCTATCACTATAGTTAGCTCCTCTTTATCTCTGAAGATTTTGTTGTTTCTCTCCTTCCAAATGCTCCAACAGAAATGAGGCAAGATCCAGGAACTTAATTGCTAAAGATCAGACCTTTTGAACATGCATTTCCATTGATAGAAGAGATCCAGAAGGTTAAAAGGAAACACCAGCTGAAGCCCAAGTCCTGGATGAGGAAAACCCAAACCTCCCTGGAGAAGGAGCAATGAATGAACAAATGATTACCGGTCTCCATATGATCTTTACATAACACACATTTGTTGGGGATAATATGACCTCTTTTAATGAGGTTATCCTGGGTGAGGATTTTTTCCTATAGAGCCAACGAATAAAACATATTAATTTTTGGAGTGAGGCCAGAGAGCCAAGCCCTTGACCAAGGAGGAACCTCATTTGGTCTCCAAAGGGCTGAATACCCAAAGGAAACAGTATATAGCCCATTAGCATTATCTCCCCAGACCAATTCATCCCTATTGTTATTTAGGGCCATAGAGTTTAGCCTTATCATAATAGGATTAAGATCTTCAAATATGACAGAAAGGTCTATCCATCCTTGGTCATTCCTACAGTTACTAACTTTCTGCCCAAAATGGTTGATGTAGTCATTCACCCAGACCTCATAGCTGGGGTTGTTCATAAGAGGGCCCTAAATAAGCTAGCTATCAGACCAGAATTGGATATCCTCCCCATTTCCCAATTTCCAAGAAACTCTAGAATTTGCCAGGTCCCTGGCTTTTAAAAAACCATTCAAAACAGCGGATCCTCTTGGGATATCTTCACTGAAGAGGGTAAACTATTTAGAGGGCCTCTTTATGTACTTTTTTACCAAAATGTCTCTCTATTCCCCTGTGCTATTGAAGATACGCCATATTTTCTTAGCCAAAAGAGCCTTGTTGAGGTGAGTTAGCTTCCTAATGCCAAGACATCCATTTTTCTTTGGGAGGCAGACTTTTTCGCAAGCAAGTAGGGGATACCTTTTATTCTTTTCAGCCCCCATCCATAAGAATTCTCTTTGAATTTTTTCCATCCTCTCAGAAAATTTCGCAGGTATCACAAAAAGGCTCAAAGCATAAATAGGCAAGTTCTGAAGGGCGAATTTAACTACTTGGTATTTTCTAGCTTGGCTTAGAGAGGCCCATTTCCAACCAACCAGCTTCTTACTGAATCTGTCCATAATGTCGTTCCAGAAAGAATTAGGAGGATTCGTGCCCAAAGGGTGCCCAAGATAGGTATAGGGAAGCTTCACCACACTACATCCTAGAATTCTGGAGATTTTCTTTTGTCTATCCTCAGAAGTGTTAATAAAGAAAACATAACTCTTATCCCAATTGATGAGTTATCTCGACACTCTAGAGTAGCTATCCAAGATGTCCTTCATTTCCTTTGCCTCCTTAACAGAAGCCTCCCCTCCCATTATAGTATTATCAACAAATTGTTGATGCATAAAAGGGGCACTTTTAGAAGAAGGTCTAATACCTTTGATTCTCCCTTCCTTCTCATTCTTCTCAATAAGTCTGCCTATGCATTCTACCAAGATTATGAAGAGAACAGGCGAAAGAGGATCCCTCTGATGAAGACCATGAGAAGGTTTGAAAAAATCAGAGCGAGGTCCATTAACTAAAACAACAAGTGAGGAAGTAGTTACCAACTAAGAAATTAGCTTACATGTTTTGTCATCAAACCCAAAAGCCTTAAGCACCATATCTAGGAAAGACTAGTCAACCCAGTCATAGGCTTTTGATAGGTCCAGTTTAAGTAACATCCCTTCCCTTTTTCCAGCTTCCATAGAGTGAATCACTTCATGCACCATCATTATCGAGTCTAAAATTTGTCTGCTCGAGAAAAAACTAATTTGCTGCTAAGATATTGTCAAAGGGAGGAGCTTGAGCAACTTGGAAGTAAGAACCTTCGAAATGATCTTGTAAAAAGAATTGCATAGGCTAATTGGTCTAAACTTGTCCAAGGAATTGGATCCAGGAACTTTAGGAATGAGAACTAAAAAAGTAGAGTTAATCTCCTTTAGAATGCTTATGGCCCCAAAGAATTCCTGAATAGCCTTCACCACATCCTTCATCAAAGCTGGCCAAAACAATTAGAAAAAGAAAGTAGGTAAACCATTAGGGCCAGGAGATTTATCAACCAGTAGAGAGAAAAGAGCTTCTCTAACTTCTGAATAAGAGGGAATGGCTCGAAGTAGTTTATTATGGTGAGGATGGATGATCTGAGGGATGCAGGAAACAATGTCATCCTGATCCACTTTAGATAGCATAGGATCCCAAGACAACAGGGAGGAGAAGAAAGAAATAGCTTCAACTGAGATTTCATCATCCTTGGTCAACATACCCTATCCTCTCTTTAAACCTGTGATTTTGTTATTAGCTCAATGTTTTAGAGTAGTAAGATGAAAAAACTTCATATTCTGGTCTCCCTCTTTGAGCCAATTAATCCTTGATCTTTGTCTCCAGAACTTCTCCTCTTTACTGATAATATTGTGTAATTCTGAAAGGATAGACAGCTCAGCCTCCCTGTTTAACTCATCATACCCATCCTCCTGAATAGAGGCTTGGATAGAAGAAATATTGTCAAATAGGACTTCCTTCTGAAAGAATATGTGGCCAAAATCAAACTTGTTCCAAGCTTTAACCATTCTTTTAACGTTGCTAAGTTTTCTAACAACCCTGTACATAGCTATGCCTTCCACATCAATACTCCACCAGAGCTTTATCTTGTCTAAAAGATCAGGGTGGGAGGTCCATATTTTTTCAAAATGTAAAGGGGGAGGTCTTTTGGGGCCTATAGGAACAACCAAAAGGGAAATAGGGGAGTGGTCAGAACCCACTCTAGGCAAAAGAGGTAATTTGCAAGAGGAAGACTACAGCCAGTCAGGAGTGATAAGAGCTCTGTCCAGTCTGACCTAAATATAGTCCTGACCAATGCATTTATTTGACCAAGTAAAGGCACCTCCCATGAGGTCCATATCTAGAAAAGCCAGACCATTAATGAAGTTTGATAGGTCATGTTTACTTTCCCAATCTAGAGGCAAACCTCCCTTCTTCTCCTCATCCAACAGAGGTGTGTTAAAGTCACCCATAATAATTCCTTTCTTTAAATTGCTACTCTAAACTAGACTTCAAGCTCTAATCTAGTAATTCTTTCTTTCTCTCTTATTGTTGGGAGCATATAAATTTAGCAAGAACCAGCAATCATTGGAAGGGATATGAAAAACTTTACACAAAAGAATATTACCTTCATTATAAGCAGATTATATTCTAAAATTTTTGGTTTTAAAAAGGGTTAGTAGACCCCTAGAGGCACCATCAGAGTCCGAAGCCTCCCCACTGATCAAGTTGCTAAACTTAATATTCCCTAAAAAGTCCTTTTTCATCTTAGTTTCCTAGAACATCGAGATGTCTGGTCTCTCATTTCTAATCAAGTTCCTGATAATTTCTTGTTTATGGGCTCCATTAAGGCCCCCAATATTCCATGATATGATCTTCATATTTAATTCTTGGAACACTCCAGAAGAGTTCTCTGGCACCCATTCACCAAGCTTCTTCTGATCTCCTCCTCTCTAGCTTCCTTCTCTAATTTTCTGCCTCTTTTGGCCACTGAGCCCACATCCAGTTTGTAGTAGCTCCTAGTCTCCACCGGAGAGGCCATAGAAGGTTCTCTAACATTTTTCTTCTTGGGCTTTGGGGAAAGAATAATTTCACTCTCCATGCCAAAATTCAATGACCTAGAATTCTTGAGAGAAAACTTTGGGTTGATTGGAAGATCCTCCCACTAGTCCAGATCCTTCACCAAAAAATCCATCTTTCCTATACTGGTCCCTCTAGCTTTAGAGGAAACAAGATTTTCCTCTAGGTCTTGATAGATGATAATACCCCTATTAACTCTATCCTTCTCCTCCTTAATGGAAGCCAGGTCAAGCCCTCCCACAGAAAGTGGAGAACTTAACATCACAGCCTCCTGAACAACCTGATGTGGGGCATCCTTGCCTTCTACATCTCCTAAAATCACTTGAGGATCCAACCTTTCCTCAACTAGAGCACCCTCAGTTAGTTGAGGTTGGACATTAATCATTTGTCACTCCCTAATGACTAGAGAGAAATTTGGGGTTGTCTTCAACAACACATCCTGAGGAACAGTCTTTCCATCTGTGCCCAAAGGCAAAGTGGAATCAGAAGGTTTCATTTGATTTACCTTCTTTGAAGCTTCTGCAACCTTCTCATTCACTGAAAGAGGACCCTTCTGGCCCTGGTTGGTGGTCTTTTTTTTCCATACTTTCTTGACCCTGAAGAGAGAAGCAGTAGAAAGATTCTTCTTCTGAACTGATTTTTCTTTCAGGCATTGAAAAGCCTTATGGCCTATCTTAAAACAATGATAACATCCAAAAGGGACACTCTCATAATCCAACTGCTGAATATGAGTGCCAAGTTTTGATTGAAAGCACACCACTTCAGGCATATCAACCCCTTCCCTAACACCTATATAGATCCTTGCATAGGTCAGCCTACTCTTAGAAGTAGTAGTTGGGTCTATGGAGAGAAGCTCTCCAAAAGAATCAGCCACACCCATAAAAACATCCTCATTCCAGAATTCCAAGGGCAGCTCAGGAAGTCTAACCCATAATAGAGCTTGCTGAAAGAAAGATTTATTCAAATCCAATTTTGAAGACCATTTTTGCAGCACCAGGGTTGCCCTTCCAATGATATAGGGTCCTTTGTTATGATAGACCATTTACTTAACTTTTTTATGATGTTAAGTATGCTGAAATTTTCAAATAAATTTGAGGTAAGAATTAATGATAATTTTCTTAAAAAGTTAAAATGATTGATTGAAATGAAGAAAAATAAGTTGTAATCATGAAAGAAGTACAAAAATGACTAGGATAATTGTAACAGTCAGTAGAGAATATTATGCAAAACTCACTTGAATAGAGACGTTACCAAAAAATATTGTAAACTATTTTGCCATGTATGTTACAAAGATATAACAACTAGTGAATGATGTAACTAAAATAAATACTACAACTGGCAATGGAGATGTTACATTCTATGCAAAAGGGAGAATAATGGAGACTCACAACAACCAATTCAAATCCGCTATAAGGAACTACCTTGTGCTCAGCAATTCAATGGCCAAAAAAGTGTCAAACATGCGCTAGAAGAAGCCAAAATAGTTTTTAAGTAACTATCAAATTTTTTCCTACTTTAAACCTTTTGAATTAGAAGATAATGAAGAAGAACCTAAAGAGACAACAATAGAGATTTGAAAATCCATCCAAATTTCAGATGGGTATACAAATTTTTAAGATTATTACAATGGTTGTTTTTAGATGGGCATTTCAATAGTCATTCTCATACTTAAAAAATTAAAATAGAAGGCACTGAAGGACAAAATGAAATTTTAATTAATATAAAATGGTGCTACAAAAGAATGGCAGAACCATGTATAAAAGCACAAGCATGTAGGCATTTCATTCAAGAAAACATGTGAAAACATGAAGAACCAAAAGCACAGGTCGCAACCCCAAAATCCCTTCATTTTATTTCCAATTCATTTGCAAAATTATTGATGGAAAAATTAGAATCTACTTTATGCATCAAGCTCCTATTGTATCCAAGTTAAAACCTCAAGAAAGTCGATTCAATCTACTTCAAAAATGGGAATGTCACAAATGAGCTCCTGTTCATATATTAAGCAGGAAGGAAAATCACGCAAGGTGAGGAGGTAGCTCACAAAAAAATGAAAGACAATAGGAAGAACAAAAAAACATAAGAGGAGAGTGCGACAGAAGGTAGAAACAACTCATGCAGTGAGCAGAAACCAGCAAGGAAGAGTTGGCCTGCAAGCTAGCAAGACAAATTTATGGCAGAGGTAGGTAGTGTCGCTATGGCTATGGGTGCTGGATATTATAGTGGATGCATATATGGTGCCCAATGCAGTGGTCCATGGGCAAGTGGAGGTGTAGGACTCTGCGTTAATGCATGTGTATGTGAAGATGGTTGGGAGAGACTTTGGGGGAATAGAGAGCCAAAGGCACAGAGAGTCGAAGGATGGAAAAAACTAGTGAGTGTGACAGCAAGCAGAGCCTAAGGGCCAAACATGCAGAGAAACCAACACAGAGGCCTTCAAAACAAAATAAAAATAGTATGACTAAAAAAAATTCTTTGGTAGTAATCTTCCTGCCTATGCCAAAATGGGATATTTGGAAGGGGGAAATCCTGCATCAAAACACAACAATGTGGTTAACATAAATCAGCAAGAACATTATAAAGACCAAGCAAAACAAAATGGCCTCAAGTCCTGCTAATGGATACACACCAAAGGATACCAAAAAGGTTGAACTCCAAAAAAAAAATACAGACTACAAAATAAAACTTAAATCAAATACACAAAAGAAATTAAATGAAATAAAAACACGGAATTAATAAAAAATGCAAATAAAGAAGGGCTAAGATTAAAATGCCGAATATTAGAGACAGATCAGACATTGGTAAACAAGGAAACTTCTAAAAAAATAGAAAGCTAAGAGTAAAAGGTAAGATCATATTAGAAATAGTTCAGACTTACTAAAAAAATATAATATTAAGATTTAAATAATTAAAAAGAGACAATAAAATATATTATACACACACACATATATATGAATAGGTTTTGTTAATTGAAGTTAATAAGAATGGAATAATAAATAAGTTTTGAAAATAATAGAAATTCAAGAATTTCTTTAAAAAATAGATATAAAATATTTTGAAAAATATAGATGAGAGATTTTTTATTTTTTATTTTAGAGAATAGCATTAAATCTAATTGACTATAATGTAAGTCATATTGTTTAAGTGTTCCCTGTAATAAAATGTTAGGAAATCATAATATAATTTTTTTATTTAAAATATTTAATTACACACACACACACACACACACACACACACACACAATTTAAACTCAAATTGAAAAAAAATGCTATTTGGAACAAGAGCAAAAAATAAAATTAATTTTTTAATAAAGATACCTACGTCAAAATAAGGTGAGCTCCATCCTTCATCACACACTCAAAACAAGGATTAGTTTGCTTTGATACCATGTTAGAAATAATAAAATTGAAATGAACTAAAAATAAAGAATTATAATTTAATCCAAGCGAGTTTGTGATGAACATAATTACCATACTTTATAAGAGCTTTCCAAGATCAATACAAAGTAGGAGACAAAGTTTTTGAAAGGGGAAAGCAAAGAAAACCCCTTGTGAATTATATGAATGAGGCAAATGCCTAAGAATAAAGAAAGAGAGAGGAGACAATGTGGAGCCATAGGGCTCATTACATGAACTACATTGTGATTGTGTGTTGTAGAGAATAAGAGAGAAGCATCTCTTATAAAGAGATGAGAAGAGGAGTTATTTGTAACTCCCATGTGAATGATTGCCACATTCATAAGTGTGTGCATAACAAGTGTCATAATTCTCTTAAAGAGGAATAAACTATTTTCCTTAATATAGGAATTACAAAAAAGACTTGTCCTCACATGTGGACTAGAGGACAAACAACATAAGGGATACCTTGGTTTATCCCTTTTAATAAATACAACCAAGGAAAGATTAAAAATTCTAACATAGAGAATGGACGAAATGCATAAGGGGATGGTTTTCCATAGATTTTACTCAACTTTGTTTACCATGGAAAGGTTTGAACAACCAGATCAAAATAGATGCAGAGCCAAAGTTAAAAAAGATGATTATAGAGTACAATGCTACTAATGAGGTAGCCTTCTTACAAACAGATTTCAGCTCCTACAAGGTAATGGCTTTTGATACAACTTCGATCAAAATATCAGATGATCAAGATATGGACTCCACAATTTCAACCCCGAAAGATGAGGTTGTAACACAATTCATAGACCACATGATGGCTAATTTACAATGTCTAGGGGTAGAAGCTGACCCCAATATCCTCCTTCTAGGATTTTGTCAGTTGCATAAAGTTAGCCATTTAGAGTTTGAATGTTCATCATGTCAAGAAGCAGTTGCTAAGGTATTAACACAAATGATGGGAGTAGAGAAAGGCAATGATCCAAAAGATGAACCCACAAAAAACCAAAGTTCCACAACCATGTTTGACTATGTTGAAGAGATTGAAGAGCAAATTGAAGATCTAAATGCATCATATAGTGATACTTCTTCAGATGGTGAAGGTTTGTCTTCTCCTCCACCTAGAATGATCAAAGTACAAAGAAGAAGACAATACATAAAAGGCCAGGGATGGACTTTAGTAGTCATCCATCCTAAACCTAAAGTGGATGAAATCAAAGAATTGATAGGCAAAATTCAGGAGAAACAAGAAAAACATACACTCCTAGTTTTGAGGAATGACAATGGAAAATCAATGAGCCCACCCCGCAAAAGACTACAATGGGTACCCAAGAGATAATCCTTCCAAGATCAGGTAAAGGAAAAGCTAAGGAAAAATAAGCATAAGGTTAGAAAACCCAAGGAAAACCCAATTTGGACACTTCACTTCGACGGCTCCAAATGCAAATTAGGAGCCGGTGCAAGTATTGAGTTGATTAGTCTAAAAGGTAAGTCCTTCTATGCAACATATCGATTGTAGTTTAGATGTACTAACAATGTTACAAAATACGAAGCGTTGATTCAAGGACTTCTTTTTGCACTCGAGAAAGGAGTTACAACTCTTGTAGTCGAAGGAGATTCTCAATTGGTTATTCGACAAGTGAAATCATTATATTCTTGTAATGATAAGAGGTTGCTTGCTTATAGAAAAAGGGTATGGGATTTACTGGATGATTTTGAGGCTTTGAACATAAAGTCTATTCCAAGAAGGAAAAACATGGTAGCAGATGCCCTCACTATTTTAGCAAGTGCATTACAACTAGTTAAAAGAACAAAGTTGAAATGCTTTTTAGTTGAATTGGTTGTTGCTCCATCTATTCCCAAAAATATCACAAACTTTCAAGTTTTTTAGGATGATCAACATATACTTGAATTTATTATGTGTAGTAGGCACTTTAAGGGACAAGAAATTGATGACACTCTAGATAACACACCTGAGGACAATGAAACTCAAGATGAAGATGGAATCTTGAATTTGAAAACTAATACTATTCCTAGGGGAATGATCGAGTTGCAGCGCATTTTTGATCATGATGAATCAATGTTTAATAAAAGGATCGTTGAAGAGAAATGGACTGAGGAATGTGATTCATACAATTTAGGTATGAATGATGATCCTAAAATGGTAAGGATTGGGAAAGCATGCAATCCATAAGAAAGGGAAGACATGCTCAAATTTCTTACAGAGTATAAGGATGTCATTGCTTGGAGCTATGAAGAACTGAAGACACATGACCCTCAGATTATTATGCATGATATTCCACTCAAACCCAATGCTAAACCTTTTTGACAAAGGCAAAGACCTATCAATCCTATCCTCAAACCTTTGATAATGAAGCAAGTCAAGAAGTTTTTGGATGCTAAGATTACTTTCCTTGTGTCCTACTCTATGTGGGTGGCTAATTTAGTTCTAGTACGAAAGAAGAACGGGGAGATTTGACTTTGCATAGATTTTCGTAACTTGAACCTAGCATTTGGAAAGGACAACTACCCATTACCCTTACTAGATGAGGTCTTACAAATTGTGAATGGTTTGAAGATGATGTCTTTCTTGGATGGATATTTAGGATATAATCAGGTAATGGTAGAAGAAGAAGATAGGCTAAAGATGGCCTTTAAAAACCAGATGTGGAACCTTTGCCTACAGGAGAATGTCGGATTGATTAATGTAGGGGTGACATTTCAGCAAGCCATGGATGAAGCTTTTAAGGGATTGATAAATAAGTGTATAGTTATCTACATGGATGAGTTAATTATCTTTTCAAAGGATTGAGGTACTCACATTGCTGATCTAAGATATGTATTCAATAGATGTCACAAATATGACATATCTCTCCATCCCAAGAAATGTTCGTTTGGGGTCACTAAGGGAAAACTCCTAGGTCATGTCATTTCTGAAGCTGGCATCTCCTTTGATCCTGATAGAGTTGAAGCCATTTTGAAGTTATCACGTCCCCACAGTCAAAACAAACTCAAGTCTTTTTCTGGAAAGATAAATTTTGTGCAAAAATTCATAAGCAGATTTGCCAAGATAGTGCATCCCCTTAATGATTTACTCAAAAAGGGGGCTAAAATAGAATGGCTTCCAGAGGTAAAGAAATCATTTGAGGATATCAAAGTAGCCATTTCCAAGGCTCCAGTACTGGTAAGTCTTGATTACAAGCTTCCCTTTAAGATATATTCCTTTGCTTCAAAATATTTGTGCACTGGGATCCTAACCCAAAAGAAGGAAAAGGAAGATGAAAGGCCTATTGCTTTCATGAGCTGCCCCTTGAGAAATGTTGAGTTGAATTATTCCAACCTTGATAAACAATCTTTTTCTTTGATTAAAGCAGTAAAGAAGTTCTGCCATTACATATTAAGAAGCAAGGTGTATGCTATTGTTCCTGATCCAACAGTAAAGACATTATTGATGCAAAATGAACTTGGTGAAAGACGAGGTAAATAGATGGCGATATTGGAAGAATTTGATCTAGAGATCCAACCCATGAGGTTAGTCAGCGGTCAAGTATTATCAAGAATAATAGTTGATAACCAAATTGGAGATGAAAATAAATTTAAGTTTGACATTGAAATAAATGACAATGACTGGAAGAAAATGATAGTATCTCAAGTTGATATTGGTCAAGGTGTAGTGACAGATGTCTAGTAGAAGGATATCGTTGATTTTCTTCTATAGAATCAATGCCCAGCTAGATGAATAGTTCACAACACAAAGAACTTAAAATGAAGTGCAAATCCTATGTGCTACATGATAACAAGTTGTACAAAAGGAACTATAAAGGAATCTACCTAAAATGCTTAGGACGTGAGGAAGCAAAGAAAGTTTTGGAATAGTTTCATGATAAGTATGGTACAAGGCATGGTTCGACAAAAGAAACTACTCACCTAATTTTAAGATCGGGTTATTTTTGGCCCATGATATTAAAAGATACTTTTGAGCATGTACATTCTTGTCATATTTGTCAAACTAGTGCTAGCAGAGAAAGGCACCCAACAATATCGTTACAACCAGTGTATGAGGCCCATCCTTTCACAAAGTGGGGGCTGGATTTCATTGGTTCAGTCAATCCACCATCATCAACTAGACACACTTTTATTTCATAGCTACTGATTATTGTACACGATGGCCTGAAGTAGAAACTTTCAAAAATTGCACTGCTAAGGTGGTAACAGACTTCTTGGAGGAACACATTGTTACTAGATTCGGAATGCCATTCACCTTGGTATGCGATAACAAATCAGCTTTTACATCAGTATTCTTGACTCAATGGGCATTTGAAGATCATGTTATTATCAAGTTCTCTTTGAATTATTACCCGCAAGGAAATGGGGTAGCTAAATCTACAAACAAGAACTTGATCACAGTAATAAGACAATTATTGAAGGAAAATCCTAAAGATTGGCATACACAACTCAAATATGCTCTATGAATAGATCGATTGAGAGTCAATAACGCTTTGGGGGCTTCTCCATATTTTCTTGTTTATGGACAAGAGCCAGTATTCCCACTTAATCTCAAAATTCCTATTCTAAATTTCATGAGCAGGTATGCTGAAGATGCTGACAAAGTACAAATTAGATTAATGAATCTTGTAGAGATGGACAAGAAACAGATAACTACATTAGAGCACATGACTAAACATCAAGCTGTAATGAAGAGGTGGTTCAACAAGAGGGCCACGATAAAATCCTTTAGAATTTCCAACCTTGTTCTACTTTGGGATAAGGCAAAGGAAAAGCCAGGTAGCCACACTAAGTTTCACGCTTGTAAAATTGGTCCTTATTAGATTATGGAGATTCTCAGAGAAAATACTTTTAGGTATAGTTCCGTACAGGGGGAATTAGTTATGTTGTGAGTCAATGGGAAATTTTTGAAACACTATTTTGAAGCCTAGAAGGACCCAATATATATATATATATATATATATATATATATATATATATATATATATATATATATAATTAGATTTCATTTCTGCAAGTGTGTTTATTTTTTGTAAGTGTATTTGTTTTTTAGTTCTATATTTTCTTTCAGTCGCATGTTTGTTTTAAAAGTTGCGTCACTTTAGGGGGTAGGTGCACTCAAGATTTTATCTCAACATATTTTACTAACTACTCATTTGGTTCCAATTTCGAGAAGAGGTATTTCTTTGTTAGAACATTTTGGTGATCATGCATCTTATACCAATTGAGGAATAGATGTTACTTGTAGTAATAGGGGGAATTTCAGTCTTGAATTCAAGATTCTAGACCAAAAAATTCTCAACACTTTGCAAATTTAAAGGTCGATTGTTTCAAGTGTTGTCAAATTAAGGTTGAAGATAGCAAGGGATGATCCAAACCCCAATTGGTTCAAATGAAAAGGTCTTCCTGAAGGGACTGCTAAGATCATTGTTTTGAATGAGAGTTTCCAAAAATTCTAAGAGGAATGCAAGGGATGTTAATAAAAGATTGAATCCAAGAAACGACATCGATGTCCTGGCTACACAGTCTAAGTGTAGTCAGGATACAAAAGAAAAAATATTAAAACAAAGAGAGAGAGAGAGAGAGAGAGAGAGAGAGAGAGAGAGAGAGAGAGAGAGAGAGAGAGAGAGAGAGAGAGAGAGAGAGAGAGAGAGAGAGAGAGAATGTTGTTAAGACTGAAGGATTCTAAAAGATCTAAAAGGGGTAATATGATAAATAGAAACAAAACAAGCTATCTAGTACCAAAACATTGCTTCATCAAAAAAATAAAATGGAGACATTATGAGCTACATAGAGCAATTATTCAAAGGATTACCAAGAAATTTAAAAGAAAAGTGACAACTCGCTAAGAGCCCTCAAACTGATTCTCTCATATAGTCAGGCAAAGGATCGATAAACAACCTTCATGCAGATTCCTAATGGATGAGCCAAATGGGTTGGAAGATTATTTTTGAGTTGTTGAAAGATTTTGATAGACCACATCTTGAGATGTTGAAGGAAATGAATACACATAGCACACACTAAGCTTGGAGGTTTTGGATCCTAAAGTTTTGACTATGAAGTCATTTGAAATATGCTTGGAATGTCTGGAATTTAGTTGTTGTTTAACACTTGTTGGAGAAATGTTTTCTGATGAAGAAATGCCTTTGTCATTTCTTTCTTTTTTTCGAGGCTATTTGTTGTGGTTCCACAATGCACGCTCCATTTCCTTTTAAAAATGGGGACCCCCTACTTTAAATTTTGGCTTTTTGGACTCCTAGTCTAGGATCCGAGCCATTTGGAGGACTCTCCTAGTCCCCTAGTTTGCATTTGAGCCTTGATAAAAGAGCTAGTCTACTCAAAAATTAGATATTTTAATCCTAGAGGCCTTTTTAGCAAGAAAAAGGTGCACCAGCGCACCTAAATAGGTGGGTTGATGTGGCAAAATATGCAAAAGAAATTTTTGAGAAGGTCACACTACCGCATAAGGGAAACTACAGAGCTGTGAGCCTCTGCTTTAGACTGGAGGATGGGGGAGGCTATAAAAACCTATCCCCTCCTCATTCTTACCACTGCTCTCTTTGTCTGCACCGCATTCCCAGAGTTCTTGACTACATCTACACTGATAGATAGGTCTGCTCCCTCCTTATTCTGCTCACTTTGCAAAATGTAAAACACACAAAGTAGATTGGTGTGCTAGTGCGCACCAATATTCAAAATTTTAAAAATGCCAAAAATTGCTAAACAAAAAATCAAACTTTAAAAAAGCAACTAGGTACACATAAGTGCATTTGATTTGGTGTGCTAGTGCACACCCAAAGGCATTAAAACATAAAACAAAAAAAAGCACTTTAAAAAAAACTAGGTGCACATTGGTGCACCTAACTTGGTGCGCCAGTGTGCACCCAAGAACTTCAAAAACCCTAAAAAACAAATAAAAGGAGTTTTATGCATAGTAGCACACTACGTAGGGTGCACTGCTACACATTTTTAAAAAACAAAGAGAAAAAATAATAATAAGAAAATTGCAAATGGGTTGCACATTAGGCACACCTATTAGGTGTGCCAATCTTGCATATTAAGGGTTTTAAATAAGGTTTTTGAGTTGTTTTTGAGCAACTAATGTCTAGGTTTTTGTGCAAAGATAGTTTTTTGGGCATTGTTGATTTATTTTTCTCTAACTTTGGACTAATGGACATCTTTTTGTGCAAATAAAATGAAATCTTCATCAGCTTCCTTGGGTGAGAAAATGACACTTAAACTTGTCTTCAAGTTCCAAGGAGTTCTAACAAAATCAAGGTTTCAAGATGACTACTCGGAGATCAAAGATACAGAGTTGGGGCATACTGATTTAGGAGAATTCCTTAAGATTTGTAACAAACCTACTAAGAGATCACAAATGGTCTCATCACTCATCCGATCTGGGCTAGTCAATGCAGCTTCACACTCGGTGTTGGTGTAACCTTTGAAGCTTGTTATGACACTTGCAGGACACCTAGTCTCTCAGGAAAGGGTGGTGAAGAGTGTAATAGGGGAAATCATCCTTGATCTCGCCCAAAGAATATTGAGAAAATATTTCATCTCTCAAGGGTAGATTAGTTCATCAGGCTTACATATGAATAAGCAGAAAGGTGGTATTGAGAAAACATTGAGCAAACCTCAAAGATAATTCAATCGTCCTACCTCATCAAGAAGAATCCTTTGGGGAAGAAGATGGGAAAAGTTGATATGACTAGGGGATACATGATTGAGGATATTGGTTACTCCATCATTCTTTTGAGTAGAGTCATGGGTTTACTCGCAGTAGGGCATTTGAATATTTTCATGGTACATTTCATTGAAATAATCAAGAAAGTAGAAATGCCACTAGATTGGGCTTCTGATCTTAGTGAGAATTTGTGTGAACAATTGGTGGTGATAAAGAACAAAAGGAAGTTCTATATGACATCATATTTGGTCTATCCATTGGCTGAAAGAGCGATAGATTGTCCAAGGTTGTATAGAAAGGGTAGCATGCAAGATCCTAATGCCTGGCCTTACATTGTGTACCCATAGTTGGTGAAGAAGAAGCTCTCAGAACAAAGAAAAGAGTACAAAATTGTAAATGATGCATTTATATTTGCTATAATTAGATTATAGAAGGTGATTATGCAAAGAGGTTATTAGATGATGCAACACTTAGAGCATATTACATTCAATTCAAAACATTCACATATTTGAGGGTAGCAGGTACCACTGTAAACCCTAAGAAGCTCCTGAGGTACCCTTGTGATGGATTGGTTCTCTTAGAGATCTCTTGAAAAATCTTGTCTACCTATGACAGAGTGAGAAGGAAACATAAAAAATGTTAGACTTAATCGTTGGTTATAGGACCATTTTGGGTAGATCGAAGCCAAGACATCCTCTCTTTTGAGTGTGAATGAGATCAATATCCCTTGGAGGAATACGATTCTCCATGGCCATGTTTTGACAACATAGGGAGAGTACAATATTTAGTAGGTAAAACATTCACCCATGAAGAAGCCATCAAGGATCACTGGATGAATGCTACAAATGACTACGATATCCAAATAATGGATTCTTGTAGGATGACTTTGTACTTGGCAGAGAAGGCCTTGAACATAAAAATTCCCTTGAATGTATTGCAACAAGATTCTGACAAGTTGTTGGATCCTCTATTCAAAAGGGATAGAATAGGCGATAGGCCTATTATGAATGTAGAAGTTGATAGGGAGGAAAATGAAGATATTAACCACAACATGAGGCACATCAATAAAATGACATTAGAATGGATCAAAAAACCATTTGATCTTGATCCAATTCCAGAAATAGTAATCTTTCATGCACAAGCCCACCCAACTAAAAGTAGAGGGAAGAAAGTCACCATCCCTACCTTTGCAGCTCAATCTCTAGTGAGGCTAGAAAAAGTACACCAACTCGATAGGCTGGTGGGTTATTATCGAGCTTAGAAAGGTGGAGGCTGAGGGAAGAGGAAAAGAAGTTTCCCTCAAAAAGTTGAACCAGAAGAGGGTGAAATCCTGGCACCTCCACAACAAGGAGAAGTAAATGTACAAGGGCCAGAGTATACTAGGGTGTCACAAGTTCAGGATGATCTGTAGCTACCACCAGCTGCTACACCCAACCAAATAGAGATAGAAGTCAATATTCAAGAGGTTTCCCCTCCTTGACAAACAGAAGAAGCATTGCCTTCTGTGCCTAAAAAGGGAAGAAAGATCAAGACTCTGGTCAAGAAAAGGCAAAGGGTGATCTAGAAAGTAGTCCCTATCCCATCAATTCCAGAACCTATTCCTCAGAAAGATGAGGAAGAAGATGATGAGGGTGATGTATCTTTGAATAGAAGAACCTAACTAGCAAGAGCCATGAAACAGGAAAGGAGAAGAAGTTCTACTACTACACCACCACCAATCCTAGAAGAACCTCTGTAAACAACCACATCAGAGGATGAAATGTAGTAATGGATTGATGAGTAGGATGTAGAGGCCACTGATGTCTTTAAGATGTCAGATTTTGATTTCATTCCTGTAGGAACTGAATTAGTTGGGGACAAGATCTGGGATACACCAACTAATGAACCTCAATAGGAGGATTGGTGTAAGAATTTTCCTAAGGGAAAAATTCACCCAAGAACTAAGAACTCAAACACAAGCACAACTGTGACCTTACTAGAGGATTGTAGTGGGTGGTCTAAATGTGGAGAAGCGTTGGCTACCGGCTGGGCTAGGGTTTTTCCCCTAGCCTGTTCTTGGTGTTTGATCTTTACTATTTTTCTGTTCTATTTGGATTGCTAGCTACTGGACATAATTTGCATCGGTGTTTTTGGAAATCTTCTGCAGTCAATTTTGGATTGGGGTTTTATTGTTTGCATGGCAGGGCCTGGGATTTCTTCTTCGTTGGTGAGAACAGATGGTTCTTCTCCAACTATGCATGCAATGCGATCTGAATCATTTTATTCAGGGGAGAGCTCTAAGCTGAAAAAAGTTAATGGTTTTTTTTGCGTAGCCATGATCGCCCTGTTCTGGTTATTCCTCCAATGGCTGTAATGGAGGACATTGATTATTGGACCAAGCATGCTTTGATATGCAAATTTCTTGGAATTCAGATTTCCCTATCTGCTCTTGAGGCATGGATCCGCTGCTCATGGCAGGTGGAAGGCGATATGGAGATTATGTTGGCGAGGAATAGTTATTTTTTTATTGTATTCTCTTGCATGTCTGATCGGGATCGTGTTTTTGAAGGAGGCCCTTATTTCTACAATCATGTGGGGTTATTTGTCAAACCTTGGCATTCAGGTTTTAATTCTGCTGAGGATCTCCCTTCAACAGTGCCAGTTTGGGTTCGCTTGCCTCATCTTCCCTTGGAATTTTGGCATGAAGACATCCTTCGACAAATTACTCCTTTGTTGGGGAAGCCGACTGCGATCGCACATCAATCCCTCGATAAAAAGGTTATTTCTTATGCTAGAATTTGTGTTGAAATTAATTTGAATAACCCATTACCAGATTCTTTGGAAATTTGTATGGGGGATTTTTCTTGGGTGCAGTAGTTAGATTATGAATCTCTCCCTTTCCATTGTCAGATTTTTCATGAGTATGGTCATTTACTACGTTAGTGCCCCCGTAACTCAAGTTTCAAAGGAGTGGATGGTTCTACAGCTGGCAATACTGGTGGTTTGGCAGATACTACATGGAAAGGACAATCTCAAATGGCTAATACTACCAAGGGGATGAATCTGCAAGATGCTACAGGTAAGGGTAAGGCTCAAATGCAGGATAAGGATGGATTTACCCCTGTTCACCCTCGTGCTAAGGGCCGTGGTCAAAAGAGGCCTTTGAAAGAAAGATTATCTGATTCAGGTTTTAACCGCTTTGAGGTGCTGGATAGTATGGTTCTAGAGGAGGGTATTCCTCTTCCTATCTCTTCTGATCCAGTTTGCCCAGATGAGAGATCTGTTCCTAATGATGCTTGTGGGGCATCCCAAGTTGTATTCTATCAGAACTGTGAGGTCCCTATAGCTCCTGTGACAGAGGCTCTCGTGACTCCTGCAGTGTTGGAGGATAATGATGTTGTTTTAGCTGACTTGGTTAAGGATGTGCTACCATCAGGTAAGGGCAAGGGTTCTCCTTTCCCCTTGGGGTTGATGTCTCGACCCTTTAAGTGGGCTTCTTCTACTCCTCCTCTAAGGAGTGGGCACAAAACAGACCAAGAGAAGATTAAACTCATAGGAGATATATTGATTGAGTCTGGTTCAGTGAAACCTTTGGATTCTCATTTTCCCAATTCTACCCAATGATGATTATTCTCTCATGGACTGTAAGGGGGTTGAATAGCATCCCTAGACAAAAGGCTATTCATAACTTGGTGGTTGATCATAGCCCTGATGTTTTTTGTATCCAAGAGACTAAGCTCTCTGTGGAGTCTATGGTCCAACATGCCTCTAGTATTTGGTCTCATGGCCAATGCAAGTGTGTTGGGGCAACAGGCAGTGCGGGTGGTTTAGCTATATTTTGGGATCCTAAAAAAATTTCTCCTCTTGGCTGGATGTCTTCTCACTCAGCTCTCTCTATGGTAGCTTCTGCTCTAGACTCAGGAGAGGTGATCATGGTTACTAATGTGTATGCACCTATTGATCTTGTGGGAAAGGAGGAACTTTGGGAACATATTCAATATGTTAGAAATTGTCATCCTTATCATACTTGGGTGTTAGCAAGGGACTTCAATTCAGTTTTAAGTCTGGAGGAGAAGCATGGTGGTTTGGCTAGATTGGGGCCTTCTTCTGCTCTTCTTCGGCAACATATATCTCTTTTTCATCTCTCTGATGTTAAGCCTTCTAATGGTCTCTATACCTGGAATAATCGCAGGATTGGTGTTGCTACTATCTCAGAACATCTGGATAGATTTCTTGTTTCTTGCTTCTGGGTTAGTGGCACCCTTACTATCTCTTCAAAAATCCTTGATTGGAGGGGTTTAGATCATTGGCCAATCAAATTTTCCGCTATAGGGGCTTATGTTCCGAAGCATCCTCCTTTTAAGTTCCAGTTGATGTGGCTTCAGGACTCCTCTCTTCATGATTGTGTTTTTTGTTGGTGGAAAGATGGTGCTCCTATATATGGTACTGCAATGTTCTCATTTTCTAAAAGACTTCAATATGTTAAAAGGCAGCTCAAGATATGGAATAGGGAATGCTTTGGGAACCTTCACTTTATGAAGAGGCTTGCTCAAGAAGATCTTGATGTCATCACAAGGGAGATTAGAGATCGAGGTTTCTCAGAGGATCTTGGCAAGGCTGAATCCCTTGCTTCTAGAGCTCTAGAAGAATGGGAACTTCAAGAGGAAATTTTTTGGAAGCAAAAGGCTAGAGTTGATTGGCTCCAGGAAGGTGATCGTAACACTGCCTTTTTCCATAAAATAGTGCAATCTCGCCGGAATCAGAGCACTATCTCTTCTTTGGTTAATTCTTAAGGTATCCAACTGAATTCCTTGCCAGCTTTGTTCCAGGAGGCTATTTGGTACTTCTCTACCCTCTTCTTTGAGGACTCTCCTCCTGCTGATAATGAAGAAAATCTTATTTTGTCCTGTATTCCTTCCCTTATCACTCAGGAAATGAATGATTATCTCATGCGTCCTATTTCTTTGGAAGAGCTAGAGGAGGTGGTCTTTGGCATGCCTAAGGGGAAGGCTCCTGGTCCTGACGGATTTCCAGTTGAATTCTTTCAGGAATTTTGGGACATCATTAATCATGATTTGTTGGAGGTGGTTAAAGAATCCTATGCTAGCAAGCAGATGCTTCAAGCTTTGAACTCTACATTCTTGACTCTTATTCCTAAGAGAGAGAGGGTGCTAATCAATTGGAGTTTTTTAGACCAATTGCCTTATGTAATGTGGTTTACAAAGTTATTACTAAGTTGATTGCTGAGAGATTGAAAAGGTGGCTTCCCATTATTATCTCAGAAGAACAAGGTGGTTTTGTTGCTGGCAGACACATTTTGGATGGGGTGATTATTGCTACTGAGGCTATTCACTCTATGGCTACTTCAAGGGAGAGAGCCATGTTTGTTAAGCTGGGTATGGCTAAGGCCTATGATAGAGTTAAATGGAGCTTCCTAAGGAGTATTCTTCTTTCTTTTGGATTTAGCTTTGACTGGGTGAGTTGGATTATGAGTTGTGTTACTTCTGTCTCTTTTTCTGTTCTTATTAATGGTCAACCTTCTCAACTATTTGGTGCTTCTATAGGCCTCCGCTAGGGTGACCCTCTCTCCCCATATCTATTCATCATCATCGCTGAAGGCTTGGGCAGATTCATTAAGCATAAGGTGTCCCAAAATTCTATTCAAGGCTGGCGGTGGGGTAATGGCTTACCTTCTCTTTCCCATCTTCAATTTGTTGATGATTCTGCTCTTGTTGGTCTTGCTAGGATCAAGGAAGCTGAAGCCTTTCAACATGCTTTGGACGTTTAGTTGGCAACTTCAGGCCAGAAATTTAATGAGCACAAATCTTCCATTTACTTTTGTAACACTCCTGATTCTATTCAGCACAGGATTGTTGGTATCCTACGATTTCAGATAGGATCACTTCCTTTGACTTATCTTGGCATCCCTATTGCTGTTTCCAGGTAGCCATGTCTCTTTTGGAAAAATTTGATTACCAAGCTTCAAGATAAGGTAAATCATTGGACTCATAGATGGCTTTCTACTGCTGCTCGGGTTACTCTTCTTCAAGCTGTTATCCAAGCTCTTCCTAATTATCGAAGCATGGTTCACGCTACACCTATTTACTTTCTCAAGGAGTTTGATGCTCTTTCTTGGCAATTCCTTTGGAGTGGTAATTTGCATAGTACTAAATGGAGCTTGGTTAATTGGGCAACTGTTTGTAGGCCTGAAAAGGAGGGTGGTCTTGGTCTTCGATCTGCTCTATTGAGTAGTCAAGCGTTGGCTGCTAAACTTTATTGGCGATGGTGCTCTGGACAACATCAACTTTGGGCTCGTATTATCACTCATAAATATTTTCATGGTGCTGATCCTTGCTCTGTTTTTGCACTTCCTCTTGAAGGTCGTGGCTCAATGGTTTGGTATACTTTGAAGACAGGTGCGATGTTGGTAAAGAGGGGTCTGTTTTGTACATGTAAAGGAGGTTCTCAGGCTTTGTTTTGGTCTGATGCTTGGGATGGATTCCCTTCCATTTTATCCATATACCCTCATCTTCAGCCTCTTTGTGACTCTTTTCTTGCTGCTGGATGGGATAAAGTGGCTCATTACAAGACTCCTTATCAATTGGGACCTATTGTTGGTTACAGATGGAAGAATTCTTCTGATTGGCCTCATGGAGGTACAGACATGGATCGTCAGGAGCTTTCTCAAATTTTGGCCTCTAGAGAGTGTTCTTCTTTTCTTGGTCGAAATTTTTTGGCTTGGGGCGGTACCTTGTCTGGTAAATATCATGTCTCTGTTGGGTATCAAGAGATAACTAGACAATTATTTGGGAATGCTGAGGTCCCGTGGTGGAAGCAAGTTTGGAATAAAGTTTCTTGGTCCAAGTGCAATTTTTTCATGTGGCTAGTGGCTCACAACCATTGTCTTACCTGGGATAATCTTTGTAAATGTGGATTTCAGGGCCCCTCTTATTGTGTTTTGTGTGGTAATGGAGAGGAGTCTGTCTCCCATCTGTTCTTCCATTGCTCCTATTCTACTTAGATATGGCACCTTTGGTGGAGCGCTTGGGGTTGCTCTTGTCGACATGCTTCCTCTTTGCCTGAGTTCTGGGCCCGCTTGGGTACTGCTCCCTCCAAGTCTTCTTTTCTCCATGCTGCTTGGATTGCTGGCCCATCTTTCATGCTTTGGCATATCTGGTTGGAGAGGAATCATCGCATATTCCAAGATGTTCAGCTTGGTGTTTTGCATCTTTGGTGGAAAATATCACATTCTCTTCAAGAAACTATTCTTGTGAAGTGTGAGCTTGATGGGGGTATGGATCCGGTTGATCTTGCTATCTGTAATCGCCTCAATTTTCATCTGCAGGATGGGGCTGCAGCTCATAGGTTTCCTTCTATGTCCACGCAGCTTCACCATCAGAGGAAGGGTCAGGTTAACTGGGATGGGCACTGGACTCCTCCTCCCTGTGGAGTTTTGAAAATTAACACTGATGGTTCTTCCCGTGGGAATCCTGGTCCGGCTGGTATTGGCGGAGTGGCTCATTGTAGTTCTGGGGGTGTTAAATTTTTCTTCTCAGTTCATAAGGGTGATTATACTAACAATCTCATGGAAGCTCAGGCTATTTTATATGCTGTGGAACAGTGTTGCTTGTGGGGATGGAGTAAGATTATCTGTGAGTCTGATTCCCAGGTGGTGGTGAACATGCTTTCTTCGCAAGAGTTTGAGGATGTTAGTTGTCAGCTGGCCACTGTTGTTAAGCAGATTCTTTTCTTCTCTTCCTCTTTTCAGTTCATTAGGTTCATGTATATTCCTCGTGAATGTAATAGAACTTCTGATTGTTTAGCCAAATGGGCATCTAGTCATGATCCGGGTTGGAATATTAGGGATAGGAGGCAATTGTCCTTTGAGATGGTGCAAGAATTTGATGATCTTGTTGCTCAGGATCGAGCTCCTTGTTGAGCTCTCCTTGTTGTATTCCTTTCTGTCTTAATAAATTTTTACCCCTCTTTTTGCAAACACAAGCACAACTGTCGACCAAAAATGGATATGATCAATTAATCAGAGTATGTCCGAATACATTGCTCTATTTAGAATGTGATATCCAAACACACTAGAAGTGATTGTATATAAAAGCCTCTCAGGAAGCGCCTAGAATGTCTCTAGAAATAACTAGAAGAAAAGAGAACTAAGCACCTTATCCAACATTCTAGATGAATGGATAAGAATGACAAAGTGTCATATGTGTGTAGAAGATTCCTGTGTTGTAGACAACATGTGCTAAAAAAGAGGTGCGGACCCTTGTAATGTCATCATGACAACTCACAAGAGTGCACATATTCCTAAGTGTCTCACAAATAAAATAATGCAAAATAATTAAATAATGCATAAACCTAAGTAAACTTAAGTAAGTGTAATAAGTAAATACTTATTTACACCAACAATTGGGATCCGATGCCACCATAGTCACAAGCTCCTGAAGTTACTCTTTCATCTCCATTACGACTCACGGTTATAGTAGATAAAGGCTCTACTACTCCTCTACCACCAAGTACAGAAGAAGAACAAGTCCAAAAGGAACAGGTGAAAGAGCCACAACAAGTATCAATTGATGAAGTGTCTAGAGAAGGAAAAATGCCTGAATATCCTTAGCAAGCCTCCCAGGACATAGAGGTAAGAACTATGGGCTCTACCGAAATTGAGGCTATAGAGGGAGAGCCATCACATAGAGAAAACCTCGCAAAGGAATGATAAAGGAAAAGAGATAGCAGAACAAACTCCTTCATCATCAAAAGGAATGCCTTTGGTGGAGCACATTCCAAGATAGTTGCGAGAAGAAATGATAAGGAGTAAAAAGCAAAAATTCAATGCTAATGAAGAAGATATGATAGAATTGATTGAGGTTTTGAGGAAAGTGAGTCCCCATCAAAAGAGGCAAGATCATTAACATTTATTAATAGTGATCAGAACTAGGATTTATTTGCACAAGTGGCTATCCCTCCTCTTGATTCGAAAATAGAAGATTTGGATCCATAAGATTATCAAATAAGAGAAGTTATGCTTGGGAAGCCCACATTAGACACTACCAAATTAATGGTTACAATGAGGATAAAGGAGGTATTTAGAAGTTTGGAACAAAAAGGGGCAGAACTAATAGCACTTCGAAAGAAAAATGAAATCCTAAAAGGATATTTAGCTGAAGTTGTTGGTCCCTTGGATCCTAAACATGCTGAGGAGACTTTGAATGCTACACTTGAAAGAAGAGATGGGGGAGGGATACAATTAGATCCATTTTTGAATGCCTGTCAACAATCGCGAGAAAGTTTTGAGGAAAAAGGCATTCTTATCATCCAAGGAAATCTAAAGCTACTTCATGCTATGCAAGAAAATGTGGATAAAATAGTAGCAATTTTGAAACAAGATTTCAGTATTATGGATGAGGTACATGCATGGGGAAAAAATTTACAGATGCTATAGGCAATAAAGGGCCAGAGATATAGAATGCTCATGGATGTATATATAGTAGAAGAACCAAATTTAATTGATGATTGGATAGAAAAGATAGTGGATAGTAATAAAGTAATGGAGTCATTACATGCAGAGATCCACCAGCTCAAGGACCAAGCCCGAGAGTAGATTTTGGAAGCAGAGAAACATTATAGTGATGCATGTCTCGACATTTTTGAAGATGATGCATGGGAGAAGTTGATATCAGTTGAGGTAGTAGTGCAAAAATTTGGGAAGATTTTTATGAGGTTTCTAGTGATGAAGATATCTAGCGGGCATTTAGGACAAAAGAAGCCTTGCTAGAGTTGGATACTAAACTCAGGGATTTTGCTAAGACTCGTATTGATGTAGACAATTACATGCAGAGGGTCAAGGATAAGTATAATGCTTTAGATTTACTAGATGCGGCAAAAATCACTGAGATTATTGAGAAATTCAAGGGCAAGCATTCAGAAATAGCTCTAGTATGAAGGGGGACAAAACCCAGAAGCCATAATTTCATTTTTGACACCCAATAAAATTTTTCAATTTTGGATTATTAAGGTGTGCTGCTGCACTGGTGCGCTGTTGTACTAGGTGTGCTAGTGCGCTTTTTGTCACAAAGTGTTGGAAGAATTTTGAAGAAGTTAGAAGTGTGCAAGTGTGTTGATGCACTTTCTTTTGAAGTGCGCTTTTCCAGAGATGTGTCGACAGTTAATTGTCAGTTCCCAAAATTAGAGCTTTCCATGCATTAGAAACACATTTTGACTACAGTTTAACTCAGAAAGACGCCCAGTGAAGGGTTAGCTTCTATTTTTGACACTTCTAGACACTTACACATCAACTGAAGACTCTCTTCTTCTTATTTTCTCATAAATTCTTTGTTTTATGACATGTAAAGGTTTATGCATCCAATTAATGATATAAAATGGATGGAGTCCTACTAAGCACCCATTAGATAATTAGTTTGTATATAATTAGTTTTTTTTATTAAATTAGAAGCATATCATTACATAAAGATATCTCTCACTCTCAACATAAATTGAGGAGATGATTTCTTGTAAGTACAAGATTGTAATATGCAATCAAGGCCACTATTATTTTGCAATGATATATGCTTTTGGTGCTCGCATTTGGAGTGTAGTAATTCTTGTCTAAATGTGTCATATTTTTGTGAATGCATGTTCATGGAATTGTGATTGAGCCAAAAGTTTATTGCATTATTTCTAGTTGTGCGATCTTTTAATTCTAATGTTTGCTATGGTTTGATGAATTCCACTGATGTATCTAGCTCGAGAAGAAATCACCAAATTGTGTCTGCATAACTTTTTGTCTCGCATGAGTGCACTTTCTATGGCCTTGCGATTTGATGAAGAGTGAAACATCATACGGCTACTCAATTTCCCATTGACGATTGCATCAGTGGAATCAAGGAAGTGCTTCTCCTCTTTTCATTGGTTACCTACCAATTTGTTTGAAAGCTTAACTCACAGACGTGTTGTTTCTATAGCTTATGTCCATTAGGATTTTATTTTCATGTTATTTACTTAAAGTTTCTTGTTACCTTATCTTCATTATTTGCTTTACTAACCCCTTGTTAAATTAATAATTCATACTAGTTGCATTGTTAGATTGCATTCATTGAAAAATAGAAAATACAAAAACATAGTTTTTTTGCATGTTTTTTTTTTGAACCAGTGAATGGATTTTACATCATATCCGAGATCATTCGAACTAGCAAAGGCCTCCTCATGAAGAAAAATATTTATATTCAACTAAGTAGATTCCAGTAGGTCACAAGATCACCCGAAATCTTGGAGTCGATTTTCAGACTAACTTTTCAAGAGAGGAGTTCAAAAGAATTCTTGCCATTAAGCATTGTGCAAAATGACAAATAGTGTGATCAAAATTGGATGCTAGTAGTGACATATCAACTATGACCACACCGTCATCAATAAGGTCTTGGATTTCATGTTTAAGTTGGAAACATGAAGTGGTCTTGTGTCCTTTGGTGTGGTGGTATACAATAACAAACTTGCCAATGAATTGAACTAGGACCTCAATCATCAACCTCATAAATGAGCTTGGAGCATTGATCAACCCAAAGGAAATGACAAACCATTGGAGCATTGCTCAACCTAAAGGGACTGAGGCCACAACACATGGGCTCAAACTTTTTCTAATTAGTCCCTCGTCCAAATGTTGCACTTGTTTTATAATCTTTTCATTTTTTTGGGGGTGTGAGTTTACATGTAGCTTTGTTAAGGAGAGTGAATCCTGGCATCAAGTCAATTTTATGACTAATACTCCTCTTTGGTGGTAAAGATTCATGTTGTTCTCCTTCTACAATGTTTGGGAATTTTTCAATAAAACGTCCACCTCCTTAGGAAATGGTTCATGCTTCTTCTTGTCATCCTTGGGCTTGACAACTATTGCATAACCCTGAAAATCATCTTCCTTTGTCAAAATAAAAAATAATTTTCCTCCTACTAACATCACAAATGACTCACCTTTCTCCTTTCTATACTATTAAGGTAAAGGGTCCATCTTAATTTTTTTACCATTCTTGGTAATAAGTCATGTATTTTGTTCACCTTAATGCTGAGCTTTGGCATAAAATTTACATGGTCTTCCAAGTATCAAGTAGCTTGCATCCATAGGAAGGATCCCACAAATAATAATTTCCTTATACCCCCTAGTTCCAAATTTAACCCATGCTTATTCTTTCATAGTAAAAATCTAATTCTTGTATAACTAAGAAATCTTGTGAGGTGTAGTATAGGGTAACTTTTTGAGTTTGCCCAAATCTACCATCTCAATCGACACAACATTCTTTGTTGAACTAGAGTCAACAATGATTTTGCATAGCTTTTCATAAGCCTTTCCTTATGTCCTAAACAATGACTTCCTTTGAGGAAGTTCATGCTTAAATTGAACCTTTAGGAGAGTTTCTCTTTATCATCATGTTCTCCCCATCTAAGATCGGTGTTGTATTCTCAACTGGTGCATTAAAACTACTGCTACTACATTCTTCATCCACTATGTATTGCCTCCTTCTATCTCTTCATGCATCTATGAACTAGAAGGTTTATTTGGACACTGGCCACTTATATGCCCAATCTAGTAATAGGTCTAACATTTACCTGTGAATACCCCTTTCCCCCTACTTGGTCCTCTAGTATGTCCTCTACCTCTATTATATGACTGTCCTTAACCTCTTAAGTTCTGTCTACCTCTATGACTACTTTCACATGTAAATCAATCATTCTTAAGTTTCTTCATTCCTATTATTCCAACCTCTAGTTACCCTTGTCTCTTCTATTCCTAGCTTCTCTACCCCTATTTCTTTGATCACCTTTCCTCTTGAGCTTTTCCTCATTTATGATGGCTAATTGGAAACACTCATCAACTGTCTTAGGGATTAGCATACTAATATAATCTTGGATTACATATTTCAACCCATTTCTATACCTGACCACAAGCTCCTATTGGTCCTCGTTGTGATTTTCCCTCATACTAGGTTTGTGAGACTCCTTGGTATGGGTAGCAACATCCACATCGCTTTGTCTGATGTTATGAAATTTCCTTATCATCAGAACTTCAAAGTCAATAGACATGAATTTATTCTTCATCATGGAAATCATCCTATTCTATTTGTAATTGGCTTCTTACTATTCCTTTTGCTCTCATTATGTATAGAGTTCCATCAAATAAGTGCAAAACCCTTAAGCTTGGCTCTTGAATTTCTGAATTCTTGTTTATTTCTTTATTTTTTTATATTTAAATATAATGTCTTTTGGACTTTTAGAGGGAAATTTAGAAATTGATTGTATAGTTGATTGTTGACTCCTCTTTTCCCTCTTGTACGTTCATTTCTCTATTTTGAATGTACAATCTTTTCAAACTTGTTTTTTGAATGTTATTAGTGTAATTGTCCAATCAAAAGCAACACCCGTTTGGAGGAGAATGGAAAATAATGTAGCAAGTTGTAAATTTTATTTAAATGTTTCATTAGATGATTGTGGATAGTTTGAATATTTTTTTGGATGAGCTTTTTATATTCCCATTCTAATAATTTTTTACAATTTTTATATCAAACATTACCTCTTATTATTATTATTTTTATAAGGTATTTGTTCTCATTATCCAGTATCCATCTCAATTGAAGTTTAACATGTGCACTTTTTATTTGAATGTTTTATAGTTTTAAAATAAAACATGTATTACTAGTTAAAACTGTGTTCTCCGTATCTTGTGCACATCTTAGTTAAAGTTTAGAAATGTGCACTTCTTATTTAAATACTTTATAGTGCAAACTATTTAAACTTATTACTAAAATTTATTGTTACTTGGATGATTTGTTGCTATTTAACGAGGACCTCCTCATTTGAGGCACAAATGATTGTTTAGATCGAAGACAAAGCAGTTCAGACTTTACGTGTAATCATTTGAAAGATCCAGCAAGAACAAGAACAATAATATTGAATATTTGAGCTCTACCATCAGGATTCAGGCAACTGAACTCTCAATCGTAAGCTGCAATGGGTTATTGTGATCAGGATCCAAGACTTCGTTTCCAGGTACAGAAATCCTGCATACCCGACGAGATTGATATAAAACAAGTTGCAATTTACATAACAATGGGAATCGTCATCTACAGCCATGGCGATATATTTAAATGCATTCGCATTTTAATGGTGCTGGGCCTCTTAGTGGCCCAGCACGAATATTTTGAAATGGAAAGTGATAGGTCGAAAACCAGGAGTTCGGAGAATCACATTGCCGTAAAATCCATTCCGAACGGTTGGGAGGAGAATCAAACTTTAGAAAAGAGTTTATCTAGGGTTCCTGTGGTTTCAGGGGATTCCAGGCTTATTAAGAAAGCTGAATCTCTGGGAGAAAAGAAGCCTTTAGATGAAAAGAAGCCTGATTCTTGCTTGAAATTACTTGAGCACAGGCCTGATAAAGCACCAATGTTGGAGGGGAGCGATGTGGAGGATAGGGCATTCTTGAATGCTCTGAAGGCTTTTGTAAAGGAGACAAATATGCTATGGGACAAGATTGCTGCTGTTCCTGGTAAATCTAAAACTCAATGCATGCATGATGGGACAACCGATTCGTGTTTTTCCTTTTTAGCCTTTTTGTTAATTTTTCCAGTCCATTGTCATTGTGATTGGATAAGAATATTTGTTCTTCTTTCAGGGATAAACACTCTACTGCAGCTGATAATAGTAACTGCATTAACTAAACGCTGCAACAACCATGCCCTTGAAATATTACTACTAACCTTATTAGTAAATACTTTTAAAGATAATATTCAGATATCCTGCAAATGATTGTGTAACAAGCTCCGTCTTTACTTTTAGAGGATCTTGCTGTATAACTTGAATCTTTAAATTCTCTGCCTTTCCGTTGCCGTGTTGAGTTAATCAACAGAAATAAAAATATGATTATCCCCATCAGTTATTTTTGTTTTGGTCGGTATCCCCTTCAGATATTTACTGGGTGCAAGAACTTTTAATATAAATAAAGGTATTCTGTAAGTTCAGTTATAATCACGTTCTTTTCAATTCCATTCTTGTCATCCTATATTTGTTATATTTGTCTCATCTTTGGCTTATAGCGTCATCCTCAGAACTTCATCATACGTTATGATTTGCTTTAGTTCTTTACTCCGTAAAACTAATAGTGAGATTCATGTTCATTATCAACTAGAATGATAACAAGCTAACTATGATTAAATCGTTGAAAGTTAAGTAGCAACAGGGAAGTCTCGGTCCACCCCCAAAAAATAGATCTTTTCAAGAGTACATGGAATCACTTCCTTTGTGTGAAATTGACAAGCTTTGTGACGGTCACAGACTGGTTTTGTCCTGCAGTTGATTTAATAAAGAAAAGGGTGGGTGAATTTAAAAATTAGGTTCAAGCATCTCTTTCCTCTTGTTGCTGCTATGATAAGTCATTTGACATACACGCACAAAAACGTCAAACTTTAGGAAAATTATATATATTCAACAAATTAGTCATCTAGAAATCAAAGAAAACACTAGAACTGATGTTCAGAGGTAATTGACTTCCATGAAATCCAAACCCAGAAAACAATTATAAATACAATGGAGGCTGAATAAAATGGAGTACAAACTAAATTGGATTAAAGTTGAATATTCTGAAGTAGGTCACCATCGTCATTGTTATGTGAATGTGTATGAATGTATAAATTTTTCTGGACTTGTCTCAATTGCTCCCTGCTAAGCAAAATTTGCAACAAATTTCTCCAATGCGAAGACTACATTGTATCTTTTTTTTTGTTGGATTGAACCAAATAGAGTGAAAGAAGATCCAGGTTTAGAAGGAAAACCAAAACTAAAGTGCGATTTGAAAAATAATAAACAGGATTAGATTTGTTTAGAAGGCCCATCCAACAAATCAACAGGAATATCTCCATTTTGTTCACAGCAAGAAAAAATACAGAAAAAAATATTTTTCTCCAGGTAGTAGATTGCTGAGCCTCCATTCTTACTTGTATGCAGAATGTGAAGAAACTAAAATGATCAGCCTCCATTCCTTCTTTATTTGTTGCCAGCAATTTTAAAAAGCCAAATCATTGGGGAAATATGATCAGGCAATCCAGAAATAGAAAATCTCAGACAAATGTAGATTTGTATAGTAAAATTGTTATAGAGCATACAATAATTAAAGGGCTGTACACAATAAAACACACTCAATAAACAAAGGAGCATACTATCTATAAGATTTTAAATAGTTGAAAATCAAATGGATTTTATCATTGGTTGCATATGTAAGCCACAGATCAATGACTTTGTGTAATTCATGTCGTCCATCTCTATTTTGAAATGATTGTATGAATTGAATCCTCGAAGGTATTATAAGTCTTCATGCTTGTTATGTTGTCTCTTGTTTCAAATCCCTTGTAGTTAAACACTGATTAATTGGTGTCACTATCTCGTAATTTTTGTTTACTGTTTGATTTGTTCCTTTTGATTTGCTCCTTTCCTATTGTTAATTTATAATTCTTTTATATTTATTATTAACTCTTATTATTAGAAATGGGGACTTAACATTTCACTTTTATTCTCTTATACCTAAGGTGAATTGAGTTAGAGTTTTGTAATATTTATGATCTTATGCCAATAAAATCTTAAAATTCAACTTATTTCTTACAGGAAACAGAGATATCAAAATAAAGGTTTTGGAGGCTGTTGAAGCAGCAAAACGACTTCAAGTGAAAAGAGAACAAGTACTCAGATATAGGAAAGACAGCAACAATAATGCTACTCCAGGAAAACTCCCCCAATGGGCAAGGTAGAGAACAATAAGTTGCAGTTTAGATATTTTCTTATAGGCCTTTAAACTTTTATAATTTCTTGACATTTTTTTTTATTACAGGAAAGAGAATTTGATTCCACATATGATTACTCAACAATATATTGACCCTGATGGGATATTTTCTGGTACAAGAACATGCAATTTGAATGAAGGTAAATCAGTATTTAAAGTTATAATAGGAACATAAACTTATACAGTTATACAGTCAAATATCAGAAATTTGTATTTAAAAAATTTAAAGATGCCATCTATTGTTTTGTTCTTATGTGCTTTGAGAAAGGTGTGCATCTGAGACTCAATAAAAATTTGTTAATTTTGCAGTTTTTGATTCTAATGGATCAAATACAATGGGAGAATCCAAACGGCGTGATAACAGCGGTGAATGGCTCAATGATTGTTATACTTTTCAAGAAGAGGTTCTTTACAAGCTTAAGATGGGCTATATAAATTAGTGCATTGAAGATGAACTATTCTTAAAGAGCTATCAAAGGGACATGCCACCAGTATGAAACCTTTTAGCTCAATAGTAATGAGCTATCAAAGGGACATGCCACCAGCATGAAACCTTTTAGCTCAATAGTAATGAGCTATCAAAGGGACATGCCACCAGCATGAAACCTTTTAGTTCAGTACTAATAGTAATGAGCTATCAAAGAGACATGCCACTATGGCATGAAACCTTTTAGTTCAAAGGGCAGCCTGTTTTCAGTGTAAAAATCTAAGTTGCAGCCATACATTGATTTGTAAATTATATAAGTGTGTTATTTATTTCATTCTTTCAAGTTTATGGAAGTCTTTCATGGTTTGCTGATTTTCTGTTAGCAATCCTTACGTTACCTTGTTTTCCAAAAATTCTTAATTAAATGTTATATTTACTTGTATCTATTATGAATAAATGTTTATCTTATCTTCCAACAATTAAATTTATAAATTATATGCCTAAATTTATTTATTGTGAATGAATGTTCATCCTTATTTACAGTTTCCGTTATCTGTATAATGTATATTGCAAAATATTGAAAATAACATCTGGGATCTATTTTTCAGAGTACCCTAAAAGAAAACCCAATGGAATCAAGGTAAACACCAATTGTCTGCACCCCTAATTACTCCGCTGAATGTGACTTTAAACAAGACAATTGAAGTCCGAATGTATTATGTGAAATTTGGCCAGACAAACACATGTAGGGAGAAGTCCAAGTATCTTTATACATCTTGGATTGGCACACAAACATTACAAAGTGCTTCTGAACAAAAGTGCCCTCATCTGGTATGCATGCACAAAATGGATTTTGTTGTCTCGGAAAAGTTCAAGGTAAATGTAAGTTGCAGGTTTGATTTTAGATTCCATACGGTCTTTTAGTGCTTTTACCAGTAACCTCTCTTCTTCTGCCCTTTCTTCCAGGCATCACAATGGCCAGGGCCAGGAGCTTTCCATGGATATCGACAAGCTCAACTTTAGCAACAACCAGCCTAATATATAAAGCAAAATTTATAACGATAATCCAGTCTAGCCTTTCAAAGCACTCTGGATATTTTTCTGCAATAATATAACCATTGAAAGTTGAGATGATGCTCAGAAGTAGTGTGCAATCAGAGAACAAATCAGCATTAGCCAGGGTAAGTAATCAAGACTTAGTGTAAATGCAATTGACACACTGAAGTTGTCAATGATTGTCACAACCCACTTCATCTTCCCCAAATAAATCTGTGTTTCTTTCGCCCCATGGATTAGTGAATGCTATATTTTATTTAATTTTATTGATGAGGATAATAGTAACAATTCTGAAATTTAAAGAATTGGTTACAATTTTATTAATAGCCTTCTTCAGGCCACTATCAGACAGCATTAAGTGGCATTCCCTGTACTTTTCCAAAAAATAAACTGCATGCAATTTTTGTGGGGTGCCAAATCACATGAGGAAAATCACTATTTTGGGGGTCTTGGCAGCAGCATTGGGGAAGGCAGGCAGTGAAATTTGAATGGTTGGGAATTGGAGGGGGTGGAAGATGGAGGAGTTCATATCATTCAGAAGACAGTATTCAAGGATTGACCTTCATGGTGGTTGGGAGGAGACAATTTATAGCTGGTCTGTGAGTAAGAAGGAAATCAAATGTCTGCAATGTGGTCAGAGACTTCCACAAATAGATCATCCTACTATTGGTGTTGGAAGCTCGATGCCTTCCATGACTTGACCGCTTATGTCACTGGCTGTCTTGATGCTGCTACTGCAGTCCTTCTGGTTGCCAACATTTTGGTATTTTCCACTACTTTCTTCATCAGTTGCTTTGCATGTTTAATAGCTGTGTTGTTAAGGTAAGATTCTCGTTTGAATCTAAGTGAATTTCATTTGATTGAATGTTTTTGATGTTTCATAGTAGCAAGGTATTCACATATGCCCTAATTAGCTGATAGGCTAATTATGGGGTGACATGCCAAGGCAAAGTCATGATGTCTCACTTGGCAAAATTTCCTGGCTGCAAAAGACTCATCGGAAAGTTTTAAATTTACCATCGCTTTGTTTGAGGACTTACTCAATGTATGGAGAGGTGTCGGTTGTGGATGTTGGTGGACAATTTAAAGTGCTTCTGCCATGCGTTGAGCTGTAAGATGGAAATCTCAGCTGCTGACCTTAACCATGCAATCAGATTGATCAGCCACACCTGCATTTTTCGTACTTCTTGTAAATCCTCCATTTTGAACATGTTGTCTGTTGCACCTACTTTTTTTCATGCCATTGTGGTTCCTTTTCAGACCGTTTCCTGAAAAAAAGGCATGTAGGATATTGAGACCTTTTCGCTTGATTTCCTTAAAGTTGAAACTCTTATGCACAACTTGGATTTTTTTTGATCTCTGGACAAGGAGGATAAGGCATCGACTCCCCTGTCTTCTATGAACTCTGCAGTGCAGAATTTATCAGACAAATGATAAAAATCACTACCTGCCGAATCTATCAGAAAACTCTGCACAACAGGTCAGCTGAAATATGTGGTTTGCATTGTACTTGCCAGACAAAACTCTGCTGTAGATTCTTCTACATATGTTCATCTATTGCAGGCCTGCATTAAAAGCGAAGCTCTTTCAGAGGGCAAGCTAATCCACTCTCACATCGACAAGAGGGGTTTTACGTTTGTGACAGACACGTTTTTACAAAACACACTATTGAACATGTATGAAATGGTGGAAGTTTGGTGGATGCTCACAACGTGTTTTATCTCAATATCGAACCAGATGATTTCTCATGGAATGTTATAAGTACAGCTTATAGGAAAAATGGGTTTCTTCAGTAGGCATTGATAACGTTTTCCCAAATGCAGCAAACAGCTGTTCAACCTGATCATTTCACCTTCTCTGCTATCCTTCCTGTATGTGCGAGCGTGGCATCTCTAGAACATGGTTAACAAATCCATGGAAGGACAATAAGATGTTGGTTTCTATCCAATGTTATTGTGATGAATACCTTGATGGATATGTATGCAAAATGTGGAAGCATGGATAACACATGCGAAGTGTTCAACAGAATGCCTAAGCAAGATGTAACATCATGGAATGCAATTGTTGCTGAGGATGCACAACGTGGATTTACTGAAAAGCCCTTGGAGCTTTTTAAGCAAATGCAACCGACAGGCGTAAATCTGAACTCATCAACCCTAGCCAGTACCCTCCCAGTGTGTGCTAAAATGGGAGATTTAAAACAAGGTAGGGAAATCCACTAAAAAATAATGGAATATAAATCTTTGTCAGATGTTTTAGTTTTGACTGCTCTGGTAGACATGAATGCAAAATGTGGGAGCATAATGAAGGCATATGAGAAATGTGGTGTCATGGAATGCAGTGATCGTAGGCTATGCACAAAATGGGTTCGCTGAGACATCCTTGGAGATTTTTGATGAAATGTGTCTGTTTGTTGTCAAGCCAGACTTCTCCACCTTTTCCAGCATCCTCCAGGCCTGTGCGAAGCTTTGCAACAGGGTGTAGGGATCCATCAAATCATAACCAAAAGTGGGTTTTTGTCAGATGTTGTAGTTGTGACTGCATTGATAGACTTGTATAAAAATGTGGACACATGCAGAAGGCTGACAAATTGTTTGACTATATGCCTCAACGGGATATGGTCTCATGGACTGCAATCATTTCTGGATTACACTTGCTGGACTGGTTGATAAAGCCTTGGAGATCTTTAAGCAAATGCAATCCAGAGGTGTAAAACCAGATACACGAACTTTTGCCAGCATTCTGCCAGCTTGTGGCAAAATTGGAGCTTTGAAACAGGGTATAGAAATTCATCAAAAAGTAATTGAAAGTGGATTTGTGTCCGATGTGGTTCTGACTACCTTGATGGACATGCATGCAAAATGTGGGATTTTAAAGAAAACACTTGAATTGTTCAAGAAAATGCATCATCCAGGTGTGGTGTCATGGAACACAATTATTGCAGGTCATGCCATGCATGGACATAGCAAGGATGCCCTTAAAGTCTTCGAGTTGATGAAGCACTTTGGTACACACCCAAACTATGTAAGCTTCCTTTGTGTTCTATTTGCTTGCAGCCATGTAGGTTTTGTCGATGATGGCTGTTAATGCTTCAATCGCATGACTAACTCTTATGGGATCGTGCCAAAAGTACCTCCCAGTGTGTGCTAAAATGGGAGATTTAGAACAAGGTATGGAAATTCACTAAAAAATAATGGAATATAAAACTTTGTCAGATGTTTTAGTTTGGACTGCTCTGGTAGACATGAATGGAAAATGTGGGAGCATAGTGAAGGCACACGAGAAATGTGGTGTCATGGAATGCAGTGATCGTAGGCTATGCACAAAATGGGTTTGTTGAGAAATCCTTGGAGATTTTTTATCAAATGTGTTTGTTTGGTGTCAAGCCAGACTTCTCCACCTTTGTCGGCATCCTCCAGGCCTGTGCGAAGATGGGAGCTTTGCAACAGGGTGTATAGATCCATCAAATCGTAACCAAAAGTGGGTTTTTATCAGATGTTGTAGTTGTGAGTGCATTGATAGACATGCATGTAAAATGTGGACACATGCAGAAGGCTGACAAATTTTTTAACTATATACCTCACCAGTATATGGTCTAATGGACTGCAATCATTTCTGGATTACACATGCTGGACTGGTTGATAAAGCCTTGGAGATCTTTAAGCAAATGCAACCCAGAGGTGTAAAACCAGATACACCAACTTTTGCCAGCATTCTGTCAGCTTGTGGCAAAATTGAAACTTTGAAACAGGGTATAGAAATTCATCAAAAAGTAATTGAAAGTGGATTTGTGTCCGATATGGTTCTGACTGCCTTGATGGATATGTATGCAAAATGTGGGATTTTAAAGAAAACACTTAAATTGTTCAAGAAAATGCATCATCCAGGTGTGGTGTCATGGAACAGAATTATTGCAGGTCATGCAATGCATGGACATAGCAAGGATGCCCTTAATCTCTTCCAGTTGATGAAGCACTCTGGTACACACCCAGACTACGCAGGCTTCCTTTGTGTTCTATTTGCTTGCAGCCATGTAGGTTTTGTTGATGATGGTTGTAAATGCTTCAATCACATGACTAACTCATATGGGATCATGCCAAAAATGGAACATCACATGTGCATGGTTGACATTCTTGGCTGTGCTAGCTATCTTGAGGAAACCCTGAACTTCATTATCAAAATGCCAATAAAACCTGGCATGGTTGTGTGGGAGTGTGTACTTGCTGCTTGTAGATCACACAAGAATATAAGCTTAGGAGAGTTTGTCTCAAATCTCCTCCTTGAGATTGATCCGAAAACTGTTGCACCTTATGTTCTTCTGTCAAACATTTATGCAGAAGCAGACAGATGGAATGAGGTTCAAAATATAAGAAAATTGATGAAACACAGAGGAATTCAGAAGATAAGATACCTGCATGTAGTTAGATTGAAGTCCATTAAATGGTACACAGTTTTTGTGCAGGAGACGAATCACACCCACAAATGCAGGAAATTTATGCAGTGTTGGAGAAACTGTCATGGGAGATGAAGGCAGCAGGGCATATTCCAGATACAAAATCAGTAATAAATAACGTGGAGGAGGAGAAGGGATTACTCATTTGCCACCACAGTGAGAAGTCAATAGCATTTGGATTGTTAAACACATCCCCTGGAACAACTTTTAGAGTTGTCAAGAACCTTCGTATATGTGTTGACTGCCACACAGCAACCAAGTTTATCTCTTAGGTTGCTGCAAGAGAAATTATTGTCGAGAGATGCAAAACGTTTCTATCATTTCAAACACGGACAATGTTCTTGTGGAGAATATTGGTGATGCCAAGTGAAGCAAGCCTTTGAAGCAGCTTTACAGTTCTGTCGTGACAACTTGGAGTAAGAGGTGGAAGAATGGGAAATGTGGAAGGATTCAAATCACAAGTGCTTAAAGGAAATGAAAAGCTTCCAAGCCTTCAATAAATGTGAAAAAAAGGCTTAAAATCAAAACCAGTGCTTGCTTAAGGTTGGACACTTGGTGGTGAAATTATCTTGCGCAAACTTACTCAAATCCAATTAATGAAATTTCATATGAAGAGTCGGTAGTTGACCCTTTGCTGACTTTGACAGAATGGGTAGTCCAGGTGGAGGCGGCATTTGATATAGGTTTATACTTGTAATTTGCTTGATAAATTGTATCATGTATTTTCAACTATCCCTTGATATAATAATAATAATAATTATCATAAATTGATTTTGAAATATAGGTTTCAACCAATATTAAAAATATACATTTTGAAGTAAGTGTAAAGTCTAATTAATAAGTGTGGCATTTGATATGCTTGATAAATTGTATCAAGTAATTTTCAAATATCCCTTGATTTAAGCAAAAAGGAAAAATAGAATATTTTTAAATAATAATAATCATAAATTAATTTTGAAATAGAGGGCTCAACTAATATTAACTAGTAGGCAACAAAAAATTCAATAGAGGTTATATATTGAATGAAAAGAAAAATAGATATAATTAATACTTGACAAATTTTATATAATTTGATTATCACTTATTTATATTTTATAATATATTAATATAAAAAATATTATTTTTAATCTAAATTTGTTTGTACTTGTTAAATTATTTAAATCAAAAGTTTATATAAATTTGGTCAAATCTATTGTATGTAGATATGGACGAGTGATAGAAAATAAGGTTTGAGGGAGATTGAAATCATGAAATTAATGTTGACTTCATGTGTAATACAGACAAATGTTCTAAGTTCAAAAAACTAATATTATCAATCTAGAATAAAATTATTTAGTAAATAATAAAATATTTATTCAAAAAAATTGTTTGCAAATTTCATATAATTTATTTCTGATCTTAAATCAAATGCATAAAAACTTTATATTTTTGTTGTTTCATTAATACAAATAAATTTGTTACATGATTCATCATTTGATGTTTGAAAACTTATAGTTAAAAGGATTTTCTAAAACACACACACACACACACATTGATATATTGTAATAAACTAACAAAAAATACAAGGGTTTATGCAACACACATAGTAAAATCTACTAGCAAAGCCCCCACACACACACACACATTGATATATTGTAATAAACTAACAAAAAATACAAAAGTTTATGCAACACAGTGTAAAATCTACTAGCAAAGTCTACGGAGTTAAAAATATACATTTTGAATTCTAATTAGTAAGTGTGGCATTTGATATAGGTTTATACTAGTAATATGCTTGATAAATTGTATCATGCAGTTTTCAAATACCCCTTGATTTAGGAAACAAATAAATAAATAATAATAATCATCATAAATTGATTTTGAAATATAGGTTTTAACTAATATTATAAATATACATTTTGAATTCTAATTAATAATTTTTTCCTTAGTGAGATTATAATCAATCAGTTGAAAAATGTTTAGTTGAAAGAAAATGATATAAGGTTGTTACCACATTAAAAAAACTTTTATTTTTTTAATGATAAGAAGTTTAAAATTTGAGTTAAAAAAATTAGATGAAATTTATCAAATATTAGAAATTAGAACATTAGGGAGAAATTAAACAATATTTGATATAATTAAAAAAAACTATTTTTGTGTGGAGTTAATATAATATAAAGTAAAATAAAATAATTTTAAGTAAAATAGGGGAGACAATTTGATGTTAGTCTCATGATTATGATTAAGGTTTCAAGTACAAACCATCAAATGTAATTTCACATCAACATTTTATCCTTGCGCTTATGGACAAAAGTAAAATTTAAAAGTCAAAATTTAATTTAAACTTGACTTGTTTTATTAAATACTAATACAATTTCTTAACTATTTATAATGGTAAAAATATATAAAATAATTTGAAAAGAGACTATAAATTTGAGTAAATCTTTTGATATAGCTATGATTAAATACAATTTTTAGTCCGATTCATTATTTAGAGTATAATAATCTTAATCTTTCTAGCTTTGAAAATACTACAAATAATACTTCAAATAAAGATATTTAAATAAATAATTAGGCTTGTAAACCAAACAAATTGATAACTTTTCTTAAAAAATTCTATTTCCAAAACACCCTTTTGAATATAGTACACATCTTTTATAAAATTATAATACTTCAAATAAGAATATATTTGAAAAATATCTAATAGTTAAGGGTGAGTGAATAACCGAGTTGGTGTCAAGGTGAGTTATGAGGTGTAGTGTTAGGCTAATGATCTCGGTGCTACGCATCAACTCAAGTTCGAGTCACACTAGTTACCATAAACCCTTTTAAAATTGAAAAACCATGGCGCTCCGGTTTGATGGCCATCCTATGGGAGCTAGGGTTTTGACTCTTTCCATAATGACTTTGTAGAGTAATTTTGGTAGCAAGGGTAATGGGGATTTGTGTCGTGGCTTGTAGATTTCAAATGGAGGTCAAAGAGTGACCTTGCTAGTAGGGGCAAAAGACTACGTGCCGCTAAAATGGCGTTTGAAACAACCTGGGTTTGCAGGCTTTGAGTTGGGAGACGACTCATGCAAGCAACAACGTAAGGGGATGATGCATGTTCATGATTTCAAGCAACAACTGAAGACATGTGTGGTATGTGGATCTAAGTGGAAGTAGAAGGAAGGATATGCTCCACAAATAGGCTTGGTAGGAGTTTTTGGTGGGGTGAACAAGCCTCAAACTGAGTAGTTGCAAGCCAAAACGTCGATGGTGCCAATGGCTGAGGCATGTACATTGGATTTGGATTGCAGGAGGAGGTAAATCAAAACTTAATAGTTTTTTCAAATCTAGGATTGATTGGGTGCTTTAGAGGTTTCTAGCCTAGTTTGGTTGATCTACATTAGTGGATTTCTGATTTTTGGCAACTAGTTTTGGAAGGGTATGTGTAGATTTACCCTTCAACAAAAGGGTTTTTTATTGTTGTTTTTAAAAAAGAACATGATAGGAAGAAAATTTTGTGTGATTTTCAATGGTGTTGGGAGAAAAAATATGCATTGATGTTAAACTGTGGCATTCAAATTTTAACCCGAGTAATGAAAATTTTGATAAAGTTCCTATATGGGTAAGGCTGCCAAACTTGCCATCGCACTTATGGTTTGATTCATGCCTTGAAGCAATGGGGGACACCATTGGGGATTTTCTCATGGTGGATGAAGGCTCCTCCAATCTATTTCACTCAACCTATGCTCAAATCCTTGTAGAGGTGGATATAACTAAAGGGTTTTCAGCTAAGATTAGGATTAATACTTCCAAGGGCATGTGGACACAACCTTTAGATTATGAAGGCATCCCTTTCAGATGTAGATTGTGTTTTCAGGCTGGTTACTTGGCTACTGATTGTAGGAATGGGCGAAAGCATATGCATGCCTCTTGGTGGAAGGAGGCAACTTCCCAACACCACATAGTGGAGAACAAGGTGGAATAGAAAAAAAAAGCTTTTCTCAAGTGGTGGTTGAGGCTCCACAACTATCTACTCCCAAGGAGAAAATGATGCCTCCTACAGAAAGCATAGATAACTTGGTTAATAGGACAAGTGATGATAAGAATCAGGGTAATCTGGTTGCCATTCTAGTTGACAAAGATAGGAAGACCACAGTTGGGTCTTGAAATGTTAATGAGGGAGAATGTTTGGTTCATTCTCAACATGTTATCATGGGTGGTAAGAATGCTTTGGATCAAAATGGTTGTGATTTGGAATGGTGAAATGATGCTGCTCGGATTGAAGATGGATGGTGCACTGTCAAGGTTAGGAAGAGTAAAAAATCCAATAAGGTTTCTTTTGATATGACCCTTTGCTCTCATAAAAAGTGAGGGAGAAAGTGTTAGTCATCAGTTGATACAATGGCGTAAGTGTTTCAGGTGGTTGGGGTGTGGGATTTGGTATGCTCTTCTCTTGGTTTGATGATGTTGGCTTCTGAGGGTTGTTGGTAGGTTTTTTGTTATGTAATTTGGGGTTGTTTTTGGGTCTTTTAGATATTGTAGGGGTGATGTAATGCTCTCTTATGCATCTTTTATTTTTAATAAAATTATCTTATTACTGATCCAAAAAAAAAATCTATTAATTTAATAAAAGTTCTAGGAACAATGATACGTATATTTAGTTTTATATTAGGAGGAGGAGATGGTGAGAATGAAGATGAAGAAGAGGAGGATGAGGAAGAGGAGGGAGAAGATATGGGAGAAGAAGATGAAGATGAGGATGATGATGATGAGGAGGAGGAGGAGGAGAAGAGGGAGAGGAGGAGGTGGTGGTGGAGGAAAATAAGAAGAAGAGAAGATAAAGAAGAAGAAAAGTAACATCGACAAGGAAATAGCTGAGATTATATCAAAACAATCTTGGAAGCCTCTCCAACAATATCACTATAAACAACTAAGAGATAATATAGGGTGTAAGTTGAGAAAATTTGTGGAATTGATACGATAGAAGTAGTTTTGCAAAAAATACCACACGTGGGATGTTGAACACATATTGCAATTTACTTTGTGAAGTAAAGTATGATGTCTTTTAGAGAATGAAAAAGTTCTCAACATTGAATCATGTAGTCCTTTTTCAAATGATGTAATATATCTTACTATTGATGTAATCATTCACTAGGATAGAGGAAAATAAAAGAGAGAGAGATGAACATTTCTATTTGTTGTCTCACCTTTTTTTTGCTAAAATAAATTAATACTAATTTATTTGACTATTAGCTAAAACATTGCACCTCTTTTGGGTGCAACTGCTAGTTATAGTGGTTGTAAACATTACTAAAGATTTCATTTTTGTAGACAAGTGCTATATAAATTCTTGTATTTTATTCTAGACTTGTTGTCAAGCTTTCTATATCCGAGAATATTTTTATTATCAAAATTTGAGTTAGTGTAGTAGGATTTTAGGAGTTTTGGCTTGCATGTACAAGGTGGGGGAAGTACTTGCAACATGTGCCTTACATTTTCCTACATGCTTGTATGTTTTATGTACAAGTCCATTGCTTCCTTCTTATTGTATCATAATATTTGGTCAACTCAGTGAATCCCATTTAGTGGAAGAACATGGAATAGAAATCAGGGAAGGGCACTCCTAAGCTTAATCGATGCTAGAAGTCTTTATTGCTATTTGGCTAGAAAGAATGTAGTCATGGTGTATAGTTGCAAGAGACAAAAATAAGCTAAAAGTATAACGTGCATTTTGAGCCATGCTTTCACTCTTCGTCTCTTTGGGATTAAGTGATTTAATAATATAATTGGATATCTTGCCAAAGCTTTCCTTTTGCTATTATGTATACAAGATGTCACACACTATTAGAGTTCTATAGTGAGTTGTGAAGTGGGTTTTTATTTGCTTTAACTCTGTAGCCCTTCATGATATTTGGAATGTATCTTGCCAATTTCTAATTTCTACTTACAATGTGGATTTTGAAATGTAATTATTGAATTTTTATTAATGATTATGGAATATTTCTATTGTGGGTAAATATTTTTGGATAGAGTAAGGATAAATTTGAGTAGAGACTAAATTTCCATGTGTTACGAGCTTGACATCTTTTCATAGCTACTCAGATTTTCTATTCTAAGTGTCTGGTAGCAAGATAGCATGTTTTTGTACTGGTTGTTATGTTTTAAGAAATACAAACATACATAATTTTTTTTGCTTTTGTAGCTTTATCATGTTTATTGAGTTGCACCTAATATCTTTTGAGTTGGCCTCATGTAATGCTTGTTTTTGGGTTACTTATTGTCTAGGATATGTTCAATAATATGAAATGATCTAATGTCTTAATGTTTGGAGAATATCTTATATTTGCACAATTCTATTACTTCCCTTGGTTTTGTTTGGTTAGTCTTCCTCAATGCTAGGTTGGGTATCTTTTATGCTAGGAAATATTATGGGGAAGCTTAACAACTTCTTGGTAGGGTGGTAAAGCACCCCTACAATAATCTCACCCTCATGTGTTCTTGAGAAAGTTTTGAAGCTCTTGACAATTTGGTTGTCATCTTTAGAAACATCTTCATATTTTGGTAATTGGTTTGTGGTATTTTTTAGAACTTTTCAATTTATTTCTTTTAAATTTAATGGTAATTAAAATTAATGTTGACTAGTCAATATTCAAATGACCTTGACTCTTGTAAACTTTCCACATTTTATGGAGATTTCTAATGTGGCATTGGTTTGATGAAATCAAGAATGCTAAATTCATTGGCATAGAGATGTTGGAATCAAATATGTTAAAATTGATTGGAATCGTATGCGAGAACAATAGTAGAAAAAGATATTGTGAAAGAATTATCACCTGGTTCCCATCAATATGGAATTTGGTTACATCTTAGTTGGGTTAAGACTATTACTGGAGGAGGAGGTACACACCTCTTGCATGTTTTCTTATTGATTTGGGAAAAAGATTATCAATTTTAGATTTTCTATACTGGTATTAAGTCTTGAAATTGTTAAGAGGTGTTCAATCTCGATGAGAATTTTTTAAACAATACATAACCCTCCAACATCAAGCAACAATGAGATATTTTGGAATTGAATTTAATAACAAAAAGATGAACATACACATATTTAAAGTGGCTTGGTAAATATTCAAGAGTCAAAGATAATAAGGTACCTTTAGTTGGATCTGTTGGCATTATGATACATTTTTGTCATTAGTTACAACACTTATTGGATTCTGAATGCTTACCGAGCTCTCACCAGAAGCCAAGCTTTACCTAGTTCTCAGTGTTTACCGAGTAATCAAGGTGAACAAAGAAGTCAGTGTTTACCAAGTAATCAAGGTGAACAAAGAAGTCAGTGTTTACCGAGTAATCAAGGTGAACAAAGAAGTCAGTGTTTACCGAGTGATCAAGGTGAACAAAGCAGCCAGTGTTTACCGAGTGTTCAAGGTAAAGAAAGGAATCAGTTTTGACCGAGTGAAGATGTACTAAGATGTAACCAAGAACTTCATGATAATCGAGCTCCTGAGGTTATCAAGGAAATTAATTTTTACCGAGCTCAGACGGATATCAAGGAAACTAACTATCACCGAGTCACAAAGTTCTATCAAGTGTTTCCTTTGATCACCGAGCTACAGTTCAGATAGAAGTATTCACCGAGTCACATCTCTTCTACCGAGTCTCCAGTGGTTACCGAGTTCAGAACTACTCGAAGTGTTTAGTATGAACCGTGCCTTCACTTCTACCGAGTGCATGACGATGCCGAGTAACGCAGTGGACGCCGAGTATCAGAAGGACACCGAGTCAGTTCAGTGAACCCGAGTTTTTACCTTGGGCTGACTTTGTATAGAGATTTGCACTTGTTGTTTTGGCCGACCTTGCATGTATTGTTTATATGGATGGTATATATATGCAATGTATTGTATCATTCAAATATAGTTGTTATGGCAATAGTAATGAATGGAAATGTGAAAGTGTAAAAGTGTGAAAGTGCGAAAGAAATACATGCGTGCGAAAGTATGTGGGCTGAATTGTGAAGATATTCAGCAGGTCGAGTTTTGGAGCAGAAAAGTTTTATCTATCACATCAAGGTGAATCAGAGCATAGCGGATCTTATCAGAAATCAGTTGTAATCAGATCCACTGTTTCATTCTAACAGGTGAATCAGTTTTTGTAAATCCTTTAACAAGGTAGACTTAACAGTCTTTTGTAAATCTCCTAACAGAGTGCATACTTTATGGTATGTTTGGAAATCCTCTAACAAGGTGGATCTAGCAATCCTTTGTGCTCCTAACAGGGCAGATCACCAGAAGTGGTCATTGTAAGCCTTAACCGGCCAACTTCATACTGCAGTAACGAAGCTTGTGGGTTTCATCCCCACCCCAGTTTTACTTTCTATTTGGAAGGTTTCTGGGTCACCAAATCTGTGTGTTCAAGTGTTGCAAATGATTTTGTTTCATGCTTACAGTAGGTTACTTGGATAAATGGTGAATATATCAGTATACAGTTTTATTGTTTGAGATTTTAGAAGTTACTGATTCACCCCTCCCCTCTCAGTAACTTGTCATATCTTGAATATTTCCAACAATTGGTATCAGAGCTATAAGGTTCTCAAGATAAAAGTTTCACAGCTTGAGCAAAGATCAAGGACAATGGAGATATTCAGACTTGACAAAACTATTGAGAATGAAAAGCTAGATCTGAAAATGGCCATGGCTCAACTCAATGAAGCAAAAGAGCATCTTTCACAATCCTTGAAAAGAAGAAAAGAACTTGCAAAGAAAATGAATGACCATCAGTATGTTGAAGAAAAGATTGAAGATCTCTCACCATCAAATAGTTCAGATGAAGCTGACAAAGCAATCAAAGAACTCTTAGAAAAGAATGGATCTCTGCAGGAAGAAGTAAGAAAGCTCAAAAGGGAACAAGGAATCCAGTCCATCAGGCTATGCGAAATCTTGGAGCAAAGGAACAAGGCAGATGAAGACTTAGAGGTAAGGAATAATCAATCCTCTCAGCTTGAAAATCTTGTAACTCAATTATCTAATGCAAATGAAGAAATTATGAATCTGAGATCTCAGAATGAGATTTTGAGAAATGACTTAATTACTGAAAGACAAATCAATGCAAGCTTACAAAGTGATCTAATCTCTGAAAAACAATTCAATGAGAGAATGGTAAAATCTCAAAAGGACATGGATCAATTGAATCTGCAAAATGAAGAAAACTTTCATAAACAAAATGGTAAAGTAGGCCTTGGATACAAGGAAGAAGGTGAATCCTCCAAACAGGGTACTCAAAAGAATCAAAAACCTACTTGCAGCCACTGTGGTAAGTTAGGTCATACATCTAACGGATGTTGGAGCAATGGAAAAGGCAAATTTAATGGAAAGTGCTACAATTGCAATCAGCATGGACACAAAGCCAATGAATGCAAAAAGAAACCAAAATTTGAAGGTAAATGTCACAAATGCCAAAAGCAAGGTCATAAGGCATCACAATGCAAATTCAAATCATTTAATCCAGCTGAACAACTTGTCAAAGCAATATTTGGTTGGGACTACAACACTTGGTGCAGATGTCATTATTGTGGAGAATATGGTCATACTGGCATAAACTGTGCAAGGCATCACCTAAGAAAAAGGGATACAACTGTAAGATGTTATACATGTACAGAACTTGGTCATATATCTAAAAACTGCATGAACATAAAGAAAGTCGAGGATGAGAAAAAAATCAAAGTAGACAATATTCGGAAGCAAATGAAGCAGCAATGGATTCCAAAGTCTACCGAGCCAGATAATTCAAGTAATGGAATGGTCACTCAAGAAGTGAGTGACTCTCCCATTTCCAATTAAGACTCATCAGGATAAGACCAGGACTGTATCTACAAGCAATATCCTAAGCAGTCCTAGAATGAAAATATGATCAAATCAGTATTTTAGATACATCAGGATCATGGTCGGTACATGACCTTACCGAGCTCAGTCGGGTGCAATAAGGCTTCTTTCACCAAGTTGCACTTACCGAGCATGGTTGGTTCTTCTCTTACCGAGCATGGTTGGTTCTTCTCTTACCGAGTTAAGAGCGGTTTAACCTATTTTCTTTTGGTCACCAAGTTGCAAAGTTTAAGCCGAGCTAGTGGATGACAGCCTGTTGATCGCAGCTACCTCCGTACTAAACATTAATGGCAAATTTTTCATCAAAAGGGCAGATTTCAACCTCATTTTTCACCGCGAATTTGAGATTTACAAAAAGAGGGCTTTCAAGCGAATTCAAATGAGTTGAAGAGATTTTCCAGCGAAGTATTCTTACGAAATCTTCTTACTCACCGAGCAGCAATGGCTTCCGCAAGCACCAGCAGCAGCAAGGCGAAGAAAGGATCCGAAATGCTTGTGAAGGGAACGGAATGGAAGGCACCGACGTTCAAGCTTGTTCCTGCCATCGCTGAATCACTCGACCCGCATGGAGCTCAATCACAGATTCCTCCAAAGGTACTTCTAATCAATGATATTCGTACTCATTTCAAGTGTACTGTGCAAGAAATAGGGACACTAGATATGGATAGCACCCTAGCCGAGTTATGCATGGATGGAACCCTAAAACCTGAGTTCAAAGATTTGGAAACCAAAGGCTTAACCCATATCCCGCATCTGCCAAGAAGTTTCCAAGTGAAATGGGTGAGGTATATCTTGAGCCGAGTACATAATGGTCAGTTGTGGTTGGAACAACCAGTTTTGATAACCAAGAAGATGATTCACAAAATCACGGGTCTCCCAATGCTCAGCAAAGCCAAAACCACCAAAACCCTAGGACGGGATGAGTTACAGAAGAAAACCCAAGCTGAATGGGATGGCAGAGGTTTAAAACTCAACAATGTTTCAGATATAGAACTGAAATTTGGTATTTATGTTATTGCATACAAACTATATAGTTCCAGCAGGCTGAATAGTGTACCTTGCGAGGCTGTAGATTTGGCATATAAAATTGTAAAGAAAAATATGGAGTTTGACCTAGCTGATGTGCTATTAAAACAATTCAATAAAAACATGGAAAGCATAAGGACTGCAAAGACAAACCCTTGTAAATTTGGTTCTTTGCTAGTTTGTTTATTTTTCTATGTACATAAATTCTTTCCATCCAAAGGTACAGTTGTATGGAGGAAAGATAATCTAATTTTGTATCAAATAAATGAATTCATAGTAGAAATGGGTATGAATTTTGACAAAGTAATGGACAATTATTTTGAAGATTTCAAGGAAAGGATGAACAATAGATTCAGAATACCTCCAAAACTTGTTGAAGAGTATAAGGATGATGTCTGTTTCATGGTTGATTGTGACAAGGTATACATACATGTAGTTAGACCCTGAGTTGCATGGGTGAAACCTCTTCCATATGAGGTAAATATTGATGAAACAAGGGATATCATTGAAGCACTGGTAAATGAGCCAGTAGACCCAAGGCAACAAATTTTTGGTACTTATGATGAAGCAAAGGCCAGAATTGAACTGGAAATCAAAATTCCACAGGCCATCAGCAAAGGTAAAAGGAAAATGGCCAAACTAAAAACTGAAATGAGTTCTCTTATGGTCACCGAGGGAAAAGGTGAAGATAAAGAAAGTGAAGAAGAAGAAGAAGGAGAAAAAGAATCAGAAAAAGAGCAACCGGCAAAGAAGAAAGGCAAGGTAATCATTACCAAGCCCAAGAAGTAGCCTACTACAGTATTCACTCGGAGAACGAGAAAAGGTATTCAGGAACCTGTATTGGTCAAACCTGCACCTACATTCGAGCAACGGCTCAAAACATTGGAAGAAGGAGCTGGAATTGCAAATTTCAAGGCATTGAGATTTGAGACAAGGACTGATGCAGAGAAAATGCAAATTGAGGAACTGGTACTTAACAAAATGGGAAAATGGAAATACTCCTCGGACCAGATTGCTCCTCATATCTCTAAAGAACTACTGGAGAGAGTACAGCCAAGATGGGAGTTAGCCACCAAGACGGTAAAAGATATATATGAGCAATCCCTGAAGAATCTTTGGCCTAGTCTCACTGGAGCAGAGGTAAAATCTGAATTGAAAACCTATGAAGGTAAAATGATGATCAGATTCCACACTTGTTTGGTTTTGATCAAAGATATAGAGCATGTTGTAAATGATGCTACAAACATGTGGAAAAACATCTATCATCTACATAAGCCCAGTGTAGACCCAGTAGAAATAAAGGATGATGACAGCGGCAACAGCAGTGATGAATCAGATAGCACTCCATCCATCACAGTTACACCAGGAGAGTTGCATGCAATGATGGGAGAGAAAGAGGAAGAAGACAAAGAGGAAGAAGCTGAAGAGGAAGATAAGGAGGATGATAAGGTAATAATTGCAGCAACAGTTATTGCATCCCTTCCTCACTCCCTAGCCAAACCTGTGACATCATCAAGGTTGGAGTCAGCTTCAGCAGGTTCATCTACACCAGATTTACCATCTACACCTGCCATATCTCAGCTCCAGGTATCATCAGTAGAAGTGACTACCACTTCATCTACCGAGCTGCATCCCTCTTCGACTACCGAGCTGCACCCCTTTTCATCTACCGAGTTAGCCTCCTCGACTCCATCATCATCAGTTGGTATTGCTGTAAGTTCTCAAATTTTGACAACTCAAATTTGTTCTACAATTTTGTCGCCATCTACTTCAGGCACAGTGAGCTCAGATACTATATTACCGAGTGTATCACCATTTTTGGCCAGCACTCAAATTTTTGACCCTGTACATACTTCTATTGGCACTCAAACCTCAAGCATCCCAGTTTTTACTGCTAGTCCTTCTGTCTCTACTGTTGTGTCTATTCCAAAGGTCAAACCAGTCATCTCAGAAGTCAAACAAAAGCAACCATTAAGACTTATGATCACTGGAAAGGAAATTCCTGAAGACATTGACTTGGACACAGAGATAGTAATTCCAAAGATTGACTTTGATAATGCTACCATTGAAGAAATGAGGTATGCTAGTCAACTTATTGAGAAAAAGGCTACTCAGATGCAGTTAAGATCAGAAAGGGATAAGGAATATAGGATAATTGAGGAAGCCCGGAACATAATTACTGAGGCTATAGGTGTTGATGTTGATACTTCTCAACACATTTTGATTCAACTAGAAGAGGCAGTTAATAAATTCAATGAAGATGCCTCCGAACAAGAAAAGCTAATTGAGCGTGCAGAAAAGAAATTTGATAATAGGGTATTAGGGCACATTGCCCAGAACATTGCAATAAATTAGGTTGCATTAACCTCAGTTTTGGCAGATATGGAAAATTCTTTTAATAATGTAACATCTCTTTTTGCTAAGCTTTGTGATGTTACCGAGTACACTAAAGGAATAAGAGAGAAACTAAATAAAATTGATGAAGATCTGAAGGTAAGCGCACAGAACTTGAAGCTTGACCCCAGTTCAAGCTCATCTCATCACCTCAGAATCAAATTTTTGTCAGAGAAGCAGGAAGAGCTATTGAGGGAAGAGGCAAGGATCCGATCTACATTGATAGATATCCAAAACATGATCCTTCCCATCATGGATTCAATGCAGAAGCATATTGCACATTCAAAGACATTAATCCATGATAATAACTTCTCCATTGCAGATCATGTGATTGAACTTTCGGCTGAAGTTCAAATAGCTCTTTCCACCTGCAAAATTTTGCAAGAGAATTGGGATAAGACTCTCCAGCTTATTCTCCAAGTACATTCAAAGTTCATCTCTCATTTTGGTGTTTCTATATAAGTATATATATTCTTTTATTCTTTGGCATTATTGTCAAAAAGGGGGAGATTATTGTTGGATATGTATACTATGGGTGAATAAGTGTTTTCAGAAAAATTGTACAAAGGAAGAGATATACAGCTCATGTAAATAATGTATGTACATTCTATGGGGGAGTTGTATATAACAAAGCTATTCTATGGGGGAGTTGTATATAACGAAGCTATGTATATTCAGAATCAGTCATCAGCATGTCAGATAAATTTTGTCTCATAAGTGTTTTTGTCACTAATGCCAAAGGGGGAGATTGTTGGCATTATGATACATTTTTGTCATTAGTTACAACACTTATTGGATTCTGAATGCTTACCGAGCTCTCACCGGAAGCCAAGCTTTACCTAGTTCTCAGTGTTTACCGAGTAATCAAGGTGAACAAAGAAGTCAGTGTTTACCAAGTAATCAAGGTGAAAAAAGAAGTCAGTGTTTACTGAGTAATCAAGGTGAACAAAGAAGTCAGTGTTTACCGAGTGATCAAGGTGAACAAAGCAGCCAGTGTTTACCGAGTGTTCAAGGTAAATAAAGGAATCAGTTTTGACCGAGTGAAGATGTACTAAGATGTAACCGAGAACTTCATGATAACCGAGCTCCTGAGGTTATCAAGGAAATTAATTTTTACCGAGCTCAGACGGATATCAAGGAAACTAACTATCACCGAGTCACAAGGTTCTATCAAGTGTTTCCTTTGATCACCGAGCTACAGTTCATATAGAAGTATTCACCGAGTGACATCTCTTCTACCGAGTCTCTAGTGGTTACCGAGTTCAGAACTACTCGAAGTGTTTAGTATGAACCGTTCCTTCACTTCTACCGAGTGCATGACGATGCCGAGTAATGCAGTGGACACCGAGTATCAGAAGGACACCGAGTCAGTTCAGTGAACCCGAGTTTTTACCTTGGGCCGACTTTGTATAGAGATTTGCACTTGTTGTTTTGGCCGACCTTGCATGTATTGTTTATATGGATGGTATATATATGCAATGTATTGTATCATTCAAATATAGTTGTTATGGCAATGGTAATGAATGGAAATGTGAAAGTGTAAAAGTGTGAAAGTGTGAAAGAAATACATGCGTGCGAAAGTATGTGGGCTGAATTGTGAAGATATTTAGAAGGTCGAGTTTTGGAGCAGAAAAGTTTTATCTATCACATCAAGGTGAATCAAAGCATAGCGGATCTTATCAGAAATCAGTTGTAATCAGATCCACTGTTTCATTCTAACAGGTGAATCAGTTTTTGTAAATCCTTTAACAAGGTAGACTTAACAGTCTTTTGTAAATCTCCTAACAGAGTGCATACTTTATTGTATGTTTGGAAATCCTTGAACAAGGTGGATCTAGCAATCCTTTGTGCTCCTAACAGGGCAGATCACCAGAAGTGGTCATTGTAAGCCTTAACCGGCCAACTTCATACTGCAGTAACGAAGCTTGTGGGTTTCATCCCCACCCCAGTTTTACTTTCTATTTGGAAGGTTTCTGGGTCACCAAATCTGTGTGTTCAAGTGTTGCAAATGATTTTGTTTCATGCTTACAGTAGGTTACTTGGATAAATGGTGAATATATCAGTATACAGTTTTATTGTTTGAGATTTTAGAAGTTACTGATTCACCCCTCCCCTCTCAATAACTTGTCATATCTTGAATATTTCCAACAGGATCAACTTTCAACACACTCGAAAATTCATTTAATTGGAACATGATTGTTTAATACTTTACTAAAATTAATTGCATAAAATATTCGACCTCAAAATTCAATGAGCTTTAATATTTTTTTTCATTTACATTGCATGCAACTCAAATTGATCATCTATTTAATTTCTTTGATAAAATCTTGAAGCATATGTTATTAATGCATTAGAATAAATCTTTACAACTTATTTCAGATTATCCTCTCAAAGAAGAAATTATCTTGTTTAAGATGGTTAACAAGTAGCCATTTTGTCTACTTTATAGATCGTATAAAGTTCCTTTTCAAAAACACAGTTTTTTTTAATGAAAAATTGTTTAAAATAATTATAAAATAATGAATGTACTATCACATTTTAAATAATATATTTTTCATCATTGTTAATATGATGTACAAAATACAAGTAAATGTACAAAAATAATATTTTATATACAAAAGTTAACAATTTAATACAATACAAAAAAATATCTATTATGTATAAACTGAATTGCACTATATTATATGTGCATTAGAAATATTTATGTATTGGTGTGATTTATATCAATGGGTCATTGGTCTAATTATGAAGTTGATAGTTTTTGACCAGAGATCAAGTCTTGTTGAGTGTAAAATCCTAACATCGTAAGAGATGAGATTGGACTGTAATGTAGAGTAGGCTTCTCTTTGGTGAAAAATTTTGTGTATAAGGATGTAGGTAATTAGAGTAGTACTTGTATAATTTAGAAATATATATTCAAATTTGATAGTACAATATGAATGTGACTTAAAACTGACTATTTTTAAATTTTTAAGCTTGTGCCATTATAATAAAATATGTATAGAAAAAGGTTCTTTTTCAAATATATATTTTAGACAATTTGAAATATTAACTTATACATAAAAATCAAATCAATGAATATGTAATTGACTCTTGATTACATAAATTCTAATATATTTATTTGACTTCTTACTATATTTTGAATAATAATTGATTGAATTTATTTTTGAAAATCTGTACTATTTTATTTTAGTTAGATGAAATGAGATCTATAATTTCTTACATAGGTTCACTCTTTGCGAGAAGCTCCAATCTTTGTAAGAAGATGTATGTAGTTAAATAACTTAAGCTCTACTTTGATTAGTTAAGTGCAAGTTATAATACATCTTTGTTTATCTCTTATTTAATGGGTTAAAAGTTTTTGGATGCATTTAAAAAAAAAGTTTTACCCATTCTTAGTTATAAATTATCATTAATAAAATATAGTGTAGTGGAATTACAAGATATCTTCTCTATTATGCTACATTATTTAGTTTATTTGAAGTGTTTCAACTTGTGTTAAATATTGCCATCTCATAATTTTTTTTGCTTTAATAATATGTTCTTGCAAATTATCTCGAATTTTCCTCATCACATGTTTGACAACATAATTGATCCATATTATTATTTAGTTGATATGACTTCAATATTTTTTTGATAATTTGTGTGTTGTGGGTTAGAATTTTTTAAACCAAGTGTAGACGTACATATGATGCATGTTGAGTTAAAAAAATTATCCAAGGAAAATTTAATGTCGTGGTATACATTGCTATGAGAAGAAAACATTAATTTTTAATATGTTAGAATGATCTAGAATAACTGAGAGGAGAGTAATCAATTATCCTCATGTCTAGATGTACCAATTGAACTTTCAAACACCTTAGATCTAAATATTCAATAGTTCGGTCTCTATAGAAAATAATTAGTAACATAAACTTGCAATCCACTATCCTAATAGTAAAAAACTTGTAGAATGTAAAGCATTAATAGTAAAACATCTCAAATGACATCCACACAAGTATGACACTAGGTTTAACATGGAAACCCAATTTGGGAAAAACTACCAATAACATGTTGGGAGAGGCCTTGGTAGAGGGCTTATGGACATTCCATTAGAATGTCACATTGATTAAAGGATTTACATATGACTGTTAGGTCAACCTTGATTAAAGGATTTCAAAACTGATACAATGGTTAGAAAGTAACTGCAGGTTAATTTGACAAATACAACTCACTTTGAAAATCTAGATCACAATTTGGTTCATATGCTAATCCATTAACTAGCCTCCATTGTCATTTTTGCCTCTAATCTTCATGGAAATCCTTTAAGAAATCACTCTTCACCTCTTATCAACTCTTCTTAGCCTCCGACTCAAATCTTTTAATCAATAGCATCAAAAACTACTCCAACCTTGATTAGGTTAGCCCTTACACCTCCTTAAACAAGTAATTATGATCTTTTGTAGCTTAAACATTACTAGAGATAATAGGGTTTGGTTAGATTCATCAAGTCCTTCCATCATTTCATCTCCTCTTTTCTCTTCTAGAAACTTGTCCTTGAATTCTTGCATAAAAATACTCAAACATATTTTTAAATCCTCCAACTCAGTTATCCTTATCTTCAACATGCTTTATATATTCCAATAAATCAATTGTGCTGGTTGGAAACCATGATTTTCTTATAATATGTCAAATGTTGTCTCTTGGCCAACACTGTACTCTAACACTCGGTCATCACTAGATTACTCAGTCGCTACTAACTTTTTTGTTCAACACATTTACTGCCACTTGGTCAATACTAATGCTTGGTGGATACTATATTTTTCTAAATTATATTGTCACTCGGTCGACTCTAGCACCACTCAACATAAACCTCAAGCACCTTAATCTTTTTCTCTTTTTCTTGGTCAATCCTATGCATTTTTTCATTCCTTAATCACTTCTTCTAGGCTTTAGTACAACTGTCTTCTCCACTTAGGTTATGATTAAACAATCCCATTATCTTATCAAAGTATAATCAATCAAGTGCCCATTGTAGTTCCTCATAACTCAACCTTTCCTCTAAGTTCTTTTGGTATGTCCATCTTCTAAAATCCTCTTAATCAATCATCTTGATATGGCACTCAAATTAGATAGAAAAGTATCTTAGCAATAAGGTTTGACATCAATGAAAACATAAAAATTGTCTCAACTATAGTTTTCAACAATCTCCCTCTTTGGCATTGACGAAAAAACCTCTAGTTACTATGCAATCCAAAATATGTAATTGCTTTGAGCATTTATGTCTATGTTCAATATCATGTCTTCATTAATATCATTAGTTTTATTTGGATTCTCATCTCAATGTCCAACAATCTATCTTTTTCAATTTCATTTTGATTCTCATCCATGCAGCTCTAGTATGCAACACATAGACTCCCTCTGTATTGTTGGCAACACCATATTCTTCTACTCTCCAACATCTCATGCTAAATAACTCCTTCGTATGGTAACTATAAATTATTTCTCCCTCTCTCATGTATGACTTCTTTCTCATTATTGCATAGGTAATTGTTTCATCCCTCTTTCATGATAAATGTCATACTCTCCCTCTTTAACACCAATGCCAAAGACATTTCATCTTTATCATACATCTCCACCATGCAGATATCTTCTTATTAGTACTTCTAAATTTTATTTACCATCTATCATTTGTTCTTATGAGTAATACAACAATCTATTATTCTTTCTTCACCATTTTAGGAAGCTCATAAGGTATGACTTTCTTCGTCAACTTGTAAGATATTCCAATAAACTCATTTGATGCAAAGCCCTATATCAACTTAAGTATCCTTATTTAGGGGAATCATTCCTAATTAACCTCTTAGATACTCATGTGCATCCTTATGTAAAGCCTTACCAACTCTCTCAAGTAATGATACTTGATAACAATATGCTTGGTCTTTGTGTGCATTATAGGGGTATTTGATATATTTCTAGCACTTGTTTTATCACAATAGATAACAACATGATCAATGATCTCTTCCTTCATTCCTTTCAACAATTTCTTGATCCATACAATATTTGAACAATTCACTACTGCTGCCACATATTCAGCTTCAACTATTGATTGTGAAATACAATTCTCTTTCTTTCCTATCCATGATACTAGTCTTTTTCCTAAAAAGAAATCTCCATCACTTGAACTTTTTCTGTCATCAACATTGCCTACCCAATCAACATTAGTGTACACTTTCAATTCAAATTTTTCATTCTTCTTGTAATAAAAGTCATAGTCTTTTGTTCCTTTCAAATATCTTAGTATTCTTTTTACTACCATCATATGATTCTCCTTAGGGTTTGCAAAAAATCTTGCAACAATTCCAACTACCAGGGAAACATCATGTCTACTGTGAACAACATATTATAGTTTCCCAATCATTGATCTATACAATGTTTGGTCATCATTCTTAGATAGCTTATGTACTATAGCCATAGGTGTGCTGACTAGTCTTGAATCTTCCATCCCAAAAAAATTTAGTATATCCTTGATATATTTTGATTGAGTAATGTAGATACCTTGCTTCATCTGATATACTTGTTAACCAACAAAGAATTTGATCTCACCAAACATAGGCATTCCAATTTCATTTTGCATTTCATTTTCTAATGATTTGCATAATGCATCTTGTCCTTCAAATATGATATCAACAAATATTTCAGCTAATAGTATCCCTTTACCACCTTCTATCTTCAAGTATAGATTACTCTTATCATTAGCTATTGCAAATCCAATATTTACCAAATAATTAAGCTTCCTTTCATACCATGCTCTAGGGGGTTGTTTAAATCCATATAGAGCTTTTTGCAATTTACATACTGTGTTCTTCTTTTTGGGGTTAACAAATCCTCCTGGTTGATCAATGTAAACCTCTTCTTCCAATAATCCATTCAAAAATTTAGATTTGACATAACCATTTGGTACACTTTAAATCCTTTGTAAGAAAAATATGCAAGTAGTGTTCTAATTGCTTCCAATCTTGCAACTGGAGAAAATATTTATCCATAGTCAATACCTTTTTCTTGTACATATCCTTTGCATACCCATCTAGCTTTGTTCTTTGTGACTTCACCTATCTCATTCATCTTGTTCTTGAATACCTACTTTGTTCCAATGACATTCTTGTCCTTAGGTCTAGGTACCAGTGTCCAAGTTTTGTTCTTCTCTATCTATTCAATTTCCTCATTCATTGCATGAATCTGATCTTCATTGTAGAACACATCTTTTATTGATTTAGGCTCAAATTCACAAAGTAAACATGTATCACTTCTAAGTCTTTTCCTTGTCATTACTCCATATTCCTTGTTTTCAATGATTTTCTTAGGTGCATGGTGTCTTCTTCTATATATTTCTAGTATAAGTTCTTTTCTTCTTACTTCTTACATAGGTTCATATTGAAAATTGATTTCAAGTTCATTTTGTATCTCTGGTTTTGGTTCAAGTTCTTCTTGTTCGACATTGTCTTTCTAATGCTCAACATCTTCTTCATGTATCTCAACATCATTTTGTTGACACTCAACACCTATAGTTTGTTTCTCAGTGGCCTACTGCTTCAACTTGATATTCATTAGTTGTTGTTGCTCAATAGCTTTATTCTCTAGTTTAGGTAAGGTGCAAGGAACACCTTCATTCAAATTAATAAATGTGTTGTAGTCTTCATGTTATGTCTTACATTCAACTTCATTCTTTTCTACATATTCATCAACTTTCACATTTGCACTTTCCACAACTTTGTTAGTGTTAGAATTCAAACACTTATAAGCTTTACTCTTAGTGGAATATCCTAGGAATGTGCCTTCATCACTTTCAGCATCAAGTTTCCATTTCTATTATCCTTTAGTATATAAATTTTTCTTCCTAAGATTTTAAAATACTTCATATTAGGTGTATACCCATACCATAATTCAAAGGGTGTAACTTTTGTACCTTTCTTGACTTGTTCTCTATTCAAAGTATAGAATGTTATACTTACAACTCCTCTCCAATATATTTGTGATACATTCTTCTCCATCATCAATTTTCTAGCACATTCCATGATTGATTTGTCCCTCCTTTTAGCTATTCCATTTTGGGGAGGGGTCCTAGGTGCTAACGTCTCATTTTTTATTCCTTTATCATTGCAGAATATGTTGAATTCATTAGAGATAAATTCTCCTCCTTTATCAAACCTCAAGAACTTTAGACTCTTACCCATTCATTTTCAGCTTTAACGAAATACCACTTAAATAACTTAAAAATATTAGATTTTTCTTTAAGAAATATTATAGTCACCATTATTGAATAATCATCAACAAACATAATGAAATATTTGTCTCCACAATAGATTTGTACTCCAATAGGTCCAAAATGGTCAATATGAACCAATTCCTAAATATCATTAGGTAAATAGGTTTTTCTCTTGAAACTAGACTTTGTCATTTTCCTCATTGACATTGCCCAGAGATCCTTGCAACAAGGATAAATAAAAGACAAGACATTTAAAAAAAAGAAGAAGTATGGATGCATAGAAAAATCAACATACAAGGATCACAAATATTGCAATGGAAGAATAAACAAACATCCAACCACCAATGAATCTCTAAGTACCAAAACTGACCAAAAATGACAAAGCTATGAAGGTCACAAACACATTCAAATCTAAAAATTCCCAGATTCAAAAGGTCAAACACAAGGGTTGAAGAAATTTGTGGAGGGTATCACAATCACCTCTCAAAATTTTTTAGTCAAGTCAAAAAGTGCATGCTAGATGCTCGTGTAGGTTTTCTCTCAAACCCAAGCGATACTTCCATATAGCCTAGGTGATATGCACTAGTATCATACGACCTTTCTCCCATTGATGTGTGATACTCTTAAGGTTTGGGCAATAGAGTTACTATGGTCATGCAATACTTTTCCAGTATCGTACTACATAACTCCAAAGGGTTGTGATACTTTCTAGTATCATACGTTGTAATTCTTTTGGCTGTTCGATACTTTCTAGTATTGTACAAAAAATCTCCTTTGGGTGTTCGACACTTTCCAGTATTGCCCAATGCTAAAGCACTGTCATCCATGAATGCAAGGAAAAATTTTGACAAACAATTAGAAGGAAGAAAATAGAGAAGAACCTCCACACCAAGGAGTACTAGATCCACAAATTAAGGCTTGGACAATCAAACACAACAATAACATGATGGAAAGACAACTAACCATCTAAACCATAGTAGTATAAGAAAATACATGGAAACAACATCACAATGTACATATAAAACCAAACTCATGCATGGTTTCTCCCAACTATAATAGCATCATGAGACCTCGAAGGCCCTAGCCATTCACCACACATAACATCCCAAACTGCCAACTAGATAGTTAGAGCTGTCTTATGAGGGTGTTACTACTATAACATAATAACATCATAAGAAAAAGAAGATCTAACATGCTAATCAATAAAGCAATAGATATTCCAACTATGTGAATCATATCATCTAACCCTATGCTAGCATCATAATAAAAAGAATGCATCAAATAACTAACATCTCCAAGGATTCCAATTAAAGCATAAATCACAAGGAAACATACTCTAAAAACTTGAAATACCAAGTGAACATCAAGAACCGGTCGCACTGGAATAATAAATTGTCTTTGTACATCGGTCCCCAGTAGTGATATAGGTAGCTACACCTCCCAACCATGGGGAACCTATAGGTCCACTCCTGCCATGCTGACGAAGATAATGATCCAACCACAAACACACATAAAACAAATGCCCATGGCTAACACTCACGCTAGATAGTAAAGATGAATAAAACCAAGATCATGAGACCATGCAAGTGGATCAGGTCCTAGTTAGACACTCTATGGGTCACTATCTAGGGACTCGTTGGAGGGTAAGTAGCTTGGCATCGGGTAGCCTAAGCTAGTTTTGGTAACATCAACTCCCTAGGGGAGGTGCACATCTTGTGTCTTTGTGTTAGAGTAAATAATTATTTATTCTTTTACTTAAGTTTACTTAGGTTAATGCATTTATTTAATAGTTGTAGTTGATGAGTTGTTGACAATACAAGAGTTTGTTCCTATTTAAAGTCATACTTATCTTCTCACCTTGTTTGAGGATATTCCATCTTTTGTGAAAGTATGCTTAGTTGTCAACCTTATCTTCTAGCAGTTTCTAGCTTGTTCTACAAGCTTCCATGAGGCCTTTATATTCAGGCTCTCTCATTGTATTTTCTCAACTCATTTTCAAGGCATATTGTATAGCAATACATTTTCATTATTTGCAATATCTTCTCTCTCAAGTCCATTTAGTGTTTTACCAAGCTCCACCTCTTCCTTCTTTGGTTTTTTTTCGATAGATTATTGGCATGCAGGTGATCTTGGCAAGCTATGAAGTTGGCTTTCATCAATTTCTACATGGTATCAAAGCCTCCCTACTAGTTCCCGGTTGAATAATTTTTGAAGCCATGATTAGCAGACACAAACCCTAGTTTGTTTGTAATTTTTTCTTCAATCCAAGGGAAGAGCATTTTTTGGAGCACTTTGGGCCTAAATGGATGCTACCATTGAGTTCAGAAGGCCTGTTACAATTAGGATCCATATAAAATTTGTCCATTTTGGTGACAAGAGCTCCGGGAGGTAATTTTTGTTTTGTTTAGAGGCTGTACGGATTAAAAGAGGGCATTTATTGTGATTTCAAAAAAAAAATCATCACAGAGCATGCCACTGCGACACTACCCAGTGGCCATCACAATGCCACCCACACATCGCTTGGTTACCACCGCAGCTAGTCGTGCCTCCCTCCAACGACCCGCGGCATAGCCTGACTATGGTCGTCACTCAGCAGTCACCCCAACGCATCCCACCAACCACTGTTGCTGGCCTCCATTACTATTGCAGCCACTGTCGCTAGCAGCTACCGCCTGCCTACAACCCCTTGCTCCACTCCACTCTACTTTTCCTGATAGCACAATAGCTTGCATAGAGTTTAGCGACAGTTGGTGTGTTTTCTGGGTGCCACGTGGCACATGTGCCACATTGGCATCGACCATGTAACCCTTGCCACATCACTGAGCCTAGTTAGCATTTTCCACGTGGATGCCATGTGGCCCAATTTTAAGCTAGTTGTTTATTGATGTTAGCATGATGTCATCCTACATCATCACCTTCCAACACCTCTCTAGGGTCCTTTTTGACCTATTTGTGGTTTTTTGGCCATAACTTGAGCATATGGAGGTATTTTTTTGATTTGAAAGAAGCACCAAATAGCTAGTGCCAAGATGGAGACATTAGTGTAGGTATTTTCAAGTTTTGATGTAGTTTTGCTGCTCGTTTTTACAATTGAAGTCTAAAGTTCTATTTTTCACTTTGGCAAGCATATCTTTTGCATCCCATCTCCGTTTTTTGAAAACATTATATTTTTGGAAAGCTGGTTTTGTCATCTTTTCAGAAATGTTGTCATTTCCTTCAGATTCTACCCCATGCTCTTTCTATCATGTTTTTAGCATTTTTTCTCTATGGTGGATATCTTGGGTGTTCTAGGTCTGAGGATCATTTTCATGGCATGAGATTTTTTGTTTTGGGCTGTACTATCTTTTGTATCGGCTTTCTTCCCTTTATGATCATTGTAGCTATCATTTGTAAGCAACTTTATGGAAACACAATGAGATAAAGTGCCACTCTTGCATTTTGGGTTTATGAACATTGTTTTGAGTTGTACTTGCACTATTTTATAAAGCACCATGGGGGGGATAGTTGTTTGCCATTTTTGTGCCCTCTTCCTTTTTTTTTTCCTATGTAGCATCAGTGTGACCATGCCTTTATAGGTGTTTGTACCATTTCAACTCTCTCATCATTCTTGGTTCTTTTTACAGAGACTTTTGGTCCACTTTCTTAGTTGCCTATCATCTCACCCCATTTGCATTAAGGGGGGGGGTTATTCTTTTGTTCTAATGCTTCCTTGTTTTGATGGTTCAATAGTGTGAGTTATGTATTCAGTGGTTGATCCTATATACTAAGCGATTACAGTGGTTGTCTACCTATGCAATTCGGTGAAGATGGATCATCTACCATATAGACATGCTCGGTTTTTGCCTTCTTCTTCCATGAAGATTCTTCAAATCAGTGATTTATTTCTAATGATAGAGTTTATGGCTTCTTCATACTTTAGTGATGCTCTTCATGATCACTCTTTGTTCCTATTTTATGGGACATTCCTCTAGTTGGAGGCTTCTTCAGTCCTTCACTAGGTTTCTTACCTCTTTTTGGGGGAGGGTTTTTCGTCTGAGGTTTTCTCTTTTCCACATTTTCATAGGTTGCATCTCTTTACATTGTACATGGGTACCTAACATGGCTTTGTTTCTGGGACCCATTCTACATTTCATCTTAGTTTTTGTGGGCTTAAGGCATTCCCCTAAGTTGCACTTAAGGGGGGGGGGGGGGTGTTAGAGTAAATAATTATTTATTAATTATTTATTCTATTACTTAAGTTTACTTAGGTTAATGCATTTATTTAATAGTTGTAGTTGATGAGTTGTTGACAACATGGGAGTTTGTTCCTATTTAAAGTCATACTTATCCTCTCACCTTGTTTGAGGATATTCCACTTTTTATGGAAGTATGCTTAGTTGTCAACCTTATCTTCTAGCACTTTCTATCTTATTCTACAAGCTTCCATGAGGCTTTTATATTCAGGCTCTCTCATTGTATTTTCTCACCTCATTTTCAAGGCATATTGTATAACAATGCATTTTCATTGTTTGCAATATCTTCTCTCTCAAGTTTGTTTAGCATTTTTCCAAGCTCCACCTCTTCCTTCTTTGGTTTCTCTTCGACAGGTTATTTGCATGTAGGTGATCTTAGCAAACTGTGAAGTTGGCTTTCATCAACTTCTACACTTTGGATTTAATTGGGTGCTCACATAGAATTTAATTATCTTAAATTTATTACCTAGTAAACTATTTAGTTATCACTTGTTTAGAACTTCTTCACACCAACCCTCTAGAAAATAGTCACCAGGTTGCGATAGAAGCCCCTCCATGCTACCCTATATACCCATGCTCATCACATAATGAGTGCCCATAGGCATGCATATTCCCAATCCAACCCCAATGAACATATCTCCATCAACTACAATAAGGATTTTGGGTCTTGTAAGCACCCAAAAAATGCACATACACATGCTTGTGTGTGGGCACACCACCATCACGAAGATCATAAAATAAGGGCTGGATGAGAACAAATGCAAAATAACACTCAACTAAATACAACCTCAAGAGTATGAATGTGACACACATCCCAATGCAATAGAGGTTAGACTAACATCCTATAGATAGTACAAGTCCATGACCAACATCATGCCAAGAAAAACCAAGAAAATTGGGTGACACACAAATCGAGGTGAAAAATCCCTCAACAACCAACATTGACAAAAATCAAAAAAATAAAATCCTTTCACTAAAAGGATGAATAAGCCACAAAAATTCAATAAAAATTGGGTTTGAACATCATATGCAAAAATGGCTAGCATAACAATGTGAAGCCCCAAACTCTCATCCCAAAAAATGGGGAAATGTTCTTACTCGACCAACCAGGTAGAACTAGCAATCAAAAATGGAGGGGAACACTAGTTCTCAACCTCCTAACATACAGTTACTAAAAATGGAAGTAGAAAAGAATTTTAAAAAATAAAATAGAAGAGTTCTACCTGACAACCAAATGAGGCAAAATGGGAATCTGAATAATAAAATAAAAATCTCGCAGAAGTTGCTGAAAATCATGGCAAACCAAGGTCTCCCCAAGCTAGATCCAATGAGACTGATCTCACAAAAATTCCACTCTCATAGCTACTAGATCAAACAAAAGCACAATCCTATAGAAGAGGATTTGGAAATTTTCTCTCAAATTCTATTTTCTAAAAGTGAGAAATGATGAATAAAATTCCTCTTTGGATACTTATTCACTTTTCGAGTGAATAATGGATTAGGGTAAATAACTAGGAAACCTAGTTAAACCCCAAAACAAGCCAAATAAAAATAGGCTATTTCATGTAATTGGAATTCATCTATGGAAAAGCTGCCAAGAATTAAATTAATTAAAATATAGCCCAAAAAATCCTTGAAACCAAAATCACAGAATCCCTTTAGAAACTTTCGTGACAAATATTCATGAACCTCTAAATGCATAGACACACTCATAGGTCTAATCTCATAATGCTGATGAGTCCAACTTTATTAAATAAATAGAAGGTTTGATTTAAATAATTAAATAGGATACGTCGACAATACATGGATGTCATTGGCTAGATATGAATAGCTGAATCACTAACTCCTTGTGCCACTACTAAGGATATAATTCCTATGCATTAAAACACACGATCAAGTGTAATTGCATATAATAACACAGTCAAAGAAATAAATGCATTAAATAACCTAATTTAACCATTTATTTAATTATATTAAAATAATCCATTTACATTACTCACTTTCACATAAAGCATCACAAAGCACAAATGAAGTAAATAACCATAGCATCAAATCCAACATATAAACACAAGTAGAGGATATGTCCAATACCGGATAACTAGATATCATCACAAAACATACTGTCATCTCAAAAGGAATCATCATGCATATATGATCAACTGAACAACATAGTAATCTAACATCTATGATACTAGAAATCAAAGTATAACATCTGACCCTCAGGTCATCTAAAATATAAAAAAAACTAACATGAGTGACAAGTATCTCTTAGATCAAAATATAACAAGGTATAGACTGCAAACATGAGAGGCACCACATCCCCCCCACTAGGCATAAGCTTACTCCTTGAATCTTTTAAAAAGATAAGGTAAAAAATCTCTCAATCGTGTAGCATCTTGCCAAGTAGTAGAAGTCTCATCACTCAGGTCCCACTAGACCCGTACTTGGTCTATGTCCCAACAACTCAAAGTTATTCTTCAGTACTAAAGGATACAAATGGGCTCCAAAGAAAGTTGCCCCATCCTTCACCCGCAAACCATCCCAATCAAGAACATGGGTCACATTGGGAATATATTGCCTCAAAGAAGAAACATAAAAAACATCATGGATACGTGATAGGATAGGTGGAAACACTAGTTGATAAGAAATAGGACTAATCCTCTTGATGGTCTTAAATGGTTTGAAAAAATGTGTCACCAACTTAGAGCCTTTCCCATAATAGATGGGGCTCTTCCTTAGACGCACTCTCAAAAACATCCTGTCACTGACAAAAAAGTGATTATCCAATCTATGGGCACCTGCATACTTCTTTTGCCTATTTTGAGTAGTAACCAAATGTTCTCTAATGAGAATAACCTGCTACTCCATATCTTGAAGCATCTCTGGACCAAGAAGTATGTGGTCCTCCAATCGATCCCAACTCAAAGGGGTACGAAAAAGTCTACCATACAAGGCCTAAAAATGTGACATGCCAAGAGAACTATGATACCCATTATTGTATGCAAATTCAAAAAGGTATAAATAATCCTCCCACTTCACCTGGCTATCCATCACATACATGTGAAGCACATCTTCCAGAACTTGGTTCACCCTCTATGTTTGATCATCGATCTCTAGGTGATAAGGTGATCTAAAATTGAGATGCACACCAAAAGCATGCTGGAGAGACATCCACAGTGCTAAAGTAAACACTAGATCTCTATCCAGTATAATTCGATGAGGAATCCCATGCAATCAAACAATATCTTCCAAGAAAACATGCGCTACAGAAGATGCCGAGTAGGATGCCCTCATGGGTGAAAAATGTGCTACCTTGGACAACTTGTCCACTGTCACCATGATACAATCATGCCATCATGATGACATAGGAAACCCCATAATAAAATCAATAGATAAGGTATCCCATTTCTACTTTGGAATGACATGCAGCTACAAAAGACCCATCGAATGCTGATGCTCTACCTTCACTCTTTGGCATTTGAGACATCAAGGAATAAAGTTAGCAACATCGTGCCTCATCCCTGCTCAAAAGTAATTTTTTTAAAGATTGGCATGTATCTTCTTGATGTTGAGATGTATGAAATATGGTGAATGATATGCTTCTAAAAAAATCAAAGGTACAAAGATCAATTGACACTTGTACATAGATACACCCCACATGTCACAACAATCCATTGGACTCAAGAAAATGACCTATGAATCTCCCCTCAAGGATTTGTCCAAACTCAATCTCCACCCTCACTTCCTGATACCAAGTGTCACTAGAAAAAGCCTCCAAGATACGACCTCACAAATCCACTCCTAATGAAAAAAATGATACCTTATGTCACCTACTACTCAAGGAATCCATGAAGACATTTTCTTTCCCTTTTATGTAGTCAACATCAAAGTCATACTCACACAAGAACTCCATCTAGTGATGCTCTCGTGCATTTAGGTTTGGCTGAGTAAAGATATAATGCAAGGTCCTATGATCACTATGAAAATAAAATCGGTATCCCAAAAGGAAATGTCTCCAATGCATAAGCACATGCACTGCGACCACAAGTTCCAAATCATGAGTGAGGTAGTTAAGCTCATGGTCCTTGAGTTTTATAGACTAGTATGCAATCACTCAACCATCTTGCATCAACACCCCACCCACAACTTCCAATGAACCATCCATGCAAACCATAAAATTGCCTATAGGATTAGGCACTGCAAGGATTGGTGCACTAGTCAAATGCTCCTTAAGAGCATCAAATGCTTCCTTACATTGATTTGACCAAATGTACTTCTTCCACTTCCATTGAAGAGAAGTGATGGGATGAGCCACACATGAAAACTCTTTCATGAATTGATGGTAGTAGCCTACCAATCCCATGAAGCTATGAATCTCAAAAACATTAGTGGGTACATGCAAGTCCATGATAGCATGGATTTTTGCTAGATCCACAAAAACACCATCCTCAATGATGATATGCCCCAAATACTTTACCTCTGACTAGAAGAATCCACATTTACCCAGTCGCCATACAATTGATGATCGCACAAGCACTGCAAAACTTGGCATAAATAGACATCATGTTCCTCTTGTATGCACCCTAAAATGGTCACCTAGAGTATCACTAGTACATTAGGCCCCCATTTTGGACCAAAATTTTTGACCAAAGGCCTATTTGGGTTGTTAAATTCATTTTTTTTGAAAAAATGGGCCCGATATGGTCGAAATTTTGACCAAATTTTGACTATGGTAAATTTTTTAAAATTTTGACCTTCAGAACATAAGAAAAAAGGTCACGACAGTGTTAATTTTGTTTTGAGGTGCACCGTGACTGCAATGGGCAGGAGTTTGGTGCAGGGTCAACAATAGAGGAGAAAGGAGGTAAGAATCTGGTCATTAGATATCATTCCAAGTTTGTTATCTATCAGAAAGTTGCAGAGGCAGATTACAAAGCTATTCAATACTTTTACATTTTATCTTTCTCTTCTACTCATCACAATTTAAAAAATAGAGCCACTGTTAATTCTTTTAGGTCACAAAGTTGTTTTATAGATGATGTTTAGGTTCAGGGTTAACATATATTTAAGTGCAAGGATAAAGTTGTGGAAAATTTATATTTCTGATATAATGCACTATTCATTTTTTGTATTTATTTTTCATGCAGGGAATCTCGAGATATCTTGGTGTTGGAAAACTCTGGATCGGAAACAAAGAATGTAATATGCCATAGCTGCTCCCATTTGCTTTTTCACTCAAATTAGTAGCATTACCTCTGATAGAATTTGATCTAGACCCATTTACACAGGTTTGTGGCCATTTTACTATAGATTGCTTTGCAAGACATTAAACAAGAACTCAATCTTTGGGAGGATTGATATATTGTAGAACATCTGTATCTGCATTCCTTTCCTCTTCATTCTAGTAGTTTATTTTCATCTTTCTGTATGGCTTGCATCCACAACATGACCTTGTTGAGTCAGGAGTCTTTTTTACTACTTTATTTAAAGAAGAAAGGAAGCTTAGCTTGCAAGTTTTCAAAAGAACTTCATTGTAGAGTTTGGAGCCCTAGCAATGTAAATACTATGAGGAAACTATACGAGATGCATTGTTATAAGTTATACAAGCTTTCTTGGTGCAATATAGAAGTACCATTTTAAGGAACTATTTCTCCAAAATAGAAAATGTAATGTAGTGATTCTAGCAGATGATGTGCATATGGGTATGCTTGTGTGGGAGAAAAAAGAAGAAGAAAAGAAGCAATTTGCTTTATCATCTCTGGCTAAAGACACAATTCATACTCTTGAAGCTGTGTTATATTCTCTCATAGATAGTCTTGCTATAAATAATTACTCATTTTTTCCCTCATGCTTGTGCTTTGAATGATTAGGAGTAGTGTGTATCTTGTTGGTGTTTCAAACTGCTGAAACTATCAAGCAAAAAAATGCTTAATATCACAGTGAAATGACTCACACAATCTAGGGATTAGCCAATTCCCAATATCAACTATATGAATGAATCACTATAACCCAACTTCAACAAAACCAAAGGATGGTTTCCTACTCTTTTGGCTCTACTAAACCAAGGCAGGTATACCTAGGGATAATTCTAATGCAATTGTGTATGAAATTATCTTAGTTTCATTCTGATTCTCATCTGTTACATTCACATACATACACAACTCATGTCAATTCTTCAATGCTCTCAAACTTATACACATCCCTTATCAACAGATCTGGTCATAATTCTCCTAAAATTTACAAATATTCTTGGAAATAACAGCTACCTAAGACTCAGGAATTAGATATAAATGAGTTGAGACCAGCATTTATAATTCTTGAATAGGATTGAAATAATTTTGATTTTATAAGATGACTTGATATGTAGCAGCAGAATTCATCCTTGTTTACTTCTGATTTATAGGACTAGTGCCTTATCCATTGGGCAAGAAATTGACTATTGGTGGGAGATCTAATTCAAATAACTTATATAAGAATTAATCAACTGAAATCAACCATCTCCATTCTTATGCAATATCCCTTTTATGAACTCATAAATCCTACTGATTTACTGAAGCATTTATATAATTGCTTGAATTAAAAGCAACAATAAAACCATCATACAACCCATCCAGACTGCATTTAGCCAAATAAACCTTATTTAAATGACTTCAAAGTAAACAAACCCATAAATTGGAGATAGAAATTGATGAATTAGGAAAACTTCAAGATTTAAGTTTCTAGGTATTTATTTGACACCATTTCCCTATAGCCTATTTCCACTCTCCCAACTGCACCTAAAAACTACCAACTGCACCCTTTAGGACCCCAACTACACCATGGATGTAATATTCATTGTCTAAGCACAATTGGGGTCATCTTGAGTCATTTTGGTCTTTTGGGGTGTAATCTGCTCTATTAGAGCTCATTTGGTTCACAGAAAGCACCTATTTTGATCAAAATTCACATCTAGGGTTTCAATTTCATGTTAGGACCTGGAGTAGATGAATTTTTGTTATTGATGGTCTATTTACAATATGTGGCAATCATTGGGAGAAAACATTCATTGAAAAACTACTAATGCTTGTTTGCAGGATGTTGTTGAAGACTTGTGTGCTTGTTCAAACTCTATGCATGGTTTTTGTAGATTACATAACACTTTATTTGGTTCACCAAAATTAACTTTCTATACTACTTGGTGTTTATGCATTGTTTAGAACCCTAGGAGTTGCATGGACATATCATCTCCCCTTGTTATTCATAGATCTTGGATGTAAGAGAAATTTGTGCAATTTCTATAGAGAGGCCTATCTTGGACACAAGACTCATCACTTGGTGAGCCCTAGGGAGTGACCTTGAAGTGGTGATGGGCCAAAACTGGGTTTCAACATTCCAACCACTATAATAGACTTGATGCAATTAATTTCATGTCAATGGTATTGTTGTGTGATAGCTCTCCTCCAGTATCTGTGTGGTGTATCAAACCCTAGTTCTTAGGGCTCAGAGACCTTCTTAGGAAGTTTATCATTCACTTTCCAAATGAAATGACCACACTAAATACCTTATTTTAGAGACCAAAATCCTTTCTACCCACTAGCTCAAGGGGTCACTAATGCCCATGAAGACATCCCATATTCTCACATCCTTAGTAGAGACAATAGTCCCTAGGGAAGTAATGCCCCTTGGGAACCAAATATTGGTGGCCCCAAGAAGTGAGTTCACTATAAGGGAGAGCCTATGGTGCCAAGATTCTAAGTTGTCCACTCTAGTAAGCATGGATGAACTTCGGTTCAAGTGGGAATTCAATGAAATATACAGTCTTAAATCCTAGGTTGTGATGTAAAACTATTCTTGTCTTATTGTGCCTTGTGTGTGTGTAAAACATTAATCAAGATAAAGAAAAACTTGCAAATTTACACCTTGGATACTATTCAAACACTTGTCAAAAGATTTCAACATTGTCAAGACATTGTAAACTTTGGTCCAAAACACTTGAAACCTTGAAAATATTGAGACTTGTAACCTTAGGAGTGCTTGGCATGACTTAGATTACACCTTTGCATAGCATCCACTTAAATTTATCATTCTTTGAGCTTCATGATTGCATCTTGTTAGCAAATAGATTTGTCCTTTGGATAGAAAAATAAAAGAGAACTCAACATGCCCAACTACGAAAGACAAAATACACTAATAGTTGGACCAGTTATCATTGATTGATAACTATCCTCTAAATTAAGAGGTATAGCTCCATAATTTATATATTTGAAATGAATTTAATGATAGGATATACCTTTAATCCAAAGGTACTAAGGTTTTCTAACATTTATCCATAGACATAGGATGAATACGATTGCTAGATTTATAAACTGAATAGGAAGAGAAAGCCAAATAAGTAGCCACATGACTATCTAACCAATGTTTTGTATTATAGGAGAGAGAGAGAGAGAGAGAGAGAGAGAGAGAGAGAGAGAGAGAGAGAGAGAGAGAGAGAGAGAGAGAGAGAGAGAGAGAGAGAGAGCTAAAATTGTTATGTTTTGAAGGCAATTTTTGTATAGTTACTTTTATTTGTTTTTGTTATGTATGATATCATTTTGGGACTTAGAAAAATTTTCCCAAATGTTTCCATTGATGCCAAAGGAGGAGATTATTGGAAATATGGTCAGCTATATGTCTTGATGGTTTTCATTTATGGAAACATACATTCAACATTTCATTTATGTATTTAAAGATAGAAATTGTTTAAGTATTAAATAGTTTGTGGCAATTCAGAGAATAGATCTTAAGAGTATGGATGATGTGTTGAGAGTTATCTTATGTGTAGTTGAGGAAAGCTTCATGAAACTATCATGATGATGTGTTCCATTGCATAGATGTGTATGAACAATATGACACAAGTTATAGTAAGATTAAAAGTGTGCGTATTTAATAGTGCAAAACATAGCATAGCAGTAAACAAAGTTGTATGATTTAAGGAATTATTTTGGTTACAAAATAATTACTAAGTTATGTTGAGCTGACTATGTGGATATTATTCCATAACTTATTTTATATTACGTCAAGCATGTGAAGACATGAAGGTTGCTAGTGCAGAGTTTTGTTAATGTGAAAGGTATAAGTAAAGATCTTATCTTGCGCAGAGAAGGAGGAACTTGTGTGATTAGATGTGACATGCAAACTATTATGAGAAATATCTGCAAGTTTTATGTGATGTGAAATCTGATGTAAGATCGGAGCAATTTTGAGTTATAGTAGCCAAGAAAATATTGTATGTATACCTATTTTGTGAAGGAATTGAATTGTATAATTGCATGTTAGGGCAGCGAGATATTCTTGCGTGTAATAGTTATACCAACTCCTAACAAGGTTGTAGCAACTCCTAATAGGGTTGAGGCTTCTAACAAGGCCTAGTCCTCTATCAAGGACTTGAAATAATATATGTACTTCATAGACTCCTAATAGGGTCAATACCCTTAATAGGATCCTATTGTTTAGTGAATCATCTAGTGGGTATCGTCCCCACCAGGGTTTTCCCTTGGCCAGGGTTTCCCTAGTTAACAAATAATGGTGTTATGAGTTCTCTATGTGCATGTTTATATTTACTATTCAACAATTATGGTTTACTTCCATATGCAAGTTAGAAAGTAATTAACAATATCCCGTTGTGTGCAAAAGTTTGTAGAATATTGATTCACCACCCCCCCTCTCAATATTATCTATTTCTAGCATAATAAAGATCTTTCCAAAAAAATAAATAAGAATATATACTTTGAATATATATGCATATATTCCATTTTCATTAATATATAGAATATATTAAACACAAGATATATATGTTAATATATATACTCCCACACATGACATTAGCAAAAATTTAAATAGAAATAAGGAATGGGAATGATCATTAGCAATAAATTATGCATTTATACCTACCTACCTTTAATGTATCTAAGTTATTTCCTTCTCATGTATGGCCACACCACCTGGTTAAACACCTAGTGTACTTTTCTACTAACATATATACACTTAGGTCACTTTTAGAATGGTCTACCTTTTTTTAATTTATATGCCCGAATGCTTATATTCTAGGTGATAAGGACTAGTCAAACATGCAAAATTGAATGATGTACATGATGTGAATATAACACCAAACCCTTAAATGGGTCCAATCCAAGTGCCTTGATGTGCCTTGATTTTCACCATCAATATCAATTATTATAGTTAGAAGGCCTCCCCTTGTCTTTACTAAAAAGATTAATGATGACACGTCACTTATTTTATAACTAGCCAGAGAGTAAAGTGATTCATCCTTATGTGTCTCTCATAATATAGGAGGAACTAATACATCATCTAAATGAGTGATGGGAGTGCATGAAATAAAGATTTTTTGCATCGTATTCAATGAGAGAGCATGATAATCTTTATGTAGAGGCATCATCTTGGTTTATATAGAATAGAGAAAATTTGTAGAGTTTTTAAAGTGATTATTATTGCTTTCCACTCTACATATTGTTAATCTACATCTGCTACCAGTGTGTGTGATTAACAGAGAACCATTATATATATATGTTAATCCCTTATTAATTTCACACCCCATTATGATCATTAGGTGAGAGTCTTTCATTGCAATCCATTTGGTGTCAATCTTCCACTGGGATTCATTTGGTATGAGTATTCATTTTTTCTAACCCACATTATGATGCATAATGTCAAGTTTTAACACACCAACACTTCCACAATACTCTTTGTAAATTTTGGAGATAGACCTTTGTGGACCTCAATTGTAGAGATCCAATATCATTCATTAAAAAATATATTAAAGGAACCATCTTCTTAGAGGAACAAGAAAGTGGTTCATTGTCCATCCATTTACTAGAGCTCTGTATTGAAAAAAATGGGTTTTTTCTTCATATAGAATATTGCATTGAACATCCTTTAAGGTAGTTTGTAGTGAAGCACTCCTAAGAATCCTTGAGTTCAGACACTTGTGAGTTGGATGGGAAGTCTAGAAAGGATGCTTAGAATATTCAAGGTATTCTTTTATTTTCTTGCATTTATAGTTAGGCTTTGATACCATGTTGAGTAACATGGATCATTTTCTATAAATGTAATAACATTGCCAATGTTATTAATGATTTCAAAATGCAGATTTGGATCTCATATAAATATGAGAGGAGGAGACATGTGTCTATAGTTAATCATCATTATATTAATAATATAAATAACTATATGTATAACTCATCTTTAAGCATATATGTAATATGTTATTATATTATTATATAATAATATATAATGTATAATATATAAAAAATATATTACATTACATATAAAATATATAGGATATTTATCTTAAAAATGTTTTACCATCAAATCAATCTGACAGAAGCTACAACCTTAACAAAATGAATCATCACCTGATCACCAACTTCAAAAACTTGATGTCTCTTAGACTTATCAACATTCACTGTATACTTTTGATTACTTTTTTCCAAGTTCAACTTCACTTCTCATGAAAAAACTTCATAAAATCAAAAAATTCTTCCCCTTTTCTCTTCTATTCAGTAGCAACATCCCTCAAATCTGATATACCTCTAGGTTACATTCTAATAACAATCTCAAAACATGTTTTTTCTGTACTTTTATTCACAAAATTATTATATGCAAACTCATCTTGTGCCAATACAATATCCCAATCGCTTGGCTTATCTCCAAATAAACATCTCAAAAAATTTCCCAAGCTTCTACTTACAACCTTTGTCTTTCCATCTATTTGTAGATGGAATGTAGAACTAAATCTCAACTCAGTACCCATGTTCTTCCACAAAGTCCTCCAAAAGTAACCAACAAACTTACAGTCTCTGTTAGAAATAACACTTTTTGGGAATCCATGCAATCTAACAATATCTTTGAAGAAAATCTTAGCAATATGCATAACATCTCATGTCTTCTTACATGGTATGAAATTTTCCATCTTAGAAAATCTATCCAAAACAAAAATTATGGAATCATACCCTCTTGCTATCTTAGGTAATATAAGAACAAAATTCATACTAATGTCACTCCAAGCTTTCGCAAGAAGAAAAATAGGTATATAAAAACTAGTATTCTAACTTACTCCTTTTGCAATTTGACAAATTCCATAAATCCTTACAAAATTCTAAACATCATTATACATATTTTGTTGATATAACTTATCCTTAAACAAAAGAAAACTCAATGTCTTATCAATTCCAAAATGTCCATCCAAACCACCACAATGTTTTTTGTTAATCAAATTAACTCTCATAGGAATTCTTGGTATACAAAACTAATTATCTTTGAACAATATAATTTCTTGAATGAAATACTCATCATACTTACTTATTTGATCTGATAGATTTGCTGCTCCGCACTCTCTCCACACCTTAAAAAAATAGGGGTAGTATCAAAAAATTCCTTCTTTTCATCAAAACCAATAACTTCAACCTTCATCTCGATCATCAAAGAACATCTTATGGTCAATGTATTAGCAACTTGATTAGTAACTCCACTCCTATGTTTGATCACAAATGTAAAAATCTGCAAGTATTCAACCCACTTCAGATGTCTTTGATTCAACTTATATTGACTTCCCAAATACTATAAAGCTTTATGATCAATATACCGCATAAACTCCTTAGGAATAAAATAATGTTTCCACTTCTTCAAGGCTTTAACAATAGCATACAACTCTTGATCATACACATAATACTTCCTTTTAGCACATAGATATAGTGTAAATACCCTGTTGTATTATCCTTTTCATATGACTAATACAATAACCAATAGAAAACCAATTGAATGCCCAGAATAGATTGCCATTTCTGTCATTTCAATTTTCTTATCAGAAAGTACAATGGAAGAAAACTCAAAACCCCTACATACTATTGGACCAACTATATATGTACTCTTCTTGAAATAAAACAAAAAATTAAACAAGTCTTGGACTATCACAATGCCTTGAAAACTCATTTATATAGATATGAGTTGCAACAAGCAAAGGGAAAATGTGATTGAGAGGTGTCTAAGGAAAAAAACATTACACAAAAGACAAAAAGGTCACAATAGAATGCCAAGTGTATCAAATATTCTTTTAGGTAGGCCTGTTCCTATTATTTCTGTACTTATCAACTTTTGATTTGTCTCTCATTATTTTGGATCCTTAGAATACGTGGCTGCCAGGCTAGCCAATGAGGGGTGATCTTGTGATGCCTTTAGATCAGTTTGTTCCTGTGGGTTTTCACTGCTTTCACCTTGAGCAGGCACTATTTCCTTTTCACTTTCTTCTTCCTTCAATTTTGGTGCTGATGTGTCAATGACTTGCACCTCATCTTCCTGTTCCCTATCATTATCTAAACTGCCTTCCTCCAACTACTGGTCTGAAGGAATATCTACCATCCATGTGTTAAACTGTAGGTCATCCGACTAGCTGAACCGCAAGATATCATCTTGTTTCTTTAATATATAATCGGATTCCTTTTCAAAACCAACAAATTCTTGCCTCAAAGAATCAAAAAATAACTGGACTTTAACCAATTCCTCTATCGTGGTGGCCCACCAGGCATGCCCCTTTTCATTAACAAATTTATTTATCCTTATGCAGAAAAGGTCATCCAGTTCTTTACTCTATTCATCCTTATTTTTCAATTGGTTCTTTCTATCCAAAGCACAAGGGAACATATCAAATTTTTGATTCTTGTATTTATTCAAATAAGAAACAATTTTCAGTTGCAAAGCAACTCTCCTGTTATCAAAATCTGTCAAGTCATTAACAATATCATATAATTTTTCAATATGGTCATTTGAAGACCTTATAACTGAATAACATAAAAGGGTGATTTCTTTTTCCCCTTTTCCCCACTTATTAACAATAGGCTTGAGGATTTTAGCATGGGTTTTCAGTTGCTCCCATATACTTATTACTCTTGCCAACTGATCAAAAAAAAGGGCCATTCAATCTTATCTACCAAATACATTAGGGCCTTTCTAAGCTTATCCTCATATTGCGTATTTAACTCTACATCTAAAGCCCATAGCTTATTTTTTTCTTCTTCAAAATCCTCAACTGTATAATATTTTTGCCTTTGAGGTGTGTCTAGTAGTTCTACAAGGGGGGTGGATTTAAAAGGTTCCACTGGAGGATGGGGGTGTGTTATTCTTGGCCTTGTGGACTTCTCCATTACCTTGTTTTCAAGTTCAATTCTCCTTTTTACCTCCCTATTATAGGCCTCAAGAAGTGTTTCATATTTACCCTATAACTCAGACATGGCTTGTTCCTCCTTCTTTGCAGTATCCAAAAGAAACTTGGAAGATTACACATTCCAAGATGCTGCCTGCACATGTGAGGTATCAACAACTCTTCTCACAATTAAGCTTCCCATCAAGCCAGATTCATTTGACTATGATGATGTGGCTTTGGATCCTCTTCTCAGTGGCCAACTGACCAATGTAGCTTGATCTTCAACAAATGAAGTGCCTTGAAAGTTCTCTTTATTCTGGTCTTGCAAAGTCAATTTATTTGAAACAGAACTAAAAACTAAAGCATCAACAATATTCCAATTTGGCAACAATAAAATGTTAGATGCCTTGACCATTTTCCTCCCTTCCTCAGGGCTTATATTCTGCAATTATTTTATAATTTCTTCTTTAGTTTGGTTCTGAATGGAAGTTTCTTCCATTTTTGGATGCTCTATTTTCATCTTTTTACATTTCTCCTAAAAAATGTTCATGTTTGCCCTCCATGCAAACTGCTGAAAAGCCCTAGATTTAACAAAACTGTCATCAGTAAAAAATTTATGACTTGCCTGCTCTAACACAGGGTCCAATTCCCTACCAATATAATCTGCTACAGTTAGATCCAAACTTGGGAGGGAAGGTTCTGGAGGGTTACCCTCATCTAATTCTACTTGAGTAATAAGAATACCTCCCTGTGATCCCATCTGTTCGATCTGTTCACCAGTGAGATTTTCTTCTCCAATCCTCAGAGGGGACTGAGTGGGCAAATATTCCTCAACTTGAGGCCTTTCTTCTATTATTACCTTCTGCCTCTTAGGACTAGGCTCATCAGGTCTCTCCTCTTGGGCTATACTAGTGGATCCTTTTATTTGTTTGTCCTTATCTATAGGAACCCTTTTATTCTGAATTATCTAAAGGATCATATTTACTATCAAAACAATGAATGAATTCTAAGACCCGAAAATAAACTCTCCACTTTTCCTTTTTAGTTTCTTGCTCCTGCAAAGAAAATTCATTCCTTATAATGTCCTCTGGATAATAAGAATCATGCTTGACTGGTCCCAACTTGATTCTATGCCTCAACATCTAATTGGAAAATCCCTCAGAATCACAAAAATGGGGATGAGAGACAACCATCATATACTGCTCCAAAATTTTATGCAAAAAGAGCCATCCCCCTTTTGTAATCAAAAATTGATGGGCCACTGTGTAGGTAGGAAAAATTGACCCTAATTGCCTTTTCAACAAAAACATTTCTTCAACTCCCCCTAACTGCCACAAAACTTTAGCCACTCCTACCTTCAAAGGTACTTGGTAAGGCAAAACATGAGGACTCCCTTTAAAACCATATATTCTGAAAATAGTAGAAATAGAGTAAGGGATGATATCTCCCCAATTATGTGAAACTTTCAAGTCATGGGGGTTATCCATAGGCCTAATGAGACTCATTAGTGCTTTAGGGATTCTGGGATTGTCACTCAATATAAGGCACCTCGGCCTAGAAGCAAAATATCTATCAAATCTGACAAAACTAGCATTACTTACATCCCAGGTCATATCTGCACTCCACAACTAGACTGGTAGTATTTCCCCATTCTCCTCTTTGTTTAGTTCCATCTCATTACCAAAATATGTCACTCCTTTGAACAAAAACATATGCATTAATAGAGAGTAGTGATCAAAAGTTTTTTCCACCTTGCCCTTCACAATCCCAACTAAACCAATGTGAATTTCTTCAGCCAAAAAGGAAGCAAAATAAAAAATAACATCTACACCAAAGGAAGAAATCTGAACCATCATGTACATGAAACCAATGGGCATAAGTTCTTTCTCATCTTAACCAAAAACTCGGCATAAGGTCCTGTATATCTCTACAGCTCGGGAAGTAAAAAGAATCTTCTTAAAAGGCTCTCTAGAGGCTATAGTAATTATTGGAAAGGTTCCTATTGTACCAATATGTGCCCTCAATGCACCTCCCCTGATTACAACCTTCTTTTCTTTATATTCATTCTCTAATTCTAGGAGATTGATTTTCACATGGTAATCTGATAATGGTTCTAGGTGAAAAACCTCTCTAATTTCTTCAGGAGTAATCGAGAATAGAGGCACACCATCCTTTCTTCTCACAACCCTAATGGCTTGGTCATAATTCTTAGCAATGGCTTCAAGCAAATCATAATCCATGAAAAAAATTGGGACTACTAACTTTCCCAAATCAAAATTCCAGACATTAGCATGCGGGGCAAACAACTTCCTTTCTGAAAACCACTTTTTGAATAGGATAAGACTAGTTTGAGTAGTTGTTGCATCCCTTACCCAATTCCCCTTGTCATACAAGCCATTTGCAATTTTAAGCCTAGGGTTTACGGAAATTAATTTTTTAACTTGTGCAAGCTCTACAGTAGACTCTGGGAGTAATTCTAATAAATCATCATAGACATTCCTATCCATACAGTTAATTTGCCCAAAAAATGGCTTCTTAGGAGGCATTTTGACAGTATTGAGAGAACTAGAATGCCACAGAGGTTATAGTATGAGTACTTACTTGACTTGCTGAACTTGTTCTTCTTTGAACCTCTATAATTGATCTTGAACAACTGAGGAATAGTTTTCACGTTCTTACCAAGCTTAACACGATAAAATCAATAGGCTCTTGTGCTTAGAAAATCTACAATCTTTGTTTGCATGGGACTAGAATTAATGAAAATATCCTATATTGTACTGTATTTTTTCCACACATGAAGCTTTCATTTATCATAAATGCATAGGACAGAAAAATAGAGTGGCGTCGCATTTCCTTTTTTAAACTTGCGCCATTGATCCATGAAAAATCCTATGACTTGGAAATGACAACTAGGCTGACTCAACTTTCTTCTTAACACATTGGCAGTCAAACCAATGAAATACCTCCATCTGTACCTTTCCTTCAAGGCTGGCACTTCAAACTGAGCCTATAGATGACCACGGACACGTGTCATCAACTTGCTAACTCGTTATACATAACTCTCAAGCACCTTTCCACAGTGAGCTAGCGATAACCACTAATCTTACTTTAATCATCTGGTAGATAATTGAAACAACCTTTAAGAACATAATGGTGGGTCCCTTGCTCATTAAATCACTATACTTATTTATTGCACATCTCCTCATAGCGAGTTAACGAGCATCGTCGATCTAGATTTGATCTTGCGATTAGCAATTTACTGCAACAGTGGTGGGCCACCACTCACCAACTTGCTATACATAACTTCCAAGCGCTTCTTCATAGCGAGCTAATGATGGCCTTTGATCCTGGCTCGATCTCATGATCAAAAATCTTTGTACTTTATACATAGGAAGTGGGTCCATGATACCGCTATCACTGAGCTAGCTCAACACGCTGGAAAATATATATATTTTTAAATCTCTTGATGATATCACATGTCTTGGGCCTCGTTGTGTTTATGACTTTCAAGTGGGTCACTATGTCACTGCCGACAAAAAAAAAATCTAACTAGGAACATGGCGAGCTCCGACGAATCAAAGTTTTTTGGCTCAAAGATATTTCAACAGGACGCCACCATGTAATTTGATCTACACAGCTCAGCCTTATCACATCACTGATTCGAGGCCCACCTTTGAGGATTTTTTAGGTACATTACCATTTTTTGAGCAATTTCTACATCGCTACCGACATAAAAACAACAAATTTGGCTAATGATATGGCGAGTTCCGATAAGTACTTTAAAAATAATGCCTTGAAAAAGAAACTACAAAAGACTGACCTGCAGAGGGACAAAAGTGAAATGTGCATCATATCTTCCTCGGGATCCTCAAAATTACTTCTAATCTTAGAAAGATGCCATCTTTGGAAAATTTGAGCATTTGCTATATCGCCACTAGCAAGTCGCAAGTGTTTTCAGTTAGTGACTTGGCGAATTGCCGGATAAAATTAAACTCCAGTGACATCACTTGCAAATATTTCCACGTTCCTTTCTTCTTGAAATTGATTGGTTTGGGACATAGTACATGGTCAATAGATCTTCTCGCCAACACATTTCACAGCACCAGACTCCACTTTTTAGTATCACACATAATTCTCTGATGGTTGCTACCTCGCTATGCGTAACATACGAGCATCTTGCCATAGCAAACATGCGACAACCATAAATTCAAATTAGATCAGACTGCAAGTTTAAAACCCCTTTTTCAAAAGACTTAACAATGGCAATCAAGCAGGCGGGAAAAGAATATTCGCTCCTTGTGGTTTGTTTTTTCTTTTTTTAAAAAAAAATTTCGTGCTAGGAAATACTTAAAAGGACAAACCTAAGACTTTTCATAGATTTTTCAAAGGTATCAAAATATACTATGCCAAAACCTAAAGCCCTATGACTTATCAGAAACTTCTCATTTGATTTTTTTTATGAACCTAAGATAATTTGATTTGCAAAAAATCAAACCAACATATTTGATGTACTCATTAAAAGATACATTGTCCTCAATTGAGGGATCATTTTTGTACAATTTAATGTGAATAGCACACAAATTGTATTGCACATTTATCTGCTAGATGTTGGGTACGTTGATTTGACATAATAAATTTCTTAGAGGATATAGAAACTTATTAACTATAAACAACAGGTATGTTCTTAGAATAAAATCCCATACTCATTGTAAACAACAGGTATGGACTTAATGCATATTTCATGAGTTGTGGTTCATAAAAACCCATACTCATCAGCTTGAATTGTTTGTTTAATACCCAATGCATTGAGGTGATGCTTACAATTTGAATTCATAACAACTATTTCACATCAACTTAAATTGTTTGTTTAGTACCCATTGCATTGACGTGACACTTACAAGGTTGAAGTATTGCAACTTCCTAGAAGGTCTGCCTACTCAATTCCATGATGATCCAACTTTCCTTGATCCTTGGGAGAATGATGTAGGAGCATCAAGGTCAAGGTTGAAGGCATGAGAAGACATTAAGGTCTCAAGATAACCAACATGACCATGTTAGAATAGTTGATGTAATAAGACCCTGTGAAAGTCCTTTTTGATATGTTTGTAATCATTTTAGTTACATTTGAAAACATTAATTAACAAAAACCATATGTGCAGATATAAACATTAATCACAACATGTCTAATTTATTTGTAGGAATATTTTCTTGTGAAGAAAGACCATGCCTGACAATATGAACCCAGAACAAAATAATGAGACAATGGCTGCATTGTGGGCTTAGTTCCAAAGAAAAATTGATAAATGTTATTGTCCTTGCAAAAAGTGCAAGGGATTAAAGAATCGAAGAATTCTAATCACAACAGCCCAGAGTCATTGTAGGCAATATGGTTATGTTGAAGGGGGCCATGATTTTCATCCATTGCTGAATGTGGATTTCCTACTGGAGGAACATGGAGGTGTGAATATCCAAGCTGAGGATAACACTCCCATGGAAGAAGATGATAATGTGCTAGAGGACATGATTGAAGAAGATGGTATTGAGGCAAGTGATGAAGAGGCTCACAATGATGGTACTAGCGAATCTGATAATAATGATGAAGATGGTCTTGATATACCTTTACTTGAGAAGGCACACAAGCCCTTATACGAAGGCTCCCAAACAACTCTACTGTTGGCTATAGTGTTGTTGGTGAACTTAAAGGTTATGAATAGTATATCCAATGTAGCAATGTCACGTATGCTAAGGTATGTCATTTTTGTCATCTTCAATGTTAGCATACAATTACTATTCATTATATTAACAATGCATATTTGTTGTTGTAGGTTGATTAGTGAGTTTTTGTTACCACCATCAAATATTTTGCCTCGTTCGTACTGAGAATTATCTAACATTATGGATCAGATTGGAATGAAGTATCAAACAATACATTCATGTCCCAATGATCACATTCTATATCATAAACAACATGAATTTGCAAAAGAATGCCCTGATTGTCATGTTAGTAGATATCGGTCAGATCAAATAACAAAAAAATGCATCACAAGGTTCTTCAGCACATTCCCATTATTCCACGTCTTGAACCGTTATTCAGGTGCACTAGCTTGTCACAATTTAGGATTACCATGCATGCAATAGAATTCAAGATGACATTATGCGAATGCTTGCCGATGGTTCTACATTTAAAGAGATAGAAGAAACATGGTCACACTTTAAAGAAGAACCTCATAATCTGAAACTTTCATTGGCAGCAGACGATGTCAATCCATATGGAGATATGAGATCTGTTTACTCAGTATGGCCTATTTTTGTTATTAACAATAACATTCCTCCTTGGATGTCCATAAAGAGGGAGCACATAATGTTGTCAATGATTGTGCCAAGTATTTTTTTATTTTATAGTTATCTAAATTAATTTATAAATAGTGCATGAAAATGGTTATAATAATTATGTAATGTTTATGTTCATTTAATTGCTAGGTAAATACCAAGTTAAAGATATGAACGTGTATATTGAGCCCCTAATTGATGAGTTGTTGAAGTTATGGAATGGCATCACTATGTATGACATCTCTAGAATGATAGGACATCGACAATTTCAATGCCATGCAATGCTTGTATGGACAATACATGATGCCCTTGGGCTAACTCATTTTTGTGGTATGTTATATTGTTAATATTACATATTTTTGGTATGTTATAGTGGTTACACATTACTATCGAATGCTTAAGTTGCACGTGATCATTGTACATGATCCAATTATACATGATCTTTTAGGTCTTCAGACAAAAGAAAAATTTGCATGTCTAGTTTGTGGTCCGAAGATGAAATGTCATCATTCGATAAGTTTAGAAAAGCATGTGTTTGATGAGTTTAGACACTTTCTCCACCATAATCATAAGTATCAAATTTCCAAAAAAAATCTTTTCAATGGGAAAGAAGAGACATCATCAAGGCCACGAAGAATGACACCTCATTTATGGAAGTTGGAATACGATCGACTAAATCATCGAGGTAATGTCCAATTGGTCGTCCGAAGTATACAATTTGTATTTCAATATTGTCTTATATTTACTAATGCTATAACTGATGCTCGTGAAGGTCATCAAGACATCAATGACCAACTTCCTAGAGCAATGAAAAGTTATCCTACTCAATTTAGTAGGTTACCATACTACAAGGATCTTCCAATCGCGCATTTGTTTGATGCTATTCATATTGGAAAGAATGTAACAGAGACACTATGGAAAATGTTGGATGGAAGGCATGATAGAGAACAAATTGCTAAAATTTGTACTGACATTCATGAATCTAATCATGCACTAAAAGTTTTCATTGAATCAAATAGGAATGGAGACTGCATAAATACAAGTGCCCTTCCTTGGTTATTAACGGAGCAACAAAGTGATGCATTAAAAGAGTCATAAGAAAAACAAAATTTCCAACATGATTTGCTGCAAATATAAGAACTCTTCTATCAAAGAAAGGTGATTTTGGGCTAGGGTTGAAGAAACATGATTGGCATACCTTCCTCAAGGTAAGTCATGTTTTTTATTTACAGTATATTTGTAAGATTGAATGTAGTACTAGTTGCATTATTTAATAATATATTGAAATGATCATTTTTTAATGATTGCAATTCGTCCTACCTCCATCCCTTCCACAATAGTTTGACAATAGTATTAAATAAGTTATATATGATCTTAGAAAATACATGAGGTTAGAAGAGTGTTTTTTCTTAGATTTGTAGCTTTTTATTTGAAATCTATTGTATAATTTTATTTGAAATCTCCTCTATGTGTTTTTACGTGTTGAATCTCTTTTAGGTGGTTATCATCTAAAGAAATTGATAAAAAAGATATAAAATATTGGAAGAGAAAAATTCCATAGCTTATGTGTGAAATGCAAAAGTGTTTACCTCAAACGTTTTTCAATACTCAAGAACACTACCTCATACATCAAGTTGAGGAGATTGAATTATGTGGACCTGTACAAGCTAGATCAATGTGGATGATTGAGAGGCACTTGAAATTTATGAAGGGCTTGGTTTGATAAAGAGCACGTCTTGAGGGTTCTATGATAGAGGGATTTATGATATACCAGACCATGGTGTATATTAGTGAATATCTTCCAAAGTTTGCAGCAAGTATCCATGTAGATCGCATTTGGGATCCCAACTGTAATGACAAATTCAAAGAGGAGTACCTTACGGGGAAAGGTAGATTGAGGAGGGTGACAGGTAATTATAAGTTTTTTTATTTATTTAACAATTCTTATCCATCATCAATATATATAAGTTGTTTCTAACTGGTGTAATTGTCTTCTTTATAGTTGGTTGTGAGTGGGATGCACTACACTTGTACATTGCAAACAATCTTGATTGGATGACAGTGTGGATTGAATAGTCTCAAGAAAATGGTCGCTCATTAAATGGGATGGTGTTGCATCATTAGTTAAATAAGCTCATCATAATGGAGATCCCAATGTTACGCCAATGGTACTTGATCTAATATATGGCTTAAGAGATACGGTATGCATAAGATTACTAATCATGAGACATAAGTTTAATATCAACTCACAGATCAATGAGAAGATTCTTGACATGTTTGAATAATTTCAGGTCAAACACCACAAAGCTATGTACTACCATGGCTATAAATTCTGCACAAAAAAGTTAGATGAAACGAAGAAAACGTGTGATTCTAGGATAAGTGCTGTCTTCGCGGTCACCAATATTTCATCTAAAACTGACATACATCTTCAACAATCTAAAAATTGATACTATGGAATTTTGAATGATATACTTGAGTGCGAATTTGATTCATTCAAAAAAGTTCTATTTGTCATCAAATGGTTTAGGTTACGACTGAATTGAAATGATCCCGATATGACTGTTATTGAACCCGACAATGGATTTACTATGATTAATACAAGGTCATTTGAGCCAGTTGGAGATGAGCCCTATGTTCTTCCAAGTCAATGCGAGAAAGTATTTTACTTTGGTGTTCCAGACAAACTAGGTTGGTCATTTGTTGTTAGACATGACCCAAGAGGAAGGCCAGTAAAGTATAATGTGATCGAAGAAGAAGATATTGAAGAAGCACAAGAGGAAGTAAATGATTATCAGGAACGACAGTTACCCAGTGATGAAGAAGAAGAAGATGATGATGATTTTGGTCATGCTAACTATAATGGCGATAATGATGATGATGATGCTGATGACGATCATGATCATTGTGATGAAGATGGTGATGATCATGGCGATGATGGTCATGATGATGATAGTGATCAAGGGGATGATGATGGTGATGAAGATGGTGGTGGTGACGACGACGATCAAAGTGAAAAGTTCGATGATGATGATGATGATGATGATGATGATGATGATGATGATGATGACATGGATGAAGATCATGATGATCAATGAAATCTTCAGATACGATCAATGTCAACTATGATAGGGTCTTGTATGACCAAATATTTCTTTCCGAACCATATGTGCACATATAAACATTAAGTAGAACATGTCAAATATTTTTTAAGATATAAACATTAGTTACGATAAATTTTTAACTTAAGACAAATGATTTACATATAAAATCTACTTTATTATTAATATTTTTTTGGTAAGTCTATTACTTTAATTTTGCTGTTGATTTCTAAGACTTACTAATTTTTTTCACAGGGCAATATGGATGCACCATGTCAGACACCTTCAATAGAGGTAAACATTAATTATTGTAAATTTTAATGTTAATATAAAAAAAAAGTCCTATTATTATGTTCTTTTCTTTATGGCTTTGGAGTTATTTTGATGAAAGTATACGAATATTTGATGTCACAAATGATAGGAAAAAGCTACAATGATCGCTGATCAAATGCAATCTAAAATACAGGCATCATATCTACATGACATTGGCCTTAGTACTGACCCTATATTCATCACCCAAAAAATTACACAAAAGATACACTGATAATCTTGTTAGAATTATCATCAAGGGTGACAGAAGTGAGGAGAAAGAGGCACTGAGAATAGAATTGGATCGTAGAATCCAATCTTTGAAAGTAAGCAGTAATAGAAGTTCAATAGATATTAATCTTTTATAGTATCTTATGGATCATGATCTCTAATTTTATGTGTTCTTGTATAGAAATATGTGCCAATTGTGAGGTCACATGGTGAACATCGTCAGGATTGTTGCGCAGTACCTTCGTGTAAGTAACACTTTGTTTGTTTTGATCAACATTATAACAGTTACCTTTTTTTTGTGGATGTTTCTCGCTAGTATCCTATTTGATATTTATCCATTGAAAATGTCTTTGCTAACAATATTCTATTCTTCAGCTCATGATGAAGTGTGGACTCCTCCTTTAGTTGGCAGTCCACTATTGTCTGCTACATTGTCGGAAACAAGGACCATGCAAACATCATCGTCTATGCCCAGTAGAACTGGTAAAACCTTGTTTTGCTATATTTTGTAATGTGTTACATTTTGTAATATTTTTGTACAAGTTGATGAACAACAAAGTAGCATATTAGTGCTTAAATAATGTCTACAGAAGCTTGCATACACACAAACACATGCATACACACACCACGCATACATACATACATACATACATACATACATACATATATATAGCCACACATAGAGAGACATGGACATAGGCAGGGAGGTAGACCAATAGAGAGCATTACTAAAATTATCATTTAATTTTATGATGTTTCAGTTGATAGAGAAACAAAGAGCAGTACTACTGAAGCTGATCCATTTCCTGGAGTAGTTCATGTGATTAGTACTGGTTTGTATGGAGGGACATTGTTGCTGAATAAGAAAACTATGTTTCCATTAAGAGAACGAAAGCTTCCAAGTGCTTTAAAATTTATATTATTTAAAGTGTAAATTTAGTTTACTTTTACATTACTCATTTTGGATTGATAAATCCTTTATGTTTTTGTAGTTAATAATGCTTTCTTTGAACATCTTTTTCATATGACATTGAGACTATTTGGACCCACCATACGTAAAAGGTACGTAGTTTCATATCATTGCTACATAATTTTTGTTTTCTTTTATTTATTGTAATATATTAAAGTTATTAATCTAAAAATCTATTTGTTTTTAAAAAGGTGGAATTTACAAGCTGTGGAATTAAAAAATCAGCTGATTGCATCCATTGAGGAGAAATTTGGGAAAAACATTTTTGACACTGGCCTACTTTTGAAAAGAGCAGCAAAGCATATAAAGACTGTGAGGGATCAATATAGAAGGGCTCTTAAGGATAACTCAAAGTATGACCGTCCTCCTATGATTCCATCGATGGAGTGGAATGAAATAATAGAAGATGCAAAGTAGAAAAGGGTATGTGAAGATAGAGATAATGAAGCAGCACAGGGAAAAAAGAGGTATGTCATTATAGTATTAAGTACATTGTAATCATGCACTAATTATTGATATTTGTAAATATATAATCTAAGATGTTTGAAATTTTTCATAGATTGAAAGACACATCCGTGGCTACAAAAGCGAGAATAGAAAATGTTGGCCAACACAAACTTGGCTCTAGTGGCTATATGAATCTGCAGTCTCGAGTTGTAAGTAGAGCAATGAATTTTGTATTTTTTTTTAATATAATGTTGCAAAAAGTTTGTTTAATGAAACCATACATGGAAAATTGATGTTATCAAGAAAAAAAATAGGGCACAAATTTCAATGTGGAGGTCATTGATGAAGATAGAAAAATAGCCTTGAAGGAAGGCTATAAAGTTGTGGTTGCATGCCTACGTGAAGAATTTGTAAGCCTTGCCCAACAATCCAGTGCACCAAATGATATCTCAAAGGTAAATTGGTCAGATGAAAAGTAAATGAAATTAAATAGTTGAGAAGATTCTTTTTTGGTATTAGTTTTAAACATAAATTGACTACATAACAATGTGCATAACATTTTATTGGAGCCTTCATATCCTACCACAGAACCTGCTCCTGACAAAGGCCATGATGTGCATTATAGTGGTGGAGGTATTAATTTGCTATTGGAAATTAATTATGCAATTATGAATACAATTTAACATCTTCAATTGGAATTAGACATGTATCCTTTTTTTGAATATTTCAGAGCATGTTGAACATCATGCTGAAGCAGTGGACCATGTTCCAAGTGTTCAACATGTTGACACGGTGGCAGATCAAAATGTTAATGTAGATGATGTGGCATTGTCAGGTAAGAAAAATGCATTTTATGTTGTACTCATACTTAATTATAAATGTGTAACAGTTAGAAAAAGAAAAAGAGTATGCCAATTTATCACATTCACTTGTTCTTGCAATAGAGCCCCCTTTAGTGCAGCAACCTCTTGCTCCTCCAAAAAGAAGGAGCCATCATAATTTGACATTAAACATACCAAAAGAGGAGGAGAATGAAGCAGATATGGATGCTCCTATGAGCATTTTTCTTAATAGAGCTCAGAAAAACAAAAAAAAGAAATAATGTTTTAAAAATCTTCTTTGATAAACCTTGTTGGATAATGAAAGAACTTTGGTTTAAGTAATTTTTTATGAATGATACATATTAATAGCGATTTTTAGTTTATGTTAATGAATATTGTTATGTGTTAATGAAGTTTTGATTAGTATTGTGTATTAATGAATTTTATATCATATTAATGAATGTTATGTGATTGTATTGATTGAATGTTATAGTTCATAAATGGATGAATGAATGAATGAAGCATGTAATTAAATGATAATGGGTACTTTAGATTGGTGTTAGGGGGAGGGGGGTGAGGCCAGATGAGCTTCCACCTTCACGTGGTTGGCCTTGTTAAGTAGAGAATATTATAGTATTCTTGAAACCAAGTGAAGCTCAAATTTTTAAGTCTTCAAACACACATCCCAATTCTCTTTAACGAGACTGAAGTTTTTTTGATTGTAATAGTCTCATTGCAGTCATCTTTTGGTTCCTTGAACATATAGTTCTTGCTTAGTTTAAATCCCAATTATTAGATATTTGTCCACATTGGAGTTAGTTTGGCATAGAAACCTGTATAATTTATTATATATATTTAGTCAACTGAAAGCAATGTAGAAAGCATTCACATAGTTGATGTCTAACAAAAGAAGACAAGATGCATACACTATTTAGCATGGAAATCCTTGTAGGTGAATTATGTATGTATGTATACACACACACACACACACATATATGTATGTATGTATATAACTTCAAACAAATGTGTAGACTCAATTAGCAAAAGACACCAAACTCAAATCATGCAATGCAGAAGGAACTGACCTTTGAAATACAAAGTGTTTATAATGTAGGTAGATTTACATTAGATATCCTTCAAGGTCTTCAACAAATCTGCCTTGTACTTATGAATAATCCACCAAGATTTGAAATAGTGTTTTTCAATAAATGCTCTAAACTTGGAACATACCTCCATAAAAATTCTACCTTAGATCTGCTCATCATATTCAAAATAAGCCTTCACATGTCTGTTCACTTAGGTCTGATTTAGGTCTTCCACAAATTTGGCTTATAATTATGCTCTTGAATCTCTTAAAATCTTCTTTGTATTCAAATGATATTTAATGAATTGATTGATACAAATTTCCTCATACTTGAATCCAAATATCATTATCATTGTCAAACATAACACAAACATAAAATCATTTTGGTTATTTGCTTGTTATACAAGTTAGTCTTATCTTTTTGGTTTTCACAAGTCATGCACTTATGCATCTTTGGGATATCCACAAGCTATTAGAGATGTTTGGATGGTTCATGTCCTTTTTTTTGTGTGTTGTTTGTAGGGTTTTTGCCATGAATTCTAAGGACAGACATGTTGGATGTTTGTGATAGACATGTCCACCTATAAGAAAAGTATCAAATGTAGAAAAAATGCAAAGAAAAGCTTGTAAGGGTTTTAGGTGTCTTTAGGCCTAGTACAACTTGTAAGGGTTTTAGGTGTCTTTGGAAGGGTTAGTGAAGTTGTAAAACCTTTGAAAAGGTTAGTGAAATATATTAAAGGCATATATAATTGTAAGTTGTCGAAGTTGACACTTTTTGTCAACTTGGACAACAAATTTCAGTTTATAACTAATTGGTAATAGTTAGATAGTTAGACAATAGTGGTTGTTTATTGTTGTTTGGTTATTTAGAAGGGATTTTTTGAGTGTTTGGGGGAGAAGTAGAGTTGGTGTGGTGAGACAAGGCATTGTGAAAAAAATTTAATCAATAAAATAATCCTATTCTCTGCAATTCAGTATCTATCCCATGGAACAGTGAGTTCCTATGATGTATCAAATGCATTTTGACTAATATTTAATGTGAGAACATTTTATTATTTTTGTTATCTTGTCCATGCATTCTTTTAATTTTCATTGTAGGTTGAGTAAGGAATAATAGACTGGTGCATTCAAACCAGTGACTGGTTAGGCACAATCAACTGTACTTATTCTGAAGTTTCTAATGTAGATTCTCTCCTACCACCTGTAGTCACTATTATTGGTGGGAGACAATGAGGTTGTGATAATTTATTTGTAATATATTAACCAAATGCAAGAGAGTGGGAAAACTTGGTGTAAGTGCAGTGTTGGATGGTAATTGCTGATGGAGGTTTAGCCTAGATTAGACACCAATCTAATAGACAATGGATCATTTCATGTTTGAAGATGTTTGGAGGGTGAATCCTTCATGTTTGGGGGGTGTTTCTGTTACCAAAAATGAGATAGTAGAGCACTGCTAGAGTTATGATGGGAAAAATATGTCTTTCATTGTGATAGACTATTTCTAAGTCATCTGTGTTGTTTCTTGCTATTGTCAAGCAGTCTTTGTTTTCCTTGAGACCATGAACAAAATTATCTACCATTTTTGCTAATGATAAAATTTTGACTTGAACAATGATAAAGTTTATTATTAATCATTATAGTGGAACAACTTTTGACTTGTTCAAAAATTTTAGTTGAAGGTGTTGGAATTGATAGTGAACCCCAAGCTCCTAGAAATCACCTACAACCAAAATGCATGTTACATCTGTGCCTGAGAGAGAATATGATCCAAAAAGCATGCCTACTTTGGTGATTTGGATATTATTGTAGCACTACAAAGTGTCTTATAGTGTTTCTCATTTTCTTTAATAATAGGCAATTAGTTCATGATTTCATCATATCTTATAGTGGAACAACTCCAAGAATCTTGGGTAAATTGCTTGCTATAAGACTTTCTTGTATAGGACACTCAATAATGTGGGCTAAGTGGTGGGCACAAAGAGGAACAAGAAAGGATCTCTACAAGTGCACAGTGTAGTAGAATTCAAAAATGAAATTGAAGTGCTCTCATTTATTCATTATAAGAATCTAGTCAAGCAAATTGGCTTTCATCTCCATTCATGATGGAACTTACAATGATGCATATCCACAACAATCTTTAACTTCCAACAAACAAGTTAAACTTGAAGATAAGCTGTTTGAAGACCTAGTTGACTTTTCCAAGGCACAAAGTAAAACTTCACCCAGTAAAAGCGAAAGTTTTTAAAAATTAAAGGTTTTTCTCTGGGATGGTTTGTACTACATATCTTCAAGTAGCTTGCTACAAGTGATGGTTTAGGTGTAGCATCAATTTTATTGAAGCCACTATATAGTCTTTTGTTCAATTGAGGTTTAGTATTCATTATGTGTTATATTATTCCTAGTGCATTGCAATTTAATTTATTTCTTGTTACTTTTTTTTTTTTCTGATTTGAAATTCCTTTTGAAGATATGTATATTGAAACAAACTTATGTTCTTACCTAGAAGGTAAACGATTTTAGTAACAGTACCAAAAGATCCATATATATATATATATATATATATATATATATATATTGCAATGTATTGCTAAAGCTTGTTCTATTTCAAATCTCAAGTAGTGTGTGAGCTGTTGGTGTTTCAAACTGCTAAAACTATCAAGCAAAAAAATTCTTAATATCACAATGAAATGACTCACACAATCTAGGGATTAGCCAATTCCCAATATCAACTATATGAATGAATCACTATAACCCAACTTCAACAAAACCAAAGGATGATTTCCTACTCTTTTGGCTCTGCTAAACCAAGGCAGGTATACCTAGGGATAATTCTAATACAACTGTGTATGAAATTATCTTAGTTTCATTTTGATTCTCATATGTTACCCTCACATACATAAATAGCTCACTTCAATTCTTCAATGCTCTCAAACTTATACACATCCCTTATTAGCAGATCTAGTCATAATTCTTCTAAAATTTACAAATATTCCTGGAAATAGTAGCTACCTATGACTCAGGAATTAGAGATAAATGAGTTGAGACCAGCATTTATAAGTCTTGAACAGGATTGAAAATAATTCTGATTTTGTAAGATGATTTGATATGTAGCAACAAAATTCATCCTTGTTTACTTCTGATTTATAGGACCAGTGCCTTATCCATTGGGCAAGAAATTGACTATTGGCGGGAGATCTAATTCAAATAACTTGTATAAGAATTAATCAACTGCAATCACCCATCTTCATTCTTATGCAATATCCCTTTTATGAACTCATAAACCCTACTAATTTACTGAAGCATTTATATAATTGCTTGAATTAAAAGCAACAATAAAATTAGCATACAACCCATCCATACTGCATTCAGGCAAATAAACCTTATTTAAATGACTTCAAAGTAAACAAACCCATAAACTAGAGATAGAAATTGATGACATAGATATAGTGTAAATACCCCTTTGTATTATCCTTTTCAAATGACTAATACAATAACCAATAGAAAACCAATTGAATGCCTAGAATAGATTTCCATTTCTGTCATTTCAATTTGCTTATCAGACAGTAAAATGGAAGAAAACTCAAAACCTCTACATACTATTGGAACGAATGAATATGTACTCTTCTTGAAAGAAACATAAAATTGCACAAGTCTAAGACCATCACAATGCCTTGAAAACTCATTTATATAGCATGAGTTGCAACAAGAAAAGAGCAATTGTGATTTGACAAGTGTCCAAGGAAAAAAGCATCATACAAAAGACAGAAACAATCACAACAGAATGCCAGATGTATCAAATATTCCTTCAAGTAGGCCCGTTCCAGTTTCTATTGTGAATCATCAACTTTTGATTTGTCTCTCATTATTTTGGCTCCTCAGAATACGTGGCTACCAAGCTGGCCAAAGAAGGATGATCTTGTGATACCTCCAAATTGGTTTTCTCCTGCGGGTTCTCATTGCTTTCACACTGAGCAAGCATTATTACTTTTTTCCCTTCTTCTTTTTTCAGTTCTAGTGCAGAGGTGTCAATAATCTGCACCTTGCCTTCTTGTTTCTCATCATCATCTGAACTGTCCTCCTCTAACTGCTTGTCCAACAGAAGATCTGCCATCCAAGTGTCAAATTGTATATCATCCGACCAACTGAACTATAGGATATCATTTTGCTTTTTAAAAATATAACTAGCCTCCTTTTCAAAATCAACAAATTCTTGCTTTAAAGAATCAAAAAATAATTGGACTTTAACCAATTCCTCTATCTTGGTGGCCCACTAGGCATGCCCCTTTTCATTAATAACTTTATTTATCCTTGTGCAGAAAAGGTCATCCAATTCTTTACTCCACTCTTCCTTATTTTTCAATTTCTTCTTTCTATCCAAGGCACAAGGACATAGATCAAATTTTTTATTCTTGTACTTATTCAAATAAGAAACAATTTTCAGTTGCAAAGCAACTCTCCTGTTATCAAAATCTGACAGGTCATTAGCAATATCATACAATTTTTCAACATGGTCATTGGAAGATTGTATAACTGAATAACATAGAAGGGTGATTTCCTTTTCCCTTCTTCCCCATTTATTAACAATAGGCTTCAAGGTATCATCATGAGTTTTCAATTCCTCCCATATATCTATTACTTTTACCAATTGATCAAAGAATAAGGGCCACTCAATTTTGTCTACTAAATACATTAGAGCCTTTCTAAGCTTATCCTCATACTATGTATTTAACTCTACATGTAAGGCCTATAGTTTTCTCTTCTCTTCTTCAAATTCCTTAGCTGTATAATATTCAGGCCTTTGAGGTGTGTCTGGTATCTCTACAAGGGGGGTGGATTTAAAAGGTTCCACTGGAGGACGGGGGTATGTTATTCTTGGCCTTGTGGATTTCCCCATTGCCTTGTTTTCAAGTTCAATTCTCCTTTTTACCTCCCTATTATAGGCCTCAATAAGTGTTTCATATTTATTCTATAGCTCAGACATAACCCGTTCCTCCTTCTTAGCAGTGGCCAACACAAACTTAGAAGAATCCACATTCCAATATGTTGCCTGTACATGTGAAGTGTCAGCAACCCTTCTTACAAGTATATTTCCCATCAACCCAAACTCATCTGATTGTGATGGTGTGGCTCTAGATCCCTTTCTCAATAACCAATTGACCAATGCAACTTGATCTTCAATGAATGAAGTGCTTTGGAAGTCTCTTCTATTTGGGTCTTGCAATTCCAATCTACTTGAAATAGAATTAAAAATTAATAATAAAATGTTAGATGCCTTTATCATTTTCCTCCCCTCCCCAGGGCTTATATTCTACAATTCCTTCATCATTTCTTCTTTAATTTGGTTTTGCATGGAAGTTTCATCCATTTTTGGATGCTCTATTTTCATCTTTTTACATTTCTCCTAAAAAATGTTCATGTTTGTCCTCCATGCAAACTACCGAAAAGCCCTTGATTTCAAAAAACTATCATCAGTCAAAAATTGATGACTTGCCTACTCTAATATAGGGTCCAACTCCCTGCCTCTATAATCAGCTATTGTTAGATCAAAACTCAGGAGAGGAAGTTCTGGAGGGTTACCCTCATCTAATTCTGCTTGAGTAATACAAATATCTCCCTGTGATCCCATTTGTTCAACTTGTTCACCAGTGAGCTACTCTTCTCCAATCCTTAAAGGGGACTGGGTGGGTGAATATTCCTCATCTTGAGGCCTTTCTTCTGTCATTACCTTTTTCCTCTTAGGACTAGGCTCTTTAGGTCTCTCCTCTTGGGCTATACTGGTAGATCCTATTATTTGTTTGCTCTTGTCTATAGGAACCCTTTTATTCTAAATTATAGTATATCCGGGGCTCTTTTGTACAATTATTTTATCAGTTCTCACATTTGGAGTGAAAGCCAACCTCCTCATGACCTCTCTGGCCTTATTAGGATATGAATCAATAAAAAAATGTTTCTTTTCATTCATGACCACCATTATTTCAGGGAAGGTATTCATGAGCTTACTTATTTTGTCAGCCTTTGTAATAGCATTATCCAAAAGATCATATTTATTATCAAAACAATGAATGAATTCTAAGACCCAAGAATAAACTCTCCATTTTTCCTTTTTAGTTTCTTGCTCTTGCAATGAGAATTCATTCCTTATAATATCCTCTGGATAATAAGAATCATGCTTGACCTGTCCCAACTTGATTCTATGCCTCAACATCTGATTGAAAAATCCCTCAGAATCACAAAAATGGGGATGAGAGATAGCCATCATATATTGCTCCAAAATTTTATGCAAAAAGATCCATCCCCCTTTTGTAATCACAAACTGATGGGCCACTGTGCAGGTAGGGAAAATTGACCCTAATTGCCTTTTCAATAAAAAAATTTCTTGCACTCCCCCTAACTTCCATAAAACTTCAGCCATTCCCACCTTCAAAGGAACTTGGTAAGGCAAAACATGAGGGTTCCCCTTGAAACCATAGATTCTAAAAATAGTAGAAACAGGGTAGGGGATGATATCTCCCCAATTATGTGAAACTTTCAAGTCATGGGGGTTATCCATAGGCCTAATGAGACTCATTAGTACCCTAGGGATTCTAGGATTGTCACTCAATATGAGGCATCTCAATTTAGCAGCAAAATATCTATCAAATTTGACAAAACTAGCATTACTTGCATCCTAGGTCATATCTGCACTCCACAACTAGACTGGCAGTATTTCCCCATTCTCCTCTCTATTTAGTTCCATCTCATTACCAAAATATGTCACTCCTTTGAATAAAAACATATGCATTAATAGAGAGTTGTGACCAAAAGTTTTTTCCACCTTGCCCTTCGCAATCCCAACTAAACCAATGTGAATTTCCTCAACCAAAAAGGAAGCAAAATAAAAAATAACATCTACACCAAAGGAAGCAATCTAAACCATCATGTACATGAAACCAATGGGCATAAATTCTTGCTCATCTTCACCAAAAACTCGGCATAAGGTCCTGTATATCTCTACAGCCCAAGAAGTGAAAAGACTCTTCTTAAAAGGCTCTCTAGATGCTATAGTAATTACTGGAAAAGTTCCTATTGTACCAATATGTGCCCTTGGTGCACCTCCCCTAATTACATCCTTCTTTGCTTTATATTCATTCTCTAATTCTAGCAGATTGATTTGCACATGGTAGTCTGATAATGGTTCCAGGTGAAAAACCTCTCTAATTTCTTTAGGAGTAATCGAGACTAGAGGCACACCATCCTTTCTTCTTACAACCCTAATGGCTTGGTCATAGTTCTTAGCAATTGCTTCAAGCAAATCATAATCCATGAAAACACTTGGGACTACTAACTTTCCCAAATCAAAATTCTAGACATTAGCATGCAGGGCAAACAACTTTCTTTTTGAACACCACTTTTTAAACAAGATAAGGCCAGTTTGAGTAGTTGTTGCATCCCTAACCCAGTTCCCCTTCTCATATAGGCCATCACCAATTTTAAGCCTAAGGTTTAAGGAAATTAACTTTTTAACTTGTGCAGGCTGTACAGTAGATTCTGGGAGTAATTCTAATAAATCATCGTGGACATTCCTATCCATATAATTAATTTTCCCAGAGAATGGTTTCTTAGGAGGCATTTTGATAGTATTGAGAGAATTGGAATGCCACAGATGTTATAATATGAGTACTTACTTGACTGGCTAAACTTGTTCTTCTCTGAACTTCTAAAATTTCTCTCAAACGAAAGAAGAATAGTTTTACGTCTTTAGTAGGCTTAACATGACATAATCAATCAGGCTCTTGTGCTCAAAAAATTTTCAATCTTTGTTTGTGTGGGACTAGAATTAATGAAAATCTCTATGTTATACTCTTTTTCTCCCACACACGAAGCTTTCACTTATCATAAATGTGCCGAATAGAAAAAGAGAGTGGTGTCACACTTTCTTTTTTAAACTTGTGCCGTTGATCCTTGAAAAATCCTATGATCTGGGAATGACAACTAAGCTGACTCAGCTTTCTACTTAACACATTGGCAGTCAAGCCAATAAAACACCTCCACTTGTACCTTTCCTTCAAGGCTAGCACTTCAAACCGAGCCCATGGATGACTATGGAAACGTGTCATCAACTTACTAACTCATTATACATAATTCTTGAGCACCTTTCCACAATGAGCTAGCGATGATCATTGATCTTACTTTAATCATGTGGTAGACAATTGAAACAACCTTTAAGAACACAATGGTGGGTCCTTTTCTTGTTAACTCACTATACCTAATTTTTGCACATCTCTTTATAGCGAGTCAACGAGCGTCATCGATCTAGGCTTGGTCTTGTGGACATCAATTTTACTTCAACAGTGGTGGGCTACACTCGCTAACTCGCTATAGTTAACTTTTGAGCACTTCTTCATAGCGAGTCAATGCCACCCTTTGATCTCGGCTCAATCTCACGATAAAAAATCTTCGTACCTAGTACACGGGAAGTGGGTCCATGATAGCACTGTCGCTGAGCTGGCTCAACATGCTAGCACATATATATATATATTTTCTAATACCTACATGATATCACATGTCTTGGGCCTTGCCATGTCTGTGAGTTTCAGGTGGGTCGCTATATCGCTACCAGCATAAAAACCAACAATCTGGCTAGCAATATGGCGAGTTCCGATGAATCAAAATAAGTGTGCAAATTTGTGTATTAATTTAGTCCATTCTCTTTGTAGTGTTGCATGTTTTAGTTTCAATTTTTTTTATAAATTATAATAAATATTTAGCATCTAAGATAAATTTAATTCAATTAAATAATGAGAATATGCAATAATTAGTATTGTAATGATAAAAATGATTTTTAATTTATCGTTATATTAATTTGAGCTGCTCATTTTTTTATTATGTGAATAGTTATAAATGCTATAATTTGTGCATTTTTTTTTTTTTGTAAATTGATTAATTATATATATAAACATGTATATTATCTTAGTTTAATTTATTTTCTTATAGTATTTGAATATTAAATCAATTAAAATAATCTCTATTAGTAATTTGATATACAATTCCTTACTCCTAACATTTTCTACTAACCATTCCTAAACTATACTATAACTATCCCTTACATCTTGCTTTACTTCCTACCACCCCTTATCTAATTTTACCACTAATTCCCTATCCACTAGCCATTAAACCTTATATCCTTTAAAAAATAACAATATTTAAGCCAAATCTTTTATTTAATACATTTTACTTTACTTATACATCTCCCCATACAAATAAGATTAATCCACTTAACGCCCCTATAATCCCAACTTGATGCCAACCTTCCCAGAATTCATGTGACATGGGGTCAAGTGAATCATTACTTTTTTTGTTATGTGTTTGATGAAATTGACTTACTGTAGGGAGGTTTGTCAATAAATATATGATAATACTAAGTCCCATAAAATACTTGAAAACTTCATCCTTAAAATCATTCACTACACATCCATCTCACAATCTATGCATGTAAACTAACATACCAAATTAAGCATAACTATTCATAGCTTGAAAGTAAATAAACATTCACACATATGACACAAGATATGATTACCCAAAAACCCTCTAATGCGAAGGTAAAACTAGGGTGGGGATGACACCCATACATCTTCACTACTACATTTATAAAGTATATCCAATGAATGTTACAATGTTTGATCATGAAATATGATCTATCCGATTAAAGGTATGCCCTGTTAAAGGCTTAAAAAGCCTATTATGTCTTACCCTATTAAAGGATTTCAAGACCCTATTAGAAGTGTGCCTAGTAAGAGGACTTCAACTTACAATGAAGTACAAGGATTTAGCTCAACATGTTAGGACTACTCTGTTAAGAGATTTAAATGATTCACCTATTAAAATATCTCAACAATGATCCTTTGTTAGCACTCTACTACTTGATGTTAGATCACCTCTTTACATGTATTCTTGATCCTTCTTTGATTAGATGTATCTCTTCTATCCTCTAACTCCTTTACTATGTTCTCCTCTTAACATATTCTATAATTCATGTCTCTAGATCACAATTCCTTAGGCACACCTTGATTCTCTTTTTTCATGCACAAAATTATCTCTCTACTCATCTCCTTACTTACATTCTATATTAGGGTTTACCCTCCTTATGAAGATCTTGGTGACTTAGGGTTAGGTATGAATCAATGATTGTGATTCACCTATTGCTTAATCCTTCTCTTTTTTCTGATTGGTTGCATGTGTTGCATTTGGATAATCAATCAAGATTCATTGTTATCATCTAGGATCTCAAAATATATCCTTAAGTTGGTTCCAAAATAATTTACATAGGAGTTTGTGCCATTACAAACAACTATGTCAAAACTATATAACTCAACACTAGAAGTCCTTGATGCTCAACATCAACTACAACTTCAATGCCAAAACTCAACATCTGAATAACTCAACATCCTTTGATTACTCAGCTCTTGAATGACTCGACATCATCTATCTACTTGAAACTTGAGTGGATTGGCACCAACTGTTTACTCAACATACACTAAGAATCTCACTTGATATGCACTATCTGACATGTTATGCTCCAAATGTATTACTTGTTCGACATGAACTAATCTTGTAAATGAATTAAGTGTACAAACACTCATATGTCAAAACCAATTTGAGATTAACAATCTCCCCCTTTGACATGAGTGGAAAAAACACTTCGTCATGCATGAATATCTTTAACTTATAAGCATAACTTAGATAATCTCCATCTTTACTTGGTATAATACAAAATTTCAAAATTTCAAAATTTTGTAAAACTTGACTTTACTATCATACCTCAAAATCTTATAAATCTCCTTGAGTTGATTATTATATCTTGAATATTTAATCAATAATATTGCTAAGTAAATATGCATATGCTATACTTTGTTTATGTCTTTGACCCCCCCTTTATTTTGTCTCACCCAAAACTGTATCTATTCATCACTTGGAGTCAATGTCACTAAAAAACTTATTATGCTCCTCCTTTCTTATTTCTCCTCCTATATTATTACTCCCCTTTTTTGACACTTATGTCAAAGGGTTATACCTGAATAGTGTGTTTATCCAAAAAAGATTTATGGATCTCAAGTATTAGCTTTAAAGCTACATCCCAATTATCACAACCTACCTCCAATGATTTGATTTGGATGGCCAAATTGGCAACAAGATAAACTAAGCCTTCAAGTATAGAAAGATGGGGATCTTTTTGCATTAGTGTCTCTACAAAGGCTAGCTCCTTGTGAAGTATTTCCATGTGTAGGGTCAACATGGATTGGATGCTAATCAGTGTAGCCCAAATATTTTCTTCTTGAGCATGCAGGTCAACCAATTGACCTTGGGAATTCATCAAATTCTTGACGTGCTTCTAACTCTGAGCTAGAGAATTGGGTAGAGTAATACCTATTAGCTTCATTTTTGTCTCCAAATTGTCAATATGGCATTGTACTTCTTGTGTGAACAAATTTGTATCACACAAATTGCTGTAAAGTAAGAAAATATTCTCTAAGATTTTATTTACACTTTTAGTCTTGGTTGCTAACTCAACCAAGACTAAAAGTGTAATAGAACTTGATACCTTGTCATTTATCTTTCCTTGAAATTTTCTCTCAGACCATTCAAGTAGTTTGATATTTGAATCTAGGTCTGCATCATTGATTTGTTCTACAATGAATACCAACTATTCCATGATAGGCTTGTCTTCTTCAAGTGCTGGTAGGCTGAATGCACCAATAAATATATTCTTGATGTCTTGCAATGCTTGCTTCTACCTATGCTCCCTTCTAAGTAGCCCTTGATGCTTTTTCCTTGCAAGTGCATCTTGTAGTATGCCCATTTGTTTAATTGTGATTGTTGCAAGGTCAAACTTTGGTAGGACAATCACTTCATCCAAGTTGACATCAATAAATGATGTAACCTCACCTACCTTGGATGTACTAGACCTTGGTGATTATAATGGTGTCGCTTCTATACTCGACCTTTGAAGTGCTTGACTTGGAAGAGTAGTAGTTGCTAGTAAGGTAACCAGTGTTTTTATTGACAATTTCTCCTCAGGCTTATTAGAAACAATAGTCTACCAAGATAACTAGGGGGGGGGGGGGGGTGAATTAGTTATCCAATAATTAAAACACTTATCTTCTTTAAAAAAACTTAACCATTCAACTAAAGTAAATAGCAACAATAGAAAAATTCACATAAACAAATACACTAGATATGTTGACTAGGGAAACCCTTGATCAGAGGGAAAACCCCAGTGGGAATGATGCCTGCAAGATGATGTACTAATATAAATATTCCTTGTTAGAGTATAGATCCTGTTAGGACTCTGTTACAACATTTTGTAAAATAAGTCCCTCTTAGGAGACTTTGAATCCTTGTTAGGAGATTCCAACCCTACTAGGAGTTGTGCTAACCCTGTTAGGAGTTGTGGTACAATGTATGCAAGAAGATCCCATTGCCAAAACATGCAATTTCAACTATGAGAAGAGCTCATTGCTCAAACAAGTAATTTACTGTTATTTATCTTCCCTGCTTGTTCTTTCCTCTTTCCTATCAACAAGACCAATTACTATTAGACCTTGTAGACTAGGTCATAAACCTCAAATCTAAATAGAAAACCTTGGATCACTTAGAAAAACCTTGGCAATGAAGTTTCCTTTACTTCAGCACCACTTTGCTCAACTTCACATTCCATACTCTCTGCTACTTTCCAAACATTCATAATTCACATATATCCATGCCATGATAAAGGAAAATATCCTTCCTTTATACAAAGTCCATTAAACAATTCCTTGAGTTGGTTGTTAATCCTTCTCAATTAAATATTATAGGACCACATTAAGAGCATGTTACACTTAGTGATAACACAAATCTTCCACGTTGCAACTTGAATAACTTTTTGTACACATAATATTATTACAAGTGACCTTAGCCATGCCATCCTTAACATGTGCTCTCCAAGTCCTCAACTTTGATCCTCAATATATCAAATCTGCTAAGAGATATAACAAGTTTACCCAAACATGCTTCTATAAACTCTATCTTAGAACAAACATTACCAAAAATTACATAACTTCTTCTAGACTTAGCCTTTCTACTTTCGATGTTAACTAAATATGCTAGATACTCAAATGTATCTCTCATAACCATGAGTGGTTGTTATTTTCAACTAGTCAAGCATATCAAATTGATCTTTCCATTGTTCTTCTGTCAGATACCACATAAGACATCAAACATGCTATATTGACATCAATGACAAACTCAGTCATGAGTGTTACATATTATCATCAAACCAATATTCCAAAAATCTCTCCAATCTTCCAACAAGGCTATGTAGTCAAGTTTGAATCTTCCATCTTTTCTCTTCTTTCTTTTCAATTTCAATTGCATCTTGAACTTGTGTTGTAGGTAGATGAGTATCTACCTATCTTGTTTGAACTTGTGTTCCATCTCGTGCTTGAGTAGAAACTTTTGGTACTAAAAAATTTTGCACCAATTTGTTGATGTTAGCCATGGTGGTTGTTTCTTTCCTTTGATACACTACAATGGGTAATGTAGGTTGCATCATAGTAAATTAAAGGGTTTTTGATGTCTTGAGTTTCCACCTCTATAAATGTCTTCTCTGCCTCCTTAAGTTCATCTACACTCACCAATATAGGGTCACTACATAAGTTTTCCTTGGTGGTGGTGTCTAGTAGTATCTTCTTCATGTCATCCTCTATTAGTGAATTAATGTATTGAGTCACAGTGTTAGAAACATCCTTGATCTATATGATTTTAGTGTCTACTTTTGTCACATGTAGTGGATTGGCACTCAACATTTGTATATCTGGTATACTCTATTCTAGTTGCTACTCATCTTAAGTTATTGTCTATTTTTGTTCCCATTCTTCAGTGCCTTCCATATGTTCATCCTTCTCAGTATCAACTTTAGTAACCTCAATTAATTCTTGCTCATCTTTATCTTCACCTACCTTAATAGGTTTCTCCTAAATTACCTTAGATGTTGTTAGTCCATAAATTACCTTCCAGATTTGGGTACTTTTCTGAACAACATATTCAATTTTAGTTTGGAGAATATTAAATGCATGATACTTAGGAGAAAATCTCCCTGCATACTTCTTTATGGCTTTAGTCATCTTAGCTTTACCTATATTTGGCATCACTCTTACAAATGTAGTCTCTCTAATATTCCTTTCTATTGTAAGACTATATTTCCATCTTTTCTCAACTGTATCATATAAAGTATTTGGTAGAGAGTTCAAAATCTCAATTAGAGTCATCTTAAATGTTACCATCATGACATATACTGACTCTTCTACTTTATCCATTTCTAGCTTTCCAAGTCTATCAAATCCAATATGTGAAAATCCACTCAAATCTACAATATTCTTTATATTTTCACATAGATAATCTAAATTAGAAGGACTATGACTTACCACTTTAAATTGGCTATTATCATCAAATTCTATCCTCTCTTCATATGATTTAGTTGTAGTAATGTACTTTCTCCTTTGTCTCTTCTGAGACACATCAACTTGTATAGCTTTCCTAGCTTTGTTTTGTTTTTGCTTGGCTACTTCTTGAGCTTTCTTTGTAGTAGGTCTTGTGCTAGTTTGTGTAGCTAGAACTGTAGGCTTAGGTTTTACAACCTTCTTTAATTGTTTACTACTAAGGCTTTATATTTTCTTTTCTTCTCTATGGCTATAGGTTCTTCACTAACTTCTTCTCCTTTGACACCTTCTTCAAGCTCGACTTCCTCTTCTCCTTGATCTTCTCCCTGACCTTGTGTTAGGGCCAATGGTGCTTGGGCTGGTACATCTTCTTCTTCATCATCATTATCATTTTCATCATCTTCCTTTGCCCCTTCACCATATTTTTCTTTCAATTTCTTGACAATCTTGTTCTTCTTCCTTATCACTAATGTTGTCTTTAGATCCATAGTTATCTTTGATTTGGCAACATCACAATTTACAAAGTCAATAGCCTTATTATCTACTTCTTCTTCTACAAGAAAGGATGAAATTACTATAGATGCCTCATCCACATTGACTTCATATCCTAGTGATCTCAACCATTAACCCTTGGAGCTACAACTTGTACATTTGTGAAATCAATATCAACTAGAAAGCAAACCTCATTGAAGTGTTTCTCAACTAGTGACACTGGTATCTTGTGTCTTTGTTTCATTGAATACTTAAAGTCCTCAAAATAGATAGTCATAATAGACTCAAAGCTCTCTCCCATTTTCTCAATGAATTCTCCTATTTGTACTACAATGGATTTGTTTGTCTTCCATGAAACTTTTCCAAAGGAAGGAAATGTGTTCTACACATAGAAAAATATACATACAAGTATTGATCCAAACTTGCATTGTGCACTCTTGGTTTTCATCATAACTCAGTATTAACTAGATTTCACTCGACAACTTAAGTAAAAATTTTCATGCTTGACAGTAACATGAAAATTAAAAAACTAAAAGATTTCTTCAAGATTCTAAACAAAACTTTGCATCTTTCTTCATCAAAATAAAATCTTTTCAAAACTAAGTCCTTGGAAATAATTATGATATATTATTTAAATATCAGTCCCACACATACCTTTTGATTTCTTAGTTGGAGGTGGTGTCATCAACTGACCCATTGGGTGAAGAGATCCCATCAGAACTTGATGTGCTGCAATCTTCCTTTCTCTTCCATGCATTTTTCATTTCATCTTTGACATTCTCAACATTTAACTTTTCTTTTCCTTTGTTGAATCACTGCTTGGCACTTTTGACCTTGTTGGGTAATTCTTACTTATGTGACCAATCTTCAACCAACTAAAACATGTAGTTGACTCAACCATTTTTTGTAGTCACTTCTAAAGTGTGTTCTTATGCAATTCTTAGGAAAATGTCCATACTCTTGATAGTAGTGACAATTATACCTAGTATTGTAATCCTAATTATAAGATTTTCCATTGTGATTTACCTTTGTCTATTTGTTTGATGACCACTTAGGCTTGGATCTGCTCTCATATGCTCTATCTCCATACTTCTAATAGTTATAGGAGTATCCTTCAAATCTTTGTGTGCTCAAGGTCTTGGTTTTACATTCATGTGCCTCATGTCCTTGTTTGTTGCATTTGTGGCAGTGACCCATGAACTTCTGCTTAGGATTCTAATTTGCATTCTTGCTCTTGCAAACATTAGTAGTAAACTTGTAATAAATTAAATTTTAAATAGGAAATTAGGATATTTGGCAATAATTTTAGTATTATGAGTTGTTAATGAGTAGTATCAAATTTTAGATAGGGAAGTTTATTATATAAATTTATTTTAAAAATAATTAAAAATAATTAAATTTAATAATTAGAGTATAAAACAAGTTTATTAAAGTTTCAGCTAAATATTATATCATTTTTTATTAAAAAAACTATTCACATAGATTTAGCATAGTAGTTCTCCAAGAGTTTATATCAATTAAATTTTAGAAAATTTATTTCAAAAATTTTCTATTTAAAATTTAATTTATTACAAGTTTACAACTTCACTATATTAATTATTAGTTTTTTTTTGATAAAATTTAATTGAAAATAAGAATTTATAATATTTATATAATTGTCAAAATATATTATAAAGGTAAATAGATAAGTACATTTATTATTGTGTAAGAAGAGATAATTATATGTTGAATTTGGTTTATAAGATACAATCTGATACTACTCATTAACAACTCATAAAACTAAAATTAATAAAAAGTAAAAATAAAAACTAAGACATTAACACTACTAACTTAACTTTCAAACAATAAATTTTCAATGTTTTAGAACATTTAAATTAACTACCTAACAATTAAAATCTAAATTTAAAACTTATTTTAAATAACTAATCTATCTTTAAACTAAAACTAAATTAATTATCACAAACAATAAATTTAATTAAGAACTAAAAACTAAATTAAATTTATACTAACTTAAAATTAAACTAATCTAATACTAATTTAAATTTAAAACTAATCTTAATTTAATATTAATTTAGATAATTTTAAATAAAAACAAACTAACTTAATTCTAAACTAATTTTTAAAAGACACATATTAATTTTATATATATATATATATATATATAAACATAATCAAAACTAACCAAAAAAATAAATAAAATAAAAATAAAAATAAATAAATAAATAAATAAATAAATAAATAAATATATATATATATATATATATATATATATATATATATATATATATATATATATATATATATATATATCCTTTTTTGGTAGGATACCTGGCTGTGTTAGGAACCCCTCATTAATCACCCCATATATGGTAGGTGGGCTGATCAGTGTATTGGCAGATACGGTTTGATGGTAAGGAACTACATAAATGATAATGAATGGCACAATCTGGCTAAACTTTCGCAGGACCTCAAGCCTTTAATGTCTTCTTTGAATGCCATCTTCATCAACCAGAATGGCGACTCTTTAGTTTGGGGAGATTCTTCAGGGGGCCTTTACTCTGTGGCCACTGGTTATCTATCCCTTATGAGTAAAGAGGAGAAACCTATCTGGGCCAAAGCCTAGATCCCTGGGCTTACACCTAAGATAAACATTTTTTTCTTGCTTCTCCTTCAAGATAAAATCCTCACCTAGGATAATTTAGTGAAGAGAGGCCAAATTTTACCTAATAGATGCTGCCTCTGCAAGCAAGACCTGGAAATGGTTAATCATATGTTCATCCACTGCCCCTTCTCCTCTAGGGTGTGGAGCCATCTAACAACTAACCTGGACTTCAACTGGTGCCCTCCAGCTAGCATCCAAGATTTCTTTAGTCAGTGGAGAAGCCACCACCAAGGTTTGAATTCTTAGTTATTGAGCTCCTGGATCCTCCCACACTTCTACTAGGGAATTTGGAAGGAGCACAACAATAGGATATTTAGAGACAAAGAAGCCCCTGAGGTTATAATTGCTGAGAAAATTGAAAGCCTCATGACAAAGAACTATGCCATAACCAGAGAAGGAGACATAAAGGTAGGAGGGAACAGTAAAGCTAGGAAAGATGACAGGATCAAAAGAAGATAGGAGGCTATTTGGTCTGTTCCCCCTGAGAACTGGCACAAAGCCAATTTTGACAGGGCGACTAAGGGGAATCCAGGTCCAACTAGATGCTGAGGTATCATAAGAAATAGTTTGGGAGGTGGTATTGGTGCTATCTCTTCGCCTTTTGGCCACCAAACCAACCATCTAGCTGAAGCCAGTGCCGCTAGGTTCATTGTTAAGTTGGCCCTGGCCTTAGGGATTGAGCAGCGTGGCTTGAAGGTGACTCCTTAAATATAATAAATTGCATCTTAGGAGTCACTAAACCCTCCTGGACCATTGAAAGCATTATTGAGGACCTTAAATCAAACTTAAAGAAATTTAAAAACTACCATGTCAGCCATGTTTATCGTGAAGCAAACACGATCGCTGACTAGTTCGCCAACAAAGTGGTTGCTAGCAACTCAGTGATGACATAGGGAAGCAATAATGATTTTTTGGTGGTGGCAATTGATCTAATCCAAAAGGAGCAAATCCACAGCACCAACATAACATCTTTTTAATTATGATAGGATTTGCAAAATCTTACTTCAAAAAGGGATTTATTAGGAGTTATGCGAAACCCCCTCTGATCAATAATCACGTGTACATAAGACATGAGCTGAAGGAAGCCAAAAAAAATTCCATAAACACGCGCAAATTTATTTTTTCTCTCAGCACCTTTTGCTACTTTGAACTTAGCAGTACTGCTAGTGGGTTAGGGTTTGTTGAGCCAAAAACTGCAATGGTTGGAGAAAGGATCAGAAGAGAGCCATGGGGTGAAGTAGAGAGATGGAAAGAGAAGAGGAAGGTCTAGAGAAAGCTCCAAAAGGGAGGCATCACCAAATTCATAGAGAAGCTTCATGGATTTGATGCGGGGGTTACTAAAGCTATGGTTGATTCTTGGCAAAATGGCAGGGTCAAAATTGATGGTGTTTCCCACCAAATCTGTGAGGGTCTCATTGTGGAGGTGACTGGATTTTCTTAGGATGGCCTGAACTTCTACAAGGACAAGAAGATGTCCACCAACACTATCAATGACTTTGTTAAGGATGATAAGGAGAAAAGCAATTTGGTCAAGATTGACACCTACTATGATATTGATTCCATCAAAAAGTTCTGGAGGTATGTTCTCAGGATCATCATTGAATATGTCACTCTTGACCCTAGGTTTGATAGAATTAGGACTCATCATTTTGTTCTATTAAATCATTTTAGACACAAAGTGAAAATTTCCTTTTCATTTTTCATTTTCACCTCCATGGCCAAGAATATAGAGGGGTTCAAGAAATGCCTTGTCAAAATTCTTGCCCTCCATGAGGGTCTCCTGCTTCTGATTTATGAGTTCTTGAAAACCCAAACTAGAGGTAAAACCATTGGGGACTCGGGTAGTGTCTCCGAGGACACTGCTAGTTTTGATTCTAGGGATGAGCTTGTAGTGAAATCAGAGAAAATTGACACCCCAAGAAAAGCTATCCCTATTACCTGTGACCCCCGCATCCCTACCAGGAAAAGCCCTAGATGTCTTCCCCTATCCCCTCCTCTCCTCATCCTAAGGAGGTGAAAGAGGCCAGTGATGATGATGTGGAGTCTGATATATAGTTTGAGGAGGAGGACTCAAATAAGGGGAAGGAAAGTGAGATGGAAGAAGATAAGGGGAGAGATAATGACAAGGAGATGGAGACCCCTATGGACCCCAAGGTTAACCCCAAGAAAAGAAAAGTGAACCAGGCCCTGAACTAGGAACATCCCAGTGACCCTGTTGAAGTGCCCCCTAGCCCTACCTTGCCCAATTTTCCTTAGGAGGTTCCCATTTCACCCCCAGAGGAGATGATTGAAATCATGGTTGAAAAAGGGGAGGAGGTAATTAAAAAGAACAAGAGGAGGGCCTGGAGGAACTTCTATGGGGACAAAGTCAGTTTAGGTATTGTTAGAGAACCTACTAAAATCCAAGTGCTGGGTATTGTTAGAGAACCTAATAAAAAACGTATACTAAAACTAGAACTTACACTATAACCCCAAACCCCTAACACTAACCACCCACGACCACAAACTTCCAACTTCCAACCATGTGGGCTCAGGGCCCCATAAATATTTTTCCCCACCCTCATGTTGCCCCAGGCCTAATTAAAAGGACACAGCCTAAATTCATGAAGGGCAGTACATTTTGTAGGAGATGACGGAAGTAAAGGAGGTAATGACACAGGCTATTTAGCTAGTGCATTTTTGTGGCTATTTAGCTAGTATCTGAGCATTCGCTATATCACCACTAACAAATCGCAAGTATTTCCCATTAGTGACTTGGCAAATCGCTGGATAATTTTGAACTCTAGTGACACCACTTGCAAGTTTTTTCCCACATGCATTACTTCTTGAAACTGATAGGTCTAGGACATATCATGTGGTCATAAGATCATCCTGTGAACACATTTCATAGCATCGGATTCCACTTTTTAGTATCATAGGTAATTTTTCGTTGATTGCTATTTTGCTATGCGTAACATATGAGCATCTTGCCATAGCAAGTATGCAACAACCGTGGATTCAAATTGGATCCGACGGTAGGACTAAAACCCTTTTTCATAAGACAACCATGATGTCCAAACAAGCGGGAGAGGAATATCCATTCTTTGCCTCTTTTTTCAAAAAGAATTCACGCCAGGGTAAATTATATACACCCCATAGGAAGTACTTTTGTGTTTCATAGCAGACCGGTAGTGCAGGGAAAATGTGGGGTACTTGTCGAGGTGCAAAATCTTCAGTTATTTAGGCAATTAAATTCATTTATCTCAACATATGGCTACTGAAGCTGTTCATCTGGAGAACATGATGAAGATGAGTGGTAAATATGTTCTTCAAGTTTCTTTCTAAATTTTTTACTATGAAGTTGTTCTAGTTGCAATACAGTAGTTTTACAAACATATTTTCGTGGATACTACATGGATCCTCAAACTTGAGTTTATAGAAGTCTTAGAAAGTGCATCTTTTAAGCTAAATTTCTCTCATGGATCATATGTTACAGCTATCAAATTATATATCAAATTTGTGTGATCTCCATTAGGAAATTTATGGCAGGTCTTGCCTGGATTAATCACAACTGCTCACATTTGTTGGAAATGTTGGAAAAAAGATAATGGGAAAGGACTAACACCATGCTGTAGAAAAACTACATATGTTGGGTTGTTTATTATTTTTTTCTTTTTGTTCATAAGTAAAAATGGATCTGTCATGTAATTGTGCACCTCTAGCACAGTTATTTTATTATTGCTTTTTACTGCATAGTATTTTGTGGAGTTTGATATATTTATAAATATTGTATGTTGTCAACATATTTATTCAATGGATGTAAATAGTAACACTACCTATGATTATGAGATTCATGCTTGCCTTATAGGTTTTATGACATTGGTGTTACAGCTGCTCTATATGTAAATGTTGGATATTCTTAGTATAATATATTTATTGCTTTGGCTCACCCAGGATGCAGTTCAACATGCCTTTTTAATCATTGTATATTTCGTTGGAAATGATTTTTTGGATCCTCATCCCTCAAGATTATGTCCTCATGTACCACTTCTTGAATACATTGAGAACATTAAGATAATGGAAACCTATCTCAAGGTACAATTTTTATCAGTATTCTGTGTTTAGATTTCTTTAATTTCATTTGAAAGATACAGATATTTCATTTTTTATGATGACAATTATCTAATTTGAGTTTGGGGTAAACAAATTAGGACCCCTCAGAGTCGACATGCTTGATTTTTTTAAGTTGCCCACCTGTTAATGAAGATTTGATTAGTAGTGCTTCAAGGTACTATTCTTCTTGTGTGTGTGTAATGGTTCACAATTTCATGATTTTGTAATCTACCTGTTTGGTCTAACTTTTTTGGATTCTACAGTAGTATTTTTGCTCCAATAGTATGGACAAATGAATTGTGTCATTAGTATTCTGAAGCCTGTGTGCAAGTCTGCAAAAGAGATGGGTGCCAAGGCTATAGATTCATTACTACACTCAGGAATGGGCTCATCTTCAATCTTTAGAAGATTGAATATGAGCCCATTCTAGACTATAGTAATGAACCTCAAAGCTCCTTTAGCATGAGCATATCATGTCCTTCGAATGATCTTTTTGAAGCTGCTCTAACATTGTATCCTTTAGACTTTAGTTTATATTTTCCAACAACTAGACTACTTTGCGTCATTAGAATCATAAATAAGGAATGCAGAGGTAAGATTTTTTGGGTTTTTGCTAAGAAAATGTTGATATTAAAGTAGTGGGGTTGCTTGGCATTTTATGAAAATTTGTTATGCACAAATAGGAATAAATTGAGTTTGAAATGATATGTATTAGTTGTTATCTCATTTCAAAATGTGGTTAGCTTTAGGAATTCTTTTATAAGATGTTATATGAAATGATTGCTAGCTAACACCTGCCAAGGAAACATAACTTGCTTCTTCCCATAGTGAATTCTACTCAAGATTTTGGCATTGTGAAGTGTAGCCCAATTCTTTATGTGCCAATGGCAATATTGAGAATGCTAAGAGATGGCATGGGTACTCTCGTTGATGTTATTTCTTTGTTGCATTATATGAGATTCATTACTACACTTAGGAATGGGCTCATCTTTAGTCTTCAGAAGATTGAAGATGAGCCCATTTCAAGTGTAGTAATGAATCTCAAAGCTCCTTCAGCCTGAGAATATGATGTCTTTCGGATGATCTTCCTAAAGCTGCATCAACATTGTATCCTTCAAGTGTTTGATTCTTCATCTTTCTTCTTTATTATTCTATAGAAAAATTCTTATGGTAAAATTTTTTTAGCATCAATTTGTAATTTCAGTCGAAAATCTCTATATATCTTTTCTTGCCAGACAGGGTTGCTTAGTTTTTATGTAAATGTCTTTGCTTTTGGAGCTTGGACTTGAATTCACCACCAATGTTCTTTATACTCAGCCAACAATATATTTATACCAAGTATAGTGCATTGTAATGGTATTGTTCATACAATGTTGATGCTTACTCAAGAATACTATTTTTATTTTGTTTTATTTTCCAAGTTTCCTTTTCAGTTTGATTTTGAGCTGGTGATGCTTGAGACTCAAATGCCTACAAATACTTCATGCAGTGTCCAGTCTCAAGCCTTGATCACTAGGCAAGCTCCTAGCTCTTATTATAGCTTGCTTACTGCAATGTCACATCTAGTTCGCATGTGATTCTACTGACCTAAAGGATCCTTAAACACAAACAACAGTAGTCTCCTCTGCCCAAGATAATAGAACTTTGTTTGGATTTAAATAAGAAAATCACAACAACATTATTAGTGAGGATTTGTGTCTGCTCAGAAACTTCTTATCTAAGAAAGCCTTCTTGAGGGTTGTGAGCTTGTGTACTTCTCCTTTACATCAGAGGTTCAATGCGAGCATGTTGCTAAGACCTTGCCCAAGGTTACAAATGCAAAGTGAACCAGTTTTTAATGCTTCTCACTAGAAATAAAGCATGTTTTATTAGCCCATTATCTAGTTGGTTCACCTTTATTTCAAATTTAATGCAGGGATGAGGAGCTTCTTGGTTAGGGTCTTGCATTGAATGATGAATTAGATCGTGTGCTAGGGAAACACAACTCCATTACTACAGGGTCTCCTATTACATGAAAAAGGACAAAAGAGAGTAAACTAGAATAAATTTGGTAATTTTCTACATTTCAAATGTGGATTATAGCTTTGAACTATTGCATAGAGAGAGAGAGGGGGGTAGGGTGTTGCATAACTATTGCATAGCCAAGGAGACAACAAAGGAGCCTCCTTGTATCCCCTGCCCCCACATGTGAGAGAGAACACTATTGCATAAAAAGGTACATAGGCAACAAAGCAAGAACATGCACTAGAGTTTTCCCTAAACTGGGTGTTTGCAAAGGTAAATAATTGAGGTTGTTCCACTTGTTTATTTTCATATTTTCCATTTGAATGTATGCATTAGAATCTATTATCAATAACTCGGCATAATATCTGTGTTGGTGACTTTGTCCATTGGAATTGGAATGTGGAACATAGGTATGTGCCAACATTTTATTCTATTTGAGAGCACATGCTTTTCCCTCTTGTTTTATGGTCTATGGCAATCCAAATGACTGTTAGAAAAACCAATCTCAAAGTTTAGAATGGTAGAATGATAATATCTTCATGAGTTGATTTATAATCTTGTGTCATTTACATTGAAATATAAATATAATAGGTTAAATTGTAGGTTCAATTCGGGGAGGGGTTAGGGTACATATTATTTGTGAATTCTTGTAATTTTTAAACATAAAGAATTAGTTTCTGGGTAGATTGTTATTCATGATCTTTTCCTTTCCACTGGTCTATTGGAGGTTGCTTTGCTAATGTGGTGCTTCAGTTCCTGATATACACAAAACCTCTTGCAGCCTATCTACTCCATGGATTGCATTCTCAAAAATTTATGTTATCATTTCTCAGTAGATTTATCCTTAGACACAGGGATTGCAATATTAGTTGTGGCTTGCAAAAATAATAACCCATACTATTTGTTGGGTCTGCTCAGGTCAGAAGAAAGACTAGTGCTTCATGTGTGAGCTTGAGTTTCTTGTCTCGAGGGTGAGAGGAGGAGATGGTGCCTTATCACCAATTAGAATACTTTCTAGAATTAAAAACATTGGCAATCACCTTGGATATGGAAAACAGGAAGATTCTCATGAGTTTTTGAGGTAACATGAATTGCAAAGTGCTTAGAGTCTTTCAATTTTTAAATCATACTGACATATATCAAGATAGAAATGCTCATAGAAAGGAGTATTTAAGGATATGCTACAAATTATGTGCACACAAAAATTAATCTCCATTGATGTGCTTAAACATACTTACATGGCACACGCATCCATGCTCGCATGCGCGCACACACACACAGATTGATATCTTGTTTTTCTTTTTCCTTTTAGATTTGCAGTTGATACTATGCAGTCAATATGCCTTGATGAAGCTGGTGGAGAGGAAGCCATTCATCCAATAGCACATGTGACTATGTTCATTCAACAAACATTTGGTGGTTATCTTCAGTCAAAGGTGGTGCTAGTATTAACTTTAAAATGCAAAAATGTCAATGAACAAATACACGTGATTTGTAGATTTTGATTATAAAATTTATTTCTGTATAAGGAGTTCAAATTAAGGGAGTCGGCTTGGTGAGCTAACATGGTGAGTTGACTTAAAGTGGCGAGTTGGTGGGACAAGTGGGGGTGACTTGGTGAACTGACCTGGAGAGTTGGCTTAGGGGGTGGACTTGGTGAGTGAACTTAGAGAGTCAACTTGGTGAGCGTACTTCAATTGTTAGCTTGGCGAGCTGACTTGGGGAGCTGGCCTGGCAATCTAACATGGTGAGTGGGCTTAAAGTGGCAACTTGGTGGGGCAAGTTGGTGAGTCGACTTAGCGAGGCCACTTAGAGACGTGACATGGCGAGCTGACTTGGTGAGCAAGCTCGATGAGCAAACCTAACAATTGACCTTGATGAGGCACTTTGGTCGAGTGACTTGATGACTGAACCCAAAGAGTCAACTTGGCAAGCATACTTACACTAGTACATTTGGGTTCATTTTTTGACCTTTATTGGTTGAATTTTCGACCAAATTCGACCGTCAAAATTTTTTTGGTTGAAATTTTGACCAACTCATTGGTATATGATTTGTTTCAATCATATAACTAATTATATATTCTTCATATTAGTTACTGTCGGTGTTTTTTAGGCATTCTATAAAACAATTCACATGCCTTGCATATGGTATGACATTTTGCATGCATCCTGCACTCTCTTTCATCCCTCTAATGATGGATTACGCAGAGTCCTCTGAAACCATGATGCTAAAAAACACACAATCAAATCCAAAATGAACTTGCACTACAAATAGATTGTGGAAATCTGATATTGGTAAAATTGCATGCATGTCTACTAGGATGATCACAACTTAAACATACATTTGTCCTAGTAGACATGCATGCAAAATTAACTATATCAGATTTCCATAATCCAATTGTAGTGCAAGTCCATTTTAGATTTGATTGTGTGTTTTTTAGAATCATGGTTTTAGATCACTTTGCTTAATCCATCATTAGTTGGATGAGAGAGTGTAGGATGCATGCAAAATGTCATATCATAAGCAAGACATGTGAACTATTTTATAGAATGCTTGAAAAAAATTTACACCTAGCTGTTGGTGGAAATTTCCACCTTCATTGGTTGAAATTTCCACCAACGCTTAAATTTTTTTCTACCTTTGCTGGTCGAAATTTCCACCTTCATTGGTCAAAATTTCCACCAATGTCTAAATTTTTTTTCCACCTTTGCTGGTCGAAATTTCTGCCTTCATTGGTGGAAATTTCCACCAACGTGCAATTTTTTTTTCTACCTTTGTTGGTTGAAATTTCCACCAACGTCTAAATTTTTTTTCCACCTTTGTTGGTTGAAATTTCCACCTTCATTGGTCGAAATTTCCACCATTGTCTAATTTTTTTTCCACCTTTCTTGGTCAAAATTTCCACCTTCATTGGTCAAAATTTCCACCAATGCCTAAATTTTTTTCCACTTTTGTTGGTCAAAATTTCCACCAACATGCAATTTTTTTTCTACCTTTGTTGGTCAAAATTTTGAAAAATTCCTATTTGAACCCATACAATGACTTTGGTAGGTTTTTGACCAATAGATTGGTTGAAATTTTGACCAACCAGTGAGTTGGTCAAAATTTCAACTAGAAAAATATCCACCAACAGGTTGGTTGAAGTTGGTCAAAATTTGGTCGAAAATTTGACCAATAAAAGTCAAAAAATGAACCCAAATGTACTAGTGTATGGGCCCCCATTCTTCAATTTATCAATTTCCTGAATCAATTCAAATAATTTTCCTTGATCAAAATGAAATTAGTTTAATTATTTCAATATTTCCTAAGGTTTGATCATTTCATCAATAATCTTATTTAATTAAAAGAAAACATCCCTTTTAAATAAATAAAATAATCTTAGTTAATTAAAAGAAAATCTCTCTTTCAATTAAATAATTTTATCTTATTTAATTAAAATCTCTCTTTTAATTAAATAATCTCATCTTATTTAATTAAAAGAAAACATCCCTCTTTAATAAATAAAATAATCTTATTTAATTAAAAGAAAATCTCTCTTTTAATTAAATAATTTTATAATACTTAATTAAATTTTCTCTTTTAATTAAATAATCTTATCTTATTTAATTAAAAGAAAATCTCTCTTTTAATTAAAAAGATATATCCTCACTTAAAGCTCTGTTTTTGATTAAAAAATGAAATAAACCAAATAAAATCTTATAGAGATTCCTTTTTTTGCACATATCTCTAAGTGGTGGGCTATTTCCTCTTGTCTTTTTAGAGATTTATCCCACATTGCTCTTGTGAGAAGCCTCCCACCTCCACAATTTCCTTTATAAGAAGCCCTCTCCTTCTTATTTACATAGGTGTTAGTTGCTATAGTATTGTCATGCTATAGGTTTGGATAGTGATTTTGGAGAAGGAGTCTAAGCATTAGGGTTGAGCCTTAGGGTTTGGACATTGGAGCTTCATTTTAATTTCTCTCTTCTTGTCTTCTTCTCTCATGCATCCATGGCTTCCATCATCATACTTCATCCTTTTATTTTCATATCAACTTAGAGTCATATTTCCTTTCATAGATTAATTTTGCATTGTTATTTCCTTTCATAGATTAGATTTCTTTTCTTGCATTTCTTTGCATTGTTATCATTTAGATTAGCTTGCATCTTCATTTGCATGCATATTTGATGATCATGGAGACTAGCACTCTTGTTTTTTCTCTTTGAATCTCTCATTTTCTGGTGTACTTTCGTGGGTACAAACTAGGTTAGAATAAGGGCCTCCATTACAAACCCTTGCACTCCATGAATAAAGAGCTATGAGTAGCTATTTGAGATCTCATTCTTGAGAAATCTTAGATATAATGACTCAGAAGTGTGTCAACATTTTAGCACACATTTTGGTGCCCACCATGGGGCAACCCACCTTTACATGTTGGTTTTGACTATTTTTGGAGCTAACCCCTTTGTGCGTATTTTTTTGGAGATGAAAAACCCTAGATCTTAAAGATCTGATTATATCTCCCAAAAAGCTTGGTCTTTTAGTTTGAATTTTTTTTTGTAGGTGGGAGAAATATAAATGAATCTTCAGTTAAAATTTAAGTTTTTCTAAGGTAATTCATATTTTTATAATTTTTTCTTTATTTTTTATGAAAAATCATTTTTGGGCATAAATTAACAAATTTTTCCAAAAATTCTACAGTTTTGGAAAGGTCTCAAAATTCTAAATGGGTTTTTTCTTTGTGTTTTGAATTTAAAGCTCATATGATGGCTCAAACACTCAATTTACAAAAATTGGTTAGTTTTGACAAAATAGGTCCCTAAGACACAAATAAAAACATTTTTCTAAAATTCTAACATTTTTTATTTGTGTCCTAGAGACCTAGAAAAATGTTTTTATTTGTGTCCTTATATGCAAAGCTCTTCTTGATGGTAGATCCCCTTGTAGGTAGCAAAAGATTTGATATTATTTCATTGTCTTGCTTGGTTTTTCTTCGACATTTGCTGGTACTTTCTCTCTTGAGATTGGTGGTCATTTTTGTTGGCTTTCCAAGCTTAAGTGAAGTAATTTCAAAATTATTGTATTAATGAATCTATTTTATATGTTTGGGTGAGGTGAATATGTTAGAGGAGTATGCTTTGCTCCCTTTTGGGCACATCAGAAACTTGAAACCCTTTGAATTTGAACTAAGTCCCCATGTGGTCCAATTTTGTGAGCCTTCCTTGATTAGAGAGGGTTAACCGTAGTGGACACTCCCTTTATTGGGTAAACCATCTGCACAAAATCTCAAGTGGTGGTAGCCACTTTCACCATGGTACCAACACCAGCTATATAAATGTTCTTGTGGAAGAAATCTCCATAGGTGTAGTCTTTTGTTGGGCTATCAGATTTCCTTAGCATCTCCAATTGATTAAATTCTTAGAATGTGTCAAAACCCTAGTGTGCTAGGATTGGATTTTGTCCACTTGAGATTGCAACAGTTGCATAGGAAACCATTACTAAGAATCGTAGTGCATCCCAATTTTTCTTTTCTAGGACTATGTGTGTGATTGGAAAACATTTTGAGAACATACACAGTAGTGGTTCTAGGGATTAAATTTATACTAAGACAACATTGTTGTTTATGCACAAGGTTTATTTGTCCCTTTTCCATTGCTTGTAGACATTTTCTTGAACCCCCTAATTACTGTCTTGCATGCCTAATTTATGATAAAAATCTATTGATGCATCTAGTTGGTCAATTAAAACAAACAAGAAAACTAAGTTCCCAAGTTGAAACCTTTCTTAATTTGTTATTTTATCATTCCAATCCTCATTGGTTAATTCAAGTTAGATTAGGTCACTTACCCCACTGTTGGAAGCTTGTTTTCACCTTAGATTGTTGTGTTTTGACCTCTTGAATAAGTAATCTTTGATTTTAAAAGTGACCTTTCTTGGAGTCAATGAGTTAGAAACTATCCTTATTGAGAAGACAAACCTTTGGATTCTTTGATAACACACTTGGAGTGTCTTATTAATCTCTTTTCCATTCACTTCCATTCAAATTTAATTTCAATTAATTATAATTTGGGAAAATCATCCTCCTAATCCTTATGTGCTAGGGTATTCATCTAATATAGTGGGCACCTTTGTGGTAGTTTTGGTTTATGCCTATTGCAAGAATTCTATCTTATCATCTCTCTTTTGAAAAAGTGAGTTCTTTTACTATCCTAGTTTGTTACTAATGTTTCTTAGGGTTTTCCTATCAACTAGTACCTTTTCTTTCATGTTGATTATAACAAGATATCAAGTAGATCAAGGAAAGCAACCTCAAGTTGTTTTTAACCAATTACCCTTAGTTTGAACTTTCCAAAGACTTAAGAAAATTGATCATGAAAATAAAGCCTTCCTAGATGAACAAGCTATAAAGGAAGATCAATTTAGACTCCTAAAGTTGGAGAGAAAAGCCTTGTTGGAAATAGAAGAGACAAATGATCCTACTTACCTTTATCTCACTAAGAACATAATAGGAATGCAATCTGAATTTAAAAAATTATTAGAGGAGAAGATTACATCATTACATGAATCATATTCTTTAAGGTCTACATCTTCTACTCCATTACATCAATTGTCTTCATTTTCTAGATCCAAAGACCTCTTGAGAGAGAAAGAGAGTAACAACTCCTTTGAGAATATGCCAGTATTTGATGATGGACCTATCTTTGACCAAGATGAGAATGAAAAAAAATGGTCCTAGACATAATTTTGAGAGAACTTTCACTCCTTTGGGATTTTCATATGACATGGTGCTTGAGACCCTAGTTACAAAAAAGATCATTACTTTACCATACAAATTTTCTACACCTTATGAACCTAAGGTAAAACCTTCATGGTGGAGAGATGATCACTATTGCGGTTACCATAAAAATAAAGGTCATAAAACTAAATAATGTACTATGTTGAAACTTATAATTCAAGATCTTATTGATGATGGAGTCATTGATATTGAAATTCCTAAAGAATTATATGATGAAGATGCCTCTTTTGAGCAAGATCATGTTGATGAACCTATGTCTAGTGATGGTCTTATTGACACCTCCACTTCTTCCAAATTTCATGAACTTCCTAAAAATTCAAAGCTATCCAACATTCCTCCATCAAAAAAAGATCCTAATGCTTTCTACATTGACTATGCATATTGTAAGGGCCAGCTCTAAAAGAAAGTCAAGCTAATCTACACTTGGCCAAAAACCTTTTTCATGCTATTAAGATTAAAGATGCTCAACCTTCATGTGATTCTATGCCTACTATGCTCACTTCTACTAGTCCTTCATTACCCCTTCAAGATCTTGCCATGCAAACCTCATATTATCCCTTGTCCTTACAAGTGACTCCAGGTTAAGAGAACTCTCAAAAGGCCAAAGATAAAAATGTCAAGAAAGATCAAGATCAAGCACCCTTTCATCTCCTTCAAGATGTCACTCTTCCATATCCTATGTCTTATCCACCTCCTAAGTATGATGAAGACACTACTTCCACTATTTCCCTTGAGCTTACAAAAAATTGTGAACAAAATTCTATTCCTATTCTATCCAAAGAAACTTGTTAATATCAAAGTATTCCATCTTCTTGTTCTATGACTCCATGTTCACTTCCACTTTCTACTCTTCCTAAGTCTTTTCAAGCTCCAAAATTTTTTATCAAAGAAGTTTCCCCTATTCAAGATGATCATGATCCTTTGATAATCCTAATGCTCACTCTAAAGATGTTGATGTCATTGGTTATCATATAGATATTGATGGACTTATTGATTATCCTTTCTCCATCTTCCACATCCATCCTTAGACTTCCTCTATCAATACCAAGGATTTAATGTCTTTCTTCCATCTTGGGTCCTTATGTACCTCCATCTCCTATCTTACCCGATGATCAATGTAGATACATATCCTTGAATCCTTTTCATCCACCCACCCATCTACATCAATCATATCATCCTTCTTCTTCCACAAGTCCCAAGTCTTTTAGAAGCAACTTGAATGTTCAATACAAGAAAAAAAGAAACACAAGAATCCATCTAAAAAAGGCGATCACCATGTCTCCTCTAATTGACATAGGGGCATAGAGTCAGAAGAGATATCTAAGAAGAGAACTACAAAACAAGTATGGGTTCCAAAATCCATCATTGAAGATATTATCTCTAAATCATCAAAAAGAAATGAAAAGCCTATGACTACATGGATTCCAGAGTCTCTCTTGAAAGAGTCTAATGTTGAGCAACAAGTGAAGTTGACATTCAAGCTTCTAGAGATTTCCACTTCATCTTCTTCCAAAAGCATTATTCCATTCCATGCACTTAAACTGCAACCTCTTCTATTCATTCACCATATTCCTTTATGTATTCCTTCATTTACATTTCCTCCATCCTCTCACCACCCTTCAATGTGTGTGTTGACATTGATCTTGCCTTCCTTTCCATCTACCCTTTCACAATCCTTCCATTCACTATCCTTCTACCTTCTATCCTTTTTCCTCATTTTCCTATTCCTCCTATCTTCCAATCTCACTCGCTTTCATAAAACCTTATCCTCCATTTTTCTCTTCCATCTTTGTTTCCCTATCAACATCTTTGAGAATATCATTTTGAATCCTTGGCATATCATGGTTTATCCTTTCAAGGAGCATTATATAAAAATCTTGCCTTCTTCCAAAAAATGAATAAAAAGAGAGAAAAAAAATGAAAAATTGAAAGTGTGCCTTGGTGAAAACCTAGCAATAAGGCACCTTGGTAGAAAAATTAAAGAGAAATAAATTCATCCTGTGTTGGAAACCACTCCCTTGTGGCACTTGGGAAAAGTACCATGATGAAGACCTTGCAATCAGGCATCATGCATAGTTCTTCTACATCTTTCATCCATTTTGCATCTTGCTTTGATCTTGACAATGTTGACCTATACATGAACATTTGGCTATCTTGTGAGCTATGTTACGATGAACTTGCTTTTATTCCTTTCATGTTTAGCCTTCATATCTATTTTCTTCCATTCATTCTAGTCTTTTGCTATCCTTTTCTCACTTGGTCTTCATCTAATAAAAAAGAGTAAAACATGATGCTATGAATTCTCTTGACATTTCTACTCATTTGGACTGCATCCTTTCTTGCTTTTGCATTATACTTTCGTGACTTATCCTATGCTAGCCTTTCATTGCTTTTCCAAATGTGCTTTACATGAAATATTTTCCCTAGCTTGGGTACTCTTGAGGAGTTTTCCCTTGAGGATTTCTTCTCTTCATTCTCCTTCATTCTCTTGTCTTCCATCTCTTCCACTAGCATGTTAATCTCTCTTGTCCTCTAGCTTGCTAGATATTGGGACTACATGATGTGATCTTGCTTGGGATTTTGGTCCTTATTTTTATCTGGGGGCATCCTTTGTATATATTTATTGATCCTAAAAAATTCAAAAATATTGATATATTTCAAAAATCCAAAAAAAATGATAAATTTCAAAAATTCAAAAAAATTGATATATTTTAAAAATACAAAAAAAATGATATATTTCAAAAATCCAAAAAAATGACATATTGTCAAAAATTCTAAGAATTAGAAAATATCTTGAAAAAATGATCATATTAGTGAAAACCTAGCAATAGGCACTTTGACGTATCACACACACACACACACACACACACACACACACACACACACACACACACACACACATTCCAAAAATACAAACAAATCAAAAAATCAATTTTTAAAAAAACAAAAAAACAAAAAATATTTGCAATAAAATCCAAGTGGTGAAAACCTGGAAATGAGCACTACTTGAGACCTTTGCACCCCCATTTCTTAGCACGTGTCCTGGTCACTTAGCCTTTCTTTATCATTCCCTATCCTTGTTTCCATGGTTTGGAATTGATCTTTGTCTTTGTGTAGGGGGCATAACTGTGTTAGATTTGGTAGCTTGGATGCATTAGTCTTTAGGAAACCTCGCAAAGGATGTTTTTCAAAATCACCCGAACTATATTTTTCAATACAACCACTGACATCGAGTGTTTTACAACACTTATTGGTTTGGTCTTACCCAATTTTGTCATGTGATCTTACCAACTTGCAAGTATTCAATCCTTATCCTTGGAACTCAGTATTAGTTAACACACTTAAATTTTTAAAACACAACACTTTATGCTTGAGCTTTGTCATGATCTTTTCTTTGTGTGCTGATTGTTATTGATTTTCATCAAGTGTTCTTGTCTAATAAATCTCTCTGGTATGCATAACTAGAGGACTTGGACCATGGGGAATATTTTTCTTTTCTTTCTACCTATAGGTGTGGTCTTGAAACTCTAGAGTGTCTCTTGTTGTCCCCTTGAAACACTTAGGAGATTTGAAGCATCATCCTTGACTATTTTTGTGCAACCATTCTTATGGTCATCCCAACATCTATTCCTTGATGCAAGCTTGGTTTTGCTACACTAAACTAGGTAAGCTAACATCGATGTCATCTTAACCTTTATGTCTTTGATGCTTATGTTAGAATCTTTCCACATTCGAATCTGATATAAATCACATTCATATCTTCGTAGTTGCATTTGTGACTAGTGATGATTGTGTGATTTTTCAATATTTGTTAATAATTTCCCAATGATAAAAACAAGTTCCTTAACATTCTCTAATGAATGATGAACACAAAATCCTATGTTACAGTTTCTCTATTACAAGTACGCCTTTGCATTTTCATGTAGCTTGCACTATTAGACTTCATTTTTAGGTTGCATTACGAGTTTGAGAGGTTTTTCTTTCATCTTTCTTGTGGACTTTTAATCAACTATGGTCATGTCTTGATCTTCATTTTCTTATCTTGTTTCATGATCTTAATCAAAATTTTCTATCTTAAATAGGTGATTGATTTTGAGGAATTCTCTTTCTTGAGGAAAATTATCTTTCTTCTTTCCATTTCTTTCCATCGCTTCCAAACTTCTATCTTGTATTTTCTTTCATCCCACTTCTATTCTTCTAATTCAACTTTGGGGTATAATCTTTCATGCTTGATGATCTATCTTGATTTTGTGATCCTTATATTTTTCATCTTACATCAAGAAACTTATCTTTAGTTTGATTTGATCAAATTTATCAATTTTTTGTTTCTCCTATATTTTCTATTTAGATCATGAGGGGGTAGTACCTATCAAACTTCAATCCTTGATTCATCTTTATCAATCTTTGTTCCACTTGGGATAGCCTTATCTTTGTTAAGATAACATTGTTATCAAAAATTGTATTTTTTTGTCCTGACGTGTTCTTAAGTTGACCACAAATCTTTGTTGTTTCATGATCCCAAATCAACCTCACACTTCAACTACATCCTTTGACTACATGTGTTATCAAAATGATCACACATTAGTCAAAGAGGGGCAAATGTATGCACCCAAAAATGGTCGCCTAGACTATGGGCCCCCATTCTTCAATTTATCAGTTTCCAGAATCAATGCATTGGATTATTTTTTTGAATCAATTCAAATCATTTTTCTTGATCAAATTGCAATTAATTTAATTATTTCAGTTGTTGTATTGTCATCAATATCCAACCTCTATATCTGGAGAGGCAGGCAACCCTTCCCCCTTCATAGCCGAATCCATCCCCTACTCATTTGGATCCTCTTCACCGGGGTCGATATTGGGGAGGATAGGAGATGAAAGCCATGGGCAAGGCATTCAATACAAATCTGATTTCTCTATCCCTAGCAGGTTGATCCTCTTCAACATCTCCCATCCCTCTATCCCAAGTAGATTGAGCACATTCGATCAACTCTGCATGCAGACCCATCCATTTAGCATGACCCAGAAGACAACGATTGAACAATTTTGGCTTCCCGGTAGGGTTCCCATTGCTTCTGGACATAGAGATTTCGATCCATATCTGGTTTCATCCATTTGACCATATCTAGTTCCATTCATCCGAGATTGGGACTCACTCACAACAAAAGGAGATAGGGCCGAATTGAATGTGCCGCTGTGGAGGCCACCTCACCAATCTTGTGGATCGAAGCCCAGGTTGTTCTCCTTGTGTATCGCCATCCAATCTCAACTCCCCCCCCTTTTAGATTATTTCGGGGAGACAACTTAGCAATGCAAATGAAGCAAAATGATGGCATGCATTAAGGTTCATTCTCCTCTATCGATGGATGGTTGGGGTTGGGTGGCCCCTACGGGCCCTTTTTTTATTTCTAATAAAAAATCCCTTTTAAATAAATAAAATAATCTTAGTTAATTAAAATAAAATATCTCTTTTAATTAAATAATCTCATCTTATTTAATTAAAAGAAAATGTCCCTTTTTAATAAATAAAATAATCTTATTTTATCAAAAGAAAATCTCTCTTTTAATTAAATAATTTTATCTTATTTAATTAATTTCTATCTTTTAATTAAAGAATCTTATCTTATTTAATTAAAAGAAAATCCCTCTTTTAATTAAAAAAATGAATTCTCACTTAAAGCTCTCTTTTTGATGAAAAAAGAAAATAGATAAAATAAAATCTTCTAAAGATTCCTTTTTTTGCACATCTCTCTAAGTGGTGGGCTTTTTCCTCTTACTTGTCTTTTTAGGGATTTATCCCAAATTGCTCTTGTGAGAAGTCTCCCACCTCCACAGTTTCCTTTATAAGGAGCCCTCTCCTTCTCATTTACATAGATGTTAGTTTCTATAGTATTATTATGCTATAGTTTTGGAGAGCGATTATGGAGGAGTTTGAGCATTAGGGTTGAGCCTTAGGGTTTGGACATTGGAGCTTCATTGCAAATTCTCTCTTCTTGTCTTCTTCTCTCATGCATCCATGGCTTCTATCATCATGCTTCAACCTTGTATTTTCATATAAGCTTAGAGTCATATTTACTTTCATAGATTGATCTTGCATTGTTATTTCCTTTCATAGATTAGATTTTCTTTCTTGCATTGCTTTGCATTGTTATCATTTATATTAGCTTGCATCTTCATTTGCATGCATATTTGATGATGGAGATTAGCACTCTTTCTTTTCCTCTTTGAATCTCTCATCTTATGGTGTACTTTCATGGGCACAACCTAGGTCAAACTGAGGGCCTCCATTACAAACCCTTGCACTCCATGAATAAAGAGCTACAAGTTGCTATTTGAGATCTCATTCTTGAGCAATCTTGGATATAATGAGTCATAGATGTGTGTCAACAATTCAGCAAATACATCAACAATCTTAGAATAGATCAATATTTCATCCAAGAATACAATGACACATTGATTGAGGTACATGTGAAATAATCCATTCATAAAACTCATTCACACTAATGGTGCATTAGTTAACCCAAAAGGTACAATTGCGAACTTGTAATGCCCATATTGTGTACAAAAAGCTATTCGATGAATGTTAGCCTCATGAATACAAAGTTGATGGTATCTTGACTTAAGATCAATCTTCAAGAAAACTCGTGCTGCCTTCATTTATCAAACGAGTCATCTATCCTTGACAAAGGATGTTTGTTCTTCACTGTCACCTTATTCAACTACAGGAAGTCAATGCATAAATACAATGATCCATCTTTCTTCTTCACAAAGATTGCTGGTCAACACAAAGAGGATATACTAGAATGAATATGACCCTTGGATAACAATTCCTCCAACTACAATATAAGATCACTCAACTCTTCAGTAGTCATGCAATAAGGAGCTTGTGAAATCTATTCCATTCTTGGTTCAAGATCAATCTAGAAATCATTGTCACGCTATGGTGGCATACCTAATATCTCATTAGGAAAAACATCTGCATACTCAGGAAGGAGTGGGTGATCATCAAGTGTCACCATAAAACTTTCTCCCTCTTCAATATCACTGACAGAGACTAAAAATATCTAACATCCCTTCCACGCACTCCACTTCATCTGATTAGCTAAGATCATCCAAAGTGAGACTGGTCTCTGGACCCCTAAAATGTCCACTTGCCCACCTGTGTTGTCAACACAAAGCATAAAACTATGCTGATAATCTATATTTTCCTGATGGGCTGCTAACCAATGCATGGCCACTATAATTTCATACTATCCTAGCAGTAGGATGTAAAAATCCACTATGGTGGTGAAGGTACCCAAGTCCAAAATACATCCAATGACCAAGGAGTCTGCCGCCACTTTGGGTCATGTGGCTAACTCAACTTGCCACCTATCGACCTAACATGCTATCACTAGCCTACATCATTGAACAAGAGATGGTAAAATAAAATAATCTAAAGCACCTGAGTTAAATAATAATGAAGATAAAATACCATGCAACATACTTGTAGCCTTGACTATGGTAGCTTGGTCCTTAACTTGACAGTTATCAACCACCACAAAGACTCGATGGCTTCTACATACATCTTTCATGGTAGGTTCCAATCTAGTTGCACCTCTACTAGGTCCTAAAATGTCTTAATAGGATATCTTGGTAATTTATGGCTCAATAGCCACAAGAATAAAATTATGCTACAAAGTTGGAGTTGGGTCCATGTCTACCCTAAGTAGTAGAATATGTCACACTTCCCTTGCTAGAGTTCTATTGACTACTCTAAGAAGGATGATCCTACCAAGACTTTTGGCCACAACTTTGGTCATCCCCTTTCTTCCTCCAGACACCTAAATACTATTTTTTGACATTCCAATCATGTTTTTTATTGGTGACATACACTTATTTAGATTGTGAGTTCAAATCAATCATATTGTACAATTACAATGTTAACCAAGCATATTGTACAGTTAACAATGTTAACCAAGCATTTTAGTTGCTACCAAGTCCTATAGTTTCTACTGAGTTCTATGGACAAATTTCAGTTTGAACTGAGTAGTTACTATAGAGTTGAAGATCAATAGTATAAATTGAGCATTATAGTGTATGCCAATTTTACCAGTGTAAATTGAGCTGTGCAGTCATTACCAAGTTCATAGTTGATGTGATGTGAGTCCAGTGTTGACTGAGCTACTCAGTGTTAACCAAGAGACTCAGTTTATACAAAGCTCAAGGTGAGAGTTTTTATCGAGCTATATAGTATGAATCAAGTGATTTAGTTTATATGCCAAGTTTCACAGTATTTGCTGAGTCACTAGTGCAGACCAAGTTCAAGACTACTTGGAAGATCACTGAGTCTATCTTTTGAGCCTGAGTTTTTACACTTTAGTCAACTTTGTAATATTTTGTGTAAACTTGTATTGTGGCTGACTTTGTAATTATGTAATTGGATTAATATATATGTAATGTATTGTATCACATCCAATGTATGTATGGAAGAAAAAGAAAGTAAGAAGAATAAAAGAGCAAATTACAAAGGCTACAATAGTATAAGGAGCAACAAAGATTCATCTATCATAGCAAGGTCATTTGTACACTTAGAGGAATCTCATTCAACAAACTAAGTTGTAGATCAAAGATTAGCCACTATTTCATCCTAACAAGTGGATCAGTCAAATCCTTTAACAAGGTAGACCTAATAGTCTTATGTAAATCTCTTTACCGAGTGCATACTTTATTGTATGTTTGTAAATTCTTTCACAAGGTGGATCTAGTAGTCCTTTTTGCTCCTAACAAGGAAGATCATTAGAAGTGATCAATGTAAGCCTTAATAGGCCAAATTTATATTGCAGTACTAAAACTTGTGGGTATCATCCCCACCCTAGTTTTACTTTCTATTTGGATAGTTTCTGGGTCACCAAATCTTATGTCAAAGTATTATGTATGCTTTCATGTTTTTTTAGTTTCTCATGCATGAAATTAGATTAGAATTCATATAAAGGATTAATTTCTAATTGGGATAAAAGTTACTAATTCAACCCCCTCCTCTTAGTAACTTAGCTTGTCATAATATTTCCAACAATTGGTATTAGAGCTTTGTGGTTCTTAATGAAAATTTTAACAGCTTGAGCAAAGATCAAAGGTAATGGAGGTATTTAGACTTGACAAGGCTATTGAAAATGAGAAGCTAGATTTGGAATTGGCCATTGGACAACTCAAGAAAGAAAAAGAGAAACCCACTCAATCCCTAAAAAGAAGAAAAGATATTGTAATCTAGATAAATGATTCACTCTACATTAAAGAAAGAATTGAAGATATTATTCCAAGAAATTCAAATAAAACTAATGAAGCAATCAAAGAAATACTAGGAAAGAATAACACTCTCCAAGAAGAAGTAAGAAAACTAAGAAGAGAGTAAGAAATTCAATTAGTAAGATTGTGTGAAGTAATGGAAGAGAAAAACAAGATAAGAGAAGAGATAGAAGGAAAGAACAATGGAATCCAACACCTATCTCTTCAACAAGTAGACTTCATTGATTGGCTTATCAATGAAAATGAAGAAATCATGAACCTAAGATCAGAGAATGAAATATTGCATAATGATCTAAACATTGAAAGGAAAACCAATGAAAGAATGTTGAAATACCAAGCATACATGAATCAGTTGAATGAACAAAGCCACTTCAGACAAAAGGGAAAAGTAAGAATTAGATATACAAAAAAAGGAGAATCATCCAAGCAAGGAGCTCAAAGGAACCAAAAGCCTACTTGTAATCATTGTGGTAAGATAGGTCATACTTCAAACAAATGCTAGAGCAATGGGTAAGCAAAATTCAATGGAAACATGCTACAATTATAATCAACATGGTCATAGAGAAAATGAATGCAAAGAGAAACCAAGATTTGAACACAAATTTCACAAATGTAAGAAGCATGGGTACAAATCATTAGAATCCAAAACCAAGATATTGAATCCAATAGAACCAATTGTGAAAGCTATATTTAATTAGGACTATAACACTTGGTGCAGATGCCATTACTACAGAGAATTTGGACACATTGGTATGAATTGTGTAAAACATGACATGAGGAAAAAAGATACTACCAAAAGATGTTTCATCCATAGAGAACTTGGTCACCTTACTAAGAATTGTATGAATACTAGAAAAATAGAAGATGAAAAGAAGGCAAAAGTTGACAACATTAGAAAACAAATCAGACAATGATGGGTTCCAAAGTCTACTGAGAATACAAGTTCGACCAATAATGATCAAGTCACTCAAGAATTGTTGACTCCACCATTTTAACTTGATTTCTCAAAAGGAGAACTAGAACTAGCTACCAAAGAGGACATCTAAATAAATTCAAGCTGTCAGGAAAAAAGGTCCATATTAGCATTCAAGATGTGAAAGGGATCACTGAGTAAAAGGTACTAGTTACTATCGAGTTTCCTTCCTCACCAAGTAAGGTTGAGTCATAAAATCTATCGAGCAAAGTCAAGAGTAACTAAGTTTTACATGTGCTTACCAAATGATGAAAGAATTTACCGAGTAATCAATGTAAGAAAAGTGGATGACAGTTCATCAAATCCATCTAACTTTTGTACATAAATGTTAGACATTTATGGAAAAATTTGATAAAAGGAATGAAATTGAAGTCATCTTCACAATGAATTTTTGAGAAAAAAATTGTGCAGAGTGATCTTCAAGCAATTTTAGAAAATTGTCACCAATTTTTTTTCAAATTCTCTTAAACCCTATTGAGTGAAGATGGCAACAAGTAGCAGTAAGGAAAAGTGAGGGTTAGAAAAGCTAGTTCAAGGTGTAGAATGGAAGGTACCAAACTTCAATCTTACTATTGCAATCACTGAAACCCTAGAACCGAGTGGAGCATAGTCTCAAATCCTTGCCAAGGTACTGTTAATCAACGAAATCCATTCTCATTTTAAATGTGAAATTCAAGATATTGGACCCCTAGAAATGGATGAATGTTTAAAAGAGCTATATGTTGATGGTGTTTTGAAACCCAAGTAACAACATCTCAAGGCTAAAGGTTTAACCCATATTCCTCACATGCCCTATGATTTCCAAGTCAAATAGATTAGGTATATTCTTAGTTGTGTGCACAATGGATAGTTGTGGTTGGAGCAACCTATTTTGATTACCAAGAAAATGATTCATAGGATTATTGGTCTCTCTATGCTAGCTAAAGCTGAAATGACAAAAACCCTAGGTTGTGTTCAACTAGAGAAGAAAACCCTAGTTGAGTGGGAAGGTAGGGGAATGAAAATTAGCAGTGTCACTAACATGGAATTGAATTTTGGCATTCCTATCATTGCACACATGATCTATAGTTTGAGCATGTTGAATAGTGTGACATGTGAAGCAGTTGACCTGGCATACAAAGTAGTCAAGAACAACCTTTCTCTTGACCTTACCGAGCTACTATTGAATCAATTCAACAAAAACATGGAGAGTAGTAGAACATCAAAGAATAACCCATATAAGTTTGGCTCTCTATTGAAATGTTTACTCTTTTATGTTCAAAAATTATTTCCATCAAAAGAAAATATTGTTTAGAGGAAAGATGTCCCAGTACTATATCAAATTAATGAATATATTGTTGAGATGGGACAAAATTATACCAGTATTATGGATAATTATTTTGATGCTTTCAAGGAGAAAATGAATAACATATATCGAATCCCCAAGGAACTAGTTGAAGATTATAAGGATGATGTATGTTTTATGGTGCATAGTGATAAGGTATATATTTAGGCAGTTAGACCTAGAATTGCATGGGTGAAACCTCTAGGATATGAGATAAATATTGATGAAACCAAGGACATAATTAAGGCATTGATTAATGAACTAGTTGACCCCAAGGCTGCATATTTTGGAATATGTGATGAGGCTAAGGCTTGGATAGAACTAGAGATCAAGCTCCCTCAGGCGGTTAGCAAAGGCAAGAAGAGAATTGGCAAGTTAAAAACAAACTCTACTCTTTTACTAAGGGAAAGGTGAAGATGAAGAAGTAGAGGATGAAGAATCAAAGGAAGAGTAACCACTATAGAAAAAGGGCAAGGTAATCATTACCAAGCCTACCAAAACATCTGTTGTAGTGTTCACTAGGAGATCCTCTAGGAAGAAGACAGACAAAGAAGGGGGAGACATAATTTTTAAGAGGTCTCCACCCACATTTGAAGAGAGGATGAAGTAATTGGAATCAAAATCTGGGATAACATTTCAAAGAACTAAAATATGAGACCAGAACAACTAATGAGAAAAGGTAGATTGAAGATATTTTGATATCTAAAATGGGAAAATGGAAATACTCTCCTGACCAGCTCACTCAACAAATTCTAGATGCTTTAATGAATAAAATCAAGCAAAGTTGGGAACATGCAATGCAAACTACTAAGGGCATTCATGAACAGACCCTGAGGTAACTAATGCAAAATTTGACTAACAAGGAAGTCAAGGAATCTTTAAAGAAAAATGGAGAAAATTTGACTTTAAGATTCAATACTTGTCAAATTTTTTCGAATGAAATAGAGCATGTTGTGAAGAATGGAACAAATACATGGAAAAATATCTATCTTCTTCATAAATCAAGTGATTTTTCAGTTAGCATAAGTGACAAGGATGAGGATGATGATCAAGAAAAGGGTGAAGAAAAAGATAATGAAGAGGTAACACATTTTGATAATGAAGATGATGAAGAGGAATAGAAGCAAGAGGCTACCGAGGAAAATGCACAAGTTGAGGAAATTGACCGAGTCAAGATTGCTGCAATAGTTATTGTCTCACTTCCTCACTCTCCAAGAAAAATAGTGAGAAATATTAGAGTAAGTAATTATTTATTATTTTACTTAAGTTTACTTAGGTTAAATACATTTATTTAATAGTTGTAGTTGATGAGTTGTTGATAACATTGGAGTTTGTTCCTATCTAGTCATACTTATCCTCTCACTTTGATCAAGGACATCCCACCTTTTGTGTGTTGGAAATGAGAATAGAGTAACTGAGAGGGGGAGGGGGTGAATCAGTTATTCCAAAAAACTTTCCACAGTCCTTAAGATGTCTGAATATACCCTTGATCTGATTAATAAAATGCTGAAACTTGATAATGCAGCAAATGAAAAATATTAAGAACTGATATGTTATCATGCACAAAGCAATTTAGCAATTAAGAAAGCAGGAGACACCAGGTTTAACGTGGAAACCCAATATGGGAAAAACCACCAATGTAACTAGGTACTATTTTTCACTCTTCTGAAGTGAGCCCTGTTAGGAGCCAACCCTGTTAAAGGTTACAAAAATACACTGTTAGGTGTGACCCTGTTAAAGGATTTAATCACCCTGTTAGGAGTGGCCTTGCTAGAGGTCTTTAGAACAATTCAACTGAACTCTCACCTTGTTAGAGGATTTATTGAATGGCTGTTAAACCAACTCAGTTAAGAGATTTTGAATACACTGTTACAATGGTTAGAAAGCAACAATGAAGTGACCTGACATAAGGTACAACTTATCTTTGCTGATTGCAGATCTCTGTTATGCTTGACTGAATCCTTACTGATCAAATACAAATTTGTAGCTCCTTCAACACATCTGATCCTTCATCAGAATTTTCTCAACATTCACCTCTTCATACTATAATTTGCATTCATAACTTCTCCCTTTTTTTATAATCACACACTTTAATTCATAACTTGAATGACCATATATACCTTTCAGATTATCTTAGTCGGCTCAAATCGCTGACTAAAACAAACAATTACAATAGTCAGCTAAAAGTAATTAATTAGAAAATCCCTATACTGGCCGACCCTGCATGGTGAACTTTGTTCAGAAAATAATTCCTGTGTTAACCGACTGAGCTCGGTTGATACAGTGAACTTCATGACAATCCTTCAATCGCCTGGAGAACTTGATAAGTACGGAGTTTCCTGAGATAATCGAGTGAGCTTGGTTGGAAACTAACCTTTGGAGACTGAGTGAAGCTCGGTTAACACTGACTTTTCCATGATTCATTTGATGACCAAGTGAGCTTGGTGGAAACTAACCTTTGGAGACTGAGTGAAGCTCGGTTTACATTGAATTTTCCATGATTCATTTGATGACCAAGTGAGCTTAGTGGAAACTAACCTTTGGAGATCGAGTGAAGTTCGGTTAACACTGACTTTTCACATTTCCTTCGTTGACCGAGTTAGCTCGGTTAACACTGTCTTCCACATTTCCTTTGATGACCGAGTGAGCTTGGTTGGCACTGTAAATTGTATTGCAGACTATCTGAGCTCGGTGAACTTGAGACTAATGACTAATATGAAATTTGTGTGACATCAAGGACAAAATTATTCAACAATCTCCCTCTTTGGCATTGATGCCAACACAACATGTTATAACAGAAATGAAATTTTGAAAACAAGTTCAACAAGATAACAGACTTCTCCCTCTTTCAATAGTCAAGTTCAACAAGATAACAGACTTCTCCCTCTTTCAATAGTCTCCCTCTATTAAGGGACTTCATGGAAAACTTTTCAAAACTTCACAAATTTTAGAAGGATATGATAGTAAAACCTCTCCCTCTTTGACAACACATGCCAAAGACAATAGAAGTTAAGTGATTTATAATGTACCTTTAGTACTGATTCATATGCAATGATTTCTAATGAAACTACATCAACAGATAGATCTTCAATCCTATATGCATTGATGCATTACTAGAACTTATTTCTAGTGGACTTCAGATAGGGGAATGACCCCTAACTTACCTCTGAGATACAAAAATGCATCCTTAGGTAAAGGCTTTGTGAATATGTCAACAATTTGTTCTTTTGTATGGACATATTCCAATCTGATCTCCTTGTCTTGTACCAACTCTTTGACAAAATGATATTTAATTGCAATATGCTTGGTCTTGGAATGCATCACTAGATTCTTAGAGATGTTGATTGCACTAGTATTGTCAAAGAACATGACGATTGGTTCTTTGATTTCCATCTTCATTCCTTGCAATAACTACTTAAACCAAACGATATTTGAACAGTTTACTGATGCAGCAACATACTTTGCCTCTACTGTAGATTGGGATGTACAATTTTTCTTTTTGCTTGTCCAAGAAACCAATCTTTTTCCAAGAAAGAATGCTCCTCCACTTGTGCTTTTTCTGTCATCAAAGTTTCCTGCCCAATCAGCATCAGTAAACACTTTCAAATCCAAATTACCTCCAAATTTGTACCATAAGCCATAATCTTCAGTTCCTTTCAAATATCCCATTATTCTTTTGATTTCCATCAAGTGAGTTTCTCTTGGCTTTGCTGAAAATCTTGCAACAATACCAACAGCAAGGGCAATATCTGGCCTGGTATGAACTACGTATTGCAATTTTCCAATCATAGATCTATATAATGTTTGATCTACCTCTTTGGATTCATCATCTTTGGTAAGTTTCAATCTAGTTCACATTGGAGTTCCAACAGGTTTATAGTCCTCCATACCAAACTTTTTCAATATCTCCTTGATGTATTTTGATTGAGTGATGTAGATGCCATTCTTATTTTGTTGAATTTGAAGACCAACAAAGAATTTTATTTCACCAAACATAGAAATTTCAAATTCCTTGTTCATTTGTTCTAAAAATTCTTTGCAAAGATCATCATGTCCTGTGAAAATAGTATCATCTACAAATATTTCTGCTAGGACAATCTTATTATCTGGTCCTTCCTTTATATACAAGCTACTGTTATCATTAGTTCTTTGAAAACCAATCTGAATAAGATAGTTATGCAATCTTTCATACCATGCTCTAGGGGCTTGTTTCAGACCATACAGTGCCTTGTGTAATTTGCAGACCATGTTCCTTTTATCTGGATCAACAAAGCCTTTGGGTTGTTCAATGTAAACCTCTTCATCTAGTATTCCATTGAGGAATGCTGATTTGACATCCATCTAATAAACTTTGAATCCTTTGTGAGTAGCATATGCAAGTAAGGATCTGACTCCTTCTAATCTTGCAACAGGAGCAAAGGTTTCTCCATAATCTATGCCTTCTTCTTGAGAGTATCATTTGCATACTAATCTGGCTTTGTTTCTAGATACCATATCATCTTCAGTCAACTTTTTTCTGAATACCCACTTAGTTCCAATTACATTCTTATTTTTAGGCTTGGGTACAAGAGTCCATGTCTTTTTCTTCTCTATCTGTTCTATTTCCTCATTCATTGCCTCAATCCAACTATCATTTGCCAATGCATCTTTAATGCTTCTAGGTTCAAAATCAGCAAGTAAACAAGTATTTTTTTGGCTTCTTGTCAAGGTTCCTTCAGATTTGTCTCCAATGATCTGATCTGGTGCATGATGTCTTCTGAAATATTTAGCTAATAAAGGTTCTTTTCCTCTTGAATGAGTTTCATTGCTATCTCCTTGTGTTTCAATTTCATGTTCAGGCTATTCTGGCTTAGTAAGAATTGGCTCGGGCACTTTAGACTTGGTAGACACTTGCTCGGTAGTGTCTGAATGTTGCTGTGGCTCGGTTTGAACTTTTTGCAACTTGATTACTAATGACTTAGGAGTTGAGGAGTCTTGAGTGAACTGTATGCTTGGTATAGCATTTGGTTCAATGTAAACAAATCTTCTGTAATCTTCAGGTACCTTTTTGCTTTCTTCCTCAGATCTGTCTGCAAACTCATCAACTTTCACATGTGCACTTTCTATGACTTTGTGGGTGGATAGATTTAAACATCTATATGCTTTTCTTTTGCACGAATATCCTAAAAATATTCCTTCATCACCTTTTACATCAAATTTTCCTTTTCTAGATTCTTTAAAAATATAACATTTGCTTCCAAATACTTTCAGATAACTTACATTGGGTTTGTAGCCATACCATAATTCATAGGGGGTTTTGAATGAGTCCTTCTTCAACTGTACTCGGTTTAAGGTATGAACTATTGTGCTAATGGCTTCCTTCCAGTATTTGATAGCAATGTTCTTTTCTATCATCAGGGTTCTTGCACAATCCATGATGGATCTGTTTCTTTTTTTAGCTATTCCATTTTGTTCAGGAGTTCCTGGTGCTGAGACTTGTATTTTAATACCTTTTTCAATGCAGAAGTTGTTGAATTCATGTGAGATGAATTCACCACCTCTATCTGACCTTAAGCATTTTAGTCTTTTTCCTATTTCTTTTTCTACTCTTGCCAAATACCATTTGAATTTCTCAAATGCTTCTAATTTGTTCCTTAGATACATGATAGTCATCATTCTTGAGTAGTCATCAACAAAAAGAATAAATTTTTTTTCTCCAGTATAGCTTTCTATTCCAATGGGTCCACATAAATCAGTATGCAAAATTTCTAATATATCTTCAGATAGATAGTTTTTACTTTTAAAACTAGTCTTACCCATTTTACCAATCTGACAATTCTTGCATATACCAACCTCAGGTTTCTTAATGTTAGGAATGCCTCTTACTTTCTTGAATTTTCTTATTTTTACCAGGTTATCAAAATTGACATGACACAACCTTTTATGCCATAACCAACTTTCTTCAATTTGAGAAATAAAACATGAGCATTCACCAAGTTCTAGATAAAACAAGTTACCTTTAATTTGGGTGCCAGATCCTATCAGCTTTCCTTGCTCATTCAAAAGTCTTGCCTTTCCATGCATGAATTCCAACTTGAATCCAGTATTGATTAAATGTGCCACACTTAGAAAATTATGTTTAAGACCTTCAACCCAATAGGCATTATTACATACAAGTTCTTTGGTTAGACAAATTCTTCCTCTTCCTTTTATGAAACAAGGTTCATTATTACCAAACCTTACATTGCCACCATCATAGTCTTCAAACTGATCAAACTTAGTTTTATCACCAGTCATATGATGTGAGCAACCACTGTCTATAATCCATGTATCATTCTTACTTATATGAGAGACAAGTGCCATTTTATCTTCCTCATCACTGTCAGAATCATCTTTAACGGCAATATAAACAATTTCATCCTCACTATTATCAGAATCTTTAGAATTTTCAGCCATGAAGCATGATTTCTTACCTTTGTTCTTGGATGATTTGAAGTCTTTCTTGCCATTCCATTTGTAATCTTTCTTTTCATCATTGTTTTGCTTGTTTGGACACCTTGCTGCAATATGACCAATTTCTTCACAAGAAAAATAGATTAGAGGAACTTTACCTTTGTATTTTCCTCTGCCTCTAGAGTATTTCCTTGCTAGTAGAGCTTTAATCACTTCGAGGTCACTGTCTGAACTTTGGCTTGATTCATTTTCACTTTTTGACTGAGATTCCTTCTCCTTTTTATTTTTTTCTTTGAGTGAGATCTTGGCTTGAAATGCTGATTCAATGTTTTTGGAGGCTGGAACATAGTTATCAAAGTTATCTAGTTCAAATGCAGTTAGTCTTCCAACTATGGCCTCAAGATTTATCTGATGATTTGCTTCACACCTTCTTTCCTGAATTGCAGAAACTCTGATTGCATAAATAGGAAGCAAGGTTTTGAGAACTTTGCTTATAACTGTTTCTCCTTTGATATCACCTCCAGATGCTCTGATTGCACTCACACATGCTTTAACTCTTTCAACATACTTTGCAATGTTTTCATCCTCTTTCATCCTCATTTGATCAAATTGTCCTCTTAGACTTTCTGCTTTTGCTCTTCTTACATTATCATCTCCTCCATAGATCTCTTTTAGCTCGTTCCACATCTCAAAGGCAGTTGTGCAGTCCTTAATGTCATCAAATTCTTCATAACTGAGAGTGGATGCTATGTCTATCATCATATTTTTGTGAGTCTTCTTTTCAGCAATGTCATTGACAGACAATGTGCCAGGAGGTTCTTCATATTTTTCTTCAAGGTATTTTAGTCCAGTATCACCAATAGTAGCCAGATGAAGTCTCATCAATCCTTGCCATGCAGAGAAGTTATCTCTGTTGAGTTTTGGAATTTCTCTTTTGTAAGACATCTTGATCTTTGACTTAGATCCTTGAAATATTTTCTTGCAAGCACCAAAAGCTCTGATACCGATTGTTGGAAATGAGAATAGAGTAACTAAGAGGGGGAGGGGGTGAATCGGTTATTCCAAAAAACTTTCCACAGTCCTTAAGATGTCTGAATATACCCTTGATCTAATTAATAAAATACTAAAACTTGATAATGTAGCAAATGATAAATATTAAGAACTGATATGTTATCATGCACAAAGCAATTTAGCAATTAAGAAAGTAAGAGACACCAGATTTAACATGGAAACCCAATATGGGAAAAACCACCAATGTAACTAGGTACTATTTTTCACTCTTCTGAAGTGAGCCCTATTAGGAGCCAACCTTGTTAAAGGTTACAAAAACACACTGTTAGGTGTGAGCCTGTTAAAGGATTTAATCACCCTATTAGGAGTGGCCTTGCTAGAGGTCTTTAGAAAAATTCAACTAAACTGTCACCTTGTTAGAGGATTTATTGAATGGCTGTTAAACCAACTCAGTTAAGAGATTTTGAATACACTGTTACAATGGTTAGAAAGCAACAATGAAGTGACCTGACATAAGGTACAACTTATCTTTGCTGATTGCAGATCTCTGTTATGCTTGACTGAATCTTTACTTATCAAATACAACTTTGCAGCTCCTTCAACACATCTGATCCTTCATCAAACTTTTCTCAACATTCACCTCTTCATTCTATAATTCACATTCATAACTTCTCCCTTTTTTTATAATCACACACTTTAATTCATAACTTGAATGACCATATATACCTTTCAGATTATCTTAGTCGGCTCAAATCACTGACTAAAACAAACAATTACAACAGTCGGCTAAAAGTAATTAATTATCAAATCCCTATACTGGCCAACCCTACACGGTGAACTTTTTTCAGAAAATAATTCCTGTGTTAACCGATTGAGCTCAGTTGATACAGCGAACTTTGTGACAATCCTTCAATCGCTGGGAGAACTCGGTAAGTACTGAGTTTCTTGAGATAACCGAGTGAGCTCAGTTGGAAACTAACCTTTGGAGATCGAGTGAAGCTCAATTAACATTGACTTTTCCATGATTCATTTGATGACCGAGTGAGCTCGGTGGAAACTAACCTTTGGAGACCAAGTGTAGCTCAGTTAACACCGACTTTTCCATGATTCATTTGATGATTGAGTGAGCTTGGTGGAAACTAACCTTTGGAGACCAAGTGAAGTTTGGTTAACATTGAATTTTCACATTTCCTTCATTGACCGAGTTAGCTCGGTTAACACTATCTTCCACATTTCCTTCGATGACCGAGTGAGCTCAGTTGGCACTGTATATTGTATTGCAAACTGTCTGAGGTCAGTGAACTTGAGACTAATGACTAATATGACATTTGTGTGACATCAAGGACAACATTGTGGATGTATGCTTAGTTATCACACTTATCTCCTAGCACTTTCTAGCTTATTCTAGAAGCTTCCTTGAGGCTTTTATATTTAGTCTCTCTCATTGTAAATTCATATCATTCACATAACAATTTCATTTTATCATTGTAAAATATCTTTTCTTGCTTTGTTGAATTGCTCTAAGTTCTTGCTGCTTTCTTCTTTGGTTTCTCTTCAACAAGCTATTTGCATGTAGGTGATCTTGGTGCACTATGAAGTTGGGTTTCATCAACTTCTACATGGTATTAGAGCCTCCCTATTGCTTCTTGGTTGAAGGATTTTTGAAACCACGATTTGGAGACACAAACCCTAGTTTGTTTGTGCATTTTTCTTTAATCGGGAGGAAGAGCATTCTTTTGGAGCACTTTGGGCCTAAATGAACATTGCCATTGAGTTTAAAAGGTTAGTTATAGTCAAGATTCATATAAAACTTTTCAATTTTGGTTTCTGTGGCATCTAGAGATTTGTTTAACCCCCCACAGGTCAGCCGTATGGACTGTACGCACATTTTTGGCAAGAAAAAAATAAATTTAAATGTGGCAGTAGTGCTACTGCACCACCACCATGCCACTATGGGGCCACCATTAAGCCACTTGTGCATAGCAAAGGCATTGCCATAGCCGATTGCACTACCCTGATGACACCACTACCTGGTCATTGCTGATGGGCCACCTGCCCATAACCCCAGCCAGCTGAGTAGCCAATGTGCCATCGAGTTCTCCTCCTGGGTGCCACCACTATAAGCGGTGCCACTGCCTATCACTGATCTAACATCCTACATCACTTTGTGACAACATGATGGCTTTTTTCAGCACCATGTTAGCAATTACCAGCTGCCACATCAGCTTGTTTTGATGTCACATCATCATCTAATAGGCTAACATCATCACCCCTGCACAACCTACTGATGTAACTTATTGGCATGCTAACTTCATTTTCCAATTATTGACATTAGCAAACTGGCAATTGGATTTTTTCTTGGCAATGTCTAGTTGATGGCCATATGGCCGTCAATTTTTTTGTAGTGATTGTATTTTTCTAGTGAGCTAGTCTTTTGGAGCAACAGTTGGTTTTTTGGCCATAACTTGAGCATACAGAGGTCTTTTTTCGATCTGAAAGAAGTGCCAGAAAGCTGAATTAGAGATGGAGACAATGATGCTAGTTTCATCACACTCTAAGCTCATTTGTGCTCCCATTTTTGGCATCAAAATAAAGGCTTCTATTTCCTTCTTCTCCACATCTAGAATCCAAGTTCTTTTCTTAGTTTTTGTGCTTCCTATAGTTATTTTCTTTGGTATTTGAGGGATATCTTTATTAGTTGTAAGGGGGCATTTTATTTTCCATAATTTACTTCAGAATAAGACCCTTCTACTTTTTTCTTTTTCTCTTAATGTCAGATCCTTCTGTGACCTGGCTCATGCTGCACAACTATCATACCTAGAAAGCACAGATGACTAGGCTTCTCATGTCACGAGAGCTAGGCTTCTCATGTCACGAGGCCTATGGTCATGTCTAGATGAAAACCAACCTATTTTGGTGCCCTTATAAAGTTCTTCAACATAAGAACAAGATGGATGAAACCATGGGATTGATTGCACTGAAGATCTTAGATAGTCTACTATTTCACTTGGATGGTTTGACCACTTCATGAGCTATTTGGACCAAATTTGAGACTTTGTTTCACATAGTGAATGAGTTCTGGGCACTTTAGCTTGATGTAGAGTTGACCTCTTTGACACTTGACAACTTTCCCACCATTGAAGACTTCCTAATGAAGTTCAAATCTCTACATGCAATTTTACAGGGATGTGGGAAAAACAAAATAGATGATGACAGTATCTTTTTGATACTCTCAAAGTTGCGAAGACAATATTAGATATTTTCTTCCACTTTCTACTCCAATATGGATGCCTTGGGTAATATATATCAAATTCCTTCTTTTGAGATATTTTGTGATTGGTTGACATAGGAACAGTCCAAGATCACTCAGATGTATTCACTTACAGGTTCACAGTCACAAGCACTGCTTACCAAGGATACCCAAGAGTAGAAGCCAAAGTAGATATCTAATTCCTCCTCTTAACACTCGACTGGTACATCCTCTTCTTCTAAAAAGAAGGAGAAAAAGAAGATTGAGACTCCTACCTATTCCTATTGTTAGAAAGGATCTCATGATAAGTCACATTTTTTTCAGAAGAGATTTGATGGTTATGAGAAACAAATTGCCGATTTGCAAGCTCTCCTTCAGAAGAGCACTGTTTCCTCTCCATCCTCTTCTACCTCACAAGGGTCTTCTTTCTAGGATTCTTCCCCCTCTTTGACATCTACACTAGATCTTGGAAAGGGTCATAAATTTTGGGCTTCCATTGCATCCCCTTCACAGGTCCCTTGGATATTGGATTCAGGTGCTTCTCACCATATGACATCTTCTCAAGGTTTCTTCTCCACTATTGAGGCTTCTCCCATTCCTCATATTTTCATGGGGACTAACATTGCCCTACTATTATATGGGAAAGGTTTAGTTTGCATCCAGGATGGTATATTCAATGATGTATTGTATGCTCCATCTCTATCTGCAAACCTTCTCTTGATTTCTCAGAATACACATAGTGGATCAAGGAAGATAATTGAGTTCACTGCTGATTTAGTCTTCTTTCGAGATTGTGCAACAAGAGGTCTTATTGCTATAGGGGTAGTTGATCCTTCAACTCATCTCTACACCTTCTCACACTTTGGTCCACCATCTCCATTATTAGAGCACACTTCTTCTCTTTTACAAGAGCATCATGTGGTGCAATTAGGATACTTGAACCTTTTTATTGTTCCCAAGATCCCTATTTTGACTTCCACACCACATCCAATTGAGATCTTTTCTCTTTAGCAAGATTCTTCTTCTGCTCTACCTGATCCTCCAACTCCATTCATTGAGCCTCTAGGTGCACCTATTGTGGATTCTACAATGGACATTCATGACAATGTCATCACACCTGCCTTGGGGATTCCTTTTTAGGATCCTCATATTTTCTCCTTTGAGCATTAGCTAGGCCTTCTAGTTTTCCCTCTCATTTAGGGGTTCCCTTGTTTCCTCCACATTGGAGTTTCATTGGTTCAGTTCTTTCTCCAAGGGCTCCATTATTTGGGGAGGGGGGGCTTTGCTATCTTTTCTATCTCTCATGGGGAGCCTGGTTGTACTTATGGTTTTGAGAGAGTCTCTTGATACATTTCCAATGGAAGTTTTCCTTGGGGGGTCTTGTTGAGGCCTTCCTTCCTTCCTTCATTTTTTTAGCATGTTTATACTTACCTCTTTTTGGGGGAGGGTTTTTCCCATGAGGTTTTCCCTCTTTCCCCATTTTTAGAGATTACATTTATTTGCATTATACATGGGTATGTAACATGGCCTTGTTGCTAGGACCCATTCTACATTTCATCTTAGCTATTGTGAGGTTAAGTGCATTCCCCTAAGTTGAACTTAAAGGGGGGTGTTAGAGTAAATAATTATTTATTCTTTTAATTAAGTTTACTTAGGTTAAATGCATTTATTTAATAGTTTTAGTTGATGAGTTGTTGACAACACGAGATTTTGTTCCTATCTAGTCATACTTTTCCTCTCACTTTGATCGAGGATATCCCACCTTTTGTGGACGTATGCTTAGTTGTCACACTTATCTCCTAGCACTTTCTAGCTTATTCTAGAAGCTTCCTTGAAGCCTTTATATTTGATCTCTCTCATTGTAAATTCATATCATTCACATAGCAATTTCATTTTCTCATTGTGAAATATCTTTTCTCGCTTTGTTCAATTGCTCTAAGCTCTTGCTCTTTTCTTCTTTTGTTTCTCTTCAGCAAGCTATTTGCATGCAGGTGATCTTGGCACACTATGAAGTTGGTTTAATCAACTTCTATAACAACATTAAGCATATAGACAACTTTTGTAGGATTGATTGTGTCTAGCACGGAAAACACAAGTATCCAATCAATCTTTGCACTAGTTCTGCTTAGCACATCATTGACTGAAGTATCAACTACTTCATCTATCGAGCTACAAAATCTTCTATCTTCAATAGTTTTGAATACAAAATTTTTGGATACATCAATTTTTCTTTAACAGGTACTTCTACTAACATTTCTATAATAAGTGTAGTATCAATTTTTGTAGCAAGCCCCACTATTTCTACTATTGTTTTCATTCCAAGTACACAAGAAATATGTGCAAGGAAAGTTGATACCAAGTCTCAATAGAGCAAAATTTTTTTGGGTAAAGGTAAAGAAAATTAGGAGGATGTTGATCTTGATGAGAAAATTGTGATTCCTAATTGGGATATTTCAAAACTCAATCTTGATCAAATGAAAACCTTTGGAGAGTTACTCCGAAAGAAAGCCAAGTAGTAGAGGCTAAGAGAGGAAAGAGATAAAGAATTCAAAATTATTGAGGATGCCAAGAATATTTTGGCAGAAGCTATAGGTATAGAAAATGATTCTTCTCAGCCAGTTTTGTATTAGTTGGCATAAGTAGTTTAAAAGTATAATGAAGATCAAGATGGATAAGATAAATTATTATAGAAAGCAGAAAAGAAGTTTGAGAATAAGGTCTTAGAACTTACTACTCAAAAGATTGAGTTATCTACTATTTTGAGTTCTCTTGAAACTTCTTGTACAAATGTACCTTTTTGGTAAATTATGTGACATTCCAAGTTTTACAATGGAAATAAAAGAAAAATTGTCTAAGATTGATGAAGATATGAAGGCAAGTGCTTAGCAATTTTAGCTTGACCCAAGTTCAAGGTCTACCCATTTCAAAAGGATTAGTTTTTTGGCAGACATGCAGGCAAAATTGCTTAAAGAAGAAGGTAGAATTAGATCTACATTGGTAGATATTTAGAATTTGATACTCCCTAATGTGGATGCACTGCAAAAGCATATTTCTTATTCAAAAACTCTCATCCATGATAACAATTTCTCTATTACAGACCATATGATTGAACAATCAGCAGAAGTGCTAGTAGCATTGCACACATGCAGGGTCTTGCAAGAGAATTGGGACAAGAATTTGGCAATCATATTAATGGTACATTTAGATTTCTTGTCTCATTTTGGTATTTCTATGTAAATACATATAGTATAAATCTTTGACATTAATGTCAAAAAGGGGGAGAAGATATTGGAGAAGATATAAGATGATATAAAGAGGAGAAAGATGTACAAAGATAGGGGGAGAAAATTGTAGGAAAGTGTGAAGGAATATATATTTTATAGTATATTGTATATCATCTTTGGAGGAAGCATTAGCATGTACAAAAATGTATCCTTTACAAAAACAATTTTGAAAAATCTCAAAAATAGTATACTCTACCGAGTTGGAGCTATAAGGTGATGGATAATTCAGTTTTGACTGATAAGTGCTTTGTCACTAATGCCAAAGGGGGAGATTGTTGACATTCTAGTCTTGTTTGTTATTAGTGACATACACTTATTCAAATTGTGTGTTCAAACCAATAATATTATACAGTTAATAGTGTTAACCAAGCATTTTAGTTGCTACTGAGTCCTACAGTTGCTATCGAGTTCTGTGGATAGATTTTTGTTTGAATCAAGTACATACTATAGAGTTGAAGATCAACAGTGTAAACTAAGCATTACAGTGTATGCCAAGTTTACTAGTGTAAACTGAGCTATGTAGTGGTTACCAAGTTCACAGCTAGTGTGATGGGAGTCCAGTGTTGATTGAGATACTTAGTGTTAATCAAGAGACTCATTTTATACTGAGCTTAAGGTGATAGTGTTTATTGAGCTATATAGTATGAATCAAGTGATTTAGTTTAAATGCCAAGTTTCATAGCATTTATCGAGTCACCAGTGTAGACTGAGTTTAAGACTACTTGGAAGTGACAAGCATGGATTGAGCTTCTACATCTACTGAGTGCATGATGATGCTGAGTAGTGATAGTGGATATCGAGTATCAAAACCTCATTGAGTCTGTCTTAAGAGCTTGAGTTTCTACACTTTGGCCAACTTTTTAATATTTTGTGTATACTTGTATTGTGGCTAACTTTGTAATTATGTAATTGGATTGATATATATCTAATGTATTGTATCACATCCAATGTATGTATAGAATAAAAAAGGAAGTAATGTAATTATTAGAGAAGAATAGAAGATTGGATTACAAAGGCTACAACAATATAAGGAGCAACAAAGATTCATCTATCATAGCAAGGTGATTTGTACACTCAGAGGAATCTCATTTAGAAAACCAAGTTGTAGATCAAAGATAGCCATTGTTTCATCCTAATAGGTGGATCAATCAAATCCTTTAACAAGGTAGACCTATTAGTCTTATGTAAATCTCTTTATCAAGTGCATACTTTATTGTATGTTTGTAAATCCTTTCACAATGTGGACCTATCAGTCCTTATTGTTCCTAATAGGGCAGATCATCAGAATTGATCAATGTAAGCCTTAACAAGCCAACTTTATACTACATTACTAAAGCTTGTGGGTATCATCCCTAGCCTAGTTTTACTTTCTATTTGGAGGGTTTTTGGGTCACCAAATCTTGTGTCAAAGTATTATGTATTCTTTCATGTTTTTTCAATTTCTCATGCATGAAGTTAGATCATAATTTATATAAAGGATTAATTGCTAATTGGGATAAATTTTTTAAAAGTTATTGATTCACCCCTCCCCTCTTAGTAACTTACTTTCTCATAATATTTCCAACACTATCCATGCTTAATATAATACCCTCATTTATTTTTATGATGATTACCACCATGCAAGGGTGTTGACTAGGTTTGGCCATTTCCTAAGGACCAAGGAACTTGTTCATCCTACCTTGAAGTTTGTGTAATATGGTTTTGAGAACCTAATTTGCCACTGAACCCTTTAGTCACATTACTCTCCATAATCCTTGCTTTCTTAGTAGCAAAATAAAGTGTCTTAGGTTAATGCATCAAAACATCTCCAATGATGGAGTCTTTAAGATCTCAAAAAAAAATGTTAAGTAAGAAGTATCTCATCATGGTTATAGTATGATACTGTCTGAGCTTAAAGAATCATATTTTATATTGATCCATTGATGTGTTCCATTGTTTAATCTCATGGAACTCATCACCATGAGCCTCCTTGAACTGAGGAGATATAAACCTCTCTCTAAATCTCTCCTCAAAAATCTCCTAGGTGAGGTTTGCTATACTAATCTAGAGCTTTTGTCCCTTAATGTTGTACCAAATTGATGTGTGATCTCTTAGCTACATGATAGCACAACGGGCTCTCAAGTTGGTTGCATACAGGTACATATAAAACACAATTTTCTACTTCTAGTAACCAAGTCTCATCCGTAAGGCCACCTCCCTTACCATCATAATATGGTGGTTTAGACTTTTGAAGGGATTCCATAATGTCCAAATGGATGGAATCCTCATGATCATGATCTCAACCTCTTTGATGATGCCCTTTACCACCAAGTGGTGTGCGAGAACATTCACACTCAATATCCTCTTCCTCTCTATGCTCTAAGCTATGGGAATCCCCATGGTGAGATCTCTCTTCTTGACCATGGTCATGTTGGTTTTCCTCTACACGAGGTCCCAAACAAGCAATTATCTCTTATAGAAAAGGCATCAATGCCCCAACACCACCTTGTTACCATATTCTTCCCCACCAACCTGATGTTCCTCCTCTTGGTGTTCTTCATTAACAATTTGTTGGTTATTACCTTGACTACTAGGTCTACATGTAGGAGGCATCACTAAGGAACCAACAAGATAAGGGTTAGAATCATATGTGAAAATAATAAGAGTCAAAATCATGAACCATAACAATATAATAAAATAAGAAAACTAACAAAAATATAGAGGAAGTATAACACAGAGATCCCAATGTTGCAACGTAACTTTGATACCATATGTAATGCCCTATCCAGAGATCCTTGGAACAAGGATGAATAAAAGCCAATGCATTTTTATTAAAAAATAAGTGTGGTTGCACAAAAAAATCAACATACAAGAATAAAAAATATCACAATAGAATACTAAACATACATCCAACCACAAACAAATCTCCAAGTGCCACTATTGACCAAAAATGATAAAGCTATGAAGGTCACAAACACATTTGAATCCAAAACTTCCTAGATTCAAAAGGTCAAACAAAAGGGTTCAAGAACTCCATGGAGGGTATCCCAATCACCTCTTGAAAGCTTTTGATCAAGTCAAAAAGTGCCCACTGGTCACCCAAGAAAGTTTTCTCTCAAACCTAGATGATACTTCTATACAGCCTAGGCGATACTTCACTAGTGTCATATGACCTTTCCCACATTGCTGTGCAATGCTAGTAGGGACAAGGTGATAGAGTTACCATAGTCATGTGATACTCTTCTAGTATCATATGACAAAACTCTAAAGGGTGTGTGATACTTTCTACTAGCGTACAATGGAATTCCTTTGGGTGTGTGATTCTTTCTAGTATCATACGACAAATCTCCTTTGGGCATGCAATACTTTCTAGTATTGCCTAATGCTAAAGCATTATCTCCGTGGAATGTAAGGAAAAATTGTGATGAACAATTAGAAGGAGGAAAATAGAGAAGAACTTTCACATTAGGGAGTACTAGATCCACAAATTGAGGCTCAGACACTCAAAAAAAAAAATAACATGATAGAAATACAACTAACCATCTAAACCATAGCAGTATAAGAAAATATGCAGAAAGAAATATCACAATTTACATAAACAACTAAAATCATGCGCGGTTCCTCCCAATCATAATAGCATCATGAGACCTCAAAGGCCCTAGCCAACCCTCATGCATAACATCCCAAACTGCCAACTAGATAGTTAGAGCTATCTTATGTGGGCATTATTGCTATAACTTAATAACATCATAAGAACAAAAAGATCTAACATGATAATCAATAAAGAAATAGCTCCTCCAAATAAGTGAAACACATCATCTAACCCTATTCTAACATCATAATAAAGGAATGCATAAAATAAATAACATCATCTAAACATGATATCCAAGCATTCCAATTAAAACAAAAATCATAAGAAAACATACTATGGAAACCTGAAATACCAAGTGAACATCAAGCACTAGTTGCACTGGAATAATAGACTATCTATGTACATCAGTCCCTAGTAGTGGTATAGGTAGCTATGCCTCCTAACCACATAGAACTCGAAGGTCCACTCCCACCATGTTGATGGAGATAATGATCCAACCACAAACACAAATAAAGCAACCATCCATGGCTAACACTCACACCAGATAATAAAGATGACTAAAACCAAGATCACAAGGCAATGCGAGTAGATCAAGTCTTAGTTATATAGTCTATGGGTCACTATTTAGGGGCTCACTAGAGGGTAAGTAGCTTGGCATCAAGTAGCCCAAGCTAGTGTTGGCAGCATCAACTCCCTCATGGAGGTGCACATCTTGTGTATTCGGACTTAACCAGGTGCTCACATAACATTTTATTATCTAAAATTTATTACCTAGTAAATTATTTAGTTATCACTTGTTTAGAACTTATTCATGCCAACCCTCTAGGAAATATTCACTAGGTTGTGAGAGTAGCCCCTCCATGCTACCTTATATACCTATGCTCATCACATGATGAGTGCCCATAGGAATGCATATTCCAAACCCAACCCTAGTATACATAACTCAACTGAATACAACTAAGAGTTTGGGCATTGAAAGAACCCAACAAAGGTATGCACACATGCTCATGTGTGGGTGCACCACCATCACAAAGATCATAAAATGAGGGTTGGATGAGAACATAAGAAAAATAACACTCAACCGAATACAAGCTCTAGAATGTGGATGTAAAATGTATCCCAATGCAACATAAAAGTGCAAGAGAGATTAGACTAACATCCTATAGATAATCCAAGTCCACAACCAACATCATGCAAATAAAACTCTAAAAAACTAGGGGACACACAAATCGAGGTGAAAACCTCCCAAAAACCAACATTGACAAAAATCAACAAAAATGAAACCCATTCACCCCAAGGATGAATAAGCCACAAAAATCCAATAAAAATTGGATTTGAACATAGTTTGCAAAAATTACCAGCATAAGGTGTGAAATTCCAAACTCTCATCCCAAAAATTAGGGAAATATTCATACCCGACCAACTAGATAGAACTAGCAATCAGAAATAGAGGGGAACACTAGTTATCAACCTCATAACATACAACTACCAAAAATAGAAGTAGAAACAATAAAACATGAGAGTCCTACTTGATAGCCAAAAGGAGAAAAATGAGAATCTAAATAATAAAATAAAAATCTCGCAGAAGTTGTCAAAAATCATAGTAAACCAAGGTTTACCTTAGCTAGATCCAACAAGACTGATGTCACGATGATCCCATGTCTGTAGCTTCTATAGTAAATAGAAACATAATCCTACATAAGAGGATTTGGAAATTCACTCCCGAATTCTATTTTCCAAAAGTGAGAAGTGAGGAATAAAATTCCTCTTTGGATACGTATTCACCTTTTGAGTGAATAATGCATTAGGGTAAATAACCAAGAAACCTTGTTAAACCCCAAAACAAGCCAAATAAAAATAGGCTATTCCAAGTAATTGGAACTCATCTATGTCAAAGTTGTTAGGAATTAAATTAATTAAAATTAAGCCTGAAAAATCCCTAAAACCAAAATTAAAAAATCCCTTTAAAAACTTTCACAACAAATGCAAACCTCTAAATGCATAGACATGCTCATAGGCCTAATCACATAATGCAAATAAGTCTAGATTTATCAAATCACTAAAAAGGTATAATTTAAAAAATTAAATAGGATACATTGACCATATGGTGATGAAATTGGCTAGATATGAACAACTGAATCACTAACTCCATGTGCCATTGCTAGAGATATAATTTCTGCACACTAAAACACATGATCAAGTGCAATTGGATATAATAACATAGTTGAAGAAATAAATGCATTAAATAGCCTAATTTAACCATTTATTTAATTATACTAAAATAATCCATTTAAACATCACTCACTATCATGTAAAGCATCACAAAGCATGAATGAAGTAAATAACCACAACATCAAATCTAACATATAGCCATAATTAGAGGATATGTCCAATACTAGATAACTAGATATCATCACAAAACATACTGTCATCTCAAAAGACATCATCATGTAGATATGACCAATTAAACAACATAGTAATCTAGCATCTATGATACTAGAAATCAAAGTGTAACATCTGACCACTAGGTTATCTCAAATGTAAAAAAAACTAACATGAGTAATATTTTTTGGATCAAAATATAACAAGGTAAAGACTGCAAGCATGAGAGGTACTATAGTTTGCACATAGCATTATCTAGTTTCTTCAATCTTGGTAATCCTTTTATTCTTTTCATCTTACTAATGGTTACCAAATTATGAAAGTTTACATGACATAACATCTTATGCCATAGACCTATATCTTTATTTTGTGCAAGCAAGCATGTCTCATTAGATAAATCTATATAGAACAATTAACCTCTTGTTTGATCTCCACTTCCAACCAGTTCACTTGAAGCATCAAATATCTTGGACTTTTTGTGATGGAATTCAACCCTATATCCTGATTTGTTTAGCTATAAAACTCTAAAAAAAATATAGTTAAGTCTTTCAACCCAATAAATGTTATCACACTCAATCTTGTCAGTCAATTGTATTGATCCTTTATCTTTCACAAGACATGGTCTAACACTCGCTAGAGTACCCAAAAGAAATTAACCTAAAGTTTCACTAAGTTTTTCAATTTTTTTTGAAAGATAATAACTTAACAACAATAGATATAATATAGAGGAAGCAATTACATACACACATACATAAGAAGCACATAAAAAAATTACATTTCTTAAGGGCCCCATGATCTTGAATCACATTTAAGTTTATTTAATACTAAATCAAATATATAATAAATCCACATCAAGAATAACTACAAGATTGAATCCATTTAGATAATATACAATTACATGATGCCACTTGGAAATAATCAAAATGCACAATCATCCATTGTAAAATTCATAGGGTATGAAAGGCTGAAAGAATATACATCATAAAATAGACTACATGATCTCGTAAGATCTATGAAATCAAATCAAATACAATGGAGTATAACCATCCATCATAATACACAATAATAGAATGAAAGGTAATATAGAATAGGGAAATCCAACAATGACATTGAATTGTTGGATCTCAATGTAAAAGTAAAAAGAAATACCACCCAACCTCATGGTAACCTAAATTGTCCACTCCCACCATGCTGAGGAGATAATCTCAAGTCCCATGCATGTATCAATCCAAAAAGTCAAATCCAACATCTACGTGAAGGAGGACTTGAAAGAAATCTAATTCAAGGTACCAAGACACAAATGACATCTAAACCTAGAGGAAACAATGAAATGTAGGGAAACTACTATGTAATTGAGTAAGTGTCATCGCATAAGCCAACTCTATGGTTACCTTGGCCCCTAGTGACTTTGTGTAGTACCAACATCCTTTTGTACTGACAAGGTATACTAACAAAGCAAGGTCATAACCAAGAATCCTCTCTACTCCCATCCTAGCTTGTACTAGCACTCTTGGTATGTGCAAGGAAACACAATGACTCTTATTAATTCATTTTACCCTCATTTAATGAAATGTTATCACTTATTTAAATAACATATAATGGGTTACCCAGGTAGCCACTTTAAGGCTCTGGCCTTCGTTGCAAGCCACTTCCCAACATGACATAAGGATAAACTACCCTAAGCATAGTAAAAGAAGAAGATATCATAAGATCATAAAATACACATTAGTTCTTAAACAAGCAACTGGAAAGCACTAAAATATCACTAATTGAAAATCATAGATTACATCAATACAATTATCCAAAAACGACTGATTCAAACTCAAGTATACATAACACAGCCATGACATCACATGACATAACCAAAACAATAACTCCTAGCCTTTGGTAGACATCCCAAAATTGGTTTACACTCTAAGTCAACCCCAAACCCAACACACAAGAAAACATACAACTGACAGTGTAGTTTTATAGTTTTGTTTGTTTTGAAAACATATAGTTTTGGTTTAACAACAAGGATGAAGTTTACATTTTGTTGTAAGTTTTTGATTTTAATAAAGTTTATAGATTTATCCCTTATAACTGAACCCCTTCTTCTCCTTTTTAAAACTAAACTAATAATTGATACTAACTCACAAAATCAATGTCTTTATTAAAACTATAAAACATATTAAATAAAAATAATTAAATTATTAAATAAAAATTATCAATTGATTTATAAAATAATACAAATTATTAACAACAATAATCATTACATAAAAATCTAATAATTTTTTTAAAATTATTAAATAACATCTAATATTCATTTAATTAATTAAATATAATTTAAAACATATTAATTAAATTAATTAACAAAACTATATTTAATAAAATTTATTGAATATAGTTTAAAACATATAAATTAAATTAATTAATAAAAAAATATATTTAACAATATTTATTAAATTAAATTAAAAAAATTAAAAAACATATTAAAACTTAAGTGAGATTAAAGGCCTATTGACCTAGCCTTGAAGGCTACTATTGCAGCCTATTGTGGCCATAATAGAGTATTGCTACATCAACAATAATACCTATTGCTATCGTAACAGTTCTACTACGTGCACAACAACAATGCTGCCAACATGGAGGAGAGGAGGGGAGGTGGGGTGTGGTGGCCCTCCTCCCACTCACATATAATTTTTTTAATTTTTTTTTGTTTTGTTTTATTCAAAAAAATTTTTTTTCTCCCCCCACCATTAAATTTTGGTTTTATTTTTATAATAATATGTGATAAAACTATCACAGTAAAATCATTTACTATGTAATTTTATTAATTTTTTTTTTAAAAGATTTCCTCAAAAAAACTGATAGGAGAAATACAAATAATTTAATTGAATCTGTGTAAATAATCTTGATATGTTTTCCAAACCCTATTCATATCAAAATACTATTCTCTAAAGTTTTACAACGAGGGTTTCCAATTATCAATTCATATATAGATAATCTCAAAATGAAGAATAATGAAATTTACAACAAAGGTTTCAACCCAATTCAAAACTCTAAAAGTATACTCATGAATGCAAAAACCATGAATGCATAGAGCTCGCAAGAGATTCCCCTTCTTTTGAAACCCTTCTTAGAAATTGGCTCCTACAAATCTCGGTATGGAGAAATGAAATCTCATTTCCTAATAAAGAGTTTTTCCCCAATTAGGGCTTCAATTGTGCAATCACGCGAAACCCCTTTTTCTTTATTACTTTATTATATTTTATTTTTCATGTGCAATATTTTTTCAATTTTAATTAAAATATTTTTATCAAATCAATTTCTTTCCTTCCTTAATTAATTATGAAGATGTTTTTGATAAAATATTTATTAACTTAAATATTATTAATATTTAGAGTTTATTATAAAAATGAAACTCTTAAATATATGATATAAAATTAAATAAATATGATTAAGCCAAAATTAGACTTTAAATATATCTTTAAATATAATTCTTTAATTTAATTAATTAAATATAATTAAATATTGAATTTTCTTTATAAAATTTATATTAAATTAAATCATTAAAATCTCTTTTTGTTTGATTTAATTAGAAAATAAAATAATCACAAATCCATAAGACTAAATACAAAAACCCATTATCAAATACAAAATACTAGATCAAACTCAATTGTCAAAATCATGAATTTATGTCACTTGATGAATTCAGAAGGGTAGACAGCTTAGATACTTGTCCTACTTTCTAGGAAAATTGGCTTAAGGTTAGGATTTGGACTCAAGCATTATCTCCCCTCTTTTACCATTGAGATACTACAATAGGGTACACTCATTTTGGTAATTTAGGGAAGTTGATACCTGGTACCTATAATCTACAAAAATCCACACATGTACATACTCATATATTCTAAACTAAATAGGCAATGGCAAGGAGTGGTGCATTCTGTAAATCTCAACTACTAGGTGAATATGACTCCATCCCTCAACCATATTATAAACATCATATATAAAGTAAAACATATAGGTACACCATACACATACAAGTATGGGGTAAGTATCCATAGAAAACATATATAAATAATCCATCTAACTATCATCATGAGATAACTAAAAATACTATATACTAGCATCATCATCGAAAGAATAATCATGCATACATGAAATAACTAGTACTAAGGTAACTCATTATATAATCAATTGAGTATGAAATAATATCCAACAATCTGGAAAATAAATGTCACTAATCATCAAGCATAATCATAAAGCTGGCATAAAAGAGTTTGAGAATAATAACTAAAAAGTAAACTAGGGGTAAGCACTACATCCACCCCCTTAGACTTACACTTACTCCTAGAAGTCTATAAAAAAGTAGAGGTATAAATCCTGTGAACTAGATGCATCCTCCCATGTAGCTAATGACTCATCAATAGGGTCCCATTAAACCCTTTCCTATTCTATGGTTCAACCCTTGAGGGTCAAATCCCACTATTATAGAATGTGAACTGACTCCAAATTAGTTTCCCATCCTCTACCTATAATGCATTCCAATCAAGAACATGTATCACACTAGGAATATACTATCTAAGAACAAAAACATGTAAAACATCATGAACATGAGCTAGGTTGGGTTGCAATGCAAGACAATAGGCCACCTTAGTCAACCGATCAATGGTGACCATAATAGCATCATGTTGAAGAGCAGTCATAGGAAATCCTACAATAAAATCCATAGAGATAATATCCCACTTCCATGAAGGAATGAGATTAGGTCATAAAAGACCTGCTAGATGCTGGTTCTCTACCTTGAATCTTCAGCACTCAAGACACCTAGCAATGAAATCAACAATATCATGATTCATCCCTATCCAAAAGTATAGATATCACAAATCTACATGCATTGTCTTGACACCTAGATGTGTTGAGTAAGATGCATGATGGGCCTATGATAGGATCAATTTATGAAGTTGATTGAGTGGTGGTACATAGATCCTTCTTAAATAGCACAAAACACCATCTGATTCCAAAACATAAACCTAAAAACTTGCCCTCCAATGATCTTCCTGAATCTATCTCCATGCTTACCTCCTGATACCAAGTATCTATAGGAAGTGCCTAAAGTATATGACTCCTAAAATCCACACTAAGAGTCAAAGATAGTATGTCATGTCTCCTACAACTCAAAGTGTCAGCTACTATGTTCTCCTTTCCCTGAATATACTTCACCTTGAAGTCATACTCACAAAGAGACTCCATCCAATGCCTTTTCCTAACATTCAGATTAGGCTACATAAATATATATTGTAGACTGCAATGATCACTATGAAGCTCAAAATGGTATACCAATAAGAATTTTCTTCATCTGACCAGGGCATGAACTACCACAAATAACTAAAGATCATGCGTAGGATGATTTAACTTGTGATCTTTGAGTTTGTGTGATTCATAAGACATCACCCATCCATACTGCATCAATATCACTCCAATCTCCTCTAGGGAAGCATCCATACACACCATAAAGTCAACTACTAGATCAAGTATTGATAATATTGGTGTACTTGGTAGAAGATCCTTGAGCTTTTGAAATGCTTCCTCACATTTCTCTGTCCAATTAAACTTCTTTTCTTTCCTCTGAAGGGAAGTGATAGGATATTTTACTTTGGAAAAGTTCTAGATGAACCTACAATAATAACCAACTAGACCCATGGAGCTAAGAATCTCTCATACGGTAGTGGGTGTAGGACAATCTACCATTGCCTAGATCTTTGTAGGGTCTACTGAGATACCATCCCTTGATATGATATGCCCTAAATATTTTATCTCGAATTAGAAGAAATCACACCTTGCTGAGTTGGCATAAAGTTGATTATCTCTCAAGCACCACAAAATAATTCATATATGCTCTTGATGTTCCTATTGGGATCTAGAATATATCAAAATATCATCCAGGAACACAAGTACAAATCGATCAAGATAAGAATGGAACAAGCCAATCATCAAACACATAAAAATTGATGCAGCATTCTGCTAGCTCCTAATTTAATAGTGATTATTATTACTAGTAGACAATGCAATGTATTATACCTAGAGGTAGCCAGTGCTCATATTTTGCATAATAAATTATGTCTTTGGGCCAACTGCACAAAATACAATTTCTTCCTACACTTCTGGCTCTACAAAACCAAGGTGGGAGTACCTTAGAGATTTAAATCACTTCTTGACTCTTATCCTTAATAGCTAAAATCAAAAATTGTGGTCCAATTTATTTGATAAATGTGAGATAAAGATGAGATACAATAGCTAACAATAACCCATAAATTCCCATAGATAGATGATGACCACCGCTTAGACACTTAATACAATATTTGATTGATTTAGATTTGAATATAAATTTGATATATGTAGCAGAATTTACTTTAGTTTGTCTCTAATTTATATGATTAGTGCCTCATCCATTGTTGCACAGAGTCAACTATTAGTAGGGGATCTAATTCAAACAACATGTAAATGAATTATATCAACTATAATCACCAATTCCCATTCTTATGAAATATCCCTCTTATAAACTCACAGACCCTACTAATTCATTGAAGCTCTTCCTTAACTCCTTGAATTAAAAGCAACAATAGAATCAATATAAAACCTACCCAGATTGCATTCAATCAATTAAACCTTATTTAATTGATCTCAAAGTAAAAAAATTCATAAAATGGAGACAAGGATTGATAACACAAATATAGTGTAAGTCCCATTTTGTATTATCCTTTGAAAAGCCTGATACAATAATTAATAGAAACTCAATGAAACTCAAAATATCTTGCTAATTATATCATTAATATGTAAACATTAGGAAATTATAAAGCTTGGAAGTAAACTCAAAAGACTACACATAAAATGGACCAATTGTACTTTTGAACAAGGTAAAATTACAAAATTCACCAACCCTTTCTCTAACTTTAGGATCTTACTTATATAGGGTGAGATGGAACAAACTTTAGGTATAGAGAACTGAAAATTGTCTTAAGACAAAATATTTAAATCATTACTATCATAAAAGACAAAGAAAAGTGGAACAAGAAAAACTTTACATCATAATCCCTTTTCGTGGGACCATTTTCTATTACATATTTTATTAGATTTCTTTCTGAGTGAAAAATTTGATGATTGGCCCTACTACTGTTGTTGCTACTTAGAGGTTGTAGTTAATGGGATTGATTGTGACATATCTAGCTTTTCTTGTTGCAGACTAACCTCCGCTCGAGGAATTCCATGTATATCATCATGAATTGATAAGACAACAATTACATCTATTTTCTCTTCTACCAAGTCATCAATTTGGATTTCAGTGCTAGCAACTGCAATTGGTTGCTCACCTTTGTCCTCTTCTTCTTTTTGATCTCTTGCTGATGTATCAATTATCTGTACCCGATCTTGTTCCATTTCCTCATCATCATCAGTTTCAACATCTTCTAACTACTCGCCATGAGAAATATCTACCATCCCCTTGTCAAAAAGTGTGTCATTTGGCCTATTAAACTATAGAATATCATGCTTCTTTTTAATCACATTTTCAACAATTTTGTCAATTTCAATAAAATATTTCTTTAAAGAATCAAAGAATAACTAGACTTTTACAATTTCCTTAGTAGTAGCTGCCCATCATGCAATTCCTCTTTCATTTATGACTCTATTCATCCTTAGACAAAATAGCTCATCTAATTCTTGGGCCTATTCCTCCTTACTTTTCAATTTATTCTATTTACCTAAAGCATGTGGGAACAAATAAAATTTAACACTTTTGTACTTGTCCAGGTAACTAACAATTCTCCTTTGTAGCTCAACTCTTTTATCATAAATTTTTGAAATATTTTTGGCAACATCATAAGTTCTTTCGGTATGATCATGTGATAAATTAATGATAGAAAAACATAAAAAGGTGACCTCTTTTCTCCTCTTACTCCACTTGTTGACAATTGGTTTCAAGGCTTCATCATTTACCTTTATTTCATCCCATATGTTTACTATCTTTGCTAGTTGTTCATAAAATGAGGGCTAATCAATTTTATCAACTAAATACATGAGGGTTTTTCTTAGCTTATCCTCATATTGCACATTCAATTCTATATGTAATGCCCACAATTTTCTCTTTTCTTATTCAAAAGCTTCTACAATATAATACTATGGCCTTTGTGGTGTATCAGGAATCTCAGTGAGGGGAGTGGATTTAAAAGGCTCCATTGATGGGCAAGGGTAGGTAACTCTTGGCCTAGTCGACCATCCCATCACTTTATTCTCAAGTTCAATTCTCTTTTAAACTTCTTTATTGTATGCCTCCAGAAGCTTTTCATACATGTCTTGCAACTCCAACTTTTCCTTTTCATGTCTTAGAGTTGTGGCTAAGGTAAAGTGGGTTGTTCCAACACCCAGATGTGCAACTCCTACACTAGTCGTTTCTTCAACTCTTTTCACAATTAAGTTGCCTATCAACCTGGTATCATCATGTTGGGAAGAGCCAGTCCTAGATCCTTTCCTTACTAACCAAATGACCAATGTAGCTTGGTCCTCACTGAATTTGGCACCTTTCATTTCTTTCTTCCCCTAATCCTCTATACTCATTTTTTTTGTAACAGTGCTAAAAGCCAATGCATCTATAATATCCCAATTGGGTAGCAGCAAAACACTAGATGCCTTTATCATTTGCCTCCCTTCCTTAGGGGTCATGTTCTTGAATTCTTGTATAATCTCTTCCTTTATCTAATTTTGCACATCTACCTCCTCCATTTCTAGATGCTCTATTTTTAGCTTATTGCATCTTTCTTCAAATAATACCATGTTTGTTCTCCAAACAAATCAACAAAAGGCTTAGGATTTCACAAAATTTTCATCAAAGGTGAATTCATGGATGGCCTACTCCATTTCAGGGTCCAGCTCCTTTCCTCTTTAGTTTTCCACTGTTAACTCAAGGCTTGGCATTGAAGGTTCCTGTGGATTTCTCTCTCCTAATTTTTCTTGAGTGATGAATACTCCCCTTTGAGATCCCAAATGCTCCATCTGCTCCCTAGTAAGCTATTCATCTCCTATTTGTAGTGGGGACTAAGTAGGTGAATATTCCTCAATTGAAGTGTTTTTTCCTTTATTATTTTCTACCTCTTGGGTGATAGCTCATCAAGTCTTTCCTCAAGAACTATATTGGTTGATCCCATAATCTATTTTCCCTTATCTATAGTAGTTCTTTTTTTTTTGGATCACATTGTAGCCAAGTCTTTTTTGAATGATCAACTGCCTTGATCCTACTATGGGAGTAAAAGATAACCTCCTCATGACCTCTTTGGCTTTGTTTGGAAAAAAATTAATAAGAATAATTTCTTTTCATTCACGATCTCCTTGATTTTAGGAAAAGTAGTCATGAGTTTATTTAACCTATCTGCCTCTATTTTTACATTAGCAAGAGACTTGTAATTTTTATCAAAACAATGGATGAATTCCAAAACTCTAGAATAAACTCTCCATTTCTATTTCTTGATCTCTTGCTCTTGCAAAGAGAACTCATTCCTTATTATATCCTTAGGGAAGTAAGGTTCATGTATTTTGGAGCCAACTTTAGCTCTTAGTCTAAACATATCAAAAAATCCCTTTGTATCACAAAAAAGGGGTTGAGACATAACCATCTTGTACTAGTCTAGAAATTTATACAAAAATAACCAACCACCTTTTTTGATTATGAAATGATGAGCTATAGTACACGTGGGAAAAATTGAGCCTCTATTTCTTCTATCCAAATATACCTCCTCCAATCCCCCTACTACCACAACATCTCAACTATTCCTACCTTCAAAGGCACCTAGTAGGGAAATACATGGAGAGTCCCTTGGAAACCATAAACCCTAAAAATAGTTGAAATAGAGTATGGTATGATATTTTCCCAATTACATAATTCTTTCAAATCAAAAGGATTATCCATGGGTCTAATAAAATCCATCAATGCCTTGGGGATTCTAGGATTGTCCCTTAATATGAGGCATCTTAACGTAGATGAAAAGTATTTATCAAACCTGACAAAATTGGCCTCCCTTGCATCTAGGTCATGTTTGTGCTCCACAATAGGACTATAAGATCTTCTCCATACTTTCAGTTTAAAATCATCTCCTTTTCAAAACATGTAATCCTCTTAAATAGGAACATGTGTATTAATATTTAATAATGGCCAAAATTTTTTTCCACCTTGCCCTTCACAATTCCAACTAACCCTATATGAATCTCCTCCACTATATAGGAAGCAAAATAAAAAATAATATCAATACCAAAAGAGGAAATTTGAATCAACATATACAAAAATTTTATTGGCACAAAATTTTCCTCATCCTCACCAAAAACCCTACACAAAGTCATATATATTTCTATGGCCCTAGAAGTAAAAAATTCCTTTTTAAAAGGTTCCTTAATAGATGCTATGACTAGTGGAAAATTTCCAATAGAACCTATGTGTGCCCTCGATGCACCTTGCTTGATCTTATCCTTCTTAGATAATTATTCATTTTCTAGCCTTGGTAGGTCAACAGGTACATGATAATCTAAAAATGGTTCTAGACCAAAAACTTCTCAAATTTCTTTAGGATTTATTCTGACCAAGCATTCACCATCTATTCTTCTCACTATCCTAGCTATTGGGTCATAATTTTGGGCAATGACCATTAATAGGTTAGAATCCATAAAAATACTAGGGACCACAAGTTTTCCCAAATCAAAATTCCAAATGGTCCCATGGGAAGCAAACAATTTCCTTTCTGAGAACCACTTATAAAAAATATGGAGTCCTATTTTAGTAGTGGTAGCATCTCTAACCCAATTCCCTCTACCACACAACCCATCCACAATCTTGAGTCTAGGGTTTATAGAAATTATCTTTTTTCATTTGGGTAGACTTGTTTGTGGATTTAGTTAATAATTCAAGAAGGTCATCATGTATTTTACTAGTTGCATAATCCACCTTTCCTGAGAAAACTTTCTTTGGAGGCATGTTTACTTAGTGACACAAATATACTAGAACTCTTCATTGTCTAACATATTTAGATACTTACTTGGCTCTTCACTATCCTTCTTGAAATTTGGCACAAATGGTGGATACTGAAAATCTTTTACAATTTTAAATGTGTAAAGAGTAATTCTTCAACTGCCTCTTAGCTCTCAGTAATCCTAAAATTTGTTTGCATAGAGAAGAACTGGAAAAATTTTGTAATATATGTCTGGTTCTGATTCTCACGAGGAGCCTTCAATTTTAATAAATGAACTATAAAGAGAAACAAGATGGAAAAACCTTCTAATTTGAAAATACACCATCAATTTTTAAAAAATTTGATGATCTAGGGATAACATCGTGAATGACTTATTTTAAATTTTCTAGGTTGGCAGTCAACCCAATCAAATTTCTCCACATAGGCTTTTCTTTCTACTACTAGAAACTTGTTCTGGCCCTACTAGTGCTCACAGACATGTGTCACATTCTCATTATGTTGCATGCACTAAACATCAAGCAACTACTTCATGCAACATAGCGACCATCATTGATTCTTCCCTGATCTAATGATGTGTATTTCACAAGGGTTTCAATGCAACTATGGTGGGTCCTTTTATTTTTCCTTTGGTCACCATGTCACGTGCAATTAACATCAAGCAAGTGTCCGTAGCAGCAAGATGACCACCATAGATGCACCTTCAATCTGAAAGCTTTAGTCAACATGTATTATTTTTTGAGTGCAGATCCACTAGCATGTGTCATCAGACCACCTAACATGCTGACACAATTATTTATAATAGTTAACCCTTTTGGCACTATTTCTTGAAATCAAGTTTCACCGTGTTTTTATTTCATGGGAAGTCACCATGTCCCTACTGATGAAAGCTTGCAATTTCTAGTGGTGACACAGTGACCACCATATTTTCTAAGAAATTCGATCATCAAGAAAAAGGTACATTCTCATTTGGATATCTTTTTAGTGCACATTTTTTTGTTCCATAATGATGACGAAATTTAGTAAATGACAAAGAAAATTTATGGCACCAATCTTTAGAGTAGGTCCTATCGTGTTTCACTTTCCCAGGAGTTTTCCATGTCGCTACTGCTGAAACTCCTACAATTTTTAGTAGTGACATAGTGACTAGTATAATTCTAAAAAATTCTAGCACTGTGAAAATAACACATGCTTGGGTCATAACTATATTTACTACTCTTTTGATGCATCTGATAGCCAGTTGTGTTGACATAGTTCATTAATGATAGGCAAATCTTACAGGACTATATTCACTTTTAGCCTGTCATGTTTTCTTTTTTGTAGGAGGTCACCATGTCATTGTTGACAAAAATCTTGCTTTTTTTGGTGGCAACATAGTGACCATTGTTGATCTAGAAAGATCTAACAATGTAGGAAAAATATATTGAAATCATGCTCATATTAGTTGGGTCCCAGGTATAATACTTGTTTGGTCACCATGTCACTTGAGATAAAGTGACCACAAGTTTCCATATTAACAAGATGACCATCATAGATCTTAAAAATATTTGATGGTGAGGAAAAAATTGGGGAAAGAAAAAGGTCAAAAGAAAAGCTTTAAAAACTCCCAAAAATACATACCTTTTTCAAAAATGATTTTCCTTCTCAATCTTCAAAGTAAAGGCATACAACCTAAAGGATTTACTTAGGGCACAAAATTGGTTTCTATTAGGGTTTACGTTAGGGTTAACCAATTTTGGTAAGACTAAACCATAATATGTATAATATGTATATATATCTATCTAATTTTCACACACATTTTAAGAATTTTTTTTGCATTATGGAAAATTAGACCATCACATTCATCAACCCAAATGGGACCACTATGAACTTGTACTACTCATAGTGAGTGGGGAAGGCAGTCTTGTGAATGTTAGTGTCTTGGATGTGAAGTAGATGATATCCTAACTTTAGATCAATCTTGGAGAACAATGTGGCTCCCTTGATCTAATCAAATAAATCATCAATCCTTGGTAAAGGATACCTATTCTTAATTTTTACCTTATTCAACTACCTATGGTCAATATACAAGTGTAACAATCCATCCTTCTTCTTCACAAAGAGTACTGGTTCTCCCCATAGAGAAACACTTAGTCAAATACAACCCTTGTCTAGAAGGTCCTCAAGCTATAGGCGCAAATCACTCAATTCCTAAGTGGTCATCCAATAAGGAGCTTTAGAAATAGGCTCTTCTCCTAGAATATGATCAATGCCAAAATCAATATCCCTCTTCAGAGGAATACCCAAAATCTTGCTAGGAAGGACATCCACATATTCTTGTAAGATAGGATGGTCTAGAGTCTTCCCTGTAGGGTCTTCATCCTCTAGTTTGCTCACTGTAATGGAAAATACCTATCATCCCTTACAAAATATTCACTTCAATTGGATAGAAGAGATTATCTATAGAGATATAGGTCTTTGGATGCCCAAAATCTCTAAGTACTTCCCTAGATCATCCTTACATTAAATGGTCTTCTTTCTGCAATCAATACTAGCTCTATGAGAGCCAAGCTAATACATATCCATAACCATGTCATAAGAACCAAGAGGGATGACCCAAAGGTATATTGACATTAAAAAACCTTCTAGGTTTAGTTCACACTATTGTACTAAGGAATATGTGGGAACCTTAACTCCTGAAGCTAGTTCCATTTGCCAACTAAATTCCTACTTTACCACCTATAGCTCACATCTAACAACTATGGATGGTAAAATAAAAGAGTCCATAACACTTAAATCAAGCAAGATGGAGAGAGGTGTAGCTAAGATAGCTCCTATAGTCTCAATATAGTTCCCTGATGGTGGTTCACTACTACAAATAGTCTATGAGATCTACCCGCATCCCTAATTGTAGGCTTAAATGCAATTGGCCTAGGTCCTAAAAAGTGAGATGTATGTTGTGGAAAGTTGGCTGTAATGTGCCCAAAATATCCACAAGAGTAGCATCCCATGCCTTTGCAAGATCCTCTCCCTACTGGAGGTACACTCAACAGTTACGGTATGGTCATAGTGTACTATCTTAGGTTGTGAAATTTATCTTCTCTCTACTACTATCATTCCTCTAGTAAGAAATGCCCACGAAAGTTCTCTAGAATTAACTCTCATTTGATATTAATCATATCTACTCGTAGCTTCTTCTCTTTAATGTTCCACCATGTAGCCCCAAAGGTTTCGAGTCAAAGTCATGTATAGAAAAATACTTGTCTAGAGAAATTAGTCACTACTCTACCACATATCCTAAACCCAACCCATTGAAGGGTTTGATCTTAGACCTCTGAAGGTCCTTCATATAAGTAGCCTAAAATGACCTCTATTTGTCACCATGATGGTCTCTCTAAGGACTCCTAGATCTATGGCTCTCCTCATTCCCTACATCGTGTGACCCCTTTTTAGAAGTCGATGAAATCCAACTTCACAGTGTGCCAATATCACTTTCATGCAAATAGCTTACTGAAGAGAAACCAAAGGACCAAGAGCTTGAAGAAAATCAACAAAGAAAGAGAAAATATTTCACAATAGGAAAATGAAATTACTATGTGAATGTTGTGAATTTACAATGAGAGAGACTGAATATAAAGGACTCAAGGAAGCTTGTAGAATAAGCTAGAAAGTGCTAGAAGATAAGGTTGACAACTAAGCATATGTCCACAAAAAGGTGGAGGGAAAAAATTCCCATGTTGTTAATAACTCATCAACTAAAACTATAAAATAAATGCATTAGCCTAAGTAAACTTAAGTAAAAGAATAAATAATTAATAAATAATTATTTACTCTAACACCCCCCTTAAGTGCAACTTGGGGGATGCCTTAAACTCACAAAAACTATAATGAAATATGGAATGGGTCCCAACAACAAGGCCATGTTAGGTATCCATGTACAATGCAAAGAAATGCAACCTCTAAAAATGGGGGAAGAGAGAAAACCTCATACGAAAAACCCTCCCCCAAAAATAGGTAAGTACAAACATGCTGAAAAAATGAAGGAAGGAAGGAAGGCCTCAAAAAGACCCCCCAAGGACAACTTCCACCTGAAATGGCTCAAGAGACTCTCTCAAAATCATAAGTACAACCAAGCCCCCATGAGAGATAGAAAAGATGCCAAAGCCTCCCCAGAATTATGGAGCCCTTGGAGAAAGAATTGAAGCAATGAAACTCCAATGCAGAGTAAACAAGGATACAAAAACAAGGGAACCCCTGAATGAGAGGGAAAATTGGAAGGCCTAGCTAATGTTGAAAGGAGAAAATATGAGGATCCTAAAAGGGAATCCCCAAGGTGAGTACGTTGATACTGTCATGAATGTCCACTATAGAATCTATAATAGGTGCACCTAGAGGCTCGATGAATGGAGCCAGAGGATCAGGCAGAGAAGAAGAAGAATCCTATTGAAGAGAAAAGACCTCAATTGGATGTGGTGTGGAAGTCAAAATAGGGATCTTAGGAACAATACAAAGGTTCACGTATCTTGACTGCACCACATGATGCTCCTGCAAAAGAGAAGAAGTGTTCTCCAACAATGGAGATGGTGGACTAAAGTGCAAGAAGGTGTAGAGATAGGTGGAAGGATCAACTACCTCTATAGAAATAAGACATCCTATTGCACGATCCCAAATGAAGACTGAATCTATAGTGAACTCAATATCTTTCTTGATCCACTACATGTAATCTGAGAAATTGAGAGAAGGTTTGTAGACAGAGATGGAACATACAATACATCATTGAATATACCATCCTAAATGCTAGTTAAACCTTTCCCATATAATGGTAGGGCATTTTTATCCCCCATGTGAATATGAGGAATGGGAAAAGCCTCAAGAGTAGAGAAGACACTGTGAGAAGATCTCATATGGTGAGAAGCACCTGAATCTAGTATCCAAGGGACCTAGGAAGGGGATGCAAAGGAAGCTCGTAATGCATGACCCTTTCCAAGATCTGGTGTAGATGTTGAAGATGTGGAAGAAGACTGAAAGGTAGAACCATGTGAGGTAGAAGAGGATGGAGAGGAAACAGTGCTCTTCTGAAGAAGAGCTTGCAAATTTGTAATTTTTTTCTCATAGCCATCAAATCTCTTCTGAAAACAATGTGCCTCATCATGAGATCCTTTTTGACAATAGGAATAGGTAGGAGACTAAGTCTTCTTTTTCTTCTTCTTAGAAGAAGATGATGAACTAGTAGAAGGGAAATCTAATATCTACCTTGGCTTCTCCTCCTATGTATCCTTGGCAAGAAATGCCTACGACTGTGAACTTGAAAGTGAATCCATCTGAGTGATCTTGGATTGTTTAGGAGTTAATCAATTGCAAAATATCTCAAATGAAAGCATCTTGTGTCTATCACCCAAGCCATCCATAGTGGAGAAGAAAGTGGAAGAGCAGGTCTAATACTGTCTCGTAAAATTTGAGAGTATAAAAAAGATACAGTCATCATTTGTCTTGGTTTTCTTACATCCCTGTAAAACTACACATAGAGATTTGAACTTCATCAAGAAGTAATCAGTGGTGGGAAATCCGGTTGGTGATAATGAAGTCAACTTTGCATCAAGTTGAAATGCCTAAAACTCATTCACTATGACAAATAAAGTCTAAAATTTGAGCCAATAAGCTTGTGGAGTGGTCAAACCATCCAAGTGAAATAGTAGCCTGTTTGAAATGTTTAATGCAATCAATCCCATGGCCTCATCCATTTTATTCTTGTGCTGAAGAACCTCAAAAGGGCACATGAGAATAGGTTGATTCTCATCTAGACATAAACATAAGGCCCTTGACATGAGAAGCCTAGTCATTTGTGCCTTCCAGGTGTGGTAGTTGTGTGTCGTGAGCCGGGTCACAGATGCATCTGACATTGAGAGAAAAAACAAAGAAGTAGAATGGTCTTATTTTGAATTAAATTACAAAAAAGAAAATGTTCCCCCCCACAATGTATAAAGAAATCACTCAAATACCAAAAAAAAAAACTATAGAAAGCACAAAAACTAAGAAAAAAACCTGGATTCTAGATGCAGAGAGGGAGGAAATTGAAGCCTCTACTTTAACACCAAAAATAGGAGCTCAATATTACTCCAAACTAATTCTAGATCTTTGTAGTTATTATTTCTGAATCATCACCATTGCACCTCAAAAAAATAAAGAAAAGAGCCCAAAAAATGTCAGATCTATTATGTCAAACTCTCTTTCTCCTTTTTCTCCAAATACTAAAAAAATGCTCTTCCTCCTAATTGAAGAAAAAAATACAAAAAAACTAGGGTTTGTATCTTTGAATCACGGCTTCAAAAATTCTTGAACCAAGAAGCAGTAGGGAGGCTCTGATACCATGTAGAAGTTGATGAAATCCAACTTCACAGTGCACTGAGACCACCTACATGCAAATTGCTTCTTGAAGGGAAACCAAAGGAGCAAGAGCTTGAAGAAAATCAACAAAGTAAGAGAAAATATTTCATAATAGGAAAATGAAATTGCTATGTGAATTGTTGTGAATTTAAAATGAGAGAGACAGAATATAAAGGCCTCAAGGAAGCTTGTAGAACAAGCTGGAAAGTGCTAGAAGATAAGGTTGCCAACTAAGAATATGTCCACAAAAAGGTGGAGGGAACAAACTCCCGTGTTGTCAACAACTCATCAACTAAAACTATTAAATAAATGCATTAGCCTAAGTAAACTTAAGTAAAAGAATAAATAATTAATAAATAATTATTTACTCTAACACCCTCATGATTTGCACCTTGAGGAGGAGGTAGGTGCTCTATAATGGTCCTCATCATTTGCCTTAGGTCAACCTCCTCTGAATAGGCCTGATGCTCACTATGGGGCTCTTCCCTATTCTCCTCTTGAACTGTAACACCCCACCAAGGGATCCAAAATAACTAAGTTGAAGTTTTACTAAGTTTTTCAAACATTTTTTTTAAAGGTAACATATAAAAACAATTATAAAATAACTAAAGTAATAACACACATTCATACATAAGCAACACATAAACAAATTACATTCCTTAAGGATCCCAAGATGTTGAATCACATTTAAATTTAAATAATACTAAATCAAATATATAACACATCCACATTAAAGATTAACTACAAGTTCAAATCCATTTAAATAATATAAATTTGTTCCAAATACCACTTGGTAATAATCAAAATGCACAATCATCCATTGTACATGTCACAGGGTATGAAAGTCTAAAAGAATATACATTTATAAAATAGATTAAATGTATCACTAATATCCTTTTTTACTAACAAGGCATACTAATGATGCATGGTCGCAACCAAGTGTCCTCTCTACTCCCATCCTACTTTGTACTAGCACTCCAGGCATGGGTGAGGAAAGACAAAGAGTCTTATTAGGTTCATTTTACTCTCATTTAGTGTAGTATTTTCACTTATTAACTACCTACAATGGGTTACCCATCAGGTTCTTTATGGCCTCAGCCTCCATTGCAAGCCACTTCCCAACTTAGCATACAAATAACCTACCCTAAGCTCTACAAAAAAAAAAAAAATCTCAAAACACCAAAAACCATACATCAGTTTTCTACACAAGTAACTGACAAGTACCAAAATCACTTGGTCAAAATACATCACTAATACGATCATCCTAATAGGACTGATCCAAGAAAGTATACATAAACGAATCCACAATATCATAAGTAAATACCAAAATTATACTTCCTAGCCTCTGGTAAACATCTTAGAACTAGTCAATACTCTAGTCAACCCTAAACCTAAAACATAAGACAACATACAGTTAACAACGTAGTTCATAGTTTTGTTTGACTTTAATAACATACAGTTTGAGTTGATAGTAAGGTTTGAGTTTTTGTTTTAATATAAGTTTTTTTGAGTTGATGTGGTTCACACTTTTCCTCTTACAATTTAACCCATTTCTTGTTTTAAAACAAAATGCACATTTATTATTAATTCACAAAACAAAATCATCCCTTTAAAGGTCTTAAAATTAAATAATAATTATTAAATAATTAGTTAGCAATTATTTAACAATACTAAATTTTAAATAGAGAATTTCAATATTTAATTTTCTTTTTATAATGTTACAATAACAATTAATTAATCAATACTAAATTCATTAAATTAGTTGTTAATAACATATATTTTTCAACAAAAATCCTCAATGAATTATCATATTTTAATAATTTAAGAAAATTATTACTAAAACATATTCAAAATTAAATTTTAATTAAATTTAAATTTAAATAACTAAAATTTTACATAAATTAAAAATTTAGCATAATAAAAAAAACATTAATAATTGCTTGAATTTGTTGTAAGGCTTGTTAGCCTACCTGTATGATGCAACCACAAACATTACTATTGCCATAGGCAACATCACAAGTATTGCTACTATGTACAGCAATAAAGTTTGCCTTACACAACCTTTAATGCCATGGATAGAGGTGGGGGTGTTTAATTTTATTTTTTATATAATTTTTTTCTATATAATTTTTTAAATACATTTTGCAATAGAAAAATAATTCAGTCCCCCCTCTAAAATGTTATTTTTAATATAATTTTTTAAAATAAAATATACAAATTTAATCTAATAGAGGAAACCCATCAAACCAATCGAGTTTGCAATGTCCAATTTCAATTTCTATTCAAAACTCTTTCTGATTAAAATACCAACTATTTAATTTATAGAACAAGGGTTTTCTAATCTTTCAATCCTCATATATAGATAAAACTTGATATGAATATCAATAAAATTCAAAATGGAAGATTCATCTTAAAAGAAACTTTGAAAATAAATTTAACAAACATGATGTAGATAGGAATTTCAAAGAACATACTTCATTGTGCAAATAACACAAGATTCTACCTAAATCTAATGCTAATATGCAACCGCATGAAGAATGTGAGAAAATCATGTTTTGTCTAAAATCCTTCTTTCTTAAAATCCTTCCTCCAAAATCCCAATCCCTATGAAATGAGCTTTAGATCTTTGATAAAGAGTTCTCCCCTAAATTTGGGGCTTTTGATTGTGCAATCACGAGAGGGAACTCCTTGATCATTGTTAGAATTCTTTAGAATAACTGAGAGGGGGGGTGAATCAGTTATCCAAGGTCCAATGATGTCCAATTCAAACTTTCTAATTAAATAGGAATGAATCAGAAGTGTTGTCCTTCTTCTTTCTTATCAAGCATGCAATTAAACATTAAACAACCATGAAAAGTAAACATGCATCACACCATAACTCTAAGGATTTTGATGATCCAAAAACTCTCTAGGAATAAGAAGGTAAAACTGGGGTGGGGATGATACCCACTAAATAACTGCACAATTGATTTCAACCACTTCTGATGGTCTAGCTGTTAAAGGCTTGCCCTGTTAAAGGCTACAACACATTGTTAAATGTGACCCTATTAAAGGATTTCTACAACCTGTTAGGAGTGTGCCTTGTTAGAGGACTTAAGAACATTCAACTTGGAATGTCACCCTATTAAAGAATTTACATAGAGCTGTTAGGCTCACCCAAGTCCATGGGATTTATAGTCACCTTCTCAAAAGAATCTTTCATCCCTCTCTAAGGATCTCATATCCTCCTCCTAAGGATCTCTTTATCCTTCTCCTGAGGATCTCTTTATCCTTCTCCTGGGGATCTCTTTATCCTTCTCCTGAGGCTTATCCACCCAGCTGTTAAGCTAACCTAGCAATGTAGGATTTCAATATCTAATACAATGGTAAGAGAGTATTAGAAGGGTTTTGACCTGATAAAGATTGCAACCCCTACTGTGCAGGTTTTAGATCACTCTTCAGTTCTTTTCTTTGCTTGGCTTTCCTCCCTTGCAGTGCTGATAGCTTGTTCACCCTTCAAGATTTGTCTCCTTGAGTTCTTCCACTCGTTATGCCAATGCATTCTATGGTCACTTGATCAACTTAGAGTCTTGATGCTCTATTCTTACTCCTCTTGGCTTCTTCGCATGATCACACCTATGACCAACTCCCTCTCATACATGTGCACTTGATCTCTAATCTGTAGCTCCTTATAAAGAAGTTCTGTTCTTCATTTCCCACTCAAATCTTTGAGAAAATAGTATTGTTTTTCCTCCAAATTGTTTCTTCTAGAAACTTCATGATAAATCTATTAGCATTGGCCTTGAATTGGTTTGCATGGATTACATAGAATTCTATGACATCTACTCATCATCTTATCATCCAACTAATTCAAAAAATTCGATGTAACAAACTTATCATTGTTGATTTGGAAAATCTTTGACTTAACAAATAATGCAGCAACTCGGCAGCATTGGTTTATTGATGCTCGGCTCTTTTTGTGTTACTCGGATTCTATTGTTATTTTACTGGCACTCGGCACCTATAGTATTTTTTCTTTCCTTGGCACTTGAATATTATTCGGTACACGCTAAGTTGAACTTGCTCGGCTTCAACTAAGAATTTTCTCGACACTAACTAGCTTGCTTGGCTCTCTCCAATGAACTTAGTTAATCCTTATATCTTTGATGTGTCTCAGTGTGTCCATCCTCTGTGTCTTAGAGTATATTATCAATACACTATTTCATCAATGGCTTATTTGATCCTTATACTTCATTACAACATCATAACTTCAACCTTTCTCTACGTGCTCTAGTTACATCTTATTGATTGCCACCTCCTTGTCAATCAACCAATTGATAGTATTTGGATCACTTAAACAATTATCATTCCTGCAAGTAGCAAGTTTGACATCAATGAGAAAACAATGATTGAAACATTCTTTACCAATTCCATTTCTCTTCATTCATGATCTTTTCAATCATTTCCAACAATCACAACATTTTTTTAATCTTTATGTCTTCATGCACACATTTTTGTAATTTAAAATATCTTTATTAAATTAATTTTCTTTCTCTCTTTATTTTATTTTAATTTCATGCATAAGCTTTATACAATTTAGTTAAAATAAACTTTATTAAATTATTCTCTCTCTCTCTCTCTATCTCTCTCTCTCTCTCATTAAATCATGAGACACTGTAATAATAATATATTTATTAATTCAACTAATAATATTATTTAGAGTTTATTATTAAAATAAAACTCTTCAATAAATTATTATTTAAATAAAATAAATATAAATACACCAAACAATAGAACTTTAGTAAAATCTTTAAATTTAAATCTTTTATTTAATTAATTTGTCAATTAATTAAATATCAAAATTTATTTATAAAATTTCCATTAAATTAAATCATTAAATTATCTTTTAACTTTATTTAATATAACATAAAATACACACAAATCCACAAGATTAAATGAAAACTCAAAACAAAGTACAAAAAATTGGATCAAACTCAAGGGTTATAATCATGAATTTAAGTCACTTGACAAATTTGGAAGGTAGACGACTTAGATTCTTGCCCTACCTTTTAGGACAAATGGTTTAAGGATAGGATTCAGACTCAAGAGTTATCTCCCATCTCTTACCATTGAGATATTGTGATAGTGTACGCTCATCCTAACAATTTTGGAAAGTCGATACCTGATACCTGCAATCTGCATAAAATCCACGCATGTGCATACATATATATTCTAAACTAAATAAGAAATGGTAGCAAGTGGTGCATCAAGTAGATCCCAACTAGCAGATGACTATGACTCCCTTCCTCAACCACATTAGAAATGTCAAACATCAAGAAAACATACACATACACCATACACATGCAAGTATGGGGTAAGTATCCATAGAAAATTCATAACAATCATTCATCTAACTAACACCATTAAATAACTAAAAGTAACTACATGGACATATATATCATCATTGAACAATCATGAGATAACTAAAATAAGTAACTCAATATATGTGTGTGTGTGTGTGTGTGTGTGTGTGTGTGTGTCGATTGAATATGAAGTAATATCCAACAATCTGGAAAACAAATGTTAGTGATCATTAAGCATAAACATAAAGATGGCATAAAAGAGTTCATAAATAACAAAAAAAATGTCAAATAGGGGTAGGTCTTACATGAACAAGAGCTTCATGGCTAGACTCATGCACACTAATGTCTTTGCCTCATCCACGACCTCTACCATGGCCTGAGTTACAACCTCTCATTGAAGATCTCATCATACATTCCATCCTACAATAATATCCAAGAAAAGTGAGATGCTATAATAACTATAAGAACAAACTACTATAAAGTATAGACATAAGAAATATCTTTTAAATACAGTACAAGAATCCAATTTTGTTTTACCTATTTCTAGGTTTAAATACATTTCACTTTGAAGTTCAAGTGTTGAAGTTTGTAATAGATACATATAATAGTTTAAGTTTTTTTTTTCTTCCTAGTTAACTAATTAACAACTAGTGACATTCCAATATACCCAGAGCTGCCAATGTGGAAACCTAGCTCTGATACCAGATGCAATGTTCTGCTAGGGAACCCAAAAGAAATTAATCTAAATTTTCACTAAGTTTGCCAAATATTTTTTTTAAAAGTTAATAACTTAACAACAACAAATATCTCCAGATTGGACTAAAGATTTTGTGTGTAATCTAAAGGCTATCCATAAGATTGGTTCAGACCATTTTTCTTTGATTTTTATAGCTGAGACAATCCATAATAGAAATAATTTTCCTTTCAGATTTGAGAAAATGTGGTTGCAGCATCCATAGTTCAAAGATCGGCTGGCTAAATGGTGGAACATAAATATTGAAGGAACAACTCTATTTCGTGTGGCTTCTAAACTCATAAATGTTAAAAATAAAGTAAAAGTTTCAAATAAAAGATGTTTTGGTAACATTTTTGATAACAAATCTAAAATAAAAGAGGATTCACAATGATCCAAGAAAAATTTCAGCAGGAAGAGTACTATATGGATTTAGTGATGGAAGAAAATGAGAAGATGGTGGAGTATCATGATATTATTAATAAAGAAGAGATTTACTAGAGGTAGAGATCCAGATCTATTTTTTGATGAAGGTGACAGAAAGTGAATTTATTTTTAATTTATCTTCTTTAAAACATAGAGCTAAATATCAAATTTCAAGCTTTTATATAGGCAGTATGAAGTTAATTGAGGAAAAGGAATTTTTGGAGGAAATGATCTCCTTTTTCTCTTTTTTGCTGTCCTTAGATCCTAGTATTGACTTGACTCATTAGGTAGAGTTGTTGGATGTTATTCCTTCCTTTCTTTCTAAAGAGAAAAATAGAATGTTGTGTGCTATCCCTAAGGAAGAGGAAATTAATAAAGTTGTTTTCTCGTCAGGAGTGAATAAGTCACCAGGGCCGGATGGTTTTCCTATGTTTTTTTTTGAGAAAAAATGTAAACTAGTTGGGAAAGGTGTGTATGATGCTGTTAAACAATTTTTTGGGGCTAAAAGGATGTTGAAGGAAATTAATTCAACTTTCCTATGCCTTATTCCAAAGAAGGTTGGGCAGATTCTTCAGATCAATTTAGGCCAATCAGTTTCTGCAATTCTTTTTATAAAATTATTTCAAAAGTCCTAACTTTGAGGTTGTTGCTTCTACTTCCTTCTCTTATTTTTGAGAAATAGAATGGTTTTATTCTTGTTAGAAAAGTCCCTAATTCTATTATCTCTATGCATGAGAATATCCACTCTTTATCTCTTTGTAATAATTAGGGCTTTATAATGAAAGTTGATATTGCTAAAGCCTATGATAGAGTAGAATGGTCCTTTATTTGTAAGGTCTTATTATATTTTGGTTTTAGAATCAATGTGATTAAGATAATTATGTAGAGGATCTCTACTATTATTTTTGTTGTTCTAGTTAATGGGTGTTCCTTAGATTTCTTTAAACTAGTAAGGGGGTTGAGACAGGGAGATCCTTTATCTCCTATCATCTTCACTATTATGGTTGATTTCTTGGGTAGATATATTGGGAAATTGGTTTCTTTAGTAGAAATCAAATGTTTGCAGGACTCTTCTCATCCTCTTATTTATTCCCATGAAAAATTTGTGAATGATACAATTTTCTTGGGAAAAGTTGAGGTTAGGGAAGCGGGGAACCTCAAAAAGGCCCTTAATCTCTATTCTTCTACTTCAGGTCAATTGATCAACTAGAATAAGAGTTCATTGTATTTTATGAATACCCCTATTTTGTGACAGAGTAAGATTGCTAAAATTCTTGGTTGCTCCATAGGGTCTTTTCCTTGTATTTATTTAAGACTCCCTTTGGAGCCAAATCCATTGGATTTTTTTTGGAAAAATCTTATTAAGAAATTCAACAAGAAATTGGCAAGTTGGAAAGGTAATTTATTGACTCAAGATGGAAAAATTACTCTTCTTAATGTTTGTCTCCAAAGTATTCCTACATATGCTTTGAGTCTCTTTAGGATTCTAGCTAAATATGCTGATACTAATGACAAAATCCAAAGGAACTTCCTTTGGTTTAGTTTTGAGGATAAGAAGCGAATGACTTCAATTGCTTGGGATCAAATTTCTAAACCTAAGCTAGATGGTGGTTTGGGGATCAAGTAAGCTCTTTTGGCTAAGTAGGGTTGGAGAGTTTATCATGACAATAAGGAGTGGAGTACTATTTGGAAACATAAATACTTCTTTGATGCTCTTTCTTTGTCTAATTTACTTTTTTATCCAAATGTTTTATCTCCATCTACTATTTGGGGAGCTATTTAGGGAGCTAAAAATATTTTAATGAAAGGATGTATTTGGAAAGTGGGTAATGGGAAGAAGATTAGGTTTTGGGATGATTTCTAGATTCTAGATCATCCTTTAATTAAGGATTTTGAGGATAGAACTCTTGTTGACAGATGTAAATAGACTTTTGGTATTCTTGTGGAGAATTATTGGATTAATAATGAATGCGTTAACCTTGCTGAAGTAATATAATTTTTTATAGTATCCAGTTAATCTTGAATGCCTTTGGCCTATATCCTCATATTGAAGATAAAATGGTTTGGGGATTTGAACTAAGAGGTTGTTTTAAAGTCTCTTCTATTTTTAGGACTGAGGAAAAGGGCATTAGACCTTTATGGACTAAAGTCTAGATTAAAGGTCTTATTCCTAAAATAAACTTTTTTTTTCTAGGTATTACTTCATTTTATTTTTTAAACCTTGGAAAATTTTCAAAAAAGAGGGGTTTATGTGGTTAACAAATGTGGCCTATGTAAAATGGATTTTAAAGATAGAAATCATCTTTTCTTAGATTGCAATTATAGTCAAAAAGTGTGGAGTTATATCCTTATCTACTAGAATTTAGATTGGATTCAACAAAATAATATTGATAAATGCTTCCAGAGTTGGACATATCTTTCTAAGGAGGTTAATATTGGTTTTCTATAGAAAATTACTCTACCTCATCTCTAGTGGGGAATCTAGAAAGAAAGAAATAATAGAATTTTTAGAGACAAAGAAATTCCTGAGAAGGTTCTTGATCATAATATAATTAGAGCTATCAAGGAAAACTTCAATTCTCATAGAAAATTGAGTGATGATATCCAAATCAATAACCCTATGTAGACTAAAGGCTATAAAATCAAAATTGATGATCAAAAGTAGTGTTGATCTTTGATTGGTTTTGGCAATTGAGTGTCAACACACTTAAACAATTCTAAGTTGATGCTAAGTATGATATAGATGTCAAGCTACAATATGTGCCAAGCTAGAGATTGAATAGGTGCCGAGCAAGTTTCAAGTGCCAAGTGATAAGTGATGCCAAGTCACTATAGGTGTCGAGAAAAGTATAGATTCTAAGCGAGACAGAGTTACTATAGGAGCTGAGAAAGACAAAAATCCTATATGTGTTGAGCATCAGCAATTAGTGAGTGCTGAGTAATACATAATCAACATATGAGTTTGTTCCTTCACAAACTTAGATGTAAACTATTTTTGAGCCGACTCAAGATGAATCTCAAAGGATCTAAAAGATAAGATCAAATCTTTTACATTCCCTATGTAATCAGCATGCAACCAATCAAAAAAATGGAGAAAGCATGCAACCAATAAGAAAAATGTAAAGATTTGAGCGAGAAAAGATGGATTAATATCAATAATAGATTCATACCTAACCCTGAGTCTTTGAAGCCTTTATAAGGAGCTCGATACCCCATAATTTGTTATTGGAAGAGAGTTGTATGAGAGAATTCTAGTGAATTTTAGAGGGGTGTAAGGACTTAGAAGAAGAGCAGTACTATAGAATCAAGTTATTCAGGACAAAGTATTGGTAATACAAGCAAAGAGTTATTAGATTAGGAAGGATTAGATCAGATTGAGCAGAACAAGGATTTGGAATGAACAATATAAGATTGTAAGTCATTAGGTCAACACATTCTAATACCTTCTAGCCATTGTATTAGGAATGAAAATCCTATGATGATAGGTTGGTTTAACAATCATATTGTATATCCTTAATAGGGTTGTAAATCCTCTAATAGGGTAACATTCCAAGTGACTGTTTGTAAATCCTTTAACTAGGTCACTTTTAATAGGGTGCAAAGCCTTTATCAAGGTAGGCCTTTCATAGGGTAGACCATTGGAAGTGGTCAAACTTTGTAACCTTAATTAGTTACATATTTTTGTAGTGATAATTTGTGGGTGTCATCCCCACCCCAATTTTACCTTCTCATTTTGGAGGGTTTCTAGGTGACCAAATCTTGTGTTATCTATTTTCATGCATGTCTTTATTTTTCATGTTAAGTAGATGTGCTAGATGCATGTGAATGATCTTAGCTAAAAATTTTAAAGGTTAAAGTTTGTTACTTCTGATTCACCCCCCCTCTTAGAAGTAAATCTTTCCATTTGTAAATTCCAACAATTGGTATCAGAGCTGAGTTCTCACAAGGAGAAGCCTTAAAACTTGGAGAAAAGATCTAGAAATAGAAGTTTACAAACTTGAGAAGGTCATAGAAAACTAGGTGATTGATATACAACTTTCTCTACATATTTTGGAAGAAGCCAGGGAAGAACTGAGGAAATCTTTAAAGAGGAGAAGAGAGATTGCCATAGCTGAGAATGATACACAATACAAGGAGATTGACACCTCAAAAGTGTTTTCAAATGGAGATTCCAAAGAGTTTAATGCAACATTAGAAGACCTAATGGAGAAGAATAGAGCTCAAGTAGAATAGATTAGAACTCTCAAGATTGAGCAAGAATCTCAAGCCATGATGCTTTCTGAAGTGACTGAACAGAAGAGAAGAGCTATTGAAGATAAGGCTATGCTAGAATAGGACAAGAGAAACCTTGCTAACATATTGGAATTAAAGTCAATTGAGCTTGCAAGAATTTCCAACATGTAGCTAGACACCCTAAGTTAGATGATGAATGCACATCATGAACTAAATGTCAAGGATATTGAGATCTCCACATTGAAAATGAAAAATAACTTGAAAAGAGAGAAGGAAATTGTAGAGAGCTTCAAAAAACTCAATGAAGCCATCAAGTACTTTGAACAGCTATTGAAAGCACAAAGAGCCAATAATAATACTTCAAGACTGGGATACACTAGCACTGAAAAAGGAGAATCATCCAAGACTGCAGAAGAAAGAAGTGAAAAAGGTAAGAATACTAAACCTACTTATCATTTTTGTGGAAAAAAAGGACATACCTCTCATGTGTGCAGGAGAAAAAATGCCCATAAGCATGAAAAACCTAAGAATATGAGTCATTATCACAAGTGCAACAAGCAAGGACATCAAGCACATGATTGTAGGACTAGAACCATCAGAACACCAAGATTTGAAGGTCACTACTACAATTGAAAGAAATATGGACATAAATCTTTTGAGTGCAGATCAAAGCCTATGTGGAAACCTAATCAACCAATAAGGGGAAACAATCATGGTTATCACTATAATTGGGACTACAACACTAGGTATAATTGTCACTATTATTAGGAATATGGACACATCCTTGAAAATTGCATAATAACACATTTAAGTGGAAACTACAATAGATGGTTGATCCAAACTACATGCTTTAGTTGTTTAAAGACTAGTCATATCAGTAGAAATTGCCCAGAAAGGTCAAAGACACCCAACTCATAATTCAACAAAGTAAAAGGAAAGGTAGATGTTGAACACATCAGAGGAGAAATGAATAAGACATGGAAGAAGAAAGATGGAAGCAACACATTTAATGAAGGGACCACTTCACCCAAAAGGTCAAGTGTTCACACTTCATCTAACTAAGAAAAAGAAGGTATGTGGGATTAATATACAAAACTTTATCATACATTAGTTCCAAAACAAGAAAATACTAAAGAAGATAGATCAACATAAATAAAGATGCAAAGTTAAAATTTCTAGTTTTCACAAGTGTTACTGAGTTGCCTTTAGATGCCGAGTAAAACCATAGTATATGATAAGTTGTTTGCCCAAGTCAGTAGAAGACCAAGTGATTAATTGTAGCTGAGTTAGTAGTGGATGCCAAATGAAGAGAAACTCTAGTGTATGCCAAGTGTTTGAAAACTAGTGGAAGCTGAGTAATGCATATATGCTTAAGAAGCTGAGTGGATAACTATAAATGCACTAAGCATTAAATGCTATGAAATTAGGGTTTATGTTTGCATTTTTAATCATTTTTCCTCATCACGAACAAAGAGAAAAGATGAAGAAGAGAGATGAATGATTTCCAAGCAATATTCCAAGCATTTGAGTAGATTTCTATGCAAATTCAACATATTTTCATCAATTCCAAGGTATTTATACTAGTGCCGAGCTATGCAATTTCAAAATTTCTTTGTGTTTAAACCTTAGTTTGAAGAAATGGCCTCTAGTTCTAGGAAACCTTAGGAGAAAGAGCTGTTTGAAGTTCAACTTGTGTTAAATGAAGTTAAACAACCAGATTTTTGACCTATCCTTGAAGTTGCCTACAAAAATGACCTAGTTGGAGCCCTATCTATAATTCCTTCTAAGGTAGTAATGGTACAAGATGTTATAACTGCAAGATAGGAGCCATTGGAGATATGGAGATTAGGGAAGCATATGTTAGATTGTGTGAGCATGGAGTCTTAAAGGAAGAGTTTCAAATTGTTGAAAGGAAGGGTTTAAACCATAACCTAAAATTCCCTACTATTTTCAAAACTGAATGGATTAGAACTGTGTTGAATAGGATTCATAATGGAAGTTTGTGGTTAGAAGATGGTCCAATTAAGATATCAAAAAGTATTGTTCATAGGGTAACAAGGTATCCAACCTTAGATCAGCCCAAAACCCTAAGGAGTGACTCAAAGGAAGCTATTGAGAAAAATATAGGAGCCAAAATTAACAAGAGAGGAATGACCATATATACCATTTAAGATTTTTTTGTTGGTTTTGCTGTTAGAGTCATTTCCCACAAGTTTTATCAATCTAGCAAACTCAACAGTATACCATGCATTATAGTAGATGTTGGCTATAAAATTATAAAAAAGGATCATACCTATGACCTAGTAAAATTACAACTGCAACAAATCAATGAGAACTTAGGAGCTATAAGGAGAACTAAGGGATCCCAATGTAAATTTGGTGCAATTTTGATTTTTATATTTCTCTATGAACAGAATGAATTTCCATCTTTTGGTAAAGTTAGCTAGAAGAAAAATAGCTCCATTGTAGCCCAAGTAAATGAATACATTGAACAAATAGGAGCAAATTTTGAGACACTTATGACAAGTTATTTTGAAGATTTCAAGAAATCCATTAAACGAAGATTGAGGATACCTATTTAATTGGTTGAGCAACATGTAAATGATGTTTGTTTTCTTGTGGATATTGATTATACTTACATTCAAGTAGTCATAACAAGGGTTAGATGGCTTAGACCTCTTGGTTATGAAATAGACATTGATGAGGCATCTGCAGCTATAATAGCATTGCTAGCAGAGGAAGTGTATAAGAATGCACCAAATTTGGCACATATGATTTGGTGAGATCAAAGATAGATATGGAGTTGAAAACTACTTCCACATTAAATAAAAAGGACGAATTGTTGAAAAAGCTCAAGGCCAAATTTGGAGAAGGCATCGCAAAGGTAGAGGAGGCAGAAGAAGATGAAGAGGTAGATGATGATGAAAAGGAACAAGGGCAAGGGCCACTAGCATTAACCCAAGGCACAGGTGAGGATGCTAAAGAAGAACAAGGTGCTGAGAAAGAAGCACTTAGGACAAAGTTCAAAAAGAGGAAGGGACAAAAACAACATGCTATGCAGCCAAATGGAAAAAAGAAGGCTAAGCCAAGCCTAACCAAACCTACCACTAGTGCAGATACAAGGGAAAGAACTAAGGTAACAAAAGAATAGGAAAAGAAGAAAGCCATAGAGTAGGAAACACTAGCATAGAAAAAGGGAAGGAAATATGTGGCACCACCAGAGTTAGATGAGGAGAGAAAAAAAATCTGTTAATGAACAATTCAAAGTGGTAAATCACACCACTAAATCTGATCTAGAAAATGTTTGTGACAATATTAGGGATAATGCAAATTTTTTAGGGCTAAAATATATTGATTTTAATAAGTTGACAAGAGAAGAACAGAACATAGTGGAAGAATCAATCTACACTATGATGGCCAAGTTCAAGACTACTCCACTTGAACTAGATAGTACTATGTGTAAGGAGCTATACTCCATTGTTGAAAATAAATGGCATTATTTCCTAAAAATGGAGAAAGAAATAAGAGAGTCAACATTGGCTTGTGTAATTCCTAACCTCACTAAATTTCAAATAAGCAAGGCTAATAAAAAATGTGGGAGAAAATTTGCACCCAAATATAGAGCCTTCAGCATTATACAAAATAAGATTGAGGATGTTGTGAAAAAGTCCACACAAATGTGAAAATTAATCTATGGGCTGACTACAATAAAAGAAGCTCAAGAAGATATCTTTGAGGGAAGAAATAATGATGAAGAAGAAAAGGAAAATGAAAAGGAGGAAGAAGGAGAGAAAGAAAAAGAAGAAGTTACAGTGGAGAAGGAGACACAAAAAGTTGATGAGGCAACAACTAAAGAGTAGCAACAAGAACAAAGTGTCCAAGACACAAAATTTCCACTACATAGTCCTCCACATGCTACACCTACATCTGTAAAAACAATAATTGTGAAGGATGTTCCTAACACCTCAGGTTAGAACATTAACCCATTGACTATAGAGGATCTCAAAAAGATCCTTCACTAGACTACTCTGCAAGCACAATTGTGCACTAATCTAGTTCTGGTGAGTGTAGAAGAACTACAAAAGGTAGTATTTGAGATTACGAAGGAGAAGGTGAATACACAAGAACCACCTTCACAAACTTTTACAACTACAAGTGGAAAACCACAAGATCAACCAACACAAGATGCATCTGCTAAGGTTGATTCCACAATTACAATGAATTCAACTATCGAGGAGCAAATAAAGGAGAAAATAGGATAGAAAGATACCTCTAATCCTATAGTATAGAGTCAAGGTTCACCTCCTTTGATCAATATAATTGATCAAGGAAGAACTAAAGAAGACAAGGAAGAGGAGAATGCCCATAAGGAGAGAGAGCAAGGGGCAATACAAACTTTGGTCAATTTTCCTACTTTAGTGACTCCTACTAAGTAGCCAAGCACTAATGTAGTACCATTGCAAATATCAGCAATGGGCTCAAGCTCTATCAAGGTAGCAAGGGTACTTCATTATGGAGACCCTGCAATTGATGAGGAAATAGTCATACCAAGTTATGACTACAAAACAATGAACATAACATAGATTAATGAAGTGCAAGAGGCACTAGAGAAGAAGAAGAAGTAGGAGATTGTCAGAAATGAGTACAGACAAAGGTAAGCATTAATAGAAATTAAAGAAATCTTTCTTGATGTTTTTAGCTTGCTAGTACCTAATGAGACAAAGCCCATCATGGAACAACTATCCAACATAGTGGACCAAGTACAAAATGAAGACCTTGATACCAATGTTACTAGAATGGTCTAAGCGGAAATTTCAAATGAAGGTAAACGAGAAAATATCTGGTGAAATAGAACTGTCTCAAGTTGAATTGGTTAAAAAGGTAGAGAAAGTGAAAGCAGTACTTGAGAATATATTCTCATTATACTCCAAATTGTGTGATTCCTCATACTTCACACAAGAGACTAGCTAGAGGATATTGAGCTTGGAGAGGAACCTTAAGGTATCAAGCACACAGCTACCAAAGGATCTAGCTCAAAGTGGGAAGCATTTTTCCACAATGCTTCAGACCCAAAAGGAATTAGCTATACTCATAGTAGATGAGGCTAACATCAAGGCCAAATTAATAGAGATCTAGTCTGCAATAACTGAACACATGAAAATATTGCATAAAGAGATGGCCTATATAGAGAATGTTTTGAAGAAAGATCCAAATCTCTCTACATTGGAAGGCCTTGTACACCTTGCAATAGAGACAACCATCTGGCATAAAGCACTAGAAATTGCATTAGATACTGCTCTAAAGATCATAGTGGAGGTTAATAATTTTTTTTTGGCTAAGTATTCAATTCATTCTTAGGACCCTTTGACATAAGTATCAAAAAGTAGCAGATAATAAGAAATGGGGGAGATATAATAAATTGTATATAATAAATGAGACCCAAAGGGGGAGATAATAAAATTTTCAGTTTTGAGGAGTGATAAGGAAATAAAGCCAAAAGGATACAAAAAATACAAAGATATGTGTGAAAGGGGGATCAAAAATAGATCAAACAAAAATAGAGTAGACATGACAAGGAAAAGATAAAGAGTATTAGAAACATCAGCATGAGACAAATCTAGCATAAGGAATTTTGGATACAGAGATGGCACATCAGCTTAGGGGGAGTTACAAGTCTTTGAGGTATGTAGTCTTCTACAAAATTTTGAACAAGTTTTTGAAGTTTTGTACATATGTTGAACAAGATGTGTATTATACTCATAGAGATCAGATTTATAATGTTTAGTTAAGTATTTTTAACACTCATGTCAAAGGGGGAGATTTTTGGTCTTAGATTGGTTTTGACAATTGAGTGTTAACAAAATTAACCAATTTCTAAGTTGATGCTAAGTGTGATATAGATGCCTAGCTACATTATGTGCTGAGCCAGAGATTCAACAGGTGCCGAGTGAACTTCAAGTTTTTGAGAAAGTTTCAAATACCATGTGATAAGTGATGTCAAGTAACTATAGGTGCCAAGAAAAGTATAGATTTCGAGCAAGATAGAGTTACTATAGGAGCTAAGCAAGAAAAAAATCCTATATGTGTCGAGCATCAGCAATTAGTAAGTGCCGAGTAACATAGAATCAACATATGAGTTTATGCCTTCACAAAATCATATGTAAACCATTTTAAAGCTGACTCAAGATGAATCTCAAAGGATCTAAAAGATAAGATCAAATATTTTACATTCCCTATGTAATCAACATTCAACCAATCAAAAAAATGGAGAAAGCATGCAACCAATAAGAAAAGTGTAAAGATTTGAGAAGGAAAAGATGGATGAATATTGATTGTAGATTCATAACTAACCCTAAGTCTTCAAAGCCTTTATAAGGAGTTTGATACCCCATAATTCATGAATGGAAGAGAGTTGTATGGGAGAATGCTCGCAAATTTCAGAGGGGTGTAAGGACTTAGAAGAAGAGAAACACTATATAATCAAGTTGTTCAAAATAGAGTATCACTAATACTAGCAGAGAGTTATCAGATTAGGAAGGATCAACTTAGATTGAGTAGAAAAAGGATCTTGAATTAGCAATATAAGATTGTAAGCCATCAGGTCAACACATTCTAATACCTTCTAGCCATTGTATTAGGAATGAAAATCCTATGATGATAGGTTGGTTTAACAGTCATATTGTAGATCCTTAATAGGGTCATAAATCCTCTAATAGGGTAATATTCCAAGTGAATGTTTTTAAATCCTTTAACCAGGTCACTTTTAATAGGGTGTAAAGCCTTTAACAGGGTAGGCCTTTCATAGGGCAGACCATTGGAAGTGGTCAAACTTTGTAACCTTAATTAGTTACATATTGTTGCAGTGATAATTTGTGGGTGTCATCTGCACCCCAATTTTACCTTCTCATTTTAGAGGGTTTCTAGGTGACCAAATCTTGTGTTGTCTATTTTCATACATGTCTTTATTTTTCATGTTAATTAGATTTGTTAGATGCATGTGAATGATCTCAGTTAAAAGTTTTAAAGGTTAAATTTTTTTACTTCTAATTCACCCCCCTCTTAGAAGTAAATCTTACCATTTATAAATTTCAATAGGTAGAATGTAAAATGGAAATCTCCTCCTATGGGTTGGATTAAAGGTAACTTTGATAGTGCTACTAAAGGCAATCTTGGCAAAGCTAGTTGTGGAGGGATTTTTAGGGGCCATACTACTAGAATTGTTGATTCTATTCCATCCCTATAGGGATTTCTACTAGCCATAAAAATGAAGCTACAACAACATTGTATAATATGAGGCTAGCTATAGGTTCTGGTTATCATAATCTTTGGATGGAAGGATATTCACTTAACATGATTAATATGCTTAATAACAAGAGTCTAGTTACTTGGGTAGTTGAGGGAAGTATAATGGAAATTAAAAACCTTATTAATAAATTTGATAATGTTATATTCTCTCATATTTTTTGGGAGGGTAATTCAGTTGCTAATTAGATTGCCAACCAAGCTGTCTATAGGGAAAACAAGTTGAAGTGGAAAGCTGACCTATGCAAGGATGTGGAGCTAACGACGATAGTTAATTATGATAGGACACATGCTAGAGAAGGAAAGATTTCCTAAAATTGGAAAATTTATGAAGAGGACTGATGGGTTTATAGAGGATAGTTTGAGATTCCCTAGGAAGTACCTTTGTTCTATTATGACTTGAGTTTGGCATGTAAGTATTTTAATAGCTTCTCGATAATCTTCCAAACTTTATTACCTTTTCTAGTTTTCACAACTCTGGTGATTTGCAGGGGAAAATTGGTTTTCAAGATGGGAGGTGAATGTAGAAAGAAATAGCCAAGAAATTGTAGGGTATGGAAGGCTAATGCCTCTATGTGGGAGATTTTGCAGAAAGGAAATTGAGAGACTCCATGGGTATAAACCTCATATTACAGATACCTTCTTTAAAAATTGGTTTGAAGATAGGGTCACATTGCATGGGATCACAATGAAATTGATTGAAGAATTTATTGCTAAGATTATGGGACTTCCTATGGAAGGGATTAAATTCAAAAAATAGACTAGCATCTCCAATGTGACTTCAAGAAATTTCCAAAGATGGAAGTCAAAGAGAAGAATTTGGGTAAAAATGGTGACTTTTATGAATTGAAGCAAATAAAGGTTATCTAGAGGGATGTGCTATCATGTATCCATGAGTACTTTATTGTTGATGGTAGGGCTAAGAGAGTCCATAAATTTCACTTTGTTTCCCTAAATCATATTAGGCACAAAGATAGGATTTCCATTCCATTTTTTTTGAATTACTCTCTACTTCAAAGCCTTTATGCTCATAGGAAGACGCAACTAGTGATAGCAAGAAGGTTTTCAAATGAGAGAGAAAAAAGAAAAATGTTGAGGAAATTATAGCATCTAAGAATTTTGATAATGACGAGGAAAAAAATGGGGGAATTTAGTTCTAACCTAGATGGTTAATCTAGGAGAAAAGGGGTGTCAACTAGTAGAGACAATATAGAGGGATGTGAGGATAGAAAATACTGATTCAAATGTTGTGTTCGAAGCCCTCAAGGAGGATGAAGAAAAATAGAGAGATCACCCTTGTCATATAAAGAGAAATTCTAGTGAGGAGAAATGGAGGATATTGGTAAGGAAATTGAAGGTAAAGGCCCTGCCAATAAGGACAACAACCAGAGTAAAGAAGAAAAGGAGGAGAGGATAGAGAATTTGGATATTAATACTGATACCCAAATCAATACTATGACTACTTGCAGTTGGCTCTAAGCCTAAGGTTGTGGTTGATAGGAGGGATGACTCTCATGATGCTAAGATTTCCTTTCTTAACACTACTAAGCTTAGAGCAGAGACTTCCCTTTAGGGTGATTCTTGGCTATATAATGAAATAATGGTTCTCAAGAAGAAAATGAGGGTTATGTAGAAAGAATTGGAAGTTGAATGCACTAAGAGAGCTCAGATGGAAATGGGAATTGGTAACATCCTTGAAAAGCTTAAAGAATATGAGTAGGAGCTTCATTACTTAATTAAGGGAAGTGGTCAAAAAATGGAATAGGTCACTTCTAGTCTATGTGCTATGGTGACCAGTTTGGGTAAGAAGAGTAATGAGGAGATAATGTCTCCTAGTAATGCAGGGATGGGGAGCCTAGGAGGACCAAGTAAGAGAACTAGGTAGGGTAGAAGGAAAAATGTTGTCGAGGTTCTTAAGGCTCCTGTTCTTACTCTAATTGACATAATCTAGAGTACTATAGAAGTATGTAAAGAGGTGGTGAACATTATCAAAGAGCTGCTGTAGGTGTTGGTTGTGGAGCAGATGTATTGGTTGCTAGTTGGGGCAATTTTTCTGGTTTTACTTTTTTCTTTTCATCTTGTTTAAGCTCTAGGTTCTAGATCCTTGTAAAACCTAGTTTCTTTTTATGGTTTAAACTTTTGGTTTCAGGTCCCTATCAAACCTAGTTTTGATGTTTTAAACTTTAGGTTTTAGGTCCTTGTAAAACTTGGTGGTGCTTTAATGTTTATCTTTAGTTTTTTGTAAAGGGTTTCGGGTCCCTTCAAAACTTGTTTTTACCAATATCTTAAATAATAGATATAATATAGTGGAAACAATAACATACACACATAAATAAGCAACACATAAAAATATTACATCTTAAGCATCCCATGACAATGAATCACATTTAAGTTTATTTAATGCTAAATCCAATATATAATAAATCCACATCAAGAATAACTACAAGAAGGAATCCATTGAAATAATATACAATTGCATGATGCCACTTGGAAATAATTAGAATGCATAATCATCCACTAGAAAAGTCACAAGATATGAAAGTCTAAAAGAATATACATCATAAAATAGACTATATCATCTCATAAGATCTATGAAATCAAATACAATACAATAGAGTATAACCATTCATTATAGTACACAAGAACAAACTGAAAGGTAATATGGAATATGGAACTCTAGTAACAACATCAAATTTTTGGATCTCAATGGTAAAAGTATAAAGAACTACCACCCTACCTCATGGTAACCTAAGTGGCCCACTCTCATCATACTGAGGAGATAATCTCAAGTCCCATACAGGTATTGATCCAAAAAGTCAAATCCAACATCTGGGTCATGGAGAACCTAAAAGCAATCTAACTCAAGGTACCAAGACACAAATGACATCAAAACTTGGAGGCAACAATGACACATGGGGAATGTACTATGTAAGTGACCAAGTGTTATTGCATGAGCTGACTCTAAGGTTACCCTGACAACCTCATTAGACTCTGACCCCCTAGTGACTCTATGCAGCACCATTATCATTTCATATTGACAAGGCATACTAATAAAGCAAGGTCACAACCAAGCATCCTCTCTACTCCCATCCTAGCCTATACTAGAACTTGAGGCATGGGAAAGGAAAAACAATGACCCTTATTAATTCATTTACTCTCATTTAATGAAATGTCCACTTATTAAAATAATCTACAATGGGTTACCCAAGAAGCCACTTTAGGGCTCTAGCCTCAATTATAAGCCACTTCCCAACATGAAATAAAGATAACCTACCCTAAGCTTAGTAAAAGAAGAAGATCTTATAAGATCATAAAATATACATTAGTTCTTAAAAAGGCAACTAGAAAGCACTGAAATATCATTGATCACACAGATTCCATCAATACAATCATACAAAAAAGATTGATCCATAATCAAGTACACAAAAAATAACCATGACATCAAATGACATCACCAAAACAATAACTCCTAGCTATTGGTAGACATCCCAAAATTGGTCAGTAGTCTAAGTCAACCTCAAACCCAACACACAAGAATACATACAATTGGCAGTGTAGCTTCATAGTTTTGTTTGGTTTTGAAAACATATAGTTTTGGTTTAACAGTAAAGTTCAAGTTTACATTTCATTGTAAGTTTCCAACTTTAGTAAAGTTTCCAGATTTATCTCTTATAATTGAACCCCTTTTTCCCTTTCTAAAACCAAATAGACAATTGACACTAACTCACAAAATCAATGTGTCTATTAAAACTATAAAAGAAATTAAATAAAAATTATTAAATTATTAAATAATAATTATTAAATTATTAAATAATAATTATCTATTGATTAATAAAATAATACAAATTATTAATAACCATAATCAGTACTTAAAAATCTAATAAAAGTTTATTTAAAATTATTAAATAACATCTAATATTAATTTAACTAATTAAATATAATTTAAAACATATTAATTAAATTAATTAATAAAAAAGTTAACAATTTTTATTAAATTAAATTTAAAAAAAGATAAAAAAATGTATAAATATTTAAGCAGGTTTAAAGGTCTGCCTGCCTCGCCTTAAAGGTTACAATAGTAGCCTATTGCTTCATCAACAATACCTGCTATTGCCGCAACAGTTCTGCTACATAGACAACAACAATGTCGCTAATGTGGAGTTGAGGAGGGGAGGTGGGGTGTGGTGGCCCATCTCCCACTCACATTTAAATTTAAATTTTATTTTTTTATTCAAACAAACAAATCCGCTTTGCCCCACCATTGAATTTCGATTTTATTTTTAATAATATGTAATAAAATTATCACAATAAAATCATTTACTATGGTAATTTTATTAATATTTTCTTTTTTAAAGATTTCACCAAATAACCTAATAGGAGAAATATGAATAATTTAATCAATTCTGTATAAACAATCCTAATATCTTTTCCAAACCCTATTCGTATCAAAATATGATTCTCTAAAGTTTTACAATGAGGGTTTCCAATTATAAATTCATATACAGATAATCTCAAAATGAAGAACAATGAAATTTATAACAAGGGTTTCAACACAATTTAAAACTTTGAAAACAGATTCATCGAGACACAAGGAAGACAAGGAATTCTAAGAACGTAAACTACTGTACAAAACCTACAAGATTTTACCTAAATTTGATGCTAAAACCATGAGCACATAGAGCTTGCAAGCGATTCCCCTTCTTTTGAAACCCTTCTTAGAAATTGGCTCCATCAAATCTCAGGATGGAGACATGAACTCTCATTTCGTAATAAAGACTTTTCCCCAATTTAGGGGTTCGATTGTGCAATCATGTAAAACCCCTTTTTCTTTATTAATTTACTATATTTTAATTTTTATGTGCAATCTTTTTACAATTTAATTAAAATATCTGTATTAAATCAATTTCTTTCTTTCTTTAATTAATTCTCAAGACGTTTTTGATAAAATATTTATTATCTTAAATAATATCAATATTTAGAGTTTATTATAAAAATGAAACTCCAAAATATATTATTAAATTAAATAAATATGACTATGGAAAAATTAGAACTTTAAATATATTTTTAAATTTAATTCTTTTGTTTAATTGATTTCTCAATTAACTAAATATAATTAAACATAATTTCCATTAAATTAAATCATTGAAAACTCTTTTAATTCAGTTTAATTGTAGTAGAAATCATCATACAACCACATTATAAAATACAAAAGTGATCAAACTTAAGGGTCAAAATCACAAATTTATGTCATTTGATGAATTTGGAAGGGTAAACAACTTAGATACTTGTTCTACTTTCTAGTAAAATTGGCTTATGGTTAGAATTTGCACTCAAATATTATCTCCCCTCTTTTATCATTGAGATATTATGATAGGGTATGCTCATCCTAGCAATTCATGAAAGCTGATACCCAGTACCTACAATCTGCATAAAATCCACACATGTACATACTCATATATTCTAAACTAAATAGGAAATGGTGGGGAGTGGTGCATTGTCTAGATCCCAACTAGTAGATGACTACGACTCCCTCCCTCAACCATATTAGAAACATCATACATAAAGTAAAACATACAAGTACACATACACATGCAAGTATGGGGTAGTATCCATAGAAAACACATAAATAATCCATCTAACTATCATCTTGAGATAATTGAAAATACTATATACTAGTATCATCATCAAAAGAATAATCATGCATACATGAAATAACTAGTACCATGGTAAGTCATCATATAATCTATTGAAAACAATTGATTAATTTTGTATTGTCTTTGATGTTACAAAAAATTTCATATCATCACCAGTTAGTGTATGTGGAGCTCACTTGGGCATTACACACAATTTCCTATGTCTGCTGAGCATTCTAGAGTTTTCCTAGTTCAGAAGATAGTGTCTACCAAGTCTACTCAAGTGAAAAAAGAAATTTTGCAAAAGTTGAGTGTTAACTAAGCTCACTCATTTAGTGAAGTAAATATTGGATGGAACCAATGTTAACCAAGCTCACTTGTTTACCAAAGGAAATTTGTGAATATGCAGTGTTAATCAAGTTCATTTGGTTAACACCAGAAAATTTCTTTGAGTTAGTACCTACTAAGTAGAGTCAATGAAGAATTTTCTTGTTTCGGCATATTGAGTTCAATTTATTTGTTTGTTGGTTCTACTCGACTGAGAAGATGAATATAAATTATTCTAAGCTATATTCAAGATGACTTGACAATGTGTAAGATATAAATATAAGGTCAAGTTGAGGACTGAAAGTGTGGAATATAATTAAGGATTTGATGATGCTTAGAGAAAGTGAATTAGAAGGATAAGAAGAATATGCTTGTTGAAATGCAAAGATACATTTGATCAGGAAGGATCAAGTATACAAGTCAAAATTGGGATCTGTAATTAGCAATTCAGCTACATCAAAAATGAAATCATCTCATTGTTACTCTCTAACCATTGTAGCAATGATCTAAATCTCTTGACAGAGTTAGCTTCACACCTATTTGTAAATCCTCTAACAAGGTAATATTTCTATTGAATTGTCTAAAGACCTCTAACAAGGCCACTCCTAATAGGATCATTAAATCCTCCAATAGGGTCACACCTAATAGTGTGTTTTATAACCTTTAATAGGGTTGGATCCTAATAGGGCTCACTTTTGAAGAGTGAAAATTAGTAACTAGTTGTAATTGGTGATTTTTTCCAAATTGGGTTTCCATGTTAAAATCTTGGTGTCAATTGTTTTCATACTATTTTTTATCTATTTGTAACTAAGTTAAAGTAAGATCAATCACGCATAATATCTTAAGTTTTTCATGAGAAGAATTTGCTAAGTTATTTTAGTGTTAACCAAGCTTCAACATTTGTTAGTGTAAATTGAGTGCTTGTGTATTTGCCAAGTTACAACAGAGTTCTATTTTCATTGAGTTTTGATTTGTATTAACATCTAAGGGATCTAGGACTTATTTTTTTAGTAACTGATTCACCCCTCCCCTCTTATTTACTCCCCTTATACTTCCAACAATTGGTATTAGAGCTTTTGGTTCTTACATAGAAGGTTTCAAGGACTAAAGCTAAAGACTAGGATGTCTTACAAAAGAGAGATTTTGAAGTTGAACCGAGACAACTTTGTAGCATGGAAAGGACTTATGAGATTAAACTTGGTAACTATCAGTGATTCAAGTTGTAAATATCTTAATAGTGAATACAAGACTCCTACTAGAACATTATCAGTTGAACAAATTTCTGAAAAGAAAAATCATAACATCATGATGATTGACTTTACTTCTGCTCTTAATTATGTTGAATTTGATGAAGTTAAAAGTTACAGTACAACTTATGATATGTGGATAAAATTTAAAGCCATCTATGGAGGAGATGATAATGTAAGAAAAGCTAAAGCCAAAAGTCTCGGAGGATAATTTAATCAGATGAAGATGAGAAAAGATAAAAACATTGCAAAATATATTGAGCAAATTAAAGTAAGTGTGAGCACAATCAAAGCATCTGAAGGAGACATTGATGAAAAAATAGTTATAAGAAAGGTACTTAGAACCCTTCTTCCTATCTATGTAACTAGAGTGTCTACTATTCAAGAAATGAGATGTGATCCAAATAGAAATATAACTTTGGATGCTCTAGTCGAAAGATTGGCAACTTTTGAGTTGGATAACTATGATAACTATGTCCCTAGTTCCAAAGGTATTGAGTCTGCATTTGAAGCCAAGCTTTTGTTGGAAATCTGATTGAAAAGCTCATTTTTGAAGATCAAAGAAGGAAGATTGTTGTAAAAAAATATTTTCAATCATTGTTTTGTCATTGATGTCAAACCTGCTATTTGTAGGGATGATATTTTCTTATAAGATCCAAGTACTATCACTTAGTTGATTTATGAAGAGGATTTGATCAACAAGATGTAACAAGAGTACCTAAGGGAAAGGTTGAGTTATAATGTTGTAATCAAGTCCAAGGATTAGTTAAGACAATAGTTAAATGATGTTTGATAACATAATCAAGGATACAAAGGTTGGTCACATATAGAAACATTGGAGGAAGAAGTTGTAATAAGGTGGTATGCAAAGCTTAAACTAAGATCATTAGTGAATACTGAGCAAGTTAGTTGAAGCTGAGCAAAACTCCCAATTGGAGCTGAGTAATAGGAAGTTCTAGTGTGTTCCTAGTGATCTTTAGGTGTTGAGTGAAGATTAGGTGCCAAGCATCAAAAAAATATAGTTAGTGCCGATTGATCTTTAGGTGCCGAGCATTAGGAAGAACATAGTTGATTTCGAGTAATATAGTATGTGTCGAGCACTAGTATTTCAATAGTTCTGAGTTGTTGCATTATTTCAAATGATGAAGATTTATCAAATAAGAGCCAACATAGTGGTTACATTGAATTTTGTGAATGAGTTGGAAGATAAGGATGATGAGCTGGTGGCACAAAATCCTACGTAAACCATTTTTGAGTGAGTTCCAAAGGATTATTCAAGAAGTTTCTAGAGGAAACAAAATATGGGTTAGATGTAATGAATCCTACCTAATCCATATGAATTGAAATTAAAGAATGGAAGAATCAAGTAGGAAAAGGTACTCCAAGACTTCCATTTAAGAAGTCATAGACCAAGGAGCAAAGAGTTGTTGATACTATTGTTGTTGAAGAGCCAAATCTGTGAAGTAGTTAGAAGGGTGTCAAGGGGAGAGACATCTAAGAGAAGGAATAGCATAGAGGCTCTACTTCTATGAGTGGTCATGAAGAGATGATTGCATTGGTACCTTGAACATGAAGAATCAAGAGGACTAAGCTTGAAAGGAGGAAAAGTTGTCAAGAGTTGCAAAGATTGAAGGCCAGGCAAGGGTATGAGCTGAGAAGTGATATGAAATCTGTAAGATAAGTTGTATGTTGTAGTCAGGTCAAGATTTTCTAATACTCTCTAGCAATTGTATTAGATATGGAAATCCTATGGACTTAGGTTGGTTTAATAGCCATTTGTAAATCCTTTAATAGGGTGGCATTCCAAGTGAATGTTTTAAAGTCCTCTAACCAAGCCCACTTCTAATAGGGTGGTTAAATCCTCTAACAAGGTCACATTTGACAGTGTGTTGTAAGCTTTTAACAGGGCAGGCCTTTCATAGGGTATCAATTCAGAAGAGTGAGAATTGAGTAGCATGTTACTGGTGGTTTTTTCCAAATTGGGTTTCCATGTAAATCACTGTGTTATGTGTTGATTTATTATGTGTTATAGTTACATGTTGATTTATAATAACTTGCTGAGAGTAAAGTTAAAGCTTGGATGAATGAGCTCACTATAATTAGTAAAAAGTTTGAATAGGACATTTGGACATTGAATAATTGATTCACACCCCCCCCCCCCCCCCCCCCCCCTCAATCATTCTAAAATATTTCTACCAATTGGTATCAGAGCCATATACTAATTTAGTTTCAAGGTACTAGAAGCAGAAAGATCAAGATGTCCAAGAGAGAAGTTCCCAAGCTCAACAAAGACAAATTTGCTGCATGGTAGAGTCTGATGAAATTGCACCTTGGATCAATAGGTGACTATGCAAAAACCTCAATTAGAATAGAACATGTAAATCTAGCAGGACCTCTTACTACAAATGATTTGAACAAAAAGAAGGAGCATAATCAAGCAATGCTAGAGATTGCCTCTACACTTAACTATGTAGAATATGATGACATCAAAGATTGTGAAATTGCTTTCAAAATCTGCAAAACCTTATCAAAAATCTATGGAGGAGATTAAAATGTCTAGAGAACAAAAAGAGAAAGCCTAAGAGAAAAGTTTGATGACATGAAAATGGAGGAAGGTGAAAATGCTGCTTAGTATGTTGCTAGAATGAAAGAAGTGGTAATTGCAATAAGAAGCCTAGGTGGACAATTGAAAGAAGAAACAATCATCAAAAAATACTTAAGAAATATACTTCCTATCTATGTTATTAGAGTTTCAGCCATCCGAGAGCTGAGGTGTGTACAAGGAAACACACTAAACTTTGAAGGAATAGTGGGAAGACTTACTGCATTTGAGCTATCTAATTTTGATAACTATAGACCTGAGAACCTTGAATCTAATTTCAAGGCCAAGATGATAATAAAAGACACTGAGGAGGACACATCAAACAAGAAAAGAAGAAAAGGAAAACATGCATCCATTGATAGCAGCACAGATAAGGAAGATGTGGAGTAGTTAGAAGTACTATTGGCTAGGAGATTGCATAGAGGCAAAGGTAAATTCAAAGGTAAGCTCCCTATTATATATTTCAATTGCAATGAAGTAGGTCATATTACAGCAAGATGTCCATAGAAAAAGAACAACAAATAAGGAAACAATGATAGGAACAAGAGAAAAGATGATAGCAAAGATTACAAAGAGAAAGGAAAGAGATGCTACATTGTTGAAGAAGATTTTGATGAGAATAATGATGAAGTGGTCAATATAGCCATGAAGGATGAATCAGATAAAGGTGAAGATGAAGATGAAGCAACAACATTAGTTACCTATATGAACAAGAATGAAAAGTGGATCATAGACAATGGATGCTCACATCACATGATAGGTGATAAAAGTAAGTTCATCATCCTTACTCAATATGATGGAAATAGTGTTAGATTCGGTAATGATGCTCCATGTCAAATTAGAGGAAAAGGTTCTATTAAGCTCATAAAGAAAATTACATGTGATAATACATACTATGTTGAAGGATTGAACTACAACTTGTTGAGTGTATTACTGTTAGGAAATGTAGGTTGCAAAGTTTAATTTGAAAAAAAACTACCAAGATCTATGACACTAATGGAAAGTTGATAGGAAAGGGTGAACAAAATAGGAGTAATCTATTTTACCTAGATATAGAAGATGCAACATGTCTTGTTGTTAGACTTGATGATGTGTGGTTGTGGCATAAAAGGCTATGTCATGTTAACTTTGATAATCTAATTAGCATTAGCACGAAAAAGAAGGTCAAAGGGTTGCCCAAGTTGAAGAAACCTGAAAACACAATGTGCAAACAATGTCAACTAGGAAAGATGACTAAGTCTAGTTTCAAAAGAAAAACATACATTTCCAATGAAGTACTAGAACTAGTCCATACAGACTTATGTGGTCCAATAGAAGTACATAGCTACCTAGGAGACAAATACATAATGCTACTTGTAGATGATTATTCTAGGATGATGACTGCTATATTTTTAAAGAATTTTTTTGATGCATTTCAAATGTTTAAGTGGTATTTGGCTAGAGTTGAGAAGGAAATAGAAAAGAATTTGAAATGCTTAAGGTCAAATAGAGGAGGTGAGTTTACATCAAAAGAATTTGAAATATTTTGGAATGGCAAAGGTATCAAAAGGAAAACATCAGCACAAAGAACTCCACCACATAATGATATTGCTAAAAGAAGGAATAGGTCAGTGATTTACTATGCTAGAACCTTGATGATGGAGAAAAATGTTGCACTCAAATACTGGAGAGAAGCTATAAATACTGCAGTCTACACACTGAATAGAGTTCAAGTCAAGAAATTCACAAATGCAACACCTTTTGAAATGTGGTATGGTAACTCACCCAATGTTAAACATTTCAAGGTATTTGGTTGTAAATGCTATATTCTAAAAGTTACTAGAAATGGCAAGTTTGATGCAAAAAGTGATGAAGGCATATTCCCTAGATATTCCACTAGAAGTAAGGCATATAAGTGTTTGAATACTAACACTAAAAAAGTTGTGGAGAGTGCAAATGTAAATTTTGATGAGCATGCAAAAGTTCAAACTGATGAGTTAAAGAAAATAGTGGATTATAGATCCTTTGTATACTTCTATGAAGGAATGTCAGTTGAAGACAATCCTACAAATCATGTTGGGAATCAACAACAAACTTCAGTATTTTTTGAATCTCAACCAATGAATGCAAAGCTGCATTCAGAAGCTGAGCTGCAAAATACAAAAGATCAACATTCTGACTCTAAAAATATTATACATGAAAGGAATGATGAAGTGCCTTATGAAGAAGAACAAAATGACTTTGAAGCTAAAGGATCAAACATGGAAAGATGGACAAAACTAAGATTAGCCAAATATGTGAGAAGACATCACCCTACAGATCAGATCATTGGTGACAAGGATGCTAGACCAATGACAAGAAATAGACTGAGGAATAAATCATGTCTATTAAGTAAGGTTGAACCTAAAATAGTGAAAGATGCACTACAAGATGATGACTGGTATAAAGCCATGGAAGAAGAAATAGACTAGATTGAGAAGAACAAAACATGGTCTCTAGTTCCTAGACTAGCTTATAAGAATGTGATTGTCACCAAATTGGTGTTTAGAAAAAAATTGATGAGAAAGGTGAGATAACAAGAAGCAAAGACAAACTAGTTTGTAAAGGCTATGCACTAGAAGAATGATTGGATTATGGGGAAACATTTTCCTTTGTTGCAAGAATGGAAGGAGTGAGAACATTACTTGCATATGCTACATACAAAAGTTTCAAAGTGTACCAAATGGATATAAAGTCCACTTTTTTGAATGGTATACTAGAAGAGGAAGTCTACATAGAACAACTAGAGGGATTTGTATATGAGAAGAATAAGGACATGGTTTGCAAACTACATAAGGCACTTTATGGATTGAAGCAAGAACCTAGAGCATGGTATGAGAGGTTGCACAAATATCTTGTGAAGATAAGATTTGAGAGAACATATTATAACAACTTTTACATCAAAATTGAAGAAGGTAAAGAAATTTTGATATCATAAATATTTTTTGATGACATAATATTTGGAGGAAAATATATTTTATGCAAAGATTTTGCTGATCAAATGAAGCATGAATTTGAGATGTCAATGTTTGGAGAAATCAAATTCTTTGTTGGATTACAAGTACATCAATTGAAGCATGGCATATTTGTGACTCAATCCAAATACATCAAGGAAGTACTCAAAAGAATTGGGTTAGAAGACACAAAACTAGTCAGCACACCAATGGCAATAGGCCATAAACTATCTAAGAATGATGAATCTACTAAAGTAAATCAGACATTGCATAGGTCAATGATTGGAAAGCTGCAATATGTTGTACATAGTAAACCAGACATTACATTAGCTGTTGGAATAGTAGATCTACAAATCCAAGAGAAAATCACTTATTGATAGTGAAGAGAGTATTGAGATACCTAAAAGGAACTGATGACTTTGGTTTGTACTACAATAAGAGTAAAACATTTGAACTAAGAACCTACACTGATGCAGATTGGGGAGGTAATATTGATGATAGAAAAAGCACTAGTGGAGGAGCACTTTTATTAGGAAAGAGGCTAATTACATGAACCAACAAAAAGAAAAGTTGCACCTCATAGTCCATTGTTGAAGTTGAATATGTGGCAACTGCTATAAATTTCACCAATATTGTATGGATCAAACATTTGTTGCAAGGTATGAAGGAAGAAGTAACTAAGCCTATGATACTTTGTTGTGATAATACAAATGCTATCAATATATCAAAGAATCTAGCAATGCATGCTAAAACTAAGCATATTGCAATTAAGTATCACTATGTAAGAGAGTTGGTGGAAGACAAACAAGTGAAGATGGAATATGTTAGCTCAAAGGAACAAATTACTAATATATTCACAAAAGCACCACCTAAAGATGCTTTTGAGTATCTTAGAGGCAAGTTAGGGGTGATACCCCTAGCCAAGGCTACCTAAAAAAAAAGAAATAATTCTTTGTATCAAATGAGCTAAATGTAGAAGAGTTTACACATTGATGTAGAGGATGCTTACTTTAGGATTCATGCCTAAAGTAGTTGATGTGCTAAAGTTCTAAATCAGTCACAAGCAAGGTGATAGAGGGAGATATTGAATGAATATGTAAAAGTTACACTTGCATTCTAAGATGCTTATATGTCTTTGGAATTGTTATCAAAGAGGGAGAAAATGTTTGAAACTAATCAACAGAAGAAGGACCAAGAGGGAGAGATAGTAGAAAATTGATCAACAATAAAAAGGATCAACAAGAGAAGTTGTGAGATATTGATCAAATGAAGATAGAGGGAGATGTTGATCAAAATAATAGAAGAAGAGCAATATAGAGGGTGAATGACAAAGAATAAGGATACAATAGCAAAGAGAGAGAGAAGCTAAAATGAAGCAATCAAAATAGTAGAAGGAAATGTGAAGTTATAGTTTACTTTTTGGTGTTTGACTTACTGTTCTAACCTAGTAAGCTTATGGTTGAATAGTTTAGTCTAATGGTTGATCAATTTGATTTGCCATCAATGCCAAAGAGGGAGATTGTTGGAAATCTGATTGAAAAGCTCATTATTGAAGATCAAAGAAGGAAGATTGTTGTAAAAAAATGTTTTCAATCATTGTTTTGTTATTGATGTCAAACCTGCTATTTGTAGGGATGATATTTGCTTATAAGATCCAAGTACTATCACTTAGTTGATTGATGAAGAGGATTTGATCAATAAGATGTAACAAGAGCACCTAAGGGAAAAGTTGAGTTATGATGTTGTATTGAAGTGCAAGGATGAGTTAAGGCAATGGTTAAATGATGTATTGATAACATACTCAAGGATACATAGATTGGTCACACTTAGAAACATTGGAGGAAGAAGTTGTAACAAGGTGGTATGCAAAGCTTAGATTAAGATCATTAGTGGATGCTGAGAAAGTTAGTTGAAGCTGAGCAAAACTCCTAGTTGAAGCTGAGTAACATGAAGTTCTAGTGTGTCGAGTGATCTTTAGGTGCCGAGTGAAGATCAGGTGCTAAGCATCAGAAAAATATAGTTAGTGTCGAGTGATCTTCAGGTGCTGAGCATCAGGAAGAACACAGTATGTACCAAGCACTAGTATTTCAATAGTGCCAAGCTGCTGCATTATTTCAAATGATGAAGATTTTCCAAATTTGAGCTGACATAGTGGTTACATTGAATTTTGTGAATGAGTTGGAAGATAAGGATGATGAGTTGGTGGCACAAAATCCTATGTAAACTATTTTTGAGAAAATTCTAAAGGATTATTCAAGAAGTTTCTAGAGGAAACAAAATATGGGTTAGATGCAATGAATCCTACCTAATCCATACGAATTGAAATTAAAGAATGGAAGAATCAAGTAGGAAAAGGTACTCAAAGACTTCTATTTAAGAAGTCATAGACCAAGAAACAAGAGTTGCTAAAGAGCCAAATCTACGAAGTAGTTAGAAGGGTGTCAAGGGGAGAGACATCTAGGAGAAGGAAGAGCATAAAGGCTTTGCTTCTATGAGTGCTCATGAAGAGATGATTGCACTAGTACATTGAGCATGAAGACTCAAGAGGACTAAGCTTGAAAGGAGGGAAAGCTGTCAAGAGTTGTAGAGATTGAAGGCCAGCAAAGGGTATGAGATAAGAAGTGATCTAAAATCTACATGAAGATAAGTTGTATGTTGTAGTTAGGTCAATATTTTCTAATACTCTCTAAAAATTGTATTAGATATGGAAATCCTATGGACTTAGGTTGGTTTAATAGCTATTTGTAAATCCTTAATAGGGTGGCATTCCAAGTGAATGTTCTAAAGTCCTCTAACTAGGCCCACTTCTAATAGGGTGGTTAAATCCTCTAACAAGGTCACATTTGATAGTGTGTTGTAAGCCTTTAACAGGGCAGACCTTTCACAGCGCATCACTTCAGAAGAGTGAGAATTGAGTAGCATGTTACTGGTGGTTTTTTCCCAAATTAAGTTTCCACATAAATCACTGTGTTATGTGTTGATTTCTTATGTGTTATACTTGTATGTTGATTTACAGTAACTTGTTGATTAGTAAAGTTAAAGCTTGGATGAATGAATGGTTGAATGAGCTCACTATGCTTTGTAAAAAGTTTGAATAGGACATTTGGACCTTGAATAACTAATTCACCCCCCCCCCCTCTTAGTTATTTGAAAACATTTCTAATAGCTTTCACTCAAGAAAATGGGTAAAAAATCAAAAGCTAATCAATCAAAAAGTGGAGAAGAGGAAGAAATTTCAAATAGTGATCTTGGAGTTGTTGAAGCCCTACTTGTAAGGAAATATTCCAAAGGTAGAGGAAAGTATGAAGGTAAGATTCCTCTAATCTATTTTTCTTGTGAAGAAGTTGGTCACATCACTACAAGGTGCCCAAATTGAGAAGACAAAGATGAAAAGAAAAGCAATAAGTTCAAAGGCAAGAAGGAATTCAAAAACTACAAGGACTATAAGGAAAAATGTAAGAAATCTTTTTTTATGGCTAAAGACTCTAATAAAAATGAAGATAAAATGGTATACATTGCTGTAAAAGATTAATCTAATGATGAAGGAGATAAAATGGCTCTTATGTCTCATATTAGTAAAAATGATACATGGATTATTGATAGTGGCTGCTCACATTATATGACTAGCTATAAAACAAAATTTGAACACACAGAACTTTATGATGGTGGTAGTGTTAGATTTGGAAACAATAAACCTTGTTGCATAAAGGGAAAAGGATGTATCTCATTAACCAATGAACTTAGATGTGCTAATGCTTATTGGGTTGAAAGATTAAAACATAATCTACTGAGTGTGGCACAGTTGAAAAACATGTGATTCAAGGTATAATTCATGAATGGGAAGGCCAAATTGTTGGATGGAAAAGGAAATCTAGTTGGATATAGAAAATAAACAAAAGAAAATCTATTCTATCTAGATCTCAATGAAAGTTCATGTTTTATTGCTCTAGTAGAAGAAAGTTGGTTATGGCACAAAAAATTATGTCACATAAAATTTGATAATTTGGTCAAGATAAGCAAAAAAAAAAGAGTAAGAGGTATTCCTAGCTTGATGAAACCTAATATGGGTCTATGCAAAAATTTTCAAATTGGTAAGGTAGGAAAAACTAGTTTCAAAAGCAAGAACTATCATTCTAAAGAAGTCTTAGAGCTTATACACGCAAACTTATGTGGACCCATTGGAATAAAGAGTTACAGTGGAGATAATTTTTTCATTCTTTTTGTTGATGATTATTCTAGAATAATGATTGTAATGTATCTAAAAGAAAAATATGAAGCTTTTCAAAAATTCAAGTTGTATTTGGTAAGAGTAGAGAAAAAAATTAGAAAGAAGCTGAAATTTTTAAGATTAGATAGAGATGGTGAATTTATTTCTAATGAGCTCAAAGAATTCTACATTGAAAAATGAATTAAGAGATAAGTATTAGTCCCTGGTACACCTTAGCAGAATTGTATAGCTAAAAGAAGGAACAGATCCATCATGCATTGTGCAAGAACATTGATGATAGAAAAGAATGTTGCAGTCAAATACTAGAAGGAAGCAATCAACACTATAATACATACCTTGAACAAAGTATAGCTAAAGAAAGACTCAAACCAAACTCCTTATGAACTATGATATGGCTACAAACCTAATGCAAGTTACTTGAAAGTATTTGGTAGCAAATGTTATATCTTGAAAGAATCTAGGAAAGGTAAATTTGATATCAAGGGTGATGAAGGCATATTCCTAGGATACTCCCACAGAAGTAAAGCATACAAATGCTTGAATTTTTCTACTCATAAAATCATAAAAAGTGCAGATGTGAGAATTGATGAGTTTTTAGAACAGAGTGAAGAAGACAACAATAAAGAACCTGAGGATTACAAAAGATTTGTCTACTTTGAACTTGATATAGTGCCAAATATATTAGGAAGTTAGTAGGCCTCACCTTATAAGTCCCCAAAATCTCCAAAAGCTACCGAGTTGCATCTAGTGCAACCTGAGTCATAGTCTAAAGAACCCAAGTCACAGTAAGAAGCTACCAAGCTATTGTTAAAGAAAATCGAGTCTAATGGACTTGAGTCACATACATTGGGACTTGAGCTCAATATAGAAGATCATTAAGAAGTTAGTGGAAAAAAATTCAAATCCAAAGTACCTGTGTTAGCAAGATATGTTCAAAGGCATCATGCACCTAATCAGATCATTGGAGAAAAGTCAAATGGAACAATGACAAGAAAAAAATTGAAATGTACATGTTTTCTTGCTGAATTTGAACCTAGAAATGTTAAAGATGCTATGGATAATGAAATTTGGATTGAAGCAATGAATGAGAAAATATAATAGATAGAGAAGAATAAAACTTGGACTCTTGATCTTAGACCTAAGGATAAAAATGTAATTGGCACAAAGTGGGTATTCAAAAATAAGCTAACTGAAGATGGAGAAGTTCTCAGAAAGAAAGCAAGGTTACTATATAAAGGTTATTCTCAAGAAGAAGCTATTGATTATGGAGAAATTTTTTCTCTTGTTGCAAGATTGTAAGGTGTTGGAACTTTACTAGCATATGTAGCTTAGAGAGGATTTAAAGTTTATCGACTAGATGTAAAATTTGCATTCCTGAATGGAATTCTTGATGAGGAAGCCTGCATAGAATTGTAGATACAAACAAAAGAGATATGGTCTAAAAATTACACAAAGAATTATATGGCCTCAAGCAAGCTCCACGAGATTGGTATGAAGGACTTCATAACTACTTGATAAAGATTGGTTTTCAAAGGACAAATGATAACAACAATTTGTATATCAAAGAAGGACTAGACAAGAAGATTATGTTGGCAGAAATATTTGTGGATGACACTTTATTCACACAAAATGATGACTTGTGCAAAGCATTTTTAGAAGAAATGAGTAAAGAATTTGAGATGTCTTTGTTTAGAGAGATAAAATTATTTTTTGGATTGCAAATCCAGTAAAAGAAAGATGGTATCTACATTACTCAATCTAAATATATATAGGAGATACTAAAGAAGTTTGTAATGAAAGATTCAAGAAAAGTTGGAACTCCAATGTCTACTAGACATCAGCTTTCCAAAAATAATAATTCCAAGGAGGTAGATGATGTAGGAGCATCTTGGGTTTACATGGTGACTACTTTGGAGTTCATGGGAGGAGGCTTGGTAGTTACTTTGGAGGGTGTTTGGACTAGTACTCAGCATGGTCCTAGCTACTTGGCATGGTCTTGGTTTCTTGACATGGTCTTGGTTACTCAACATGGTCCTGGTTACTTGGCATAGTCTTTGGTTGCTCGGCATGGTCTTTGGTCACTTGGCATGGTCTTTGGTTGCTAGGCATGGTGTGAGAATTTGGTGTCTGTTTGAGGCCATATAAATAATTTTCCATAATGAGTTAGAGGATGAAACTTTTAGGGATTGAAGGGGGCCTAAATTTCTACCTACCATTTGAAGCTTGGTAGGAGATATTGAAATTTTACTAAGATATCAATTTTGGGAATTTAATTGTTGTAGGAGGCCAACTTTGGCATTTAATTTATGTATTTGTATTTAATTTGTGGTATTGGCTGACTTGTGGCTTAGATTGGTATAAGTAGGGGTTGGGGGGAAGTCTTTAGTCATGATTCATTCATTTGAAAGAGGAGTGAATGTGGGAGCAGCTAAAGAGTGAGTTTTCCTAAGTTTGTAAGTAGAGCGCCAAATGTGAGGCAATTTACAATATGATTGTGATGAGGTTGTGAATGTGTGGATAGAGTGTCGAATGTGAGATATTCTATACTTGGATCTTGGATTGAGTTTGAGAAGGGCTAGTAGCTGTGGCTTGGAAAACAAGGAGATTTCTTGGTGGGCTTACGAGCACAAGTTGAGATATTCCTTGGAGGTTTCTACCAGAATGTGGATCTGGACTAGCTAGGGTTTTGATTTGGATCTTAAAGGATCTTGCAGAACTGTTACTTGCTTTGTATTTGGCCATAATCGGGAAGGCCTTACAACCTGACACATTACATGTAATCAGTTATATATTTATGAATCAACAATTGTAATTTGGTATCAGATCTTGCATTATTGTTTCTTGTTTTTGTGTTTCTACTGCATGGTTGTATCTTACTACATCAGGTGGTATCAAAGAGAAGGTTGTTCCTAAGTGTGTAGATAGATCACCAAAGCTAAGGCAGTTTGCACTAGGACTTGGGTTGAGGAGGTAGATTCTATTGGTGGATTTTTTGTAGAGGGTTTGCAAAGATCTTGGGAGATGTCCCTAAGAAGATTGTACCCAGAGATGATTGTGAATCTCGATGATGTGGTGGAAAGGAGGTTTGATGTGGTGGAGAGGAGGTTTTCTAAGATGGCTACTCAATTTGAAGCTAGCTTGGCTAATTGTATTAAGGATGAGGTGAGGAAGGAATTCTATAACTATTTGTGGAGCTAGAGTCTACCAATCTAGAAGAGAGTTGTTTGGCTAGTTAAGAGACTTGTTGATGAGAGAAGATGGCATAACAAGGTCGAGGTGGAAGAGGTTGGTTTTGTTGATCAGAATGTGGAGTCTGATACAAAACTTGCAGGGCAGCTAAAGGTTGTTGCTAAAGATATTCCTAACCTTGTTGATGCTAGGATAGAGGTTGGTTTTCATGATTAGTTGGTTGGATTTGACATGGAAATTGCAGAGCACTTGGTTGTGGATGATCTGGTTGCTATTGCTGGTGAGTTGTATATTGCAAAGCATCTTGTTGTGAGTAATGAGATTGCTGGGGTTGTGAGTTTGGCATGTGTTGATGGAGATCTTCATATTGCTACTGATGTGGGGTTTTTTGTTGCTAGTGTGGATTCACTAGTTTTTTGATATGGATGGGGGTTTTCTGATGAAGCATTATGTTCAGTTTTTTCTTGGGAGTGAGCATGATGATTGGTTGGATGAGATTCTAGTGTTTGACAAAATGATGTGGATGTGGATGATGTGTAGATTGGTTTTCTTGTCCATATTAGAGTGGAAGCCTTTGGTGAAGATGAAGATGGTTGTTGTTCTTTCTTACAACATCAAAGTGTGGGACACACTTTTCTATTTACCTGGAGAGTCTGATGCAAGAGCATCTTGGGTTTGCATGGTGACTACTTTGGAGTTCATGGGAGGAGGCTTGGTAGTTACTTTGGAGGGTGTTTGGACTAGTAATCAAAATGGTCCTAGATACTCTTCATGGTCTTGGTTTCTTGGCGTGGTCTTTGGTTGCTCGACATGGTCTTGGTTAGTTGGCATGGTCTTTGGTCACTCGACATGGTCTTTGGTTGCTTGGCATGGTTTAAGAATTTGGTGTTTGTTTGAGGCTATATAACTAATTTTCCATAATGAGTTAGAGTATGAAAATTTTAGGGATTAAAGAGGGCCTAGATTTATACCAATTTTTTGAAGCCCAAGTTCTAAATCATTTAGAGCTAGGAGATATTGCAATTTTACTAAGACATCAATTTTGGGAATTTAATTGTTGTAGGAGGCCGACTTTGGCATTTAATTTATGTATTTGTATTTAATTTTTGGTCTTGGCCAACTTGTGGCTTAGATTGGTAGAAGTAGGGCTTGGGGGGAAGTCTTTAGTCATGATTCATTCATTCAGAAGAGTGAATGTGGGAGTGACTGAAGAGCAAGTTTTATCGAGTCTATAAGCAGAGTATCGAATGTGAGGTAGTTTACAATAGGATTATGATGAGGTTTTGAATGTGTGGATAGAGTGCTGAATGTGAGGTAGTCTATACTTGGATCTTGGATTGAGTTTGAGAAGGGCTAGTAGCTGCGGCTTGGAAAACAAGGAGATTTCTTGGTGGGCTTGCGAGCACAAGTTGAGATCTTCCTTGGAGGTTTCTACTAGAGTGTGGATCTGGACTAGCTAGGGTTTTGATTTGGATCTTGAGGGATCTTGTAGAACTATTACTTGTTTTGTAGTTGGCCATAACCAGGAAGGCCTTATAGCTTGGCACATTGCATGTAATTAGTTATATATTTATGAATCAAGAATTGTAATTTGGTATTAGATCTTGCATTATTATTTCTTGTTTTTGTGTTTCTACTACGTGGTTGTATCTTAGTGCATCAGTAGATTAGACCACATATAGATCAATGATTGGAAAATTGTAGTATGTGGTGCATACAAGGCCTGATATTGTATTAGTAGGTTGTATGGTGGCTAGATTATTAGCAAATCCCAAAGGAAATCACATGATGAAAATCAAAAGAATCATGAGATATCTAAAAGGTACTGAAGACTATGGTTTATGGTACAAAAAGGGAGGCAATTTGGATTTGAAAGCATTCATAGATACTAATTAGGTAGGAAGTGTTGAAGATAGAAAGAGCACTAGTGGTGGAGAATTCTTTCTTGCTAAAAGACTAGTGTCTTGGACAAGCAAGACACAAAATTGTATTTCTCAATCCACAACAAAGGAAGAATATGTGGTAGAAACAGTTAATTGTTCTAATTGTAGGGCCCATTTTCCATTGCACCAAAAGCCATGACTGTTAGTGAACATGGAACACCACATAATTAACCACCTGTGGGTAGGGGAGCACATCGTATCACCCAACAATCTCCCCCTCGATGCGCATACTAGGTGCTTATGCGGGTCGGGTGGGCACCGGGGAGATTTGAACCCATGACCAAGCCAAAACTAGGCTCTGATACCAATTTTAGGGCCCATTTGTCATTGCACCAAAAGCCATGACTGTTAGTGAACATGGAACACCACATAATTAACCACCTGTGGGTAGGGGAGCGCGTCGCATCACCCAACACTAATATTATTTGGTTCAAGAAATTGTTAGCAAGTATGAAGATAGAGATCAAGGATCTAGTGGTTATATACTATGATAACACTAGTGCAATTAATATAACAAAGAATCCAGTGATGCATAACAAAAAAAAAAAAATTGCTATAAAATATCATTTTTTGAGAGAATTGGTACAAGATAAAGAGGTAAGATTGGAATATGTGAATACTAAAGAACAAATTGCAAACTTATTCACTAAGCCATTACCTAAGGATGCATTTATGTATCTAAGAGATAAGTTAGGGGTCATTCCCATATCTAAAGCTCACTAAATAAAGTTTAGTGATGCATCAACCAGAGCATGTTGAAGATCAATCAGTTGATGTAGTATTGACAAGGGCACAATTCAAATGAATTAGTACATAAGGTACATTGAAATTCACTAAATATTATCTTTGGAATGAAATGTCAAAGAGGGAGAGTTTGGCTATCATATCAAAAGAAATATTATTTGATGTCAATAACGATGAACTTGGTTTGGTACCAAAGAGGGAGAATTTTCTATTAGAAGAAGATGTTGAGGCAGAGTTTTACTGATAGAGGAAAGAACTAAAGGCAGAGGGAGTTCATAGTGATAGAGGGAGTTGAGTTCTCAAGGATGAGAATTAGAATGAAACTAAGGATATGTTCCTTACTTTATTCTTTCTCTAAAAATTTCATTGTATTACAACATGTTGTGTTTCCATCGATGCTAAAGAGGGAGATTGTTGAGAATAATTGATTGATTGTGTATTTTCTTTGATGTTACACAAAATGTCATATCATTACTAGTTAGTGTATGCTAATCTCACTCGGGCATTGAAGATAGTTTCCTGTGTTTTTTGAGCATTCTAGAGTTAGCTTAGTTTAGAAGATAGTGTCTATTGAGTTCACTTGGGCAACAAAAGAAAGTTTGCAGAAGTTGAGTGTTAACCAAGCTCACTTAGTTAATGAAGGAAATGTTGGATGAAACCTATGTTAACTGAGCTTACTTGGTTACCAAAGGAACTTTGTGAATATGCAATGTTAACTAAGCTCAATTGGCTAATACAAGAAAATCACTTTGAGTTAGTATCTATTGAGCAGGGTCGACTAATGAAAGATTTTCTTGTTTTGGCATATTGAGTTCAATTGATTTGTTTGTTGGTTCTAGCCAACTAAGAAGATGAATATTAATTATTCTAAGCTATATTCAAGCCAACTTGACAATGTGTAAGATATAAATATAAGGTCAAGTTGAGTATTGAAAGTGTGGAACATAATTGAATATTTGATGATGCTTAGAGGAAACGAATTAGAAGGATAAGAAGAATATCCTTGTTGAGATGAAAAGATACATTCAATCAAGAAGGATCCAAGTATACAATTTAGAATTGAGATATGTAATCATCAACTACATCATAAATCAGATCATCTCATTGCTATTCTCTAACCATTGTAGCAGTGTTCTAAATCTCTTAACAAAGTTGGCTTAGTAGCTATTTGTAAATCCTCTAACAAGGTGACATTTCTATTGAATTGTCTAAAGACCTCTAACAAGGCTACTCCAAATAGGGTGATTAAATCCTCTAATAAGGTCACACTTAAGAATATTTTTTGTAACTTTTAAAAGGGTTAGCTCCTAATAGGGCTCACTTTAGAAGAGTGAAAATCAGTAACTAGTTGCAATTGGTGGTTTTTTCCATATTGGGTTTCCGCATTAAAATCTTGATGTCAATTGTGTTCATGCTATTTCCTTTATGTATTTGAAACTAAGTTAAAGTAAGATCAATCATAGATAATATCTTAATTTTTTCATGATAATCATTTTTTGAGTTATTTTAGTGTTTACCAAGCTTCAGCATTTGTTAGTGTAAACCGAGTGCTTGTGTATTTGCCAAGTTATAATAGAGTTCTATTTTCACCAAGTTTTGATTTGTATTGACATCTAAGGGATCTAGGACTTATTTTTGTGGTAATTGAATCACCCCTCTCCTCTTAGTTACTCCTCTTATATTTCCAATAATAATCAACCGAGTATGAAATAATATCCAACAATCTAGAAAAAAATGTCGCCAATCATCAAGCATAGTCATAAAGATGACCTAAAAGTGTTCGATAATAATAATTGAAATTTAAACTAGGGGTAGGCACTACATCCACCCCCATAAAATTAGGCTTACTCCTAGAATCCTATAAACAAGTACATCTATAAATCCTATAAATCACATGCATGCTCCCATGTAGCTAATGACTCATCAGTAGGGTCCTATTGGACCCTTACTTGCTCTATGATTCGACCCCTGGAAGTCAAATCCAACTACTATAGAATGCAAACTAGCTACAAAGCCAACTACCCATCCAATACTTGTAACACATTCCAATAAAGAACAAGTATCACATTAGCAATATACTATCTAAGAATAGAAACATGGAAAACATCATGAACACAAGCCAAGATGGGTGGCATTGCAAGATGGTAGGCAACTGGACCTATCCTCTCAAGAATCTCAAACAATCCCATAAAATGAGGTGCTATATCTAAACCCTTTCCATAAGGGATTAGACTCTTCCATGGACACACTCTCAAGAAAACTTTCTCACCCACTACAAATTTCTTATTTGTCCTATGAGCATTAGTATACTTCTTCTATCTATCCTATGTTGTAGACACATGCTCACAGATGCACACTACTTGTTGCTCCATATCTCAAATCATCTTAGGACCTAACAAGATGCGATCCTCTAAATTTTCCCAACTGAATGATGTATGGCAAGGATGACCATACAAATCTTGAAAAGATTCCATCCCAATAGAACTGTGATACCCATTATTATAAGAATACTCCACTAGGTATAGATAGTCCTCCCAAAGAGTTTTTCTTTCCATCACATACATCCTAAGCGTGTCCTCTAGAACCTAAGTCACTCTCTTGATCTAGCCATCTATCTCTTGGTGATAAGTTGAGGTAAATTTCAACTGCACTTCAAGATCATGCTGCAAGGATGTCCAAAATACAGATGTGAATACAAGATCCCTATTCAAAATCATTTTCTAGAGAATACCATGCAATGTCACAATATCACACATGAAGACATTAGCTACTAAAGTTTCTATGTAGGATGACCTCATCAATGAAAAGTGTACTAGCTTAGTCAACCAATCAATGGTGACTATGATAGAATCACATCGATAAGCAGTCATAGTCAATGCTACAATGAAATCCATAGAGATAATATTACACTTGAATGAAGTAATGAGATTAGACCATAAAAGCCATTTTGGATGCTGATGCTCTACCTTGAATCTCTGACACTAAATACACCTAGCCAAAAAATCAATGTTATCATGCTTCATCCTTGTCAAAAAGTATAGATATCACAAATCTGTATACATCTTCTTGACACTTGGATGTGCTAAGTAAGGTGCATGATGGGACTCTGATATGGTCAATGTATGAAGCTCATCTAGTAGTGATACATAGATCCTTCCTAAATACCACAAAAGGCTATCTAACTCCAAAACATAACCTAAAAACATGTCCTCTAATGGTCTACCTAAATCTATCTCCATGCTCACCTCTTGATACCAAGTATCTATAAGAAGTTCCTGAAGTATATATCTCATCAAATCCACACTAAGATTCTAAGATAGTGTCTCATGTCTCCTATGACTCAAAGAATAATCTACCATGTTCTTCTTTCCCTAAATATACTTCACCTCAAAGTCATAGTCACAAAAAAATCCACCTCTTCCTAGCATTCAAATTAGGATGCATAAATATATACTATAAATTGTGATGATCACTATGAAGTTCAAAATGGTGTCCCAACAAGAAGTGTTTCCATATCACTAGGGTATGAACTACCATAGCTAACTCAAGATCATTTGTATCTCTAATCACAAGGTCTACTAATATACCATCCCCTAATATGATATGCCCTAAATATTGTATCTCTAATTAAAATAAATCACACTTTTTTGAGTTGGCATAAAGTTGATTATCGTTCAAGCACTACAAAACTAATCGTAGATTCTCCTCATGTTCCTTTTGGGATTTAGAATATATAAAATTATCATCCAAGAACATAATTACAAATTTATCAAGATAAGAATGAAACACACCATTCATCAGACACATGAAAACTAATGGAGCATTCATCAACCCAAATGGGACCACTATGAACTCATAGTGCCCATAGTGAGTGTGAAAGGTAGTCTTATGAATTTTAGCATCTTAAATGTGAAGTTGATGGTATCCTAACTTTAGATCAATCTTGGAGGACATTGTGGCTCCCTTGATGTGATCAAATAAAATTTCAATCCTTAATAAAGGATACCTATTCTTAATTATCACCTTGTTCAATTGCCTATAGTCAATACACAAGTGTAACAAACATCCTTCTTCTTCACAAAGAGCACTAGTGATCCCCATGGAGAAACACTCAATTGAATACAACCCTTGACCAAAAGGTCCTCAAGCTGTAGGTGCAACTCATGCAACTCTTGAGTGGTCATTTGATAAGGATCTCTAGAAATAGGCTCCTCTCTTGGAATAAGATCAATGTCAAAGTTAATATCCCTCTTTGGAAACATACCAAAAATATTACTAGGAAAGACATCCAAATATTCCTATAAGATAGGATGGTCTAGAGTCTTCACTTCAAGGTCTTCTTCCTCTAGTTCATTCACCATAATGGAAAACACTTGACATCCCTTATGAAAGCTCTGCTTCAAATGCATAGCAAATATCATCCATATAGATATAGTTCTTTGGATGCTCACAATCTTTGAGTCCTTCCCTTGATCATCCTTACAAAAAATGGTCTTCTTTCTGTAGTCAATTCTAGCTCTATGAGAGCCAAGCCAAATCTATACCAAAAATCATGTCATAAGAACCAAGAGGGATGACCCAAAGGTCTATTGACATAACAAAACCTCCTAGGTTTAGTTCACACTACTACACTAAGGAATTTGTGGGAACCCTAGCTCCTGAAGCTAGTTCCACTTGCCAACCCAAACCCTACTTTGCCACCTCTAGCTTATATTTAACAACTATGGATGGTGAAATGAAAGCATGTATAGCACCTAAATTGAACAAGATGTAGAGAGGTATTCCTCGTATAGCTCCTATAGTCTCAACCATGGTTCCTTGATAATCTACCTGACAATAATACACCACTACATACACTCTATGAGATCTATCCACATCCCCAACTATAGGATCAACCACAACTGGCCTAGGTCTTGAATAGTGAGATGTATGTTGTGGGCAGTTGGTTGTAATGTGCCCAAACTATCCATAAGTAAATCATCCCATGCCTTTGCTATATCCTCTCCCTGCTAGAGGTACACTGACTATTGGTGGTTATCCCTACTAGAAAAAGATTGGTTTCTCTATGAAAGATAAGTATTCTAATGTAGCGTATTCCACTGTGAAGTTATCAAAATTAGACAATTCAAAAGCAACAAGTCTATGAAATACACCTTCCAAAATTAGATTGTTACTAGGGGTACATCTTAGTTCTTCTATCACTAAAAATCTAATAGCATAAATATGAAGTAGGGTTCTTAGTACCTTCCTGATCAAAATCTAATCATTAATCCTTCCATTTGATCCTCTTATAGAATTTACTACCTCTTTGATTCATCCATAGTATTGTACAATATTTTCTCCTTCTACCATTCTCATTTCATTAAATTTACCTCTCCAAATTTTTTATTATTCTCTCAAAACATTTTTATCTCCTCCATAGATAGTATGCAATGTATTCCACATTTTCTTAGTAGTATTACATTCCTTTATGTCATCAAACTTGGCATAGCATACAATTGATGTAATCTCCAACTTATCCTAGTTGTGTTCTTGCTTCTCTTTCATCTACTAAGAATTCAAAGGACTTGGTATTGTCACATATATATTCTCCATATAGTGTATTTCACCATCTCTAATTGCTACCAAATGCAATCTCATCAAACTCTACCATACAAGGAAGTTTACTTTGTTGAACTTTGGCACCTTCTTTTTGTACATCTTGATCTTTAGGTCCAAGAACCTTCAAAATTTTCTTTATAAGCATAAATTATCTGATACCAATTATTAGAATGATTTAGAATAATTGAGAGGTGGGAGGGAGGGAGAGAGTAAATCAATTATTCTCAGGTCCAAATGCACAAATTAAACTTTCAAACACTTTTAAAACCTCAAATCTAATCATTTAATAGCTCTGTCTCTATTTAAAACAAGCAATAACATAAATTTATAGTCCAATGCCATAATAGTAATAAACTTGCAAAATGCAAAGCATTAATAGTAAAAAAACTCAAACAACATCCTCACATAGATGACACTAGGATTCAACATGGAAACCCAATTTGGGAAAAATTACCAGTAATATATCACCAATTTTTTACTCTTCTAAAGTGAGCTTTGTTAGGAGCCAACTCTGTAAAAGGTTACAAAACACACTATTAAATGTGACCTTGTTAAAGGATTTAATAACCTTGTTAGAAGTGGCCTTGTTAGAGGGCTTAAAAACATTCCATTAGAATGTCACCTTGATGAAAGAATTTACATATGACTATTAGGTCAACCTTCATTAATAAAATTTAAAACTAATACAATGATTAGAAAGTAATATCAGGTTAATCTAATAAATACAACTCATTTTGCAAATACATATCATGATTTGGCTCATATGTTGATCCACTGTCTAGCCTCCATTGCCATCGTTATCTTTGATATGCTTGGAAATCCTTTAAGAAATCACTCTTCACCTATTCTCGACTCTTCTTAGCCTCCTGCTCAAATTCACCAATTAATAACATCAAGAACTGCTCCAACCTTGATTAGGTTAGCCCTTACACCTCCTTAAATACACAATTTTGATATTTTCCCACTTAAACATCATTGTAGATCTTAGGATTTGGTTAGATTTCATCGAATCCTTCCATCATCTCATCTCCTCTTTTCTCTTTTGGAAAATTCTCTAAACTTATCCTTGAATTATTGCATAGAAACACTCAAACATGGTTTCACTTGAATTAAATAGTCCAAGTCATCCATTCTTATCTTCAATATGCTTTATATATTCCACAAAATTAAATGTATCCACTGGAAACCAAAATTTCTACATAATCTGTCAAATGTTGTCCCTCAACCAACATTATATTCTGATGTTTGGTCATCACTTGATTACTTAGTAGCTATTAACTTTTCTATTCAACACATTTATTGTCACTCGGTCAATACTGATGCTCATTCAGCACTATATTTTCTCATCTTTATTGTCACTTTGTCAACTCTAGCATCACTCAACATAAACTTCAAGTTCCTTAATTTTCTACTCTTTTACTTTTACAAGCCTACACATTTGGTTATTCCTTGATAACTTCTTCTAGGCTTTGGTACATCTATCTTCTCCACTTAGGTTATGATTAAATAATCACATTATCTTGTCAAAGTCTAACTAATTAAGTACCCATTATAGTTCCTCATAACTCAAGCCTTTCTCTAGGTCCTTTTGTTATGTCCATCTTCTCAAATCCTCTTCATCAATCATCTTAATATGGTACTCAAATTAGATAGAAAACTATCTTACCAACAAGGTTTGACATCAATGACAACATAATAATTGTCTCAATTATATTTTTGAACATAATAGTGAGTCGATAAGAAGGCAAATGAGTTTTCTTTTAATATTTTAAAGGTGAATAGATTTGACAAAAAATTGTTCTAGGAAGCAATTTTACTATCACATTGTGAGAAGTGCACTCTAATATAATTTTATTCTAATGTGTTACATACCAAATAATATTGAAAGTTATACAACTTCCAAGCATTTGAATATAATCCTCTCTTTTTTTTTTTCATTTTTCCACCAAATATTTTTCTATGCTTTCTTTGTTTTGTAAATAATTGTGTAATAGTATTATAAGTGGATACAGAAATATGTGAACAATTATCTCTTCTATAAGACTTTTTTTCTTAAGACACCATGTATTTCACACTTCATTTATCTAAAGATCATAAGCAACCAAATAAATAATTCTTTCTCCCAACTAACATTTCATAGAACAATGAAACATATCTGTACCTTATCTTGAATAATTCAAATATTATCTTTATTTGAATCATCTTTTCTTCCACTAAATATAAAATTCATATTCTTTATTTTCTTTGTAAGTGCTTTTAAAAATATACAATGATATAGATAGAAGCAACTCTAGAGAAACTTTTTGAAATGAAGAAGATTTTTGAAGTATAGAAATGAGGAAGATTCATGAAACCTATCATGGAAAAATCATTATTTTGTCACTAATGTCAAACCTACTACTTGCTGGTAAGACAATTGCTAATTTGGTTTGAATGCTATTATTTTGTTGATTGAAGAAGAGGATTTGAAAAGAAACAATAACAAGAGTGCCTAGAGAAAGGTTGAGTTATATGGTGAATAAAAGGAGCACTAAGACCAAGTAAGACTTTGATAATATAGTGTATTGTTTATCTACTTAAGGCTACAATCTAAGGATACTTGAGAAAAGAAAAAAAGAAGGTTAAGAAAAGAAATGTGTCTACCAAGCCTGACCAAGAAAATGGTGGAAGTTGAACAAGTCAATGCAGGTTGAGCAGAAAGCTAGTTGGGACTAAGAAAATTTAGTATGAGCCAAGTGAAGGGGGTTTAGTGTGTGTTGAGCACCAGTAAGACTTAGTGTATGCCAAAAAAACCTAGTATTGATCGAGCATCATAAGATAGTTATTTTAGAGAAAACAACATGTTATTGCCGAGTGCCATTATAATGAGTTTCATTGAAGATTTGACAAATTTGAGCTTGGAAGATAAGTATGATGAGCTAGTGGCACAAAATTCAAGATAAACTATTTGAAGAATAATTTAAATAGGATTATAGGAGAAGTTTCTAGAGGGAACAAAATGGAAATGATGGTAGATTTGATGAATTTGACCTAACCCTAAGATGGATGATTATGGTGAAGCAAAAAAAGTTCTAAATTCTCTATATGAGGAGATAATAGGAAAGAAAGAAAGTCCCATAGTGGAAATTAGAGATAGATAAGGAGTCCTAAGGTGTTTCTTCATTTGGTGGCTAAAATAATGAACCTACAGTTGGCATACTAAGCATGGAGGCTTAAGGAGGTGAAGGATTGAAGGGTGAACTAGCTGTCAGAGATGAAAAGGAATGAATGTCAAGTAGAATGGAGAATAAAGAGATCTATAATCTACAAGTGAGTTGTTTTGTTATTAGATCAAGTCCCACTATTAACTTCTAACAACTATATTAGTTTTGATAAATCCTTTGGAATAAGGTTGACCTAGTAGTCACAAGTAAATCCTCTAATAGGGTGACATTCTAATGGAATGTTCTATAGTCCTATAACAATTCTCACTCCAAAAAGGTGATTGATATCCTTTAATTAAGGTCACATTTAGTAGTGTGCATTATAACCTTTAATAGGGTTAGCTCCTCATAGAGCTCACTTCAAAAGAGTAATAATTGGTAGCATGTTACTAGTGGTTTTTCCCAAATTGGGTTTCCACATAAAATCCTTGTGTCAAATTGTGTGAATGATTTTGTGGTATTACATGTTTACATTTCTAAAAAATTCATTTGAACTAGGACAATAATATACTATGGTTTGATATATTGGATGACCAATACATACATATATATTTGTTTAGTACTGAAAAGTTTTATCTATAAATTTGGACCTTGGATAATTGATTCACCTCCCTCTCAATTATTCTAAAGTATTTTAACAATTGATATTAGAGCATTTGGTGCTTGTGAAGGAAATTTTTTGAATTTACTTGAAGCTAAAGATCAAGATGTATAGAAAGGAGGTGCCCAAGTTAAATAAGGAAAACTTTCCTGCATGGAAAATCTTGATGAAGCTACATAAGGGAGGATTTGGATGTTATGCATAGGAAATTATCACTACTAAATATTTTTCTGTAGTTGGAGCCTCAACTATTGAACAAATCAAATAGAAGAAAGAGCACAATCATGCAATGTTGGAGATTGCATCTGCCCTAAGATATGTAGAGTTTTAAGACATCAAAACATGTTCCACTTCTAAAGGAATGTGAGATGCCCTACAAAAGATCTATGGAGGAGACAAGAATGTGCTAAATCCCAAGCAGAATGTCCATGAGGAAATTTTCATGAAATGAGAATGCAAAAAGGTGAGACTATAGTCCATTATTGTCAAAGAATAAAAGATGTTGTAAATGCAATAAGAGGAGAAAATGGAATTGTTGAAGATGATACTATGATCAAAAAAGTGTTAAGAATCCTACTACCTATGCATGCTATTAGAGTCTCTACTATACAATAATTGAGGTATACTCCTAGTAGTGATCAAACCCTTGAAGTACTGGTTGGTACAATCATTGCTTTTGAACTTTCAAATTTTAATAATTCCAAATTTGAGAATTTTGATTCTTCTTTCAAAGCTAAGCTGACACTAAAAGAACCTAAAGGAAAGAAAAATGTCAAGCATGTTTCTAGTGATAGTGACACAAATGATGAAGATCTAGAAGAATTGGAAGCACTATTGGCTAGGAGATTTCACAGACAAAAATAAAAATACAATGGTAAGTTACACATCATATGTTTTAATTGTAATGAAGTTGGTCATATTGCAGTAAGGTGTCCTAAGAGGAAAAATAATAGAAATGAAGACAAAATCATTGGTAGAAAAGATGAAAGTAACAAAGGCTATAAAGACAAGGGAAAATAAGATTAAGAAGAAGCTAATGATGAATTAGATGATCATGATGATGAAGTTGTGTATGTTGCTGTGAAAGATGATTTAGATGAAGACAAGGCAACTGCATTAGTATCTTATGTAACCAAAGGTGCAAGATGGATCATTGATAGTGTATGTTCTCATGACATGAGTGGTGACTAAAGTAAGTTCATTACCCTTGAACATTACAATGAAAATAGTGTTAGATGTGGTAATGGTGCACACTGTCCAATGAAAGGTAAAGGATCAATATGATTGACAAACAAGATCATGTGTGACAATGATTACTATGTGCAAGGATATAACTATAATATGTTGAGTGTGTCACAATTGAATAGTTTAGGATATAAAGTTGAATTTGAATGCAAGAAGGTTAAGATCTATGATGCTAATGGATAACTCATTGGGCATGGAGATTAGAAAAGAGTTAATATGTTTTATCTTGACATAAATGAAGCTACTTGTCTTGTTGTACAATTTTATAATGTGTGGCTATGCCACAAAAAAAATGTCATAAAATTTTTGACAACTTCGTTAGTATCAATTGTTGATATAAGATTGTTTTGAAGTGAAGAACATATAATGGAACAATCATTATTTTGCCAATGATGTCAAACCTGCTACCTACTAGTGAGACAATTGATTTTTGATCTAAAAGCTATTATTTAGTTGATAGATGAAGAGAATTTGAAAAGAGGAGATAACAATAGTACCTAGAGAAAGGTTGAGTTATTTGGTATGTAAAAGAAGCACTAAGACAAAGTAAGACATTGATACTATAGTGTATTGTTTATCTACTTAAAGTATGAAATGAAAGATTACTCAAGTTTAGACTAGAAGAAGATCAAGTAAGAAAAGTATCTACCAAGCCTTGCCAAGTAGTCAGTGCAAGCTGAAAAGAAATTAGTAGAAGCCGAGTGAAAAAAAGTGGTGCCAAGAAAAGATGAAAAATAGTGCAAGCCAAGTGATTGTTAGTATATCTTGAGTAAAGTTTAGTTAGTGCTGAGCATCAATAAACTCTAGTATTTATTGAGTGAATTAGTGTAGGCCAAGAAACATAACAATATAGATGCTGAGTGATAATAAATAGTGTTAAATACAAAATTTGATGAATCTAAGTCAGCTAATTTGTTTTCTTGGATTATGTGAAACATGTGGAAGATAACTATGTTGAGCTAGTGGCACATAATTTAAGGTAAACCATTTTGAGGCAAATTCAAGGAAGACTATAGAAGAAGTTTCTAGAGGAACCAAATGGAAAAGTTGGTAGATTTATTGTATCCTACCTAACCCTAAAATGATTGATTGTGGTTAAACATAAAAAGATCTAAATTCTCTATTTATAGAGATAGTTTGTGAGAAGAAAAGGTTGTCATGTGTGAGAACCTAAGGAAGACAAGGAGTCTAAGGCATTTCTTCATTCAGAGACTAAATAGATGTGACTGTAGTTGACATGCAAAGAGAGAAGGATTAAGAGTATGAATTCTTGAGGGGTAAACAAGCTATCAGAGTTTATGTGTATGAAATCCAAGTAGAATGGATGACTAAAACAAAGATCTATAATCTACAAGTGAGTTGTAATTTGTTATCAAATCAATCCTTATTGTTACTTTCTAATCATTGTATTAGTCTAGGGTAAATCCTTTGGATTAAGGTTGACCTAACATTCATTTGTAAATCTTTTAACTAGGTGACATTCTAATGGAATGATCTAAAGTCCTCTAACAAGGTTCATTCCTAATAGGGTGATTAAAATCTTTTAATTAGGTCATATTTAATAGTGTGTATTGTAACCTTTAATAGGGTTGACCTTTCACAGGACATCACTTTAGAAGAGTGAGAATTAGTAGCATGTTACTAGTGGTTTTTCTAAAATTAGGTTTCCATATAAACTTTTTGTGTCAAATTGTGTGAATGTTCTTATGTTGTTTCATGCTTACATTACTACAAAGTTGTTTTGACCTCGGACAGTAACCTACAAAGTTTAAATATTGTATAATCTAATGCATGCATGCATGATAAGGTTTTTATGGATATGGTTCCACTAAGAATTGAAAAGTTTTATTTGTACTTCTAGACCTTGGATAACTAATTCATCCCCCTCTTAGTTATTCTAAATAATTCTAAAAATTGGTATTAGAGCCATTGTGCTTGAGAGGACTAGTTTCAAGGTACTAGAAGAAAAAGAAAAAGAATTCCAAAAGAGAGGTACCCAAGTTTAACAAATAGAACTTCTTTGCATGGAAAAGTTTGATGAAGCTACACCTAGGAGGTTTTAGAGACCATGCAAAATCTTCCATCACCACTAAGCATGTTGACCATGTTGGAGCCCTAACTACTGAGGATCTAAAAAAGAAGAAAGAAAATAATTAGGATATGTTAGAGATTGCATCTTCCCTAAGCTATGCTAAGTTTGATGATATCAAGGAATGTGATACTGCTAAGAAGATGTGAGATACTAAAGAAAAGATCTATGTAGGAGACAAAAATGTCCTGAGAGCCAAATTTGAAAGTCAAAGAGGTAAGTTTGATGATACGAGAATACAAGAAGGTGATAATATAGTTCAACATTGTACTAGAGTAAAAGAAGTAGTTAATGCTATTAGAGGATAACCTGGTAAGATTGAAGATGAGATCATGATAAGCAAAGTACTAAGAACCCTGTTACCCATCTATGCTATTAGAGTCTCTACCATACAAGAACTAAGGTGCATGTCTGGTAATGATCTGACCCTTGAAGGATTGATAGGTAGGATCATTACCTTTGAACTCTCTAATTTTGATAATTTTAAATTTGAGAATGTTGAATATACTTTCAAAGCTACACAATCATTAAAAGAACCTAAAAGAAGAAGAAAAAGGTCAAATATGTTTCTAGTGATAGTGATACAAACAAGGAGGATGTAGAACAACTTGAAACATTGCTAGCAAGGAGATTTCATAGAGCCAAACAAAAATTCAAAGGTAAGTTACCTATCATGTATTTTAATTGCAATGAGGTTAGTCATATTGCTGCTAGATGTCCAGAGAAGAAGAATAATAAGGGTGGAGAAAAATACATAAGTAAAAGAGATGAGGACAACAAAGATTATAAAGAAAAAGGAAAGAAGTCATGCTATATTACTAAGGAGGAAATCAAAGATGGATCTAACAACCATGATGATGAAGTGGTGTATGTTGCAATAAAGGATAATTTTGATGAGGATGAAGTGATGTAGGAGCATCCTGGGTTGCATGGCTATCCTACATGTTTACCAAGTTTCTTAGTTTCTACCTAGTTGTAATGTCCTACATTACTAAGTTTTCTATATTTTCCAAGTTCATAGTTGTTTTTGAGTTATTCTTTGGTTCCTGAGTGGTTTTTGAATTCATTTGGTTTTCGAGAGTTGCTAAGTGTTGCTGACTTTCTTTGGTTGCCAAGAATTTCCAAGATTCTTTGGTTACTAAGTTATTCTTTGCTTTCCAACTTTCATCAGATGCTAAGTGTTGTTGAGTTCACCAAGTTGTAGAATTTTATGGAGTCTTTGTTCACTGAGTTGTCTATATGTGGTTTCTTATGGAAGCTGACCTTTGCATTTAATTTAGTGTTAGACATTTTTTGAGAGTTGACTTATGGCTTATTTTAGCATTTAATAAGAGGATCTAATTGTTGGTATTTGTAATAGGCCAACTTGTGGCCATGCATGTATTTAAAAGGGTCTTTGGTAGAAACTTAGGGTATGAAAGTTAGGAGTAAGAAGGTAGGAAGAGGAGAAGCAAGCTAAATTGCCATGTTTGATTTTTTTGAATTTAATCTAAATTATAATGTGGTTGTAACCTAGAAGGCCTTAAAATTAAGCATGTATTTGATAATTTGATAATTATATGAAAGCATTTTTCCCTCTATCTCCTAAGTTAGTTATTATTGGGTTTTTTTTTCCACTGTGTTTTCTCTCTCTTATCGTTTGAATAGCTAGGTGTGCCTTTAGCTCTAGTTATATCATCCCTCTCCACATCAGGTGGTATCTGAGAAGAGGTTCATCCTTGTAGAGATTATGTCATGTAGAACCCTAAGTTGATTTGTGTTTTCGGGTTATAGATCTATGGATTTGACCTATAACTTGTAGAGGGTTACAATCTTGCAATAACTTGATTGTAAAGATGGTTCAAGGTGGAGGAAATAGTGACAATGTCTTATTGGATAAATTGAGACAAATTATAGCCAAATTAGATGTTGTAGATACAACCTAAGAAGAGGAGTGCATCTTGATGATGTGAACAATGATGAAGCAACAACACCAAACCCTAACCTAAAACTTGAAGAAGATCAAGATGAGGCAAGGTTGCTGAGAGTTTTTTCTAAAGAAAATTCAAAAACCTATTGTTGAAATTATTCCTTATAATGAAAATTGGATACCAATGTTGTGTTGGATTGGATATGTAAAGTGGAGAATTTCTTTAACTATGAAAACACTCATGATTATAGGATGGTTAATATTGTAGTTACTAGGTTGAAAGGACATGGCTCATTGTGGTGGGAGCTTTTGCAAACTAATAGACAAAGGAGAGGAAAGGAAAAGATTAGGACTTGGTCGAAGATGGTGAACACGATAAAGAACAAGTTTCTTCATGTTGATTACCAAGTTAGTTTGTTGAGAAAGATGTAAAATTTGAGACAAAGGGACATGACTATGAAGGAGTATACTAAGGAATTCCATATATTAGACATCCTATTTGGACAAGTGGATGATGATGTTGAGAAAATTGCAAGTTACATAAATGGATTGAGATCAAGAATTCAAGATGAGATAAGTTTTTGAAATTGGAAAGTGTGGAGGAAGCATACCAATATTCCTTAACAGCTAAAGAGATCTTGAAAATGAAGCATGAAGAAAGACAAAGATGTAGAGGTGGTAAATTTCAGGGAGGTAGAGGTAGATCTTATGGAGAAGGTGGTAGATCTAATAGTTCTATACAAGATAAGGAAAATATGAATGAAAGAATGATGATAAAGGAAAGACTGAGTGGAAAGGTGGTGATTCCTACAAAGAAGGTACTAATTCTTACTAAGGAAGAGGTAATTCATAGTCTAGAGGTGGTTTTCATGGTAATTATTTCAGATGTGGTAAAGAAGGGCATAAATCCTTTGAGTGTAGATCCTCTAAAAGTGAGAAAGGTAATATAAATGTTGTGGTTCAAGGAGATGTTGAGGTACACATAGTGGACTTGAAGTTGGAGAAAATATGATGGTGAGAAGAACCTTATGTAATAAGGGAAGTAATGAGGAACCTATCCTAAGAATATGTCTTTTCAAGACCAGATGTAAGATGTCTGGAAAATGTTACAAGGTAATATGTCTTTTCAAGACTAGATGTAAGATGTCTGGAAAATATTACAAGGTAATCATCGATAATGGAAGTTCTAAAAATTTGGCATTAGAAGAATTGGTTACAAATTTTTAGTTCCAAAGGTTGGAGCATCCTAAACTCTGTTATGTTTCATGGATCAAATATGAGCATAAGATATTGGTAAGTGAACAACATATTGTAAAGTTCAAGATTGGACATTACTTTGATGAAGTTTTGTGTCATATTATGCCTATGGATTATTGTCATATTCTGTTGGGTAGACCTTGGAAATATGATATATATACTATATGTTGGTCAAATTTTTCACAATACAGAGAAAATTTTGAAAAAATCAGTTAAAACTCATTTGTGGGCACTATATTTTGAAATTTAGGGTTTGCTCATTGTATTTCTCAATTTTCTTAGATTGCCCTAGTTCATGTCCTGGTCATTGTGTTGTTGGAATTTTATTAGTTTCTCAATGTTTGTCATCAGAGCAATCAATTGAAAAACCCTAAATGTGAAAACCCTAATGCCTTATTACATTTTACCTTAGTCTTGGAAACTATCAAAAATAATATTTAAATTTTTTTGCTTTGAAGGCATATTAATTTTACCCTAAGGAGAGGCTTGCACAAGCATGACTTCATAAAAATATTTTTAAAACCTTATGTGGTCATGCTTTGCCTACAAATTTCTTGATCATTTTATTAAGAAATACCTCTGATGATACAAAGTTTTTATGATTGTTGATCTTGTTCAGATCAACAAGTATCACATTCCCACAATTTCAAGATGCAAGATTTTTAAATAATGTAGGCATGCACTTTGGTGACATGTAGTCCTTGTCCTTTTCAAGTTTCAGTAAGCCATAAAGTTTATAATGAGTCATAAGTTGTCAGAACCTTTTGCAGATTTGTCAGTACTTTTCATGCACATTTTGGATTTCTTGCAATGTCATTGGTTGATTTACTAACAAAGATATGCCTTTATCACCAAGAAGTGTCAATCATTGATTTCATTTAAATCAAGGGCTAGCACTTTCCTACAAGAAGGAGATGCTCCTAAATTAAATAATGTGGGGAAGCATCACTAGGACAAGTGGTACAGTCTAACAACATGGGCCCAACATTCCTAAGGGTGATGCTGAGATGTCTTCCGTGGAAAGTGTTAGATGATTTGGAATGGATGGAAGTATTTTATTCATCACTTCAGTTGATGTGTTACTTAAGACACCTAATTCTATGAATGGTGATTTGTCAAAGATCAAAGGATAGCACAAGCTCATATTTTCAAGCTGCAAGAGAGATAAATAATGCGAGCAAGTGATTTTTGACACATAACAAGGTGGGGTCGAGAATCTCTAGTGTATGCTATGGTGTGCCATGCTATAAAATGATCACTGATATGTACTGCCAGATGTGCTACTAAAGAAGTTTGTCTACCAGATGGGAGCAAAGCTTTATCAACCATAGATCTTTTAAAGATCAAGGGTTAGCGCAAGCCCACAATTTGAAGATGCTTATTCAATAAGGAAAGTGGGAATGTGTCTTTACACCGCATGTTATGATGGGGCCAAATTATGGAAGAATGTTGAGTCATGTCATGTGGTCTGTCACTTGTGCTTAGCTGGGAGTACTTATGCTACGGGCATGGAAACCTTAGAAATTAATGTGGTAGTTAGATGGGTTAGAGCATGAGGGTTGAGAAGAGTCATCACATTGGTCCACATGGATGTTTCGATCACAAAGTGCAGAATTTTTCACACCATGGTTATTAACTTGACCAATGATGAGTGCATGCCTGCATTTTGAACATGAAATAAATTTAAGGAATGTGGGTATGCACCATGCGGGCATGTGTCTATGATGATGTCACTATCCCTATCTTAGAAAGCTTATAGGATCTGAGCGATGTCACTATTGATCTTTACAAAATTGACGATTGGTGCAAGCTTGTAATTTGAAGATGCTCATTCAATTATGAAATTGAGAATGTGCTAGCTTGACATGTGAAAGGAATGATGTCAAGCACTTGCTTGCTTAGAAGAAGATGTGGGACCTACTGGTGTGGAAGTTGTCAAGAGGCACAAACTCATATAAAGGCTTCCTATTGGTTAGTATAGCTGACTGGATTTTGTTCAATTGTAAACTAATTTGATCATTGATCTTCTCTTGATCAATGAGTGGGGCTTCCTCGCAATTCTAAGGTGCAAGAAATTTAAGGAATGTAGGTAAGTGATATTGTGACATGTGGCCTTGTTTTTAAAGCCATAGAGCTCATTTTTTTTCAAATCAAAACCGTTCAATATGGTGAAAATCTATGGATAAGATTCAAATCTAGTTGCAATTTGGAGGTAACAGTTACTGAGAGTAAATATGGTGCAGAGTTTATTTGTGTGATTTCAATGCATGAAAATAACTCACGATCTCACCATTAATGAATCACCAATGTGCAAAAAGAACATCAGAGCATACAAAATTTCAAAGCCAGGGTATGAAATTTTTATCTAGTGATCTAGTAAGCTGTAGAGAAAACCACACAGTGTAGAAGTGCAAATTTTAGTGGGTAAGAACTCTAAGACTCTTTGAAAATCAAGTATATGCTATTATAAAATTTCTAGGGTGTATTCAAAATGCCTCCCCGAAAAGAGTTCACTGGACAAATGAATTATCTGAAACATTCTATGCACAATGATTTTCTTGAACAATTCCCTTTATTAGTACATGAAATAACTAAGGGGAGGGAACTCATTCCAAAAAACCCTAGGGTAGCTATAGTAGAAGGTTTTTATGACAAAGAAAATTGGGTAAGAGATTCCCAAGTTTCCATGGGGGGTTTGGAGTTGTTCAAGAAATGGTTTTTAGAGCACAAACTAGATACCCCTATGAGCAATGTCTAGGAGTTTGATATTGGGAAATTGGCAGTCCTCACAATTTTCTTTGATAGTGATTTATTGATGGATTTAGCCAAAAAATATGATCCAATTACAAGGTGGGTAAAGAACCATGCTGGAGTAAATCTTTTAAGGGTTTTCCCTGAATTAATTAGTGAAGTTTTCAATCTCAAACCTAACCATGTTGTGCATGAAACTATTGATATGGGTGACCTTCGAGAAAGGTATGATGCACAAAGGATTTACTTAAGGAAAGGGCCACTATAAGAACATGCTGCTAAAATTGGTACTTTGTTTGTTATTACTGCCAGCACCCTAGAGCCATTACTGAAAAGACATTTTAACATTAGGGATTAGGCATTATATTTTTCTCTTCACAAAATTTTTGGGATAGATGAAGCTAATCAAATCCCAAGCTCAATTGTCCTTGTTATGGCTCAAACTCTTCAATTTAGGATGAGCACTATTCTAGATTTTTCTACTTTTCTTGCAAAGGAAATTCACAATGGTTTGGTGGGGATAGCATGAGGAAAAGTGGACAAACCATTCTATTGGTATTCATTACTTATGTATATATGCTTGTACAAGGGATTTACCTTTTTCTCTAAGGGTATGGAGCTTGAAAAGACTAGGGATCGAGAGAGGAATCTGGTGTAGTTATGGAGTATGGATATGACTTCAGAGGCTATAGATGCCAGTTATGTGAGGTTTGATAGATACTTTGCATCAAATCCTAGAATACTTTTGAAAGGGGACAACCCTAGAATTCCACAAGCACTGTTAGAATTGGTTAGACCTAAGGACCATGCATAAGGACTATTGGTTAGTCATAATTGGGGGGATATAATCCCTTATAGTGTCTCAACTATAATAAAAGTATATGGTTTTTTTGGGAAGCCACATGTGTTTCCATTTCATGTGCCCTTAAAGATAGGAATAGTTGAGCTATTATGGCAAATAGGCACTATAGATGAGAGGGAGTTGCTTAAGAAGGGTACCTCTTTTCCAATTATTACTGTAGTACATGATTTTGTATTTATGAGAAAAAGGGTGGAAGCACCTAAATTTGTTTTTAGATAGATATAACATGGTAGAATCTCATGCCAGATTTATTGATCGTGAAGGATTTTATAACCTCTTAAGAGAGAGGGAGAAAGCTTCTCACATGGTACAACAAGTTTACTATCTAGAGGATGTGATCAAAAATATTTTTACTTTGCAAGAAAAAGAACTAAGAAAGGAGAAATGGATAGTATTCAACAAGACCCTAGAATTTATTAATGCTTTTGACCCCTAATATGACCCATTGAAAGATAAAAAATATTGGGGAGCCAAGATGCAAGAATTAATGAATAATTTCATTATGATTATCCAAACTATGAATGAGAAGAAGGCCATGTATGTTGAGACATATCCAGAAAAAGCTGCAAAGGTGCAAAGGAGGATCAATAGTAGAAATGTGGTGGCCCCTAGCCAATATACCATATAGAAAAGGATAGGATATGTGATGATCTAGAATGTGCAATAGGTTCCTCTTTAGCAGATACTAGACCCAAGAAGCTCATCTATACCCAGTACTCCAAAAAGACAAAGATTAGAACAAGGGTCTTCTTCCCAAGTGGAGGAATATTCCCCAAGTCAATCCCCAATCAGAATTGATGATGAAACATCTCTAAGGGAGCAACTTAGACAAATTGGTGGAGAGGGAGATGCAATTGTTACTTCCATAGATTTGGAGATTGGAGAGCCTCAAGAACCACCTGCACCTTCATTAGATCTCACTATGGTTGATTATCAAGGTGAAGAGATTGATCCCATAGTTGCTTAGGTTTCAGAGAAATTTATTAATGATGAGAATTTTGTAAAATGTAGGGCTTTTGCTCAATTTTTGTGGAGATTAAACATGGGAAAATTTGAGAAAACTTGTGAGATGATAAAGGTAGAACAACCAGACAAACCTGATTCTAATATTAAGGAAGAGGTAAAGTCTAATTTTTTGAATGAATTTGCTCAATTTACACTTGAATCTGGGAGGTAGATAGTTAAACAATCAAGAGTCCTCCTTCTGCTAGAATGGGATATAGTAAATGCCATTATTTTTTATTTAGTAAGAAAATAAAGGGATGTTCAATTAAGGACCAAGGAAGAGATAATACAAGCTCATAGAGGAGTCAATTTTAGTGATGACCACTAAGCCCTTGTTATTTGGTCTATGGAGAAAAGAAACAATACTAGAATGCATGCGATTTCTACTATGGAGCATACTAGTGCATTGACAGTATTCAGGGCTGGTGAGGTAGGTAGTAGACAAATAATGGGAATGACATCAGAAATGCTAAAATTTGGTAGTGTGGTGTCTGGCCAAGAAGAAGATAGATTTTCCCAACTCAATGCTAGGTTTGAAGAAGTTCTAAAAGCATATGAGGAGAGGGGTATGCAAATACAATCATTAGAAAATAAAGTGTCTCAAATGGAAAGGATTCTCAAGAAAATAAAATTAGGAGAATCTAGTAAACCTAGGATTGCATACCCCCCACGACCACCTGTTGAGCCTTTTAAATCAACACCAATTATTGAGATACTAGATACCCTAGAAAGACCTTAGTTCTACAATGTAGAGGATTTTGAAGAGGAGAAAAATAAATTATATGCATTGCATATAGAACTTAATAATCAATATGAAGAAAAATTGAGGCAAGGTATCATGCATTTAGTAGATAGAATTGAATGGCCATCATTTTTTGACTTAATAACAAGGATTGTAGCTATTAGAGATGAGTTAAAAGGAAATGAAGTTGTATTCAGACCCATTGTACAAAAATGGGCAAAAAGAAATGAAGATATCAATGCTATGTGTATATCTATTATTCAACTAACATGTCATCAGATAGAAAGGATTTTCGATTTGTTAAATAAATTGCAGGGTTTTGATGATAAAAAGGATTCCTTCCTAAGATGATTAACTATTTATTTTTCCAAGTATTTTATAGAGAAATTTGATTTATTCCCTTGTGCTTTAAAGACAATTGAGAAAGTGAAGGAAAGGGAAGAATGGAAGAAGGAGGTGATGAAATATTTTGTGAAAGAATGAATAAAGTTAAAAATGAAATAGGTCATATATTATGGGCAATGACAAATGAAGAGTTGGTAAAAGTGCAGTTGTTCTACAACACTATCAAAAAAGATATTGTGGATATGGAGGCAATTGCAAATTTCTTGATAACTATACAAAGAGAGGTCCTAAGTTTTGATTGGCCAAATGACACTACTTACAATGAGTGGAAAGAAAAATTTATGTCTATAGAATAGACAGTAGGAGATGATGAGGAAGAAGAAGGTACATAAATAGAAGCCACCTCTACCATTGATGATAAAGACAAAGAGAGTCCTCAAGTAGTAGGAGATGACTCATCATTGTCACATTTGATGGCCACCTACCCCGAGGAGCTAGAATGATAAAAGAATCTGATCATAGTATTTTTGTCTTTCTAAGTGGAATAATAGAAAGGGACCCACAAAAGGATTTTCAATGTACTAGTCTTTCTGTTATTCACAATTTTTTCTTCTTGTGATAGGTGTATGTAAGAATCTTTTGAAGGACACTTGCCAATCACATTTTCCCTTTGCTTGTTACAACTCATGCCTATATAAATGATTTTTCAAGGCAATGTGATGGTCCAATTTCTAATCCTTTAGGTGATATACTTAGTTTGTTTTTGGTCCAATATTTGAAGCAATTTTTATGATTTATTTTCTCTATTAGTTTCTGAGAATACATTAATATAGAGTGATCTTTGTGTTTCCTCCTAAGGTCATACTGAGTTTTTACTACAAGTGTATACATTTTTCAAAGAAAATGAATAAAAATTATGAGCTATCCCCATATCAATTCTTTTTGAATTTTGTATACTTTTTTATTACTTAGCCATCTTGATGTTGTGTGAGTAAAGGTTTGTGCAATTGAATGCAATCCACTTAGGTTGTATATCTTTTCATCACTGTAATTAGTTCAATGAATTAAGTAAAAGCTTTGATGAAATTGATAAGATTGCTGTAGTAATAGGAAAGATGTTTTGAATAATAAAGTCCAATAAGAATTGTTGATGATATTTGTTGTAAGGCAATAGATCAGATCTATGAAATTGCATTAGACTCTAAACCCCAATGGATTAGGCACTGGTCAAATTAATTTAGTTGGAAGAGGAATAGATTATAAATGGGTATGAAATACAAAGTTTACAATCAATTTTACTTTTATTTCCTAAAGATCTTCAAAGTTAGTCAATACTTGTTTGCATGAAATATTCTAACCTTAGTTAGCCACTATTGCAAAGAATGCCTACAGATCTACAAAATTTTTTATGACCAAATCTATTAAATGGGATGTATTCTATTTAAAATATCACCATTAGCTATGTGGTTATGGATTGAGGATGAGAATCAGAATGAAACTAAGATAGTGTCCATAGAACAACATTTAGATTGAGTCATCCCTTAGGTATACCCACCTTGGTCTTGCAGAGCCTAAAGAGAAGGAAACCATTCTTGGTTTTGTTGATGTTGGATCCAAATTGTTTGCATATGTAACTAAAAATAGGAAATGGCTAATCCTTAGGTTGCATAAGTATTTTCATTTTGGTATTAAGGCTCTATATTGCTCAGTAGTTTTAAAACTCCAACACAATACATGATGGGAGATTGAACCAATATACTCTTTGGGTGAATAGGAAGAAGGAAATGTTTCTACCTTTGATTGAAAGTCAATATGAGGTTAAATGTACTACTGTGAGAATTTGCATGGTTAATAAAAAGAAATTTGAAAAGGAAATGAAGAAGAATCAAATCTATTTTGCTATAATCCCTAGGAGACCAAGTTGTGCTAGTAGAAACCAAGTATTATAAAATAGTGCTAACTAAGTGCTAGTCAGTATTGATTGAGTAACAAAAGCTAATGTTAATTGAGTGAAAACAGAAACTGGTAGTATTGATCGAGTGCTGGTAGAAATGACTAAATTGTTGAATGAGTATAAATATATTGTTATAGAGGATATACCTAATGGTTTACCTCTAGTGAAAAGTATAAGTCATTGTATGGATGTGATTCCTAGAGCTAGTTTTTTGAATAAAGCACCATATAGACTGACACCTATAGAGAATGAAGAACTTAATAGATAAGTGCATGCATTGTTGCAAAAAGGTTTGATTAGAGAAAGTTTGAGTCCATGTGTTGTACCTTCTATATTAGTACCTAAGAAGAATATATAATGGAGAATGTATACTAATTCTAGAGCTAGTAACAAGATCATAGTGAAATATAGGTTTCCTATGTTGAGGATGGATGACATAGTGGATTTTTTGAGTGGAACAAAGTATTTCACCAAGATTGATTTGAAGAGTGGCTATCATCAGATTAGAATCATAGAAGGTGATGAATAGAAGATTACTTTCAAGACAAAAGATGGTTTGTATGAATTGTTGGTAATGCCTTTTGGTTTGACTAATGTACCTAGTACTTTCATGAGGTTGATGAATGAAGTTGTAAAGAGATTTTTGGGTAATTTTGTGATTATTTATTTGGATGACATTTGGAAATTTAGTAAGACTAAGGAAGAACATCTTGATCATGTTAGAAAAGTATTGCAAAGATTAAAAGAAGAAATGTTGATGATTAATCTGAAGAAGTGTTCTTTTATGCAAGAAGAGATTGTGTATTTGGTATTTGTGATTTCAAGTGATGGTTTGAAGATGGATCTTAAGAAGGTTAGAGCAATTTTGGATTGCCCTAAACCTAAGAATGTGGGTGAGGTAAGATCATTCCATTGTTTGGCTAGTTTTTATGGGAAGTTAATAAGGAATTTTAGTTCTATTTGTAATGCTATGATTGAATCAATAAGAGGAGATAAAAAGGAATTCAAGTGGACACATGGAGCTAATAATAGTTTTGAGATTTTGAAATAAAAGGTTGTTGAATTGCATATATTAGCTTTGCCTAATTTCAATAAGGTATTTCAAGTTGAATATGATGCTAGTAGTACTACAATATGAGCTATATTAAGTCAATAAGGTAAACCTATTTCTTTCTTTAATGAGAAATTAAATGATGCTAAAAGGAAGTATTTTGTGTATGATCAAGAGTTTTATGCTATTTTTCAAGCATTGAAGATGTGGAGACATTATTTGATTCCTAAGGAGTTTGTTTTGTATACTAATATAAAGATTTATAGTACTTGGGAAGTCAACATAAATTGAATTAGAGATATATGAAGTGAGTTGAGTATTTGTAGAGTTTTACATTTGTGATTAAGCATAAGAGTGGAGTCACTAACCAAGTTGCTAATGCATAGTCTAGAAGACATTCTTTTCTAACTGAGATGAAGGTTCAACTTCTTGGTTTTGATGAGATGAAGGAGTTATATGATATTGAGCTTTATTTTTCTAAGATGTGGAGAGAGTGCAGAGTACCTAGTTTGATAGAAAAACCAAGTAAGTTTGATGAGTATTTTATTAAAGAAGGTTATTTTTTTAAGGGTATTCAGTTGTGTATTTGTAAGAGTTCTACGAGATTGAATTTGATTAAGAAAAAGAATAGTTGTGGATTTGTTGGACATTTTGGAATTGATAAGACACTAAGTTTGTTAAAGAAGAAGTATTATTGGCCTCAAATGTATAAGGATGTTTGGAATTTTGTAAAGAGCTGTGGAGTTTGTCAAGTTGCAGAAGGGGTAAGTTAGAATATTGGATTGTATACATCTATTTTTGTTCCTAAGAAACCTTGGAGTGACATCAGTATGGATTTTGTACTTGGATTGCCTAAGATAGTGAAGGGATATGATTCTATATTTTTTTGTTATAGATAGATTTTCTAAGATGGATCATTTCATACCATGTAAGAAGACATCAGATGCTAAGTATATTGCTGAAATTTTCTTTAAAGAGTTTGTGAGATTACATGGATTACCAAGAAGCATTATTTCTGATAGAGATAGTAAGTTTGTTGGTTTTTTTTGAAGATTTTGTGGAAGAAGATGGGTATTGAGTTGATGTTTATTTTTACTTTCCATCCATAGAAAGATGAAAAGATAGAGGTTGTGAGTAGAAGCTTGGGTAATTTGTTGAGATGTCTAGTTGGAGATAAGTCAAGTAATTGGGAAGTGGTATTAGCACAAGCTGAGTTTGCATATAATAATTCTATGAATAGGAGTATAGGGAAAACACCTTTTGAGATTATTACTAGATTGAATCTTAGAAGTATATCAAACTTAAGGGATGTTGCTGGTGAAGAGAAGCAAAGTGTTGTAGGAGAAGAATTTGTTGATTTTATGGAGTTATTGCATAAGGAAGTGAAGTTGAGGTTGGAACAAAGTAATCAGAAGTATAAGGAGAATGTTGATAAGTCTAGAAGACATCATATTTCTAAAGTTGGTAAAGAGGTGATGGTTCATTTGAAGAAAGGAATATTTCCTATTGGAACATACAAAAAGTTGAAGATGGAGAAGTTTGGACCTTGTAAGATCTTAAAGAAGTTTGATAGTGGAAACACTTAGAAGTTGAGTTACCTGCTGATAGATATATCTCCTATATTCAATGTTCATAATTTGTATCAATATCATGAGCCAAGTGATGAATTTATTGTATTAGATAACTATCCTAAGAAGTAGATTGATGAGGTTGAATAGATACTAGATCAGAAAGTTGGTAAGAGCACAAGACCAATAGACCAATTAAAGATGCTACATGGATTTACTAATATGAGTTGGATTCAACTTAGGTTATGACATCTCAATGATTTAGAGAATCATTTTCTCCAACCCTAGTTGTTTGATTCAGGAGAACCTTGGGTTGCATGGCTTTCCTGCATGTTTACTGAGTTTCTTAGTTTCTACTGAGTTGCAATGTCTTGCATTGTCAATTTTTTTATGTTTGTCGAGTTCACAGTTGCTGGAAAGTTATCCTTTTTTTTCTTAGTGGTTTCCAAGTTGCTTTAGTTGTTGAACATTTTTGAGTTCCTTTGGATGTTGAGCATTGCTGAGTTTCTTTTGTTACCAAGCTTTGGTTTCCAAGATATTCTTTGGTCACCAAGATTCCTTTGGTTGCCAAGTTCTCCTTGGTTGCTAGTTTATTCTTTTCTTGCCAAGTTTCTTTAGATGCCAAATATTGCTAAGTTTGTCGAGTTGTATAATTTTATGGAGTCTTCATTCATTGCATTGTCTATGTATAGTTTCTTTTAGAAACCAACCTTTGCATTTAATTTAGTGATAGGTATCTTCTGAGAGCTGAATTGTGGCTTGTTTTATCATTTAATAAGAGGACCTAATTGTTGGTATTTGCAATCGGCCAACTTGTGGCCATGCATGTATTTAAAAGGGTCTTTAGTAGAGACTTAGGGTATGAAAGTTAGAAGATAGGAAGAGGAGAAGTAAGATGCATTTTGAAGTTTGATCTTTTTGGATTAGATTTGTATTGTAATGTGGCTATAACATAGATGCCTTAAAGCTAGGCATGCATTTGATAATTTGATAAGTATATGAAAGCATTTGTTCCTCTATCTCTTGAGTTGGCTATTATTGTGTGTTTTTCCTATTGTGTTTACTTTCAAAGGTAGTTTGAGTAGCTAGGTATGCCTTTGACCTTGGTTATCTCATCCCTCTCTACATCATGAGGAAAATTCACTAGTATATTATGTGAACAAGAGTGATAGATGGATCATTGATAGTGGGGGTTCACATCACATGACTGGAGATAAAAGTAAGTTCATTACCCTTGATTATTATGATGGAAATAGTGTAAGGTTTGGTAATGATGCACCCTATTTAATAAAAGGAAAAGGATCAATCAAACTCATAGAAAAGATCATGTGTGACAATGCTTATTATGTAGAAGGACTTAACTATAAATTTTTGAGTGTGTCATAACTAAATAGTTCAGGTTACAAAGTTGAGTTTGAGAAGAAGATAGCAAAGATCTATGACATTGATGGGAAACTAACTGGGAAAGGTGATTAAACTAGAGGTAATCTATTTTATCTTGATATGAATGATGCTACTTGTCTTCTTGTAGAATTTGATGATGTGTGGTTATGGGAAAAGAGGTTATATCATGTTAAATTTGATAACCTAGTGATTATCAATAACATGCAAAGAGTAAGAGGTTTACCTAATTGGAAGAAACCTGATAATATGATTTCCAAGAAACATTAGTTAGGAAAGATGAAAAAATCTAGTTTAAAAAGTAAGACTCATACCTCTAAATAAATTCATGATATTGTTCATAGTGGTTTGTGTGGACCAATTGATGCTTTCCAAATGTTTAAGTGATACATAGCTAGAGTTGAAAAGGAGAAAAAAAGAAAATCTTGAAATGTTTGAGATATGATAGAGGTGGAGAATTTACATCAAATGAGTTTTAGATGTTTTTTAATGATAGAAGAATCAAGAGATAGACTTATGTACCTAGAACCCCTCAACAAAATGAAATTTTTGAAAGGAGGAACATATCTATAATGGACAGTGCTAGGACACTCATGATGGAGAAGAATGTTTCTTTGAAATACTAGATAGAAGCTATAAGTATAGCTATCTATACTTTGAACCATGTACAAGTCAGGAAAGATACTCATTCAACACCTTTTGAATCATGGTATGGATACTCACCCAATGTAAAATATTTTAAGGTATTTGGAAGCAAGTGCTACATTCTTAAGGATTTCAAGAATGGTAAATTAGATGCTAAAAGTGAAGAAGGTATATTCCTTGGATATTCCACAAGAAGTAAAGCTTATATGTGTTCAAATACTAACACTAACAAAGTTGTGGAAAGTGAAAATGTGAAGTTTGATGAACATATAGAGGTACATGAAGATGAACCTATGAAGAAAATTGAAGAGTACAAATCATTAGTATAATTTTATGAAGGTATGCCTACTAATGAAGATGTAAACCAAGTAGTAAATCAACAAAAAGTTTCTATGACTACCGAGTCACATACAATGAAAGCCGACTTGCATTTAGTAACTGGTTATATTTAGGAGTTGAGTTGTAAATAGAAGTTGAGACACATTCTCATTCTGAGATAAGTGTACATGAAAGAGATGTTGAGTTGCCTGATAGAGAAGTACATATTGATTCTATAGTTGATAGACCTAATGCAAAAAGACAAGAAAAACCAAGATTGTCAAAGTATGTCAAAAGACATCATACTGTTGAACACAGTATTGGAGATAAAGAAGCTAGACCAATGACAAGAAATAAGCTAAGAAGTGATACATGTTTGTTGATCATGTATGAGCCTAAGATAGTAAAATATGCCTTAGAAAATGAGGACTAGAAAAAAGCCATGAAAGAAGAGATTGATTAGATTGAGAAGAATAGAACATGGACTCTAGTTCCTAGACCAAAGGACAAGAATGTAATTGGAACCAAGTGGGTGTACAAAAACAAGTTAGATGAAAATGATGAAGTCACAACGAATAAGGAAAGATATGTTTGCAAGGGGTATGCATAAGAAGAAGACAGAGACCATGTAGAAACATTTTCTCCTATTGCTAGATTGGAAGGAGTAAGAACTCTGCTTTCTTACTCTATGTACAAAGTTTTCAAAGTTTATCAAATGGATGTAAAGTCAACATTTTTGAATGGTATATTAGAAGAAGAGGTTTACATAGAATAACCTAAAGGATTCATTGATGTTAACAACAAGAACATGGTATGTAGACTACACAAAGCTTTATATGGTTTAAAGAAATACCCAAGAGCATGATATGAATGGCTTCATAATTATCTTGTGGAGATTGGTTTTGAGAAGACCACTGATAAAAAAAAATCATACTTGATGACAGAAGGAGATAAAGGTATTTTACTAACTGAATTTTTTGTTGATGATAGCATATTTGGAGGTCAAGACAAATTATATAAGGCATTTCCAAATGAAATGAAGAAAGAATTTGAGATGTTTATGTTTGGAGAGATCAAGTTCTTTGTTGGTTTGCAAGTATATAAGATGAAATATGGTATATAAATCACTTAGTCTAAGTATGTGAAAGGAATATTAAAAACTTTTGGATTGGAATAGTCAAAGCTAGTAAGCACACCTATGGTGATAGGACACAAACTATCAAAGAATGATGATCCTACTAATATGATTGAGCTAAGAGCCTATATAGATGCTGATTGGGTTGGAAACATTGATGATAGAAAGAACACTGGCGATGGATCATTTTTCTTAGGAAAGAGTTTGATCAACTGGACCAAGAAGAAACAAAAATGCATATCTCAATCTACTACTATAGCTAAATATGTGGCTATTGCAAATTGTACAAATGTAATATGGATCAAAAAACTACTCAAAGCTATGAAGGAGGAAATCACTAAACCTATGGTACTTTAATGTGATAATACAAGTGCTATAAACATATCAAAGAACCCTAAGATGCACACAAAGACTAAGGACATTGCAATCAAGTATCATTACTTGAGAGAGTTAGTTCAAGACAAAGAAGTGAGGATGGAATATGTGAATACAAAAGAATAGATAGTTGATATATTCACAAAGTATTTACCTAAGGATTCTCATGAGTATATAAGAGTAAACTAGGGGTGATACCCCTATCCAAATCTACTTAAGAAGCATGGGTAGTGCCCTATATTAACTAAGTTAAATGTTGTATCTTAAAGCTTGATGCAATGGATATTACTTTAGGAGCTTCCTAAAGTAATGAAGGAGCTAAATTAGAAGACTTAAAATCACATGAATGGTGATAGAGGGAGAACTTGAATTGATTATATTAGCATATAGAGATGGCAAGTCTTTGGCATTGTTGCCAAAGAGGGAGCTATAAGTACCTAAAAATAAGTATAGGGAGATATAAGTATAGAGATAAATAGATACTTGAATATTAGAAAGAGGGAGAGATACTCTAAAGAGGGAGATATAAGAAAGAGGGAGCAATAAAGGAAGGAACTTGACAAAGCTCAGATTATTGTACACAATAGAAGGATACATACGACAATTATAAAGGGAGAAATTTCAAAGATTTATTTTCTTTTTTGGTATTTTTGTTGGTATTGGTTTTCCATCAATTCCAAGGAGGGAGATTGTTGATGATTAAGATAAAAATGGAGACTGTGAGAGTGTGTTTACCAAAATGATAAGGAAGGAAAGATCCACATGGATTAATCACAAAGAAGTGATCAATGCACAAATGAATCAAATGATGAAGAATATGAAGGAAAGAGGAAATCTTATAATATATTATAAAATGTATATACTTGAAATTTTGAATGAATAAAAGACAAATAATAATGTCAAACTAGGGAAAATCTAGAAAATTCTGATTTCTAATGTTTGTATATAGTTTTGGGAGATTCTAAAACCTACTATGGACTGGAAATACCAAGGAAGAGAAAACTCAGAAAAATTTTCCTTTTTGAAAGAAGGTCAACCTTGACCTAGATAGCAAGGTACAATATTACCCTAGGGAACAATTGTATCCCTCACTAAAGGTCATCCTTGACCCCAAAAAGTTGACCTTGACCTGCACTGCTTTGACAATAATCCTATTCATGGATCTTGGAAGTTTTTTGAAAAGTGTATCCAAATCTGTACTTTAATTTACCATCTTGTACCTGTGCCTGCAAGAAAAATGGTTTTTTTTGGATGGGAGATTTTCCTTGGTCAAACCTCAACTTAGAACCAAACTTGAAATGTAATTGAAATTGCAATATGAATAAACAAAGTAAATGGAACTATTCAACTTTCATATGTTGAAATCCTTGTGGAGGATTCAAATCCTTGAATCCACAAGTATGGATGTTCCAAATGAAAGTAGAATTGTGTAGGATATCTAAAATCAATGACATTAGATCTTCAACACCAATCTTGAATGGATGTTAGCATAGGAAGAGGCTTAAATGAATGTGCATGAAGAAATCTTCAACAAGATGGCTCCATAGAGATTGCATCCTTTAATTGCTAATAATGGATCTTCTTGATGAATTAGATGCTTGAATGTTTGATAATTTATCATCTGATATAATATCTCCTCATTAAAATTAGATAATAACTTCACTCATATATGGTGGATGTAAAAATGAGAGAAGAAGGCTTCCTTATATAGTGATCTAGGGCACAAACTTCTAGAGAGGCTAACCTTAGAGAATTAAATCCTAATTAATCTTAAACCCTAGAAATGGAACTAGATTAAATGAAATTTAAGAGTATACCATTTTGAAACCCTAAATAGTGAACCTAGAAGCACGAAAATTAAACTTTTTGAAGCTCAATATCTCGAAACCTCCAAAAATTGATATTCAGACTTGGGGTTAGGGTCAAGGTCAAATGTACCCTAAGTCAGGGTCAAGTTCATCCTTGACCTAGTTCAATGTCAAGGTTGACCTTGACCCTTCAAGTCATCATTGACCCAAAAAGTCAAAGTCTTTAGTTTCTTAGAGAAAGTTGTCAAAAAGAGGCTGGCACTACTACATTTGGGCCCAAATTGTGATGGCAACCCATCACTATTAATATGGTAACCCATCACCTAACTAACATCAAGAGGAATTGACACTTTTCATACTAGCATCACACTTTTTCTATCAAAATTTGTGATGAAAAGGGCTACCATTACAATTGTGATGGTCACATGTCTCACAAATTGAGCTAACAAACTAGAAAACCATTCATTTTCATCATCACAAGTGCAATAGAAATCTATCTACAATACCATCACAACTACGATGATTGTGTAACAAAAATGCTGTGGGCCCCATAAAAAGTTTTTGAAAACATTTGTTGCAATTGTGATGGTCACATGATAGGAACTCTACAAGATCAACGACTAGCCATTGTAATTGCGACAACATGCTATATTAATAAAAACAAAATAGGAAATAAATGTTGAATAGCTATGATGTAGTCATAGGTTAATATTGTCATGGAATCATAGTCTAATATTGAGTTTTACTTGGTTTCAAGAATAGTTTAATATTCTCTACTAATCATAGCCAACCACGTGAAGGTGGAAGTCCATTTGCCCCCCCAACATCTAAATTCCATGGACCAATCTTTAAAGTACTTGGAATTTCCTCATTACCTCCTACTACTCTCAAAGGAATTACATCTAGGAATGTCCTCATCACCTCCTATATAAAATGAATCCAATATTAGAAAATTTCCCCTAAGAAATAATAGTTCAAGTGAAATAAACAAATGAAAAATGAGAGAGAAAATGAGGAATCTACTTACCAATAGGTGTCGCCATCACATCTTTGTCCATACTACTTGCTGAGTGAGTTTTATTGTATATACATATATATACATATACATATGTACATACATACATACATACATACATATACAGAGATCACATGGGAATGACAATGAGACACAAAGATCACAAGGGCATGACAACAAAATGTAGTGATCACAAAGGCACATACAGACATACATACATGTAGGTACATATATATATATAGAGAGAGAGAGAGAGATATTTTTAAGGTGTTAAGTGACTTACCTCAAGATCCTCCAAAAAAGTAATGCAAACCAAGAAAAATGGGCAAAGTTTGCAAGAAATTTTACAAAAACATATCATATCAAATATTTTTAGAAACAAACAATCTATAACCTAGTTAAATGGGTCTAGTTCCTAATTAGATGGGTTGATATATACATATATTTAACTAGGTTGTGACTTCTGCAAGGGAATGAGCCTCATGATTATGACTTTTACACAAAAGCATAACTTGCTTCTTCAACTCCTTACACTGAAATCTTCACAGAAGTTATTCTTCCAGTAGTGATAATAGATGCTACAAATTCCTCAGATCCAAGGGACCCTGAACCTATGCTGCATTTTTTAGAGACATGGGAGAAGTTACTACTAGCTTTAGTACTTCATAACATTATGGATCATGAGACATCAACAACTAATAGACTTTGTATGTGTGAGTATTCTTTGCAACTTTTTTACAATTTTCTTGCTCTCCAAGTTTTTGAATTTTGATGGGTGAGGATGGCTCCCTAGAGATGGGATAGATCCAAGGGATTTTCCTAGATTTGCTACTTTTTCTAACCTCATCTAGGAGTTTCTAGGGTGGAGTGGATCCCAAGCATCATTCTGGTGGGGACCTTATGGAGTCTACTATTCCAGTGGATGGTCAAGAGAAAGTCGTGAGCACTTTAGTGACTCAAGGTTAGAAGGAAGTAGTCGAAAGAGAGAAGACAAATCATGTCCCCTTGAAAGACCCCAAGGTTATCAATGGAGATGAGGGGTTAGAAATTATTATTCTAGACAACTTGGTCAACAATGTGTCTACTAATCTTAAACTATGCCTAGTTGGCAAGTTTATGGCCTTTTGCCCATCGATTGGATGGTTAGGAAGTGGATAAGTCAAAAGTGGAATGTGAAAGAGTGTGTAGCTATTTTAGCAATGTCTTGGGAGATCTTATGCTTCAAATTTATGGTGGTATAAAATATGAATATAATTCTTACTAGGTCTTGGTGCTATGGTACGCATAGTCTAACAATGGCTAAATGACACCCTACTTTGGACCTAGAAATGGAATTGAATAGGCTAGCCCCTATATGGGTTAAACTCTCAGGTTGATAGAGAACTCCTTTAGACACTATGTGGTGATGGACATGGTTACCCTTCAGAAATCTAGACTAGTTTTTGCAAGGTTTAATGTGAATGTAGTGATTGGTGCTATACTATCTCAGTTCATTATGCTAAGCTCTAAATGGAGGAAGAAGGTACAACCCATTGTTTATGAGAATGTTGGGTTCTTTTTCTAGAGTTTCTCAATGTTTGGACACTTGTTTATTGACTATAAAAATAATAACATGCTTTCTAGGAAGGAAGATTAGAATGTGAGGGGAAAGGAAACAATGTAAGTACCAAAGGATAAGGAGGGAGAGATAGAAACAAAGGTGATGATGGAAACAACTTCTTAGGAGAGGCTTAAGGAGGTGGTTGTTGCACCCTTTAACGAGGATAATATTAGAGTGACAGTACCAACTGAGGTCTCTCTAATGATTCCTAAGCTTGGTGGGTATTCAACAATAGTGGAAGAAGGTGAGATTTTTTATATTGATGACAAAGATCTCCCCTTTTTGCAAGGTATTAAGGATCTTTAGAAATCTAGACTAGTTTTTGCAAGGTTTAGTGTGAATGTAGTGATTGGTGCTATACTACCTCAATCAATTGTGCTAAGCTCTAAATGGAGGAAGAAGGCACAACCCATTGTTTATGAGAATGTTGGGTTCTTTTTCTAAAGTTGCTCAATGTTTTGACACTTGTTTTTTGACTATAAAAATAATAACATGCTTTCTAGGAAGGAAGATTAGAATGTGAGGGGAAAGAAAATAGTGTAAGTACCAAAGGATAAGGAGGAGGGAGAGATGAAAGGAAAGGTGATGATGGAAAAAACTTCTCAAGAGGGGCTTGAGGTGGTTGTTGCACCCTTTGACAAGGATAATATTAGAGTGATAGTACCAACTGAGTTCTCTCTAATGATTCCTAAGCTTGGTGGGTATTTGACAATAGTGGAAGAATGTGAGATTGATGATATTGATGACAAAGATCTCCCCTTTTTGCTAGGTATTGAGGATCTTCTAAGAACCCCCATGAGAAACATGGTGATTTAGAAGTTGTGTGTGAGGGGAGAGGATAAATGTAAAGAGATTAAAGAAGATAAGGGGAAGGACTTGGAAGTGAAAGAGGTGGCCCAACTACTTAGTTGGAGTGATGGAGTTCCCCCAGCTACAAATCTAATAGAAAAACCCACTACCTCTACTTCCTTGTTGGGGAAGAGGAGGACAACTAGAAAATTCAAAGGAGGTAGACCAAAGTTTCAAAAAAACCTAAAGGGGGAAAGGATTTGAAGTTAGATTTGGGGAAATTAGGGAAATCAAATAGAAGAATGAAATAGATGGCAAGGTAGGTTGCTAGTGGCAGAAAACCTACCCTGGAGGCTATGACCAAGGGTAGAAAATTATTATTCTATCTTGGAATATGAGGGGGTTGCATATCCCTTAGAAGTAGTTTTCACTTAAGAAGAAACTATCTAATACAAGGATTGGTATCCTTCTAATCGAAGAAGTTAAAATGACCATGGCTAACCTAGAAAGTATTGCGAGTTATATTTGGCTAGGGGGGAATTTTTGATATAGTGAAGCAAAAGGGGCATTAGGAGGTGTGGCTATCTTTTGGAACCCTAGTGTTGGTAAGGGAAATTTCTAACATTGTTCTAAAAACTACCTTATTAGAAAGCACAAGAAAGATGATAAGACTTGGAATGTCATTAATGTGTATGCCCCAAACTCAAAGCAATAAAGAGGTTAGCTTTGGGAGGATTTTTCTAATTTCTTGTCCCATTTTAGGAGCACTTTTTGCATGGGTGATTTTAATTCCCCACTATATCCCTCATAGAAGGCTAAAGGAGCAATGGATTTTACTAATAGTATGAAGGACTTGGCTTTTTTCATAAACAAAAATGACTTGATGGATATGGAAATATGTAGTTTGAAGTTTACTTGGTTGAATAATAGAAAGGGGGTTGACCTTATTCAAGTCAAACTAGATAGACTTTTGGTCCTAGCTAGTTGGGATGGGCTAATCTTTGATACTCTCATGGGATTACCTAGGGCTATCTCAGATCATGCCTCTATCATTTTTAATTGGAAGGAGGTGGTGTAGGGGGCCCCAAGACCTTTTAGATATGAAAAAATGTGGAAATCTCATCTAGACTTTTGCTATCAGGTGGTGGAGTGATGGGGTAGAAGATTGGAAGGAATTGAGATGTTTAGACTCTCGACCAAACTTGATAATGTGAGAAATAATGTTTGAACATGGAAAAAAAGTTACTTTGGAGATATCTTTAAGACAAAGTAGGAGATGGAAGGGAAGCTAGAGGAAATCCAAAAGGTGATGGGGGATGGGTTGGCTTGAAAGGACATGATTCTAGAAGAAGAAAACTACAAGAGGGTGTGGAAGGACACAATGATAAGAGAGGAAACCTACTAGAAGCAAACCTAATAGAAATACAACTTTTTTCCATAGATCAACCTCCATCCATAAGTAGAGAAACACTATTGATGCTATGATGGATGATAACAATATAAAGCTAACAAAAATGGAAGAGATAGGGAGTTAGGCTAGCAGTTACTTCAAAAATTCTTATAAGTAGGAGCAAAGGGCCTTTAATAGGGTGGATAAGAAATGGTTGATTGATTCCATGCCCAATGTGATCTCTACAGAGGAGAATGAGGTGCTTATACAACTAGTCACTAAGGAAAAAGTTCATAGAACTATTTTCTCTATGAAAGCTTACAAGTCCCCAGACCCTGATGCTTTCCTCTAGCCCTCTTTCAACATTTCTGGGAGATTATAAAAGTTGATCTAATTAGAGTTGCACATGATTTCTTCAAGACTAGGAAGTTACTCAAAAGACTTAATAAAATGTTCATAGTTTTGGTCCCCAAAATTAAGGACTCGGGGACTCTTTCTAATTTTAGACCAATTAGCCTATGTAATACCACTTATAAGATCTTCTCAAAGATAATGGTGAACCACCTAAAGCCACTACTACATAAATTTATTAAGAAAATTTAGAATGGGTTTGTCTTGGGATGTTAGATATGTGGTGCTGCTATATTACTCATGAGGTTCTTCACTCTATGTAGAAGAGTGGTAATCAAGGTATGGATTTAAAGTTAGATGTTTCCAAAGCTTACGAAAATATTAATTAGAATTTACTTTATGAGGTCATGGAGAAAATTGGTTTTAGTCAAGGAGCTATAAAATAGCTTAAATTGATGGTTGAGACTATTAATTACTAAGACATCATGAATGATTTTCTTTGGGGAAACTTTAGTGGGGAAAGAGATCTTAGACAAGGGGACCCTATTTCCTCTTATCTATTCATCATGGTTGTAGAAGTGCTAGGAAGAGATTTCCTTAGGAAGGTTGAAGGAGGGGAGATCAAGGACATCAAACATGCTAACTCACTTCTAGCAGAGGTAATACAATAGTTCATGGATGATACTTTCCTAAGTGGAGACTCTTCAATGGCAGAAGAAAAAGCTTGGAAATAAGTCTTAGAAATATAAGTAGATAATGTGAGATAGAAAGTTAATTTGGATATAAAAGTTAGGTCTTCTTCTTCAACACCGAGCTAGATATCCAGAGGAGGGTGATAAATATCCTAGGTTGCAACACAACCTCCTAAAAGCTAAATATTTGGGAAATTTGAATTTTATTCACTGCATTTGGAGAAATGACCTTCCTATAGGACCTAGAATTTGGGGTAACATACTAAGGAGCAAAATTTTACTTAGGGAAGGTGTGAGGTAGTTGGTGGGAGATGGAAATTAGATTAATTTTTGGAAGGATAATAGGCTTGTTAAGAAACCCCTAGTTTGAATAATGTATGGTAGGCTAAGTGACTACCTCCAATTGTAGGCAGGAAGTATGGTGAGGAATTTCTTTGGACTAGAAAGGAGGTGGAAAAAGATACAAGTGCAATAGGGTCCCTTAGATGGTCAAAATTTGGTGGAGGAATTGGAAGAGCTACTCAAAGCTTACAAAATCTTGGGGGTGACTCAAAATGATACCTTTATATGGAAGGAGACCATCTCTAGAGAGTTTTTAGTTGGTTCTACTTGCAGGATGATTTTTGAGAAAGAAATGGAACCTAAATGTTGGAGGAGAATATGGTTTAGCCATATGATCTCAAAGGTAAATATTTTATGGTGGATATTTGTGCATGGGAAAATCCTCACCATTGATAACTTAAGAAAAAGGGGATTCCAATTACCTAATAGATGCTACCTTTGTAAAATGGAGGAATAGAACATCCCCCATCTATTCTTAATTTTTAGCTATGCTATTAATATATGGGGTAGGTTGTTATAGAAATTGGAATTGGTTTGGGTGTTCGATATGGGAACAGATCAATTTTTTGAGAATTGGATATGCCCATTCCTCCACCCCCTCCTTATCTAAATGTGGAAAATGATGCCCCCATCTCTGCTAGGGAATTTGGATGGAGAGAAACAATTGAGTTTTTAGAAATGAAGAGAGGGGTGAGGAGATTGTTATAGACATTATATTTAGGCTGATAATGGAGAATATGAAGAATCACAAGTGGAGAAAATTGATAGTTCACCCTAATATGACTAAATAGAGGATTGCCAAAAACTGGAACCTTGAAGAAGGATTCATGGAGGTTGAAAATTCTAAGAAACTTTCTAGAAAAAAAATGAGATGGAGAGCCCCTAAGGAGACCTAGGTTAAACTTAATTTTGATGGCATTGCAAGAAAGAAGGGGGTGGCTGGAGGGGGTATGGTTAGAGATAGTGGGGCAATAATGCTTCTGGCCTATGCTAGTATTCTAGGGAAAGTCTTGAATAATGTTGTGGAAGCCATGGTGCTCTTTTGGGGTTTGAATTTGGTTATCAAAGTGGGATGGGAGAATGTGGAGATAGAAGATGATTGAAAAATTATTATTGAAATTGTGCAAGGCATCATGAAAGAGGGATGGGCAATCAAAAGGGTGATACAAGATATAAGACATTTATTACTTATTCTAAAAAGATTGGAGCTAAAGAAATTTTTTTGAGAGGGTAACAGGGTGGTAGACAAGATGGTGGCATTAGGTTTGAGTGTGCATGGCCTATATTGCTAGAGGGATTTTAGAGTATTGCCAAATTTGGTAAGACTTTTAGTAAATAAGGATATTATCCCATGATGAAGTAAAACTAGAGAGATTTTTTGTGTCCTAGTGACATCTCAGTGATGAGTACACTGATGGGGCCAATTCACTATGGATAGATGGAAGAGAATGATGAAACAAGTACTTATAATAATAAATTTACATGGATTGAAAGGGAAAGTATATCGAAGGGTGATATGGGTGTATTTTTTATGATTTTCTTATGCATATCTTCATACTTTGTGTTGAGTAAAAATTCAAATTTTAAAAAGTTTTAGTTTATTGGGAATGATGTTAAAAAATGGGGTTGGGGTAATGGCAACTAGCATGTGATAACTAAGCTAAGATGTGGCACGAGCATTCATGAGAGAAAAGGCCATTATGAGTACTTAGTGCAACCCATTTTTTCGCATAAGTGTGATTGGATTAATACTTCCCTCTAGTTTATAGGTGTGCAAGAAGAAAGAATTTTGGTGAAGGTTATAGATATGGGGGGAGATCTTTTGCATATTGAGCCTACGATGATCAAGGAAAGTGCCCATAAACCAATAATTTGATACATGCTCAAAGAGGGTGGTTCGATCTTGTTAATGGAGGCACTGAATGGATTTTATGAGAACTATTCCTAACAATTTGTTAACTCCTAGGAGGATAGGAAAGTTATTGTTAATGGTATTATGTTCTAGATTTTTGAGGAAATTATCTCCTTGGTGATGGGCCTAGGGATGAAAGGGAGAAAGTGATAGAAGGTGACTAGGGTTGCATATGAAGCTAGCTTAAATTGCTTCTTTCTAGATGGTGAAGAACCCATTCGCCACCATGGAGGGTTTTTACTAGAGAAACTTCCAGAGCCTTGGAATGAAGTTTTCTATGTTTTGATGAATTATTTAACCCTTGAAGGAAGGTATGGTGTTTGTTACTATTATCATTTTCCTCTTCTAAATCATTCATCATGATTATATTTCTCTTTATCTCTTCCTATTACATGATTTAGAGGATAAGGTTTCTAATGTTAAGGAGGAGATGAAAAAGGGGGTTAATTAAACTATCCTACATCAAGGGTTGATGGGCATCTTTATCAATTCTACATACCCTATTACCCCTAAGATTGTGGAGGTTGATATCCTAACTCTCGTTAACCCCTACTCCCACCATAGTCCTCTACAAATTACTGGCCCTAGACTCCTTAATCCCTAACCTTCACCTTGTGGGTCCCTAGAAGAGAGGAAGATTCCCCCTTTGGTAAATAGATAAAATCAAAGAAAAGGAAGGAGAAGGTGTTGGAAGACTCGGAGGATGAGGTGAGAGGTGGTAGGAGAAGATCTAGAAGAATTGCAAAAACTAATGGTAAAAGGAAGTTGAGGTCCATGATCTTGTAGGAGGAGGATTCAAATTTTGAGGAAATGACCCACCACAAATAATGAATTAAATAGAAGAGTTCTAACTATGGTGTGGGGAATAAGGAGGAAGGGGAGGTGGAAGTCTCCAACTCTTCCAAGTCTGGCTCAAGTGATATGACTAAAGGTAGCAAGGAGAGGACTAATATATTGGCCTCAATTACTATGGGGTGTCTGGACCTCACATAGGATTGGTTCCTTGATATAGTGGAAAGAGCCCCCTCCCCTATGATAGTGCCTTCACCTACTAGGGTTGTACATAAAGATAGGATTATCTCTAGCCCCCTAGTTTTGCAAGAAATTGGCAAGGAAATTGTGGATGATAATTCGAGTGTCAAGTGATAAGTAGGATGTCCCCAAGGAGACATCCAAGTTGGCTAACAAGGAGTTGAGGGAGAGAGTGCACACCCTAGAGGAAAGAGTAAGACTTTTGGAAAAGTTCACCATCAAGGTGACACACACAGCGACCACTACTCTGCACCTACTAAAGGATAACCAAGAGGATCACCTTACCCATGAAGACTCCAGAATGCTATTTGACTTCTTGGTAGAGGATAGGGCCAACATCCTTCTCAAAGGGAAAGATGAGAAGAATCCTAATTAGGGTATGCTCTCCTTGATTTCTTGTGTTTTATGGTTTCCTAGTTACTGAACTTAATATAGTTTAAGGTGGTTTTTCCTTTGTTTATAAACTTTTATAGTTTAAGTAGTATTGTTGCTAGTAATTATAATTTTTTGCTTCGTAAAACCTTTTTAATGATCCTTCTAGTGTTTTTTTCCTTGGATTAGTAGTGGTAGGGGGTAATTTTGTCAGGTGGTAATCTACTAGTTGTTTGCCAATTTTTCTTTTGTAAGGGCTGCCCCCTTGTTTTGGCTACTTTTTAGTTCGAAAACATTATGGATCATATAGTGATGCCCAAATTAATAGCAATAGTAGATACTTGGGATGTAGAGATCACAAGGGCATGATAGAAAATTCCTCTAGAACTATCATCATATTGTTGGATACAATTGGTTAATTGAGTGTTGTCTTTGATGTTACACAAATGTCATATCAGTCATCAGACAGAGTCTACCGAGCTCAGAAGGTAAGCATAGTAGTTTATAGAGTCTACCAAGCGTTGCTGTATATTACACTGTAAAGATAGCTTCTACTGAGCTAACTTGGTTAACGAAGGAAGTTTAGTACTTACCGAGCTCACTCGGTGATCAAAGGAAAGTGTGATAAAGTATTTACCGAGCTGGGAAGGTAAGCGAAGAAAAGTTAGTGTTTACCAAGCTGGGAAAGTAAGCGAAGAAAAGTTAGTGTTTGTCGGGCTGGGAAGGTAAGCGAAGGAAAGTCAGTGTTTATTGAGTTCACTCGGTGTCCAAAGGATTTTTGTACAATTCGCAATGCTTACCAAGCCTCACTTGGTTAACACTAAAGATCATTATGGTACAGTGTTTACCGAGCTAGGTTGGTTAGCAAAGGATTTTTGAAAAGTGTGGAATTAAGGCTAAAATTGATTTATGTGATGAATGTAGCCGACTCACGGTATAATTATTAATAATTTTAACTTGTATTTAAGGCTGACTTGATAATTAGAAAGGTATGTATGAAGGATCAAGTTGCAAATTCAAGTGTGCATGTGTGGATAAGATGTATGTGCGAATTGTGAAGGTGCAAGCAAATTTTTGAAGGATCAGATATCCTTGTGGAGCTACAAAGCTTTTATGTGATCAGAGAGGATCTAGTGAAGTAGAACAGAGATCTGTATCAGAAAAGATAAGTTGCATTATATTCAGATCATTCATTGTTACTTTCTAAAAATTGTAGCCATGATTTCAAATCTCTTAATAGAGTGGGTTTAACAGCCTTATTGTAAATCCTCTAACAAGGTAACAGTTTAGTTGAATTTTTCTAAAGACCTCTAGCAAGGCCACTCCTAACAGGGTGATTAAATCCTCTAACAGGGTCACACCTAACAGTGTGTTTTGTAACCTTTAATAGGGTTGGCTCCTAACAGGGCTCACTTCAAAAGAGTGAAAAACAGTAACTAGTCACATTGGTGGTTTTTCCTATATTGGGTTTCCACGTTAAATCTGGTGTCTCTAGTGTTCATGATTGCTGAATTTTTTTGGTTATCAATTCTTAATAATTATTAGTATTTGCTACATTATCAAGTTTTAGTAATCTATAACTAAGATCAAGATTTTAGACATCTAAGGGACTGTGAAATGTTTTTGTGGTAACTGATTCACCCCCTCCCCCTCTCAGTTACTCCATTCTCATTTCCAACAATTGGTATCAGAGCTTTTTGGTGCTTGCAGGAAAGGATTTCAAGGTTCTAAGCCAAAGATCAAGATGTCTTACAAAAGAGAAATTCCAAAACTTAACAGAGATAACTTCTCAGCATGGCAAGAATTGATGAAACTTCATCTAGCTACTGTTGGTGATACTGGACTGAAATACCTTGAAGAAAAATATGAGGAACCTTCTGGCACATTGTCAGTTAATGATATTGCTGAAAAGAAGACTCACAACAATATGATGATAGACATAGCATCTGCTCTCAACTATGAAGAATTTGATGACATTAAGGACTGCAAAACTACCTTTGACATGTGGAACAAGCTAAAGGAGATCTATGGAGGGGATGATAATGTGAGAAGAGAAAAAGCAGAAAGCCTAAGAGGACAATTTGATCAAATGAGGATGAGAGAGGATGAAAACATTGCAAAGTATGTTGAAAGAGTTAAAGCATGTGTAAGTGCAATCAGGGCAGCTGGAGGTGACATCAAAGGAGAAACAGTTGTAAGCAAAGTTCTCAGAACCTTGCTTCCCGTTTATGCAATTAGAGTCTCTGCAATACAGGAAAGAAGGTGTGAAGCAAATCATAAGATAAATCTTGAGGCCATAGTCGGAAGACTAACTGCATTTGAACTAGATAACTTTGACAAATATGTTCTAGCCTCCAAAAACATTGAATTAGCATTTCAAGCCAAGCTCTCACTCAAAGAGAAAAGCAAAAAGAAGATAGAATCATAGTCAAAAAGTGAAAATGAATCAAGCCAAAGTTCAGACAGTGATCTCGAAGTGATTGAAGCTCTACTAGCCAAGAAATATTCTAGAGGCAGAGGAAAATACAAAGGTAAAGTTCCTCTAATCTATTTTTCTTGTGATGAAATTGGTCATATTGCAGCAAGGTGCCCAAACAAGCAAAACAATGATGAAAAGAAAGATCACAAATGGAATGGCAAGAAAGACTTTAAATCATCCAAGAACAAAGGTAAGAAATCATGTTTCATGGCTGAAAATTCTAAGGATTCTGATAATAGTGAGGATGAAATTGTTTATATTGCTGTTAAAGATGACTCTGATAGTGATGAAAAAGATAAAATGGCTCTTATCTCTTATGTAAGTAAGAATGATACATGGATTATAGATAGCAGTTGCTCACATCATATGACTGGTGATAAAACTAAGTTTGATCAGTTTGAAGACTATGATGGTGGCAGTGTGAGGTTTGGTAATAATGAACCTCGTTTCATAAAAGGAAGAGGAAGAATCTTTCTATCCAAAGAACTTATATGTAATAATGCCTACTGGGTTGAAGGTCTCAAACATAATCTGCTAGTGTTGCACAGTTACTAAATACTGGATTCAAGGTAGAATTCATGCATGGAAAGGCGAGACTATTGAATGAGCAAGGAAAACTGACAGGATCTGGCACCCAAACTAAAGGTAACTTGTTCTATCTAGAACTTGGTGAATGCTCATGTTTTATTGCTCAAATTGAAGACAGTTGGTTATGGCATAAAAGGTTGTGTCATGTCAATTTTGATAATTTGGTAAAAATAAGCAAATTCAAGAAAGTAAGAGGCATTCCTAACATTAAGAAACCTAAGGTTGGTCTATGCAAGAATTGTTAGATTGGTAAAATGGGAAAAACTAGTTTTAAAGGTAAAAACTATCAGTCTAAAGATATATTAGAAATTGTGCATACTGATTTATGTGGACCCATTGGAATAGAAAGCTATACTGGAGAAAAGTTTTTCATTCTTTTTGTTGATAACTATTCAAGAATGATGATTGTCATGTATCTAAGGAATAAATTAGAAGCATTTGAGAAATTCAAATGGTATTTGGCAAGAGTTGAAAAAGAAACAGGGAAAAGGCTGAAATGTTTAAGGTCAGACAGAGGTGGTGAATTCATTTCACATGAATTCAATAACTTTTGCATTGAAAGAAGTATTAAAGATGCATTGGAAAATGATAGTTGGATTGAGGCAATGAATGAGGAAATAGAACAGATAGAGAAGAACAAGACATGGACTCTTGTACCTAGGCCTAAAGATAAGAATATAATAGGAACCAAGTGGGTATTCAAAAACAAAAACAAGTTGACTGAAGATGGTAAGGTATCCAGAAACAAAGCTAGATTGGTATGCAAAGGATACTCTCAAGAAGAAGGCATAGATTATGGGGAAACTTTTGCTCATGTTGCAAGATTGGAAGGAGTCCAAACCTTACTTGCATATGCTGCTCACAAAGGATTCAAAGTTTATCAGATGGATGTCAAGTCAGCATTCCTCAATGGAATACTGGATGAAGAGGTTTACATTGAACAACCTGAAGGTTTTGTTGATCCAGATAAAAGGAACATGGTCTACAAATTACACAAGGAACTGTATGGTCTGAAACAAGCCCCTAGAGTATGTTATGAAAGATTGCATAACTATCTTATTCAGATTGGTTTTCAAAGAACTAATGATAATAGTAGCTTGTATATAAAGGAAGGACCAGATAATAAGATTGTCTTGGCAGAAACATTTGTAGATGATACTGTTTTCACAGGGAATGATGATCTTTGCAAATAATTTTTAGAACAAATGAACAAAGAATTTGAAATGTCTATGTTTGGTGAAATAAAATTCTTTTTTGGTCTTCAAATTCAACAAAATAAGAATGGCTTCTTCATTACTCAATCAAAATACATCAAGGAGATATTGAAAACGTTTGGTATGGAGGACTGCAAACCTTTTGGAACTCCTATGTGTACTGGATTGGAACTTACCAAATATGATGAATCCAAAGAAGTAGACCAAACATTGTATAGATCTATGATTGGAAAGTTGCAGTATGTAGTTCATACCAGGCCAGATATTGCTCTTGCAGTTAGTATTGTTGCAAGATTTTCAGCAAAACCAAGAGAAACTCACCTAATGGAAATTAAAAGAATAATGAGATATTTTAAAGGAACTGAAGATTATGGACTATGGTACAAATTTAGAGGTAATTTGGATCTGAAAGTTTTTACTGATGTTGATTGGGCAGGGAATCTTGATGACAGAAAAAGCACAAGTGGAGGAGCATTCTTTCTTGGAAAGAGATTGGTTTCTTGGACAAGCAAAAAGTAGAATTGTACATCCCAATCTACATCAGAGGCAGAGTATGTTGCTACAGCAGTAAACTGTTCCAACATTGTTTGGTTTAAGCAGTTATTACAAGGAATGAAGATGGAAATCAAAGAACCAGTTGTTATGTTATGTAACAATACTAGTGCAATCAATATATCTAAGAATCTAGTGATGCATTCCAAAACCAAGCACATAGCAATAAAATATCATTTTGTCAGAGAATTGGTGTAGGACAAGGAGATCAGACTGGAATATGTGCATACAAAGGAACAAATTGCTGACATATTCACAAAGCCATTACCTAAGGATACATTCTTGTATCTCAGAGGTAAGTTAGGGGTCACTCCCCTATCTGAAGTTCACTAAAATAAAGTTTTAAGTGATGCATCAACCTATGACAAGTTGAAAATCTATCAAGTTGATGCAGCAGAGTATTGAAGTCATTGCATATGAATCTGTACATAAGGTACATTGTAATCTAGGTGAGATTACTTTTGTCATACGAGAAGAGCTTTTACTGTGTTGTATTGTCTTTGGCATATGTTGTCAAAGAGGGAGAGTAAAACTGTAATATCTATTCTGAAATTTGTAAGCATTTGTAAAGGGAGAATAAAACTGTCATATCTTTCTATTATACAATTCCTTCACAGAGGGAGATTACTAAAAGAGGGAGAAGTTTCTATCTAAGAGGGAGAAGTATTATGTTGACATATTGTGCTGCACTATAAGAGAAAGACTTGTTTTCAAATTTCATTTTGCTATGACATGTTGTGTTGCCATCAATGCCAAAGAGAGAGATTGTTGGATACAATTGGTTAATTGAGTGTTGTCTTTGATGTTACACAAATGTCATATCAGTCATTAGATAGAGTCTACCAAGCTTAGAAGGTAAGCATAGTAGTTTACAAAGTCTACCGAGCATTGTTGTATATTACACTGTAAAGATAGCTTCTACCGAGCTAACTTGGTTAACGAAGGAAGTTCAGTACTTACCGAGCTCACTCGATGATCGAAGTAAACTGTGATAGAGTATTTACTGAGCTGGGAAGGTAAGCAAAGAAAAGTTAGTGTTTACCAAGCTGGGAAGGTAAGCGAAGAAAAGTTAGTGTTTACCGAGCTGGGAAGGTAAGCGAAGGAAAGTCAGTGTTTACTGAGTTCACTCGGTGTCCAAAGGATTTTTGCACAATTCGCAGTGCTTACCAAGCCTCACTTGGTTAACACTAAAGATCATTATGGTAGAGTGTTTACCAAGCTGGGTTGGTTAGCGAAGGATTTTTGAAAAGTGTGGAATTAAGGCTAAAATTGATTTATGTGATGAATGTAGCTGACTCACGGTATAATTATTAATAATTTTAACTTGTATTTAAGACCGACTTGATAATTAGAAAGGTATATATGAAGGATCAAGTTGCGAATTCAAGTGTGCATGTGTGGATAAGATGTATGTGCGAATTGTGAAGGTGCAAGCAAATTTTTGAAGGATCAGATATCCTTGTGGAGCTACAAAGCTTTTATGTGATCAGAGAGGATCTAGTGAAGCATAATAGAGATCTGTATTAGCAAAGATAAGTTGCATTATATTCAGATCATTCATTGTTACTTTCTAACAATTGTAGCCATGATTCCAAATCTCTTAACAGAGTGGGTTTAACAGGCTTGTTGTAAATCCTCTAACAAGGTAATAGTTTAGTTGAATTGTTCTAAAGACCTCTAGCAAGGCCACTCCTAACAGGGTGATTAAATCCTCTAATAGGGTCACACCTAACAGTGTGTTTTGTAACCTTTAATAAGGTTGGCTCCTAACAGGGCTTACTTCAGAAGAGTGAAAAATAGTAACTAGTTACATTGGTGGTTTTTTCCATATTGGGTTTCCACGTTAAATCTGGTGTCTCTAGTGTTCATGATTGCTGAATTGTTTTGGTTATCAGTTCTTAATAATTATTAGTATTTGTTGCATTATCAAGTTTTAGTAATCTGTAACTAAGATCAAGATTTTAGACATCTAAGGGACTGTGAAATGTTTTTGTGGTAACTGATTCACCCCCTCCCCCTCTCAGTTACTCCATTCTCATTTCCAACACATATTAGGTACAATAAAATGAATGAGATGTAGATATTAGAAGGGAATGACAATGAGATGTAGAGATCACAAGATCATAGCAAAAAATGCAGCAATCACAAGGGCATGGCAACAAAATCCTAGATCTCCACATTATATATATAAATACATACATAGATACATGTATACATGCATATACACACATACATATGCATGTATGTGTGTGTGTATACAAAGAGATCTTCTTAAGGTGTTTATTACATCTTAGCTACATAAAAAAAAAATTAATCTAGTTACATATATATTCTAGAATCCAAATAATTAAACAATAAAACTCACTCAACCTATGCTAAGTGACTTAGCTCAAGATCCTGCTAGGTGGGAACAACTGAATGTTTGTTTTATTATACCTAACCTGATGATAGTTCTACATGAAATTTTAATCATTCTAGATAATCATCAACTAGACCAATTTAACTTGATTATGGCTTAAGCATGTTCTATTCCCATTTATCATATGGTTAATTTTTTTATTTATGTAGGATATGGAAGAAGAGCAGTGTTGTTGGAACATTTGTATGCTCTTGTAAAACATTTCGTTAAAAATGTTCATCATGACCTTTTTTCTTTTATATGTTTTTGCATGGAGCCTTCACACACCTAGTGCTCACAAATGCCTACTTAAGAATATATGTAAACTTGCAATGCACTGCTATGTGGTGAAATATGTAGAAAATCATATAATCCTTCATTACACAAGGTATTTCACTTGGTGTGCTCATTCATTAAGTTAAACACCCAAGTTTGCATTTCAAATCATGATTTATCTATTTTAGGCTTAATAACTAGTACAACAACCTAGAAAGAGTACCTAAGAAGAGATGGATCTCACATTCATTCATTAATAAAATATAGCATTCATTCATTATCACATGAAGTGAAAAACAATTATGAGCATCCATAAAATAATCTCATAATGTCCAAAGATAACATCTAACATTAGTTCATCCTTTAACATTCATTAACAGTAGCACCTAAACATATAACATTCAATAACATGTGAAATAAGGTATTTAAACATGCCTCAACCAATTATGATTTAATTTTGGATCCCCTACCTGATTAGTTTGGACTTTTATTCTTACCAAAAATTATAAAATGTAAGAACAACTATGCCAAAAAGAATGTAAAAAGATTGTTATTGTGCACCAATCATGCTTTTTAGCTCTTTTGGCACAATCATTCTTACCATTGTGGTTTGTACTATTTGAAAATTATAGTTACAAGTGATAAAGTTATACACCTTTGATTTAGAGAAAGAAAATAATGGAAATGAAGTATTGTAGAAGTTGCAATCTCAACTGCCCCTCCCACATGCGGATGGCACTTTTAAGTAGAGAATAGTTACATCCATCAATCCATCCATCCATTCATACATACATACATTCATAAATGTTTAAGTGCTACCTAACTATGTCCAAGGTGCCTGCACACTGGAGGCATACTTTGCCTATCAAGCTACCTACATACCCGTATCCATGAGATTAAGACCCTTGAACTACTCACTCTAATGAATATGTAGTTCTAGTTTCTAATTGTTTTGATGTATTTGTATTCCTATAGCCACTGGTGAGCTTTACTCACCTAATACAATTTTTTTTTAATCATACACCCACTCAGGCAAATCAGATGCCTTCTATAATTTTAATATTGTAATACCCTAGTACAACCTTTTTGTTTTATTTTATAGTTAATGTAAGGTTAACCTATATACATCCTAACTCACTCCTTATATAGTTATATTTAAAAGCTTGTGACAATAATCAATGGGTCTAAATAAACCAGTCATGTTAATGCTAAAACATAGATTTTAGCCTTCTATTTTCAAAATCATGTACACTAGGTACATATAATGTATTAAAATATAAGCCTCATGAGTTAACATATAATGTCTTAAAATAGTTAAGTTCTACCTAACTATTTCCAAGGTGTTTTCACATTGGAGGCATACTCCAACTACCAAGCTACCTACATACCTGTATCCATGGGATCAAGGCCCTTGAACTACTCACTATAATAAATATGTAGTTCTATTTTCTAATTGTTTTGATGTATTTATATTCCTATAACCATTGGTGAGCTTTACTCACCTAATAAAACTCTTCGCCATCATACACCCACTCGAGTGAATTAGGTAGTTTTCTATAATTACAATATTATAATACCCTAGTGCAACCTTTGTGTTTTAGTTTATAGTTAATGTAAGGTTAACCTATATAAATCATAACTCCCTCCTTATATAGTTATGTTTAAAAGCTTGTTACAATACTCGTGGCCATGCTACTTATTGAGTGAGTTTTATAGTTTTTCTATTGTGCCAAGATCTCTCTATTTATATACATACATACATACATATATAGAGATCACAAAGGCATGACAATGAAATCCTAGATCTTCACTAATCTCCACAATCCACAAGATCTCTCTCTATCTATATATACATATACATACATACATAAATACATACATCATACATATATACATATACATATATACATACATATATATATACACATACATACATAAATACATACATCTACATACGCAATTTTATCAGCTTAGAAAATTGTATTTAATCTTGCTAGCTGGGAGCAACCGATTGTTTATTTTGTTGTATCAAATTTGATGACAGTTCTACAAGAATATGTAATCAACCCAGCTAATCAACAACTAGACCAATTTAACTAGGTTATGACTTGTTTCTTTCTAAAAATATCTATTATGATATATTTTTCTAAAATGTCTTGCCCATTTTTCCTAGTCTACATTATTTTTGTGGAGGATCTTGAGATAAGTCGCTTAGCATGGATTGAGTGAGTTTTATTGTTTAATTATTTTGACTCTAGAATATGGGCTTTATTTTATCATTGGCTTTGTTCAAGTCCTAATTTTAATGAAGTAACAAAGTGATTTTTAGGGTGGAAAGGACTATATAATGAAGGGAAAACTTAAAAAATTGAATGTTGAAATGCCAAATGAAAGCTATCAAGGATCAAACACCTATGGAAGAGTTACAACATAATGTGAATTTGATTTTGGATATAAACAAAAAAAGAAAACATGAAATAAATCATTCCCCATTTGTTTTGATTGTGGAGAGTTGTGTACGAAAGAGGGTGGAGAGCTCCAAATGAGGGTGGAAAGTTATGGACATTGGTGGAGATTTCATTGTCATTTCCTTGTGATTGCTGCATTTTGTTGTTGTCCCCTTATGATCTCATCATTTTTTTGTCGTGTCCTTCATGGAGATCAGTGGAGATCTAGGATTTTGTTGCTTGTCCTTGTGATCTCTAAATTTCATTGTTGTGCCCTTGTGATCTCCATTCCCTTGCTTTATAATTTTTTTTTCATGTCGTGCCCTTGTGATCTCTATGCTCTTTGTAACAATACAACATTTGGGGTCAAATTATGATGACAATGTGCAACAGTGGTGTAATTTGTGGTGTTCGGACCCAAATGTGGTAGTGCTTTCTCTACAATTTTCTTCAAGGGGAGAAGAGGTACCTATGTAAATGTTCTTTTCTTTTCCTTCTACACATATATACTTTTTATATTTCCCCTAGTAGGTGGTTGCAAAAGCTTCTCTTTATGTATATGTATGTGTATATATACATACACACATGTGTGTGTCTATGTATGTACGTATGTATATATATATATATACATAGATATCTCTATTATACATACTGTTAGAAATAATCAAGAATAGCTAGGTTGCTGATAGGGACGGGTGAATATGTAACCTCAACAACTTTAAATTAACTCATCACTTAATCCATTCATCATTAATCCATCTAATCTACTACATGCATGAGAAAAGATAAACATTCATAACACATGAACACAGTACTTTGGTGACCCAAAAACCTTCCAAATAGAAAGTAAAATTGGGGTGGGGATGATACCCACAAACTTCACTACTATAGTATAAAGTTGGCCTGTTAGGGCTTACATTGACCACTTCTGATGATCTTCCTTGTTATGAGCAATTTGGACTACTAGATCCACCTTGTTAGAGGTTTTACAAACATACAATAAAGTATGCACTCTGCCAAGAGATTTAAAGAAAGACTATTAAGTCTACCTTGTTAAAGGATTTAGAAAACTGATTCACCTATCAAGATGAAATAGTGGATATGACTTAAAACTTGATTTCTGAATAGATCCTTGAAGTACAAATCACCTTTTGTGATTGATATATCTTTATTGCTCCTTGTAGACCTTGCTGAATACTTTGCTCTATTGTTGATTCACATCCAGTCTTCTCAAAACATTACATATCCATTGCTTGATACTCTCATGCATATATTGAAAATGATACAATACATTACATATATACCATTCCAATAATTACAATTACAAGGTTGGCTAAAACACAAGTAAAAAAAATGTTATTGAGTTGGCCAAATAGTAGAAACTTAGGTTTTATAAGCTGACTTGGTGGCCTTCTGATACTCAGCATCCACTACATTACTCAGGATTGTCATGCACTTGGTAGAAGTAGAAGATCAGTCCATACTAATCACACAACATAGCTTTGAACTCTGTGACCATTGGAGATTTGGTAGATATAGTGTTACTTGGTAGATACTGAATACTTTGTTTACCTTGCTTTCACTCGGTAAACACTACACATCCATCACTCGATAAACACTGGCTTCTCATCACACAAATTGATGACTTAGTAGACACTATGAAGCTCAGTGACCACTATTTTCTTGGTGAACATTGTTTTCTTAGTAAACACTGCTGGACTACACACTCACTTGGTAGCTTTAGGAATGCTCGGTGTGAACTGCTTAACTGATGAACTTACTTGGCAACCATTGAATGCTCAGTATGAACTATAGATGGAGTAATAAACTTGGTAACTATATAGAATTGAATAATTTTTGTCACTAATGACAAATACAACATAATGCCAACAATCTCCCCCTTTGGCATTAGTGACAAAAACACTTATAAGCCTTATGCACATTGACATACTAATTTTTTGATTTTCCAAAATTGATCTTTGTAAAGCTGTTGTATTTACATTTTCACATATCTCCCCCATACATATGACATAATATATACATAGTCTTTCTGTACATAAATCAATCTATTTTCTCCCTTATCATCTCCACAAGTCTCTTATGATCTCTTACTCCCCCTTTTTGACAATAGTGCGAAAGAGTTATGCAATATGTTCAAATAGAGACACCAAAATTTGAGAGAAATTTGGAGTGTAAGTTGAGAATAAGAGCCAATGTCTTATCCCAGTTGTCTTGCAAAATTTTGCAAGTAGAGAGTGCCACTTGAACTTCTACAGAAAGTTCAATCATATGATCTGCTATGGAAAAATTGTTATCTTGGACCAATGTTTTTGAATATGTGACATGTTTCTACACTGAGTTGATAACTAGGAGGATCATGTTTTATATATCTATCAATGTGGACCTAATCTTGGCTTCCTCTCTTAGCAATTCTACTTACATATCTGACAAAAATCTCACCTTGATGTGATGTGCTAAGCTTTAGCCTTTGAGCACTAGCCTTCATATCTATATAAATCTTATTGAGTTTCTCTTCTATCTCCTTGGTATACTTGGTAACATCAAAAAGCTTAGCAAAAAGTGGTGTCACATTGGTGAAAAAATGTTCAAGATTGCCCAAAATTGAAGATAGTTCTACCTGGTTTATAGAAATGTGCTCAAGCACTTTATTATGAAACCTTTTCTCTTCCTTTTCAATAAGCTTTTCTTGGCTAGATGTATCCTCAATGAACTTATTGACTACTTCTTCAAGTTGTAGCAAAATGTGTTGTGATGAATCCACATCAACACCTATGGCCTCTATTATTATATTCTTAGCATTTTCAATTATTGTGAACCCTCTATCTCTTTCAACTCTTAATTGTTTTTGCCTTGCCTTCTGCTCCAAAAGCTAACTAACCAGTCTCATTTCATCAATTATAGTAGTATCTAGATCCAATTTAGGAATTACAATTTCCTTGTCCAAATCAATGTCTTCATTAATTTCCTTACTAGTAAGTAGAAGTTTTAGGGGTGTCCTTGGTTCCACTTCTGACTTTATTGTCTTGGACTTAGAAATAGAAACAATTGTAGAAATAGCTAGACTTTCAATAAAAACTTGAATGGATCCAACTAAAGGAAAACTAAAAGAAGTTCTAATTGAATCCAAAACTAATGTGCTACCCAAAATTGAAGTAACACTAGTTGGAGCACAAATTGGAGCACTTACAATAGAAGAACTAATTGGAACAAACGTTGGTGCTATCAAAGCTATAGTAGTCAAAACTCTAGAACATGATGGTGAACTTATTGTACATGTTGCTGATGAAGTTGGCACAATTGTAGAATTAGATGCTTCACATATTGCTAACGTTATTGACTCAAGAGCTAATGAAGAAGGCTACAACTTGGTAGATGAAGTGGTAGACACTTTCGTTGTGGATACCTAGAGCTATGAGGTAGAAAATAATGATTGAATAGATTATGTGTCTTTTGTAGATGCTATCACATTTGCTAAAGCTATCTCCAACCTTGATGATGTAGCAGTCTTAGGTGGAGAATGAGGAAGGGAGGCTATGACTTTTTTTTCTATTCTCATTGGATCACTTTCTTCATCTCCTTCTTTATCTTCCTCTTCAGCTTCTTCCTCTTTCTCTTCATCATCATCCTTCAATGCCTGATAATATTCAACATCAAAGGTGACAGATGGAGTGTTATCTTCTTCTTCATTGTCACTGTCATCATCATCATCCTTAATCTCTACTAGATCATCACTAGGCTTGTGCAGATGATGGATGTTTTCCCACATAGATGTGGTAACCTTGACCACATGCTCTATTTCTTTTACCAAAATTAGAAAAGTATCAAATCTCATCATTATTTTCTCTTCATTCTTTTTCATAGCTGCCTTAACCTCTGCATTTGAAAGATTTGGTAGTAGTTTTCTCAAGGATTGCTCAAATATGTCTTTAGCTATCTATTCAGCTGGTTGCTACCTAACCTTGACTTTTTCTAATAAGAGTGCAAGGATTTGTGAAGCGAACTGATCAAGAGAGAAATTCCATCTTCCTAGTTTGTCTATGATCAAATCTTCAACTTCCTTTTGTTCTACTAGAGTCCTTATTTCATACTTGAGTGCTTTGAAGTTATTGATTCTAGCACCTACTCTCAATTGATTGAGTCTTTCTTGAAATGTGGGAAGAGTCTTAACAAGTACAACTTCACTATCTCCTTTCCTTTTAGATCTCCTTGTGAATATAGTTGTGAATTCCTTGGGTGGCTTGGTAATTATTACCCTGCCATTCTTTTTCACTGGCTCTGCCTTCTTTTTATATTCCTACTCTTCTTCTTCTTCTTATTATTCTTCATCCTCTCATTTTCCCTCAGTAAGAATAAGAGGGCCATTTGCAATTTTCAACTTGGCTACCTTCCTCTTACCTTTTCTTATTGCCTAGAGTAGCTTGGTTTCAAGCTCAATTCTAGATTTGGCCTCTTCATAGGTTCCAAAAATAGGTTGATTAGGATCTGTTGGCTCATTCACCCTTACTTCAATGGTATCTTTTTTTTCATTAGTGTTAACCTCATATGGAAGATGTTTCACCCATGCAACTCTAGGCCTGACTGCTTGGATATACACTCTATCACAATCAACCATAAAACATACATCATCTTTATAGTCTTCAACAAGTTTGGGAGAAATCCTAAACCTATTGTTCATCTTCTCTTTGAAAACTTAAAAGTAATTATCCATAATGCCATCAAATTTTTCACCCATTTTTGCAATGAATTCATTAATTTAATACAAAATAGGAGTGTCTTTCCTACATACTACTAAACTTTTTGATGGGAAAAAAAATTGAACATAAAAGAAAAGACATGTTAACAAAGAACCAAATTTACAAGGTTTTGAAGTCTTAATTTTGTCCATGTTTTTTTTTGACTGCTTCAATAATAACTCTGATAGATCAAATTCCAAATTCTTCTTCACAACCTTATATGCCAAATCCACTAGCTCACACAAAACACTTTTCAAATGATTGGAGCTATAAATCTTGTGAGCAATGACATGAATACCAAGCCTTAATTGAATGTCAGATACAATTCTAATCTTTAGATCTCTACCATCCCACTCAGCTAGGGTTTTCTTTTGAAGCTCTTCCCAAACTAGGGTTTTGGTAGTTTTGGCTTTGTTCAACATATAAAGACCCATAATATTATGTATTATTTTCTTGGTGATCAATATAGGCTGCTCTAACCACAATTGACCATTATGCACATGACTGAGAATATACCTAATCCACTTAATTTTAAAGCTCCTTGGCATATGCGAGATATGGGTTAATCCTTTGGTTTCTAGATGCTTATGCTTGGGTTTCAACAAACCATCAACACACATTTCTCCTAGGGCACTATCCATCTCTAGGGTTCCAATTTCTTGAACAAGACACTTAAAATGAGTGCGAATGTCATTAATGAGGAGTACCTTGGGAGGAATTTGTGATTGAGCTCCATTACAGTCTAGTGACTCCACAACTATTGGTACTAACTTGAAGTTTGGCACTTTCCATTCCATGACTTTTACCAACATCTCAGATCCTTTCTTTTTCTTGCTATTGTTGCTACTTCCAGATGCCATGACTGCTTGGTAAATGAGAGAAATTTTTTGAACAAATTCTTTGCTGCAAATTCACTCGAAATTGCTTGGATGCACCTAGAATCACTTTGCTCTGTGTATTCTAAAGTCATGATGAAAAAAAAAGTTGAATTCTACCCTTTTTGATGAAAAATTTCCCCATTAATGCTTGGTACCATAATGACATAGAGCATGATAGACTATCATCCACTCACTATGCTCAGTAGAAGCTTATGATTCAACAACTGAACAAAACTTTATTACTCGACCTAGCTCAGTTGAGTCTATGACCAACTTTGCTCTATATGACCAGATTTCTTGTTATCCCTTTGTATTTGAAATAATAATTTGGATCTTATATGTTCTTTCATTTGGAACTACTCGAGATATAACTTAAGGATACAGTTCCAGTTTCTCCTTTAAGAATCTAATTGGAAATGGTGGAGTCACCCATTTCTTGAGTGACATGACCATCATTTGAACTATCTTGCTCGGTAGATTTGGGAATCCACTACTATCTCATCTATTTCATAATGTAATTATCTTTAACTTTCTTTTCATCTTCAACCTTTCCTATGTTCATGTAGTTCTTAGCTATATGACCAAGTTTAGTGCATGCATACCATCTTACTATTGTATCCTTCTTTCTCAAATGATGCCTTGCATAGTTTATGCCAATGTGTCCATATTCTCCACAATAGTGAAATTTACACCAAGTATTGTAGTCCCAACCAAATATTTCTTTTACAAGTTGTTCAATTGGATTGAATGGTTTAGATCTACATTTAGTTTCCTTGTGACCTTGTTTCTTGCATTTGTGACATTTACCTTCAAATTTTGGTTTCTCCTTGCATTCATTAGCATTATGACCATGTTGACTACAATTGTAGCATTTTCCATTGAATTTTTCCTTTCCATTACTCTAACATTTGTTTGATGTATGACCTAACTTACCAAAATGATCGCATGTAGGTCTTTGATTCCTTTGGGCATCTTGTTCAGAAGATTCACCTTCTTCTTTCTATCCAAGTCCTGCTTTACCTTTTTGCCTATAGAGATTCTGCTCACTTTGCTAATTCAATTGATCCATGTCTACTTGAGACTTCATTATCCTTTCATTGAGTTTCTTTTTAGAAATTACACCAGCTTTCAATCTATCATTGATTTGTCTTTCAATGATTAAATCATTCCTTAAACTTTCATTTTCAGATCTCAAATTCATGATTTTCTCATTTGCATTGGAGAGCTGATTGATAAGAATTTCTTGCTGAACAGATTGATTTTGATTTGCATTGTTTCTTGCCTCCAAGTCTTCACTTTCCTTATTTCTTTGTTCCAAGATTTCACACATTCTTATTGATTGAATTTATCATTCTCTTTTCAATTTTCTTACCTCTTCTTGCAGAGAGCAATTCTTTTCTAGGAGTTCTTTGGTTGCCTCATTTGCTTCAAGAAGAAAAGGTTGAAAAAAAGATTGAAGAAAAGATTGAAGACTGCTTGAGGGGAAATAGTCTTCAATCTTTTCTTCAACATACTAATGGTCATTCATTTATTTTGCAAGTTCCTTCCTTCTTTTTAGGGATTGGGAAAGATGCTCTTTTGCTTCCTTGAGTTGAGCTATGGCCATTTCTAGAGAAGAAAAGGTTGAAAAAAAGATTGAAGAAAAGATTGAAGACTGCTTGAGGGGAAATAGTCTTCAATCTTTTCTTCAACATACTTATGGTCATTCATTTATTTTGCAAGTTCCTTCCTTCTTTTTAGGGATTAGGAAAGATGCTCTTTTGCTTCCTTGAGTTGAGCTATGGACATTTCTAGATCTAGCTTCTCATTTTCAATAGCTTTGTCAAATCTGAATATCTCCATTATCCTTGATCTTTGCTCAAGCTATCAAACTTTATCCTAAGAACCACAAAGATCTGATACCAATTGTTGGAAATAATCAAAGACTAGCTAGGTTACTGAGAGGGGAGGGGTGAATCATTAATCTCAAAAAATTTAAATTAATTCAACACTTAATCCATTCATCATTAATCCATCTAATCTACTGCATGCATGAGAAAAGATAAACATTCATAACACATGAACACAATATTTTGGTGACCCAGAAACCTTCCAAATAGAAAGTAAAACTGGGGTGGGGATGATACCACAAAACTTCACTACTGTAGTATAAAGTTGGCCTCTTAGGGCTTACATTGACCACTTCTAATGATTTACCTTGTTAAGAGCAATTTGGACTACTAAATCCACCTTGTTAGATGTTTTAAAAACATACAATGAAGTATGCACTCTATTAAGAGATTTAAAGAAAGACTATTAAGTCTACCTTGTTAAAGGATTTAGAAACTTGATTCACCTATCAGGATGAAATAGTGGATCTAACTTACAACTTGATTGTTGAATAGATCCTTGAAGTATAGATCACCTCTTTTGATTGATATATCTTTACTACTCCTTGTAGATCTTGCTGAATACTCTGCTCTACTATCAATTTGTATTCACTCTTCTCAAAACATTACATATCCATTGCTTGATACTCTCATTCATATATTTCAAATGATACAATACATTACATATATATCATTCTAATATTTACAATTACAAGGTCGGCTAAAACACAAGTAAACAAAATATTATTGAGTTGGCCAAATAGTAGAAACTCAGGTTCTATAAGCTGACTTGGTAAGCTTCTGATACTCGGTGTCCACTTCATTACTCAGTATCATCATGCACTTAGTAGAAGTAGAAGCTTGGTCCATACTAATCACACAATGTAGCTTCAAACTTAGTGACTATTGGAGACTCGGTAGATATAGTGTTACTCGATAGATATTGAATCCTTCGTTTACCTTACTTTTACTTGGTGAACACTACACATCCATCACTTGGTAAACACTAGCTTCTCATCACACAAATTGATGACTCAATAGACACTATGAAGCTTGGTGACCACTATCTACTCGGTGAACACTGTCTGCTCGGTAAACACTGCTAGACTACACACTCACTTGGTAGCTTCAGGAATGCTTGGTGTGAATTGCTTAACTAATGAACTTACTTGGTAACCACTGAATGCTTGGTATAAACTATAGACTAAGTGATAAGCTCGATAACCATACAAAATTGAATAAGTGTTGTCACTAATGACAAATACAACATAATGCGAACACATACTTACATAGATAGACATATATATACATACATACAAACATACATATATAGAGATCACAAGGGCATGGCAACAAGATGCAAAGATACAGTATACATGCATACATATATACAAACACACATATAAACATACATATACACATACATACATACATACAAACATATACACATACATCTATATATGCAATCTTATCACTTTGGAAAACTATATTTGATCTTTACTCAATCACCAATAGATAATATAATTTGTAAGTACAAATTTATGCATACTTATTTTGCTATGAATAGTTTTGAAATAATTCATTTGAGGAGAGTGAGTCTACTCATGATAATAATGGCTCCATGTATTGGGTCTTTAGAGGAGAGAGACTTATAGAAGATTAGATTTTGTTTATGCATATGGGATGATTCATTTGTGATTCCAATATATCCTCCTCCATATTGAATATCTATATCATCAATTTGCTAGATACAAATCACTAGACCTAGTCTTATGAAATGGTGGGACTATGATATAAACCTCAAACAAGGGTTACATGCTATGGTGGGGTAGGAGGAAAATGGTTGTGTGAATGGCTAATCGAGCAAGTTAAATAAAATCAGGGTGCTAGATGCAAGTAGTTTCATTAATTTGATAAGGGAATCAACTTTGAAAGTGGGTTGATCAAAATTGGCATGCCTCCTTATGATAGATATCCCTATCTCATAATAGAAATTATCGAAAATAAAAAAATATTAAATTATTAAATATATTAAAAAAGATAACTATCATAGATCTATATTTGTGTTTTAGTGATAAAAAATATATAGTCTAATTTTAAGAAAAATAATAGTCTTAATTGTATATGATTAAATAAAATAAACATGAGTACCAGCTATAGCTATATAATTCTAGTATTACTAATTATGTTAAACAAAATGTTTAGTAAAACAAGTATGAAGTAGCACAAATGGATCATCTACTCGATCCTATTATGATTTAATGTGAATGCATCCAATCATTACCTGAATGATATTATGCACAAGATCTTTACTCAATCACCAAGAGATAATATAATCTGTAACTACATATTTTTGCATACTTAGTTTGGTATGAATAAATTTGATTGAATGCAAGGATAATTTCTTGTATGAATTCAAGACATGAATGATTAATTTAATTTAGCTAAATTGCTATGCAAGTGTGTCTGTATGCATGTAAAGTAGTTCACATAGTGAACTAATTTACATACATCCATGCACATATGCATACAATCATCATATTCAGTTATCCTTGAATCTAACCAAAGCTGTTATATATGACCAAGAGATACATGTTTAGAAGGAAAAGAAAAGAACATTTACATATGTACCTCTTCCCCTCTTGAAAAAAATCATAGAGCAAGGGCATGTAGATCACAAGGGAATGACAAAAAAATCCTAGATCTCCACTGATCTCCACCAACATTCAAAGCTCTCCACCCTTGTTTAGAGCTTTCCACCCTCTTTTGCGTACAACTCTCCACAATCAATTAAAACAAATGGGGAATGATTAATGTTGTGTTTTCTTTTCTTTTTTGGTTTATAATCCATAATCCACAATCCACAAGATCTCTCTATATACATACATACATACACATACATATATACATATATTTACATATATATATATACATACATACATATATATACATACATACATATATATGCATACATACATACATATATACATACATACATAAAAAAAATAATGCATTTTCTGAGAGTTTACAATTGTTCAACAAAATTAATGTTTTACAAGAAAATGCATCTAAAGAATTGTTAACTCAGAAGCAAGAACATGGAGCTAAAATAGTACAAGAAGTGCTTGACATGAGAGGTATGCAAGTGAGGGTGTTGACCAATCTTGAAAAATTAAATGCTGAAATGAAAGACACCGATGATCAAACACCTATGCCAAAGTTACAACACAATGTGAAGTTGATTTTAGATAAGGTAGAGGTAGATATTCAAAAGTTTTATAATCAAAATTTAAGGCACGAGGAAGGAGGAGGAATGACTTTAGAAAGAGACTACATGGTAGAAACAACTACTAGAAAACATAGAGGATATTATGGGAGCCACTGGCTAGAATCTAGGAAAGTTTTGTAGTAGGTACTATGACATTGGAATCACTTTCAAGTTTCTTTGAGGATTTATAGTCCAAATATTAAATTCTTATAAGAGTATTTCAACTATTGACATAGTCTCCCTATGAGGATCCCAAGTATCAAGTGCTTATAAGAGTGTTTCAAGGGTGGGAGCCACTTCAACATCTTTTGCATGGTTTAGAGGTATTTTTATTATGTCAAAGGGTTCTATAATGGAATGAACCTCATGATTATGACATTTACATAAAACTAGAACTTGCTTCTTCAACTCCTTACATTCAACTCTTCACTAAAGTTATTCTTCAATTACATGCATATGCAATTTTATCACCTTGGAAAACTATATTTGATCCTGCTAGCTGGGACCAAATGATTATTCATTTTATTGTACCCAATTTGATGTTAGTTCTATAGGAATTTTTAATCAACCCAAATAATCAACAACTAGATCCATTTAACTAGTTATGGCTAGTTGCTTTCTAAAAATATCTGCTATAATATGTTTTTGTAAAATTTCTTGCAAACTCTACCCATTTTTCCTAGTTTGCATTATTTTTGTGGAGGATCTTGAGGTAAGTCACTTAGCACGGATTGAGTGAGTTTTATATTTTTATTATTTGTATTCGAGAATACGTATGTAGCTAAATCAATTTTTTTGTTGTATAGCTAAGATGTTATAAGCACCTTAAAAAGATCTCTAAATATACATGTTCTGAAGATATAAAGAGATACATGTTTAGAAGGAAAAAAAGCCAACATTTATATGCCCTTGAAGAAAATCACAGAGCTAGGGCATGATAATAAAAATCATAGGGCAAGGGCACAACATGAAATGAAATCATAGAGCAAGGGCACGACATGGAAAAAAAATCACAGAGCAAGGGCATGACAATGAAATATAGAGATGACAAGAGCATGATAACCAAATCATAGCACAAAATCCCAAAGCAAGGGCATAACAATGAAGTGTAGAGATATATCATAGGAACAAAATGTAACAAACACATATGCATAATCATGAGGCTCATTCCCTTGCAAAAGCCATAACCTAGTTAAATATACATATATATCAACCAAGCTAATCAACAACTATGCCCACTTAACTGGTTATGGCTTGTTTCTTTCTAAAAATATCTGCTATGATATGTTTCTATAAAATTTCTTGTGAACTTTTCTCATTTTTCCTGGTGTACATTATTTTTTTAAAGGATCTTGAGGTAAGCCACTCAGCATATGTTTAGTGAGTTTTATTTTTTTATTTTTTGGATTTTGGAATATGTATGCAGCTAGATCAATTTTTCTATTGTGTAGCTAAGAAATAATAGCCACCTTAAAAAAGATCTCTATGTATACATGTTCATAAGGAGATATAAATAGATACCTATATAGAAGGAAAAGAAACCAACATTTACATACCCTTGAAGAAAATCATAGAGCTAAGGCATGACAACAAAATCACAAAGCAAGGGCACAACATGGTAATGAAATTGTAGAGTAGGGGTACGACATGGAAACACAATTGTAGAGCAAGGACATGACACTAAAATTGTAGAGCAAGCAAATGGAAATGAAATGCAGAGATGACAAGGGCATGAAAACCAAATAATAGAGAAAAGGCACAAAAATGAAACACAAAGATCACAAGGGCACGAAAACCAAATTAGAAAGAGAAGACATGGCAACAAAATACAGAGATCACAACAAAAAAATCATAGAGAATGGAATTACAATGAGATATAGATATTATTATAGGAATGAATTGCATCAAGCACAAGGGCACGACAATGTTTAGAGCTCTACACCTTCTTTCATGCACAACTCTCCATAATAAAAACAAATGGGGAATGGTTTATGTCATGTTTTCTTTTCTTTTTTTTTTATACTTATGTGGGTGTCACAATTATGACACTTAAATTGGTATTGGGATGATGTTGGGAAAAAATTCAAAAAATAAAATATGAAAACCACCACAAATTAGACTACCTTCACAAATTTCCATCACAATTTGACCCCAAATGTTGTAGTGTAGAAATAGGGGGAGAGAACCAAAACAAGGGGGCAATAACTAGATCGATGAAAGGACCTATTCAAGGCACTTTTCATGTCCCCAAACCACTTACTTAGAGGGTTAAAATCTCTTAATATGGAAGTGTTTCCATTTAAAGATGATATAGTTGATATAAGATTGTTTTGAAGTGAAGAACCTATAATGGAATAATAATTATTTTATCAATGATGTCAAGCCTACTACTTGTTAGTGAGACAATTTCTTTTTGGTTTAAATGCTATTATTTAGTTGACTGATGAAGATGATTTAAAAGAGGAGATAACAATAGCACCCAGAGAAAGGTTGAGTTATTCAGTATGCAAAAGAAGTACTAAGACCAAGTAAGACATTGATACTATAGTGTATCTTTTATCTACTTAAAGTCTGAAATGAAAGATTATTCAAGGAAAGACTAGAAGAATATCAAGTAAGAAAAGTGTCTACCAAGCCTTATCGAGCAGTTAGTGCAAGCCGAACACAAATCAATAGAAGCCAAGTGAAAAACAAGTGGTGCTGAGTAAAGATGAAAAATAATGAATGAGTTATTTTTAGTATATGCCGAGTAAAATTTAGTTGGTGTTGAGCATTAGTAAGTCTAGTGTTTGTTGAGTGACAAAATAGTATAGATGCCGAGTGATAGAAAAAAATGTTAAATTAAAGATTTGACCAATCTGAGTTGACTAATTTGTTTTTTTGAATTATTTGAATCATGTGAAAGATAACTATGATGAGTTGGTAGCACAGAATTTAAGGTAAACCATTTTGAGGTGAATTCAAGGAAGATTGTAGAAGAAGTTTCTAGAGGAATCAAATGGAAAAGTAGACCTAGATTCATTTTATCCTACCTAACCCTAAAATGGATGATTGTGGTTAAGTGAAAAAAGGTCTAAATTCTCTATTTATAGAGATAGCTAGTCAGAAGCAAAGGTTTCATGTGCAAGAACCTAAGGAAGACAAGGAGTCTAGGGTATTGCCTCATTTAATGGTTGAACAAAGGTGATTGCAGTTGGTATGCAAAGCAAGAAGGCTTAAGAGTATAAATGCTTGAAGGGTGAACAAGATATCAAAGCTCAAGTGTATGAAAGCCAAGTAGAATGGAGGACTGAAAAAAGATCTTTAATTTTCAAGTGATTGGTAATTTGTTGTTAGATCAAGCCTTACTGCTACTAATCATTGTATCAATCTGGGTAAATCCTTTGCAATAAGGTTGATCTAAAAGTCATTTGTAAATCCTTTAACTAGGTGACATTCTAATGGAATGGTCTAAAGTCCTCTAACAAGGATCACTCCTAATAGGGTGATTCAACTCCTTTAACTGAGTCACATTTAACTATGTGTATTGTAACATTTAACAGGGTTGGCCTTTCATAGGGCATCACTTCAGAAGAGTGAGAATTAGTAGCATATTATTGGTGGTTTTTTCCAAATTGGGTTTCCACATAGAATCTTTGTGTCATATTATTTGAATTTTCTAGTGTTGTTTCATGTTTACATTAATACAAAGTTATTTTGACCTAGGACAGTAACTTACAAAGTTTAAGTATTGTATGATCTAATGGATGCATGCATGATAATGTTTTATGGATATGGGTCTACTAAGCATTGAAAAGTTTTACTTGTACATCAAGACCTTGTATAACTGATTCACCCACCCCCCCATCACCCCCTCTCGATTATTTTAAATAATTCCAACATTAGTAAGATGAAAAGTGTCATAGGTTTGCTAAAATAAAAGAAACTTGATAATGTGATTTGTAAACAATGTCACTTAGGGTAGGATGAAAAAGTCTAGTTTTGAGAGTAAGGCTCATACTTAAAATTTTTTGGAATTAGTTCATACTTATCTATGTGGAACAATTGATGTGAAATGTTACAAAGGTGACAAGTAGTTTTATTCTATTTGTTGATGATTACTCAAGAATGATGAAAATTATGTTTTTGAGAGAAATATCTTATGCTTTTCAAATGTTTAAGTTGTATTTGGAAAAACTTGAAAAGAAAATTGGCAAAAGCTTAACATGTTTGAGATTTGACAGAGGTGGAGAGTTTACATCAAATGAATTCAATAAATTTTGCACCTAGGACCCCTCCACAAAATAGAAGACCTAAAAGGAGGAATAGATCTATGATGGATTGTGCTAGAATGCTGATGATGGAGAAGATTGTTTCTTTAAAATACTAGACAGAAGTTGTCATTTCAACTACCTATACCTCAAATCGAGTACAAGTCAAGAAAGCTACAAATTTCACACCTTTTGAATTATGGTATGGATACTCACCCAATGTCAAATATTTTAAGGTATTTAGAAGTAAGTGTTACATTCTTAGGGACAAAAAAAATGGAAAACTTGATGCAAAAAGTGAAAAGGTATATTCCTAGGTCATTCCACAAGATGTAAATCTTATAAGTGTTAAAGTACTAACACTAAAAATATTGTGGAAAGTGAAAATGTAAAATTTGATGAATATACAAAAAGACATGAAGATGAACAAAAGAAGGAACCTGAGAATTATAAAACCTTTTTGTACTATTATGAAGGCATGTCTTTTAATACTGATGATACTATAGCTACTAATCAACAAGAATCAATGATTTTTGAGTCACATAAAATAGATGTCGAGTTGCATTTAGGACCCAAGATATAATTAAAAATTGAGGTACATTCTAATGTCAAAATCAGTTTACATGAAAGGAATGCCAAGTTACCTAATAGAGAAGTACAAGTGAACTCAAGATTGAACTTCATGAATGATCTATTGTTGAAGAAAGAAGAACATAGCCAAGATTATCAAAATATATTAGAATACATCATCCTGTTGAACAAATCATTGGAGAGAAAGAGGTAGGAAAAATGACAAGAAATAGATTAAGGAATGAGACATGTTTTTAAAACATACATGAACATAAATAAGTGAAGGATGCATTAGATAATGAAGATTGGAATCATACCATGAAAGAAGAAATTGATCAGATTGAGAAGAACAAAATATGGATACTAGTACCAAGACCAGAGGACAAAAATTTTATTAGAACCAAGTGGGTGTACATAAAAAATTTGGATGAGAATGGTGAAGTAACAAGGAATAAGGCAAGGTTGGTTTGCAAAGGTTATGCACAAGAAGAGGGAATTGATTGTGGAGAGACATTTGCCCAAGTTATAATATTGGAAGGAGTAAGAACTTTTCTTGCTTATTATGCTTATAAAGGATTCACATTTTATCAAATAGATGTTAAGTCAACATTTCTAAATGGTATACTAGAAGAGGAGGTTTGCATTGAACAACCTGAAGGATTTGTTGATCCAAACAATAAGAACATGGTGTATAGATTGAAAAAATCTTTATATGGTTTAAAGCAAGCTCCCAAAGAATGGTATGAAATATTGCACAATTATCTTATGAAGACTAGTTTTGAGATGACTAATGGCAACATCAATATGAACTTGAAGATAGAAGGAGGTAAAGGAAATTTACTAGCTGAAATATTTTTTGATGATTTCATATTTGGAGGACAAAATGCATGATATCATTATTGGTGATATCAAATGAAATGATGAAAGAATTTGAGATGTCCATGTTTGGAGAAATTATGTTCTTTGTTGGATTACAAGTTTATCAGATGAAATATGGTATTTACATTATTTAGTCAAAGTACGTAAAAGAAATCTTGAAAACTTTTGGTATGGAAGATTCAAGACTAGTTAGTACTCCAATGGTGACAAGACATAAACTATCCAAAACTGATGATTTTGCTAAAGTAAATCAAGCATTATATAGGTCTATGATTGGAAAATTGTAATGTGTAGTTCATAACAGACTTGAAATTGCACTAGCCATTATGATTGTTGCAAGATTTTACACAAATCCTAAGGAGAATCACTTAATGGTTGTTAAAAGGATTATGAGATACTTGAAAGGTACAAAAGACTATGGTCTATAATACAAGAAAAATGAAAAGTTTGAATTGAGAGCCTATATAAATGCTAATATGACTAGAAACATTGATGACATAAAAAGTACAAATGGTGGAGCAGTTTTAGGAAAAAAGATTGGTTACCTAGACTAGCAAGAACGATAACTATATTTCACAATCTACTACTGAAGCCAAATATGTGGCTGCTGGAATGAATTGCACAAATGTGGTGTGGATGAAATAGTTACTCAAAGGAATGAAGGAAGAAATCACTAAACACGTTGTAATTTATTGTGATAATACAAGTTCTATAAAGATATCTAAGAACCCTGTGATGCATACAAAGACAAAGAAATTTCAATAAAGTATCATTACTTAAGAGAGTTGGTTCAAGACAAAGAAGTGAGAATGGAATATGTGAATACAAAGGAACATATAGATGATATATTCACAAAGCATTTACTTAAGGATGCACATGAATATCTTCGAGTTAAACTAGGGGTGATACCCCTATCCAAAGCTACTTAAGAAGAAAGAGTAGTGTTGTACATCAACTAAGTTGAAAGGCATATTTTGCAACTTGATGCAGTGGATCTTACTTTAGGAACTGCTTGAAGTAAGGAAGGAGCTGAAACATAAGATTTAAAATCACATGCAAGGTGACAGAGGGAGAACTTAGATTCTTGATATCTACATGAGAAGATGAAAATTCTTTGGCATTATTGTCAAAGAGGGATAATTTACTCCAAGTTACTACAAGTATGAGGGAGTTAGTAGCAGAAAAGGGAGAGATTGAAAAGAGGGAGAAAGATGTGAAAGAGAAAGAGTTACACTAAATATCTAAAGAAGAAGAGAGATTGTAGCCTATACAAAAGAAGTACAGATACTGATAGTGTTAGGGCAAATAATTAATTATTTATTCTATTTACTTAAGCTTACTTAGGTTAATGCATTTATTTAATATTTAGTATTTAATGCATGTTGTGGTGAGTTGTTGACAACACAGGAGTTTGTTCCCTTCTAGCATGTTCCACCTTTTTGTGGAAGAGTGCTTGGTTGTCAACCTTATCTTCTACCACCTTCCAGCTTGTTCTACAAGCTTCCTTGAGGCCTTTATAAGCAACCTCTCTCTCATTGTATCTCATTGCATTCTCATTGTAAATACAATTTCATTTTTTTGCATATCTTCTCTCTCATGTCCATTCAGGATTTTTCCCTTACTCCACGCTCTTCTTTCCTTGGCTTCTCTTTGATAGATTATTGCATGTAGGTGATCTGGGCATCTTCGAAGTTGGATTTCATCAACTCCAACATGGTATCAGAGCCTCCCTACTGCTACTTCGTTGAAGGATTTTTGAAACCATGATTTGAAGTCACAAACCCTAGTTTATTTGTGCATTTTTTCTTCAAATCAGGGGAACATCATTTTTTTGGAGCACTTTGGACCCAAACAGACACTGCCATTAGATCCAAAAGGCCATTTGTAGTCATGATTCATATAAAACTTTTCATTTTTTGAGACAGAGCTCTGGGAGGCCAAAAAAATTTAGTTGCAGGAGGTTTCCGTACAGTTGTACAGATGATTAGCATCAAAAAAAAAATTTAAAAAGAAAAAATCCTTTTGGGCATTCCACCACACCACTTGAGCATGACCCATAGGGCTGCAATAGACAATGCCACCCTGGGCTCCTCTGCGGCCTGACTGCCACCGATCCACCACCGCACCTCCCTTGATCTTGTCGCCTCCCCAATTCGTCACTCCACCAGGTGTCTCCACCTAGCACCACTCACTTCATCAGTGATACAGTCAATCACAGTTTCAGCCACTTAGTAGCATGTGGGGGTGACACATGACACAGGTGCCACATGGTATTTTTCCACATGGACTTTGCCATGTCACCTGCCACATCACCCTTCTTGCCACATGGCTCCACATGGCACTACCATGTGGTTGCCATGTGGCTTCTTTTTTACTATGAAGGCTACTGGGCCATCAAATCTAATGTTGTATTATGCTGATGTCTGCATGACATCAGCACTCATCACCTCTTGCACATCTCCAAGGTCCTTTTTGACCTACTTGTGATTTTTTGGCCATAACTTGAGCATACAAAGGTATTTTTCTAATCTGAAAGAAGTACCAGAAAGCTAGTTCTGAGGCAGAGACATTGGTGTAGGTATTTTCAAGTTTTGATGCATTTTGGTTGCCCTTTTTTTTAGTTGAAGTCCAAATTTTTATTTTTGACTCCAAGATGCATTTCTTTTGCGTCCCATGTCAATTTTTTGAAAACGTTATATTTTTGGAAAGCTGGTTTTTTCATCTTTTTAGAAATGTAGTCATTTTCCTTAGATTTTGGCCCATGCTCTTTCTATCATGTTTTTAGCATTTTTTCTCTATGGTGGATATCTTGGGTGTTTTAGGTCTGAGGATCATTTTCTTGGCATGGTTTCTTTTGTTTTGGGCTATCCTATCTTTTGTGTCAGTTTTTTTCCTATTTTGATCATTGTAGACATCATTTGTAAGCACTTTTGTATATGCATTGAGATAAAGTGTCACTTTTGCATTCTGGGTTCATGAACGTTGTTTTTGAATCAGTTGTACATGCACTATTTTTATAAAGCACCATGGGGGGATAGCTGTTTATTATTTTAGGCCTTCTCTATTTGTCAATTGAGTGTCCCTTCCACAACATTAGACCCATGCAATGTTAGTGTGATCGTGTCTTTATAGGTGTCTGTACCTCTTCCTCTCTCATCATTCTTGATTCATCTGCAGGAGACTTTGGCCCACCTTCTCAGTTTCCTGTCATCTCACCTTGTCTATATTAAGGGGGGGTTATGCTATTGTTCTAATGCATTTGCAGTTCAATGGTTCGATAGTGTGAACTATGTATTCAATGGTTGATCCTATATACAAGGCAATTGCAGTGACTGGCTACCTATACATTTTGGTGAGATGGATCATCTACCATATAGACATGCTCGGTTTGTGCCTTCTTCTTCCATGGAGGTTCTTCGGATCAGTAGTTTTCTTTCTAATGGAAAATTTTGCATCTTCTTCATGCTTCAGTGATGCTCTTCGTGATCACTCCTTGTTCTTGTTTTAGGGGACATTTCCCTAGTTGGAGGCTTCTTCAGTTCTTCACTAGGTTCTTACCTCTTTTTGGGGGAGGGTTTTTCCCATGTGGTTTTCTCTCTTTCCCCATTTTCAAAGGTTGCATCTCTTTGCATTGTACATGGGTACCTAATATAGCCTTGTTGCCAGGACCCATTTTGCATTTCATCTTATTTTTGTGACCTTAAGGCATTCCCCTAAGTTGCACTTAAGGGGGAGTGTTAGAGTAAATAATTAATTAATTATTCTATTTACTTAAGCTTACTTAGGTTAATACATTTATTTAATATTTAGTATTTAATGCATGTTGTGGTGAGTTGTTGACAACACGGGAGTTTGTTCCCTTCTAGCATGTTCCACCTTTTTGTGGAAGAGTGCTTGGTTGTCAACCTTATCTCTACCACCTTCCAGCTTGTTCTACAAGCTTCCTTGAGGCCTTTATAAGTAGCCTCTCTCACATTGTATCTTATTGCATTCTCATTGTAAATACAATTACATTATTTTGCATATCTTCTCTCTCATGTCCATTTAGGGTTTTTCCCTTGCTCCATGCTCTTCTCTCCTTGGTTTCTCTTTGATAGGTTTTCTCATGCATGTGATCTTGGGCATCTTCAAAGTTGGATTTCATCAACTCCAACAGTTTGGGGGAGAGATTTCAATACAAGGTATTAAGTTTCGTTTTGGTATTGTTGATGGTATTGGTTTGCCATCAATGCTAAAGAAGGAGATTGTTGAAATGAAGAAGATTGTTGAAGTATAGAAATGAGGAAGAGTGATGAAACATATCATGGAACAATAATTATTTTTTAATTGATGTAAAACCTACTACTTGTTGGTAAGACAACTATGAATTTGGTCTAAATGCTATTATTTGATTGATTAATGAAGATGATTTGAAAAGAAAGGATAACAAGAGTACCTAAAGAAATGTTGAGTTGTATGGTGTATAAAAGGATCACTAAGACAAAGTAAGACTTTGATAATATAGTATATTTTTTATCTACTTAAGGCTAAAATGAAAGGATACTTGAGAAAATACAAGAAGAAGGCTAAGCAAAGAAATGTGTCTCCCAAGCTTGACCAAGAAAATAGTGGAAGTTGAGAAAGTCAGTGCAGGCCGATCAGAAAGTTAGTTATGATCGAGAAAATTTAGTATGAGTTGAGTGAAGGAAGTTTAGTATGTTTTGAGCACCAGTAAGACTTAATGTATGCTGAACAACCTTGTGTTGACTGAACATTAGAAGATAGTTATTGTTGAGAAAAAAAATATGTTATTATCGAGTGCCAATATAATGAGTTTTATTGAAGATTTGACGAATTTGTGCTGACAAAATTGATTTCTTGAATTATGTGAAGCATGTGGAAGATAAGTATGATGAGTTGGTGGCACAGAACTCAAGATAAATTGTTTGAAGATGATTTTAAAGAGGATTGTAAGAGAATTTTCTAGAGGAAACAAAATGGACATGTGGGTAGATTCAATGAATCTGGCCTAACCCTAAGATGGATTATTGTGGTGAAGTAAAAAAGATCTAAATTATTTATATAAGGAGTTAATAGGCTAGAAGAAAAGTGTCATAGTGTGAACCATAGATAGACAAGGAGTCTTTAGGTGTTTCTTCATTTAGTGGCTTGAAGGAATGAACCTACAGTTGGCATACTAAGCATGGAGGCTTAAGGAGGTGAAGGCTTGAAGGGTGAAAAAGCTTTTAGAGATGAAGAGGAATAAATGCTAACTAGAATGGAAGACTAAATAAGAGATTTTTAATCTACAAGTGAGTTGATATGTTATCAGATCAAGTATTACTGCTACTTTCTAATAATTGTATTAGTCTAGATAAATCCTTTATATTTAAGCTGACCTAAAAGTCATGAGTAAATTGTATAATAAGGTGACATTCTAATGGAATATTCTAAATTTCTCTAACAAGGCTCACTCCTAATAGGGTGATTGAAATCCTTTAATCAAGGTCACATTTAATAATGTGCATTGTAACATTTAATAGGGTTGGTTCCTCACAAAGCTCACTTTAGAAGAGTGAAACTTGGTAGCATGTTACTAGTGGTTTTTCCCAAATTGGGTTTTCATGTAAAATCCTTGTGTCAAATTGTGTGAATGATTTTATGGCATTTCATGTTTACATTTCTACAAAGTTCATTTGACCTAGGACAATAATATACTATGCTTTGAGATATTGGATGATCAATGCATGCACATGTATTTGTTTAGTACTAAAAAGTTTTATCTATACATTTGGACCTTGGATGAATGATTCATCCCCCTCTTTGTTATTCTAAAGTATTCCAACAAAACTATCTACCACAATACATTTACACTCATCCATCATTCTCACACTACATACAACTCTCTAAATTATTGTAAATTTTCAATTTTTCTAAATTTCAATAGAATAATCTTTCTTTCCATAATACAATCTTCAATATATTGGGGCATGTTTAAACTATGTTGATCGCTCTTATAGTTGAAATTTTGCCTTAATGTAATATGTTGATATTGCTATGCATACTCAACAAGATAATTTTGTGCTAGCCTCACAATATTATGTCTAATGCATGCACCTATCTTGGTTTTTCCATATCTTATAAATAAAATAACAAGGGGTTTACTAAAGAGGCAATACCACATACATTTATATTGGAGGAATGGGGGGCAAGGGAGAGAGTGGAATGAGAAAGGAGGCGGGCGGTGTGGGGGGCAGGGGGGGGGGGGGGGGGAGGTTGGGAGGGAATAGGGTGTGTTCAAGGTTAGGGGTTTGTATATAGAAAAATAGTTGTGGAGAGTATTGAGTGCATATTGGAAGGAGGTGATAAAAAATGAGTTTAGGGAAACGGTTTTTTGAAATATTTAGGGTGACTTATTCTACTATGAAACTGATAAGGCTCCTATTTAGACTTTTATTCAATTAGAGAAAAGAGGATGGTGACATTTTTCAATAATTGCACATGAAGTAAAGGAACACAATGTTATCATTCTATAAGATCATTTTTAATCTTCATGTGTTCATTCCTATGTGAAATTTTAGCAAATATTTCAAGAAATTATATTTAATAGACATCCACTCACTTCTTCCACATTGGTCATAGGGGTCTTTGGCATTAGTTTTAGTCTATCCATTAATGCTTAAACCATAGCCTATTCTTATCAATTAACAAGTATTTATTTATATTACACCATTTAAAACATTATGATATTATAATGGCCATAAAAATTCACATAATTAGATCATTCATTACACACACATACACACATATATGCATTAACACACACACACACACACACACACACACACAAGTAGGTGTGAACACATAGTTATATACACATACAAATACAAATACATGCATACACATGCACATATATGTACACACATATGCACATAAAAGTAGTTAGGAGTGTAGTCTTGAAGCATACAAAAGTGAAATAAAAAACAAGGATAAAATATGTAAACTAATGTCAATAATAAGACTAGTTAATCATGATAAATACACATTAGTACACAAAAATAAAGAAAAGTTATCCCGCAAAGTGCTCATTGATCTGTTATGTATTGGTGAATATTTTTACAAAAGAATATCCATAAAAAAAACACTTTGATTAGGATATATATAATAAAAATGATGTTTTGAGTAAGGTGTATAATTTTTTAAATTGTGCTAATATAGGTTCAATTACCCTTATCATCCAAGTTTTTATTTAGTCTTTAGATCCCTACCTTGGACTAACCTACTATGAAGTTAGGACAACCTTAACTCACTTCCATGAAATCTATTCCTTCTACCATCTATTAGTGTTTAAAGCTCCCCTACAATGGGAAAGTTATGATGACAATCACAATCTTTGCATGAACCCTTATCAAATTATGGTTACTTTTCTTAGTTGATTACTTTTGACCTTGAAATACTAAACCTTTGAAACCCCACTAAGACATTCTCTTCATATCTTATCAAAATTTCAAAGCCAAAACAACATTTTTGCTACCTTTAGGTAATTGTTTGTCATTTGCATAAAATTCTTCTTCATCAATGTATATGGATTGTAACATAAAAACTAAGATCATTTATGAAAATGTATGATGATAAAAATTATAGATTATTTGTTTGTTAATGTTGGAAATTGGTGTGAGTTGTGGATTAAAATCAACTGACCCTTAATTTTAAAATGTCACGATAGAGTAAATGAAGGGACCCTAAATCATAATAATTCAAATACACTCGATTTTAATGCCAAATCTAATACCCTTTTCAAGATGTATGCTCAAAGGACAACTTTTTATAGAATATTTTTTTCTTTGAATTGTAATATTGAAAAATTGATTTTATTTAAATGACTTATAATTGCAACTAGATTGAATAATTGAGATATAATCAATGAAAAAATATGTGTGATAGCTAAAAACATAAAAGGACCATATCTAAAACATAAAGATAGATAAAATGAGTGTTAGAAATGGGAACACTAAGAGGCGGGGAAGGGGCAAGGGTGGAGGGAAAATTAGTATTCCAATACTTTTTGTCCTATTATGGATATAAAAAAAAATTCATATACATCTATAACTAACTAAAATAAAAAAATAATAATGAACATCCCACAAAGAAAATCATAACACCATATTTTGTTGACTAGGGAAACCTTGTTGGGGATGGTACCCACAAATTGATGCACTAATAAAAAGTACCTTGTAAAAGGTTTTGACCCTGTAAGGAGTCTATTATTGTAACACCCTTCCTAAAACCCATGAAGAAATAAACTATCTAGACATAAAGTTGATACAATTTTTTATTTTTTTGTTTTACATGCTTGATGCTCATACAATAGCTAGGACAAGGAAGAAAATTAACTTATATGTAAAGAACATTATTGATGCATGATCAAACAATAAGTAAATTAATTTTATCAGGGTTCAAAACATCATAACTAAAAAGAGGGTATGCAACCCTTTCTAGCGTAGAGTCCCCATACCATCTTTGTGTTAGCTACCATCCACTTAGGTGGAAGAGGGAAAATAATTGTAGTTAAATATATAATATGAATACATATTTTGAGAAGATTTATTTATTGTAAAATAATAAATTTGAATAAATATAATAGATTTCTACCATACTACTAAAGTTGACACATCACTAATAATTCTATTACAATCCTAATATTACAAGCTCACTCAATGGAAAGGAAATATATATATATAATTACTTAAAAAAATATAGATTTTATCAAGAGTAACTTCAATAAAGTAGATGAGGTAAAAAAAAACCCGAGCTTATTAAACACTATCAACCTATCCCTCAAGGTCCCATAAGATCATGCTACTAATTAGATCATTTCTAAGACCAACTTTAGGGACTACCCTCACTCTAGTCTTGAATTGATCCCATCCACAACACATGAAAGGTAAAATATAATATATTAAAACAATCTTACACAACTAACTTATTAATGAATTATTAATGTCTAACTATATAAATTAAATTAGTTTACCCACAGTTTTCTAGTTATCCACACCAAAAAATTAATTTAACTTTCTGGATTCTCCTTTCACCTAAATAGACTATCAAACTTAGTAAGTTTTGTTTGAAATAAATTTTATATACATAAATTATATTAAGACTAATTAAAGAGAATTCACAATTAAATAACTATAACAAAATTTATAATTTTACATTTAAAATCACTCTAAATTTATTGATAATAGTCCAAGCTTTTAATTAACTTATTGTTAAGAGTCTAAAAAGAATAAATCTATTTTCATATTTAGTTTTATTAAAAAACTTCTTCTTAGAATTAAGAGAAAGAGATAGGATACATATAAGAGGAGTTTTAAAGACTAACCAACCTTATCTTGAAAATTATTACAATGAAAAGATATCATTGTTGTTCTAAGGGAGATATCTAGGGAGTGGTTTTGTTTAAATAGAATGACTAATGTATGAAGATACAATGTCAAAATTTGGACAGCAACTAGAGAAATCTAAAATGGTTTCCAAGTAAGCTAATACCACCAAAATGAAAAGACTAAAAGTAAGTGGAAAACACTTAGACAACAAAACTATGTTACTAAAGCTCACAATTGAGTTTCCTTAAAACAATAAACATAATTCGTTGCATAATCAAACATGACACTAGGATATAAATCTATTTCTGTTTCAATGATTGATATAACATGTTTTAAATTCTTAACTTACATAGAATAAAAATATAGACAACTTCTGAATTAATCTATATATGTTGGGTCATGTTCAACTACAATTATAAACTGTGAAGGAAGATTATGATGTTGAATTAGAGATCAAATTTATGAACACGCGAATAGTGGACAGCTTTGTGAGAAATAAATCACAAAATTAAAAAAATTTCTCGGCACATGGAGGTGTCGAGTGACAATTTTTCTCGGCACCTTAAGAAGCTAAGTGGTAGTTTGCTTGGTATGTGAAGGTGTCAAGTGACAAGTTGCTCGGCACGTGAAGGTGCCGAGTGACAGGCAGTAGTTGCTGAGTTAGCTTGGCACAAGAAGAGCTCGACACTCAAAGGCAATGCTCGACAACAATGGATGCCGAGTGAGCTCGGCTCAAACTAGAAAAAATTATAACTTAGTGAAATTTCAATGTGAATGTTTCCACCATTAAAACCAGAGAGCCAAAGCTTGAAGCTTCTAAACAAACTTCTCAAATGCAATGAATAGAAGAAGAATAATGAATTCAAGTATGCTTGCTTGCTTTCTATTCAATTTTGATTATAAATATTACAAAATCTGGGAGCATTCAGCTTCAATCAGAAAACCCTAAAATAACCCTAAAGTGGTAAAACTTCAAACTCCAATGAACTTTAAACTTGCAGCTCTAATGGCTACATACAATGGTGCCTAGAGAAATTACTGCTTCAACAGGACAAATCCAACAATAATGAACTTATAGAGTGAATAGGGGAAACATGTGCAACTAGAGAGATTGGATTTGCTAATCACTTTCTTCTTCTTCATTCTCTGCTCTACTGAACTCTGAACTGAATCTCTCATTTTTTTTATTTTGCTGAACACACTAAAATGAATGAAATGAAAACATTCCTTTTGTCATATTTTTCCCCCTCTTTTCTTGATTTCAAAACTCACCCACCACATTTATGTTTTATGTCTATTCTGGAGTCCGTCAGGGTGGTAGGTGGGCGTTTGGCTCCAGGGAAAATGTCAATAGCATTAAATATTCCAACACTCCCCCTTTGTCCTAAGCCAAACAAACAAGGATCACTGCTAATCCAAGTCAACTACACCAAGACACTCTCTTAGGTGTACAAAACTTCCAATGCCTAATGGCTTAGTAAAAATGTCTGCTAGCTACTACTTGGACCTGCAAAATTCCATCTTGATATCCCCATTCTCCACCAACTCTCTAATGAAGTGATATCTTATCTCAATATGCTTGATTCTACCATGGAAGACTGGATTCTTGGACAATGCAATTGATGAAATGTTGTCACAATAAATTGTGGTTCCATCATTTTTCCTTTCATTCAAATCTGTCAAGATCCTTCTTAACCAAATAGCTTGACATGTTGCTGCATTTGCTGCTATGTATTCAACCTCTGCTATAGATTGAGAAACAATAGGTTGCTTCTTGGATGCCCATGAAATTGTACCTGATCCCATATGGAACATGTATCTAGAAGTGCTCTTCCTATAATCTATACTTCTAGCTCAATCACTATCAGTATAACCCACCAACTTGAAACTATTTGATGCAGTATACAAAATTCCAAATCCCTTGGTACCATTCACATACCTTAGGATCCTCTTTCTTGCTTGCTAATGGGAATCCTTTGGTGTTTCCATAAATCTAGAAATTAGACTTACTGCATGCATTAGGTTTGGCCGAGTTGCAGTCAAATACATTAAACTTCCAACCATACTCTTGTATAGTGTTCAATCCCCTCTCTTGCTAGAGTCTTCCTTGCTCAACTTCAGACCTACTGCTGTTGGTGTTGGGGCTTTTTGGAAATATTCAAGATATGATAGGTTACTGAGAGGGGAGGGGTGAATCAGTAACCTCAAAACTTTAAACAATTTAGCACTTTAACCATTCATCATTCATTCATCTAATCTATTGCATATATGAGAAATCAAACATCCATAACACATGTACTTAGTGATTTTGGTGACCCAGAAACCTTCCAAATAGAAAGTAAAATTGGGGTGGGGATGATATTTGCAAAACTTCATTACTCTAGTATGAAGCTAGCCTATTAAGGCTTACATTGACCACTTCTGGTGATCTGCCCTGTTAGGAGCATAAAGGACTGCTAAGTTCACCTTGTTAGAGGATTTACAAACATACACTAAAGTATGCACTCTGTTAGGAGATTTATACAAAAAATATTAAGTCCACCCTATTAAATGATTTACAAAATTGATTCACCTATTAGGATGAAATAGTGGATCTACTTACAAACTTGATTTGCTAATTAGATCTTTGAAGTATATATCACCTTTTGTGACTGATGAATCATTCCTGCTCCTTGTAGACCTTGTTGAATACTCTGCTCTTCTACTGATTCACTTTCATTCTTCTCAAAACATTACATGCCTATATTGATACTCCTTTTATCACATACATCCTATCAAATGATATAATACGTTACATATATATACCATTCAATAATTACAATTGCAAGGTCAGCTAAAACACAAGTGAACAAAATATTACTAAGTCGGCCAAATAGTAAATAACTCAATTTTACTAAACTGACTCGATGAACTTCTGATACTCGGTGTCCACTACATTACTTAGCATTGTCATGCACTCGGTAGAAGTGAAGGATTGGTCAATACTAATCACCTGACATAGTTCTAAAGTCGGTAACCATTGGAGACTCGATAGATGTAGTGTCACTTAGTAAAAACTAAATCCTTTGTTTACCTTTCTTTCACTTGGTAAACATTGCGCTTGCATCACTTGGTAGGCTCTGTGCTTTCATTACTCAATAGGCATTGTGCTTTCATCACTCGGTAGGCACTGTGCTTTCATCACTCGGTAGGCACTATGCTTCCATCACTCGGTAGGCACTATGCTTCGATCACTTGGTAAACACTATGAAGTTTGGTGAACATTGTAAATTTGATAGACACTACTAGATTGCACATTCACTTGGTAGCTATACTTAGCTTGGTTAATACTTGAATGCTCGATGTGAACTGCGAAGCTCAGTTAACACTTAGAATGCTTGGTGTGAACTACAAAGCTTGGTTAACACTTACAATGCTCAGTGTGAACTGCGAAGCTTGGTGTAAACTGCTTAATTGATGAATGTACAAGATAACTACTGAATGCTTGGTATACATTGTAGATTGAGTGATGAGCTCGGTAGCTATACTGATACAGATAAGTTTTGTCACTAATGACAATAATAACTTAATGCCAATAGGGGCTGCCTTACTATTCTACATTTTAAATCTCTCCAAGATCTACCCTACATATTTTTCTTGAGGGATGAAGATGCCATCATGCATTTGTTTTACTTCTATGCCTAGAAAGTGTTTTAAGAGACCTAGGTATATCATTTTAAACTCATTTTTCATGGTCTCTTTGAGCTCATCAATTAGAGCCTTGTCATTACTAGTAAAAATCAAATCATCTACATATAAGACAACAACCAACACATTTCCATTTGCTACCTTGATCTAGAGAGTAGGCTCACCATTGCTTTTGCTAAAGCCATTGCTCATTAAATATGAGTCAATCCTACTGTGCCATGCTCGTGGAGCCTACTTGAGCCCATAAAGAGATCTCTTCAATCTATATACTTTGTTCTCTTCACCTACTACTTCATAACTAGGTGGCTTCTCCACATATACTTCTTCCTTCAATACATCATTTAGGAAGGAAAACTTCACATCCATTTGATATACCTTCCATTTGTGCTGAGCTATAATTGCTATGACATCATACACAGTTTTCATTCTTGCAACTAGGGCATATGTCTAATCATAATCTCTTCCATACTACTATTGTTAGCCCTTGACTACTAGCCTTGCCTTATGCCTATCAATTTTGCCTTTAGCATTGAATTTGGTCTTGTAGACCCATTTCACTCCAATCACTTGCTTCTTGGGAGGAAAATTTGTTAGCTCCCATGTCTCATTTCTTTCTATAGCATCTATCTCCTCATCCATGGCCTTACACCATTTCTTCTCCTTAACAACTTCTTCAAAATATATTGGATCACTATGAGAAAATAATGCAAAATTAACACTCTCATCATAATCTTCATACCTTTCATCTTGGTATATCTCCCTAAGACTCTTGGTCTTTCTTGGTAATAGGGAGGAGAGTGTGGGATCAAAATTTTCATTGCTGCTACTTTGCTGACCAGCTTGGTCTTCACTATTACTCGGCACTGACACTCGGTCATGCCTAGAGGAGCTTGACAATGACTAAGGCTACTTTCCTTTTCTTCTATTTGCTCCTTCTTCTTGCTATTCATCAGCATCCTCTTCACTCATAATTGGCACTTTACTTGAGGTGCTAGGTGACTCATTAGTTTGTCCATACCAAGACCAATTTTCAAGAAATTCCACATCTCTTGAGAGAATCATCTTGTTGTTCAATAGGTCATATAATCTATATGCCTTTGATTCTAAGCTATACCCTGTGAAGATGCACTTCACACCTTTGTCATCCAATTATTTCCTTTGCTCTTTAGGCACATGTGTATATGCAACATATCCAAACACCCTTAAGTGCTCAACTGTCCATCTTCCTCGTGACCATGCTTCCATTGGAATTCTATCACGAACTACCTTTGTAGGACACCTATTAATTTGGTAAACTATTTTTGCCATAGCCCCTCCCCAAATTTTAGTTGGAAGAACTTTCTCTTTCATCATGCTCCTTGTCATTTCAATAATGGTCCTATTTTTTCTTTCAGCCACTCCATTCTACTGTGGTGTATAGCTAGTTGTGAGCTCTTTCTTTATACCATATTTCCTGCAAAAATTTACAAAAGAATTGGAGGTATACTCCTCTCTTCTATCTAATCTTAGGACCTTGATATAGTTTCCACATTCTCTTTCAGCCTGAGCTTTAAATTCTACAAATTTATCAAATGCTTCAAATTTATTCTTTAAGAAATACAGCCATGTCCTATGACTAAAATCATCAATAAATGTTATAAAATAATTACTCCCCCCAATGGAAGTAACTTGAATAGGACTGACTAGGTTAGTATGCACTAACTCTAATGGATATCTAGCCCTCCTAGAATTTATAGAATTAAAGGGAAGCCTATGTTGCTTACCCAAAATACAAGCCTCACACTTGTCACATGAATTTCCTATATGTGGCAAACCTTCTACCATTCTTTTATTTGACAACAAATTTAAACTAGCATAGCCTAGATGACCATACCTGAGGTGCCATAGTCATGAGGGGTCTTCAATCACACTTCTTAGAGCTGATTATGTAGGAGGTGCAACACCAACTTGAGATGAGAAACATGTCTCTATCTTTAAGGGAAACATTTTGTTCTTTGTCATTTGAACTGCTGCAAGTAATTTCTTGCTCCCATCTTTTTCATGAATGACACACTTTTCATTCTCCATCAGCACTTTGTATCTATTTTGAATGAGCTAACCAATGCTCATCAAATTGTGCTTCATACCAGGGGAAAAATATAAATCATTGAACCCATTAACTACAAACTCCCACAATTCATTTGCAACCATTATGGTTTTCATCTTCTTTCCCCATGTATCATAATTTTTCCCATTAAAGGATGGTGGCTATTGCCATATCTTTCCTATATCTACTGCCATGTCAAATATCCCAAGAAAATAAATGCCCTAACTCACTATGGATGTGGGGCCTCAAAGCTCTGATACCATGTGAGAAATAAATCACAAAATTAAAAAAAATTCTCTGCACGTAAAGGTGTTAAGTGATAGTTTTGCTTGGCACCTTAAGGAGCTGAGTGGCAGTTTTCTCGATATGTGAAGGTGCTGAGTGATAGGTTACTTAGCACATGAAGGTGCCAAGTGATAGGCAGTAGGTGTCGAGTTAGCTCAGCACAAGAAGAGCTCGGCACTCAAAGGTAATGCTCAACAACAATGGATGTTGAGTGAGCTCGGCTCAAACTGGAAAAAATTATAACTTAGTGAAATTTCAACGTGAATGTTTCCACCATTAAAACCAAAGAGCCAAAGATTGGAGCTTCTAAAAAAACTTCTCAAATGCAATGAATAGAAGAAGAACAATGGATTCAAGTATGCTTGCTTGCTTTCTATTCAACTTTGATTATAAATATTACAAAAATTGGGAGCATTCAGCTTCAACCAGAAAACCCTAAACTATTAAAACTTCAAACTTCAATGAACTTTAAACTTGCACCTCTAATGGCTACATATAATGGTGCCTAGAGCAATTACTATTTCAACAAGACAAATCCAACAATAACGAACTTACAGAGTGAACAGGGAAAACACTTGCAACTGGAGAGATTGGATCTACTGATCAGTTTCTTCTTCTTCCTTCTCTTCTCTGCTGAACTCTGAACTGACTCTCTTCTTTTTTTTGTTCTTCTGAACACACACTAAAATGAATAAAATGAAAACATTCCTTTTGTCATATTTTTCCTCCTCTTTTTCTGATTTCAAAACTCACCCACCGCATTTATGTTTTATGTCTATTTTGGAGTCTGTCAAGGTTGTAGGTGGGCATTTGGCTCCAGGGGCAAACATCAATAGCATTAAATATTCCAACAATTGGGTCATGTTCAATTACAATTATAAACTGTGAAGGAAGATTATGATATTGAATTAGAGATCAAATTTATGAACACGAGAATAGTGGACAGCTTAAATATCACATTTCTAAAGTTCAAAAGTGTTAAATAGTTAATGTTAACTTATTTTTACAAGCTTAATTTCTTCTTTAATGTGTCATGTTTAATGATAAATAGAGAATAGCCAGTTATATTAACAAATCTATATACATACATCTCATTTTCTTCCTCCTTACTCTATGGTACAATTCATGAGATCAACATGTATGTACAATCACATTTTTGTTTTGTTTTTCCACCACTATTTCTTCTACCTATTTCAGATTACCACGTAATAGTAGGTTTCTTTAACTCAGTGAGATTTAAGATGCTATAAGTGTCCATAATATATGAATCTCCATGAGCCTTCCTTCATAAATATACCATTTCATTTGTGAAGGGAGGTGACACTTCATGGAATTGATGATTTAGTTCTAATTTTTTTTCAATTCGAAGCTGTTTGGTTTGTGGAATTTAAAAAACTAGGGTTTCTACAAACTTTGGCTTAGCCAAATCAAGGTTTTGAAAATCTTCATTCTGATTTTGGGGATTTTGCTTGAACCATTTGTTTCGCTCAGAAGATGCATGTGAAGACACATTTTTATGTTTAAGCTTGGCGTTGAAGGAAAATTTCAAAAAGTAGTCTAATCTATTTCTTTTACACTCCTTAAAAAACAAAACTAGGTCTTGATTTTCAATTCCTACTTGCTAGTAGGAAGTTGGAAAACCTAGTTTTGAGGTAAAATTGGAAGTCCAGTATGCTAATTCCATTTTTCCAATATTGAAACAAACAAAAAAGTTTTCAAATTTTGGATTTTGAAAAAGCCAATTCCTGTCATCTTCCAGGAACCAAATGGATTTCTTTCTTTCATATAAGAATTGCATAATGAACAGTTACTACCCTTAACTTCACTGACCCAAAAGACCAAAACATTTCCTCATTGAGTTTATCAGTATATTATGTTAAGTTGCTCCAATTAAATTTTCTTCTTACACCTATATATATATATATATATATATATATATATATTTCATAGCTTTATGAACAAGTAATAAGTAAGGGAAAGGCTAATCTCCACACAAAATAAAGTTAAATTTTTTTTCCAAATTCAAACGTAGTGATTTTTTTCCATTTTTTGTTGTTTTTAGCTACAAATTACACAAATCATGACGATCAAATGCTAAAATTTTGAGAAAAATCCATGATGTTTTTTATTTTTTGAAAATTTGTCAACTTTATAGCTTGTAGGGAGGATAGCTGAAAGAAACAAAAACATGCAAGATAGAAGAAATCTTACTAAACCTTCTCTTTTAGTCTCTATTTGAATCTCTTATACTTTTACATAAAATAATGTCTTAAAAGTCCCTATATTAAAAGCAAAGTTCCCCTTTCAAAAAAAAACATCCATGTATTCGTTTAAACACTTATAAAATGGTAAGTTTAACTTTCTTATCATTTCTCCTTTTAAATAAAAGATAATATGTATTTAATTTAATTATAATATTTTTTAATCATTTTAATTAATATATAGTTTCCATATATAACAAGATAATTAATTTTATGATAATTAATTTTTTTATTGGTAATAAGCCAAAGTCATATAAAAGTTTATTAATATAGTAAAATTTTACATGAGTCTCCATTCAAACAGGTACTCGTAGGAAAGAACATAGAAGAAAACCTCCAGTCTTGCCTGAAACATTTATCCTATACAAATTACAAAAAATAAAAAATGAAATACCCTAGTATTACATTTTTTGATATCTTGCCACATAAGTTCTTGATTATAAGGACTTATATACAATGATCCTTTTGTGGTGCTAATGGAATTAGGTTGGCATTCCTTCCTTTACATAATTTTAAAAAATTGTATGGTTCTATTTAACTCTTAATCTTTCCTATAATGTTCCATACCCTCCCTTGTATCTTTGTATCCATTTTAGATGATGCTTACTAAGATGTTTCCTATTAATGTCCTCCTTCCTTTTGCATTTTGTATGCTAATAAATATTCAAAACTCAAAAAAATATGTTAGGTAAAGATTAGTATAATAACCAATGAAAATCTTTTAGTGTATATCCTTATGGAAATTTGAGATATATCACTTAGGTCTTATAGATGTAATAAAAGAGCCCTAAGGTATAAATAGATGTTAATTACATTAGTACCAAGATTGATGACTCTTTAGAAATATTACTATTAGCTTTTTCTTAAATAAGAAAAACTAAAAAAATATAACCAATCTACCCTATATATCCTAAGAGAAATTATATACTTGAAGAGAAGGGTACGAAGAGGGGCTAAGAAAGAAATTTATAGTTCATAAGAACTAGTGATAACTTTTTAAAAAACTCTCCCAAAAAAAAAGCCTAAAATGCTGGCGAATCCAACATTTGTGGGCAAGAAAATTTTAATGTCAAAGTTTCAACTTGTGTACTATCTTAGGTCTATTATTAATAATGTCATCACATTGTTATGTTAGTGTCACTATTACCAAGTCGGCTACCATCACTTTTGAATTATTAATAGTAAATACAATAGTTTTATTGATTATTGATTAATTAGAGATCAATGACAGAAGATACATTTTGAGGCCACTCGCTTGAAAAGACTTGGAGTTGCATGAAATTCTCTAGAATGGAGACACATGGAAAGATTTGCACGAAAATTATTACTCAATGTTAGGCACTATCAACTGTCTGACATTAATGCCAATACATTTCGATGTTTCACACACTTGAAAATTAATAGGAATACAAAAAAAATAAGATATGAAAGATTGTGAACACCAAAGGATTTAATGAAACTACCATTAAATAGCCTCTTCAAATCCTCTTTCATTATCATTTCTCATATTCTTCAATCTAAATTTGGTTTACAGTTGCACTTTGTAGAGTTTGTTGAATCTTAGTCATGGATATGTCAATTAGCCTGAAATGCACTATAATGGCTTTGTAAAAGCCCTTTTTGGGTAGGATTCCTGACGATATCCTTGCCATGGTTTGCAAGCTAGATGCCCAAAGTCCTTTTATCTGCCATGCTATATTCATGGTCCTCAGCCATGAATTCTTGAAAAATGATAAGAGGTATTGTGTGTCCATAGATATTACCTCCCACTTCCTTGCGTCTCTTCTCAACCTTGAAGGCAGTTAAATAGACATTCTGATGCTTCTATGTAATATTTTTAAGGAAATGTTTTTAAAAGATGGTGCCAAAATTCTTGTATTGGCCAAGTAGGTATTGTGGTCAGGCATTGACATCCCTTTTCCAGATGTAGTAGACAAGTGCTGGAAGGAAGACATAGGGTGCATTATACATAAGCATCCTTCCATGCTCGACATGAATGAACAATAATTGACTCATCATTGGAAGTGGGCACGGCTTGGAAGGGATTTTCTACGGAATTGGTTATTGTTGGACAATGTTAGCAAGATTGACTTCACATGATTGGATGAGCTCAACAATATCATCTTCTCCAACAGATTCCTCGTGAAAGGACTTGAAGACCTTTCTGATTGAAGGCTTCAAGCCCTCGGCCCCTTAGCCTGCTAATGCTTCCAACCTCCTTGGTTCCCTATTCCCTGTTTCCCTGAATACTATTTCCTTAATCATTTTCTTTTGGGCCAAAAAATGTTTTTAACATATCTATATTTTTCTTTGGATTGGGCCTTGCCCTTTTTTGTAAATTACGAAATAGTAAAACTAGATTGATTTAATCGGCTATTTTAAATATCTATGCTATGAATTAGTATTATGTACATTGTATAGTTTAAAATATTATCAATGAAAATAATAGTTTTTGGCTTCTTGAATCATTTTTCTTGTTAGTCTACGACTTTATTTTTGGCATCTCGATTCTCAATGCACTATTGAAATGTCAGTCTGCAACTTTGTTAAAAATAATTAACTATTAATAGTTATAAAGTTAGAACTTAGAAACAAAAAAAAGGGTTTCAAATATATTGATTCCCTTTATGGTTTCATATAATATATTTGATTACCAATTTACAGTAAAAATTTATTCAATCAAAAAAATTATAATTTCTAAAACTATTTTTCTTTAATCTGATTGGTTAAAACAAATGGAGCGATAAGTTAATAAGAGAAAATTTCAAGGAAAACTAAAGCTTATACGCTTAACAAATTTAAATATAATTTTGATAATTTATGTGTCAAATTTTTATTTCATACCTATCTTGTCACCTATTCCTAACTTTTTTCGTTATGAAATCTTTTAAATGATGAAGAATAGTTTATAAACAATTATCACAAATTTCAATATATGTTAATAATTTATAGATAATTAAACTATACTACATTTTAATATTGAAAATAAATAATAAATATGAATAAAAATATAGCATTTGTAATTATATTTTTAAATTGTAATTATTTTATTTACATTAAATTTTTGTAATTGTTATTTCATATCTTGCACCAATTTTATCTAATAAAATTTAATATATTTTCATTGAATTTTTCATATCATCTTTACAATAAAAAGTTTATGATAGAAAAGAAAATCATTTCTATAATAGAAAAGAAAATCCTTTATTTATATTATATTAAAACTATTATAATAATTATTATAAATTATATTATATATAATATTTTATATAAATAATTAAATTAACATCATGATTTTGACATGCTTAAGCTTAAAAGTAAAATAATAATAATTAATAACAATTTCTTTAACAATATTTATTTCAACATTTTTCTCTATATTAATTAATATGCTATGTAAATTCTTTTCAATGACTGCAGCTCTATTTCGGATCAAAATTTTATAAGATTGAAGATAAAGTCTATTTCTACTTGAAATTGAGACACGTGTACTTGAAGATTCTACATGAAATTCTGACCATTGCATAAAAGAAAGATCGACAGCCTAAGATGAATTTTGGGCCGATTTGGAGAATGTTTTCCCATGTGCCTAGATTCATCCGGAATCGTGATGCGTGTCCGGTCATTGGAAGACTTGGTTAATATTATTAATAATTATGTTTATAAACAATTATCATAATTATCAATATATGTTAATTATTTATAGATAATTAAATTATATTACATTTTAATTTTGAAACTAAATAATAAATATGAATAAAAATATAATATTTGTAATTATATTTTTAAATTTTAATTATTTTATTTAAATTAAACTATTGTCGTTATAATTTATTATTAGTACTTGCCAGTAGGCTTAGGGCTAAGAGTTAAATATTTTATTTTCAATGTGATTCATTAACGTTAATATTTTTATTTTTTTAATGTAAGTGCATTGGTTTATATTTTAATAATGTATTTTTTATAAATTATAATATGTTTTTTGTCATTCAATTTAAAATAATATTACTTATATTATATAATCATTTAAGATTGATTATTATTATAAAAATATTATTATTTTTTATATTATAATTATTTATTATATAATAGAACATATGATATAATTATTTATAATATAATATAATATAATATAATTATAACCATATGATATATATGTAATAGAACATATATATCAATGATTATATTTATGAATAAAATTTAAATTTAAATTAACATCATTACAGAAAAATATAATTATATAACAATTTTATTAATTAAAATATTTTATATATTATAATAAATTTATTAAATTTAAATTAGATTTATATAAAAACTAAAGGCAAGTCCCAATGGCACTTGTTTCATATCTTCCACCAATTTTATTTTATAAAATTTAATATATCTTCATTGATTTTTTCATATCATCTTTACAATAAAAAGTTTATGATAGAAAAGAAAATCTACTTTATTTATATTATATTATTGTTAGTAAACAATTTTTCTCTAATGGTTTTATATGCAAAACAGAGAAAATTGTATACCAACAAATGAATTCCTATATAGGACTAAGGAATTCTCTGCTTAAAGTTTCTTCAATAAAAATAGGCATAGCTACCTATATTGCAAATAAAAAAATTTTAATCTTTAAACTCAACAAAATAATCTTTTCAGAATGCAATTTGCTGACAATGTTGAATCAACTTATTCTATCTCATCAATACAAAATAAATTTTTATGTTGAAGAACCACTCGATTTTAATTTTCAATTTTATCCACATAACTAAAAATTAAGTAATTGAGCAGGCAAATTTAATAAAACTTACTTCTCACAGCACCCCAAATTTTGAATTGACAACTTCAGAATCGATAACAAACATAGCTAAGAGCTTTTATATAAACAATGTCTTTAGAAATACTGATTCAAACAAGTAGATAACAATATCTACATACAAAACCCTTAACAAAATCAAACTGTAGATTTTTCTTTATATTTGTAGAATTTTGAAATGCTCCTTCTAAAACTTGAGATTAATCCACAAACAAAAACAGTTTTGTCTATCGATCTACTAGAGATTAACCCTATGCCATACTAGTTATTACATATTTATAAGGCATAGGGCTAGATAGTTGCCAAAATTACTCCACTAGGAGTAAAATAGTCTTTTGGTTAACATAAATGCTAATCGGAACAAAAGAAAAGAAAAATGACAAAAAAAGAACAACCAAGTGACTATGTGTAACTGCTTCTTTTAATCAGGTAGCACCATCTCCACTGGCCATGTTTCTTACCACTTTCCATGTTTCATAGGTAGCCAAAAATGTTGAAATAACTGACTGATGTGGCAGAGCAATGTAGGTAAGCCACTGCTTCTAGATTTCCTTTTCTCTTTTCAATTCAGTTGTCTTTTCCTCATGCATTTCTAAGTGCTTGAGATTAATTATTAGTATGGCTTTAGTATGTGCTACATTTGAAAAATAATTCTTAGTTGGTTCTTTCTTGTCTTGAAGTTCTTGGAACTTCTTCTAAACTTCCTTGATCACTTCCTCAGATTGGGCATTAGAGTCCTCTTCTTTACCTGTGAACTGCTTGACAAACCATTTAAGATCTCCTTGAATTATCTAGTGTATGATCTTAAGTTCTCATATTTCACTCCTTGCATTAATGCTTCATTTCTCCATTCAATACAGTCTTTGATCACATATAGGGCCTTCTCATCTAAGCCTGCCATAGGACATTCAACCTGGAATTTTTGTAGTCCAAATTCTTGGATCTCTTCCAGCTATATCACTACCTTCACCCAATTGTTTTTCTCCTTTTCATATCCTTCATTACTTAGTTCAACTTTCTTAGTAATGGTTGATATTTCTTTTGAAGCCTTATCCAAGAGACCTATATGTTTTATGGTGTCATCTAGAACACCTTGCACCCATTCCCTTGTTTTTTTTGCAACTACTTTGCATTTGTGCAAGTTCTCAAGAGATTGTTGGTTGGTTGTAGAGGACACATCGATGATTGCTGACATTTCACTAATTGATTTTGCCTCAAGATGAAGGATGGCATTGATATATTGAGCCATACACTTTATTATTTCCTTCATTTCTTGTTTGTCTTGTCCATCCTTCCATACCCTATGTGCAATCTTCTTATTAGAGGCTTCAAAGAATTCCATATCTACCTCATAGTTACCCTTCCCCAGATCAACTTTTGTTATCTGGTAGTCCTGAGGAGCTAGAGATTTGCGTGAACTTCCATCTAGTGACAAGGCTATCTTAGCCAACCAATTCCCTAAATTCTTATCAAACTTGATCCTTGATTCAGTCCTTGCCTTCTTCACCTTAGGTGTTTTTCCAAGGCATTTACTGACTAAATCATCAATTGGCATGGAAAGAGGAACTATGCTCCTCTTCTTCTTAACATAAGTATCCAACCATTTAGGTGTGACTAGTTATTTATCATTGGCAAGGGATAATTTTTCCAAAGCAAGATTACTCTCTTGGCCTTCAGTATTTACTGATGACTTTTGAGGTTCAGGCACACTGTCTGCCATAGGTAGTTCTTCTACGACCTCAAGATCCATTTTTACTGTACCCTTTCTTTTGGTTGTTGATGCCTTCCTTGTGCTTGAATGGGCCACCCTTTTTGTCTTTGGAGTACCTTCTTGAACTTGAAGTTGAAATGTCTTTGGAACTGCTTTAGCTTCAACTTCAATCAGACCTGCAATAGGATCATGAATATCCTGATTAGTGATCACCTTTTTTTAATTTTTGGGAGCCTTTTTACTTTTGATTTTTGAAAATTTTCCAATTAGGTTAGGGGTGGCAACAGTTTTCAATTTTATCCAATTTTTGGTCCTAACTAGCACATCCTTAGTGCAAGAGAAAATAACATCTTCTCTCCTTCCCCAATCAATTTCAAGAATAGGCATACATTCAATCTGGTCAATATAGAATGGGTCAAGAACCTCTTCATTATCCTCTTCTTTCAACCCACATGTATCAAGATTTACATTAAACATATTGATTTGTTTCGTAGTGAGTTGTGACCAAATTATTCTCCTTACTTCAAATTCATTAGGGAAATTTGCCCAATAGTCTTCTAGTAGTAGAGTATGAATGAGAGAGACTACATTCATAACATTATTTCTGACAAAACCTGTATAATCAAAATCTTACCGAGGGGAAAAGGGTTTAAAGCATAGATGAGTCAATGATGCCTTTGTTAACATAGCTTGCTTTAGGATAGGACATCTATAGTGTCCAATTTCAATAGGAAAGAACACAAAAGAGGACTTCTTAGAAACCTCAAAAGACTCTACCACAGAGACAAATTGTTTGCACATTTCAAATAGAACTATAGAGTCTAAATAGTAACGAGGTAACTTCAATGGTTCACTAGAAAAACCACCAATTCTAATATATGTGAACTTAGGAAATTGAATGTAAAAACAACCATAGACTTGTATGGCTTGCATGGCTTCTTCAAATAGTCTATCATTTTCATGACCTTGAAGTTCAAAGACCAGTCTTCCTAGAAAGACATCATTCACCGTTCTAAACTCCTTACACAAAGTAGCTTCGTGAAGATCACTGTAATACTGGTAAATATGCATTTCATTGGTCCAAGGTAAATGTGGGAGATTTTCCCATTCTTTAGATGCTGCTAGGATATAAATCAAATAGGAGGACAAGAAAAATGGACCAAAGTTGTTGACAGCTACTAAACCCTTGTGCAAATTCTTAGTAATCAAGTCGGCCCAATTAATGAACTTTTTTCCCTCAACAATCTTTTGGATGAAGAAATACATCCAAGACTCCCAATGAAATGCATGTTCATTTCCCTTAATTCTGTTCAACAGAAGTACAATGTCTGCAATCTCCTTTATGAAATGGTCTATGGTTAAAGGTTTTGGCAATCATGAACCACCCTTTGCTAGTTTTATGAGCCAAGACTGGGTTACCTTATTATCATAACTACTTTTTCTTTTGGCATATAGCTGATCTTCTTCCTCAAACATCCATGGTTCATAGGGTTCTCTATGAGGAATTCTAAAGGCTGAATAGACACTAGTTCTGTTAATATTAACTATCACTTCTCCTGAAACTTTCTTGATACACCTTTTGCTAGGGTCATAATGGTTTGTGCACTCAATAACAAGCTCTGGGAATGTGGTTACTGTGGGAAAGGCCCTCTAAAATCTAATCCCCACTGTTGAAAGGGTTCTTCTATAATCATAGGTTTCAGAGAAAGAGCAGCTAATTGTGTTTTCCCGGTAAACAATTTATATTTCTCACAATTTCTCACCCAATGATAGTTAGCCCTGAACATACCTGGCTAGTAGCATCCACTTCTTAGGATTTTGAAGGCTATCACTATTGATGAAAAATGTCCTCCAAAAGCTCCATCATGGAAAGTTTTTAGTAATTTCTCCTGCTGGTCAGCATCAACACATCTTAGAAACATCCCATCTAAGCCCCTTTGGTACAAGATATCATCAATAATCACAAACTTGGCTGCTTTAAGTTGAAGACTCCTTCAGTCATTTCCTTTTAAATGATCAGGGCATCTCCCATATATCAAGAAATAAGCTATGTTAGAAAACCATTCATCTTTCAAGCCAACAAACAAACAATTGGGATATGGTTCTTCTTTTTCTCCTTCTGCAATAAGTTTACACAACCCTTACCCTCAAACCAATTTAGGTGGTCGGATATCCAAGTCAAAATCTTCTAGTTTTGCTACCCAAGTTGCTCGATTGTTGACTGCTACATCTTGCTGTGTGAGGATACTCTTGATTGCAGTGGATGGTACATACACTAAAGAATGTGAATGCAAAATATAGTATCACTTCTCCTAAAACTTTCTTGATACACCTTGTGCTAGGGTCATAATGGTTTGCACACTCAATAACAAGCTGTAGGCATGCGATTTCTACGAGAAAGGTGGTAGCTTCAAGAAACCCAATAGTAGCTAGCTTTTGGTAAATAGGACCTTACTAGATGTTTTTGGCTCTTTCAATGACATAAGTTTTTATTAACCAAAAATACGTTGCGAATTTCAGGTAAAAAACTAAGTAGACATGGCTTTTCAAACTTGGGCATTTTGGGATGAAATAATGTCATGAATCACTATGGAAAGATAGGATAGAAAAGATACAAATTGAAATATTTCAAAACAAAGCAAGCATAAATTGAAATTATAGAGCAACACACTTATAGTTTGATAGAGCTATCACTTGTAATTCATTATTCCTACTTAATGGCGCTAGGATTTCTTTTGCAAATGGCAAAATGAGTGGTAAAAAGACTAAAATGAATGCATTTAAGGAATGACTTACAAAGGAAATTGTAGTACAAATATGGAAAGTAAATGCAATAATTACTATTTGTCTGCCACACCTTGGAAAAGACCCTCTGAGTGATTTGTTTTAAATGCCCATCAAATCCACACACTTATTAACACTCAATGTCATCATGAAATGACAAATTTTCCTTTTTGCCAAATCCTACCCTATCTGAACATGTGCCACCTTAAAGTTCTTATTTATTATCTCGCATGCCTTGGGAAGTATCTTCATCGGGACCCACCTCACCTTTTAACTCAAAGATTGAAAGCCTGCATGAAAAAAAAGCATCAGTATACAAAATTGACATCGAAGTTAAAGTTGAAGTTTGGGTTGATTGGGCTTCAACTTCAACTTTGACTTCACCGAGATTGACTCGGGGAATGGAAGTGGACCTCAATGCATGGAAGTAAAATGGGAGCTGAAACTTGAACTTGAAGTTAATTGAAACTTCAAGTTTGACTTCATGATTAAGAAAAGACTCACAACTAAACCTTCCTAGGATAAGAGAAAAATGTATGTGGTAACAATTGGATCTAGTTGGGGAATGAGATTGGAAGGATCATAGATGAACTCAAGATCTTTGGCTTTGCAAACTGACTCAAAAAGACAAAAACAAAATAACAAGACAAGGAAAGAAAAAACCCCAAAAAAATAGTATTTATAATGAGATAGAAAATAGACTCAAAACTTGTACAACTTGAGGTCCTACCCATTATAGGATAGGGGAAGATCATCTCCATTAAGATATTGTAGCTTGAAGGCATTTGAACCCAACTCCTCAGATATTACAAATGGGCCTTTCCATAAGCTCTCGAATTTGGTGTGGGCTCCTTTAGGTTCCTTCCTCTTACCCAATAGCAGTACCTGATCTCCTTTCATGAATCTTTGTGGCCTTGCTCTTCAATCCAAAATTCTTTTGACCCTTGCTTGATGGTTGGTGATATGATCCACCAATTCTCTTCTTTCTTCTTCTATTTTCTCGAGGTACAATATTATCTTCTCAATGGAAGAATGAAACATTTCATCTTCAATTTCTTTTTGTAAATTCAAGTTAGCTAGCTCCAAAGGTAGGGACAATTGTGCTTCAACTCCATACCCCAGTTCAAAAGGTGTCATGTTGATGGCTCTTTTGGGAGAGGTTCTATCAGCCCAAACTGCTTCATATAACTTCTTATGCCAATCTTTTCCCTATTAATCTACTAGCTTCATAATATTTATTAGGTTTTTGTTAGTGGACTCTGCCTGTCCATTGCCTTGAGGGAAATAATCTAAAGCATGAGATAGCTAGATACCATGATCATGACAATACAATTGAATTTTCTAGGATGAGAAAATTTGTGCATTAACAGTCACTATTTAATTAGGTGTACCAAAATTGGTAAAAATATTTTCTGTCAAGAATTTGCACACTACATGTGATGTTGTTGCTTTAACAGGAACTGCCTCAACCCATTTAGTAAAGTAATCAGTACCAATGAGGATGCGTGTATGTCATGCACTTGAATTTGGATTAATAGGCCCTCTAAAATCCAATCCCCATTATTGAAAGGGTTCTTCTATAATCACAAGTTTCAGAGGAAGAGCAACTAATTATGGTTTCCTAGTAAACAATTTACATTTCTCACAATTTCTCACCCAATGATAGGCAACCCTGAACATACTTGGCTAGTAGCATCCACTTCTTAGGATTTTGAGGGCTATCACTATTGATGAAAAATGTCCTCCATAGGCTCCATCATGGAAATTTTTTAGTTGTTTCTCCTACTGGTCAACATCAACACATCTTAGAAACATCCCATCTAAGCCCCCTTAATATAAGATATCATCAATAATCAAAAACTTGGCTGCTCTGAGTTGAAGATTCCTTTGGTCCTTTCTTTTTAAATAATTAGGGCATCTCCCATATGTCAAGAAATAAGCTATGTTAGAAAACCATTCATCTATCAAGGTAACAAGCAAACAATTGGGATATGGTTCTTCTTTTTCTCCTTCTACAATAATTTTACACAACCCTTACCCTCGAACCAATTTAGGTGGCCTAATATCCAGGTCAAAATCTTGTACTTTTGCTACCCAAGTTGCTCGATTGTTGACTGCTACATCTTGTTGTGTGAGGATACTCTTGACTATAGTGGATGGTACATAAACTAAAGAATGTGAATGTAAAATATAGTATCAAAAGTATTTTATTGCTTTCACAACAATAAAGGCTTGTTTTCTAGATAAGGAGTAATTCAATTCATGTTTCTTCAATGGGACACTCATAAAAGAGATAGGCATCTCTTCTCCTTTGTCATTCTTTTGAAGTAATATTCCTGACATGGTATGTTCTGATGCATAGCAGTACATTATAAAATCTTTTTTGAAATTAGGATGAAAAAGCATTGGAGCTTTAGCAATAGCTTCTTTTACCTCTTTAAATGCTTTAGATGCTGGTTCATCCCATTTAAAATTTTGCTTCTCACTGAGCAACTTGGCCATTGGTTTGACACTCTTTACAAAATTAGGTACAAATTTCCTTAGGAAATTGATCTACCCAAAGAAGGATTTAACACCATTATGATTTACAAGAAGATACAATTGTTGAATAGCTTTTACTCTCTCTAGATCAATTTTGATTCCTTCTTTTGAAACCATGTGCTCAAGTAACTTTCCCTCAGTCACAACAAAAATTGATTTCTTGGGGTTCAATGAAATTCCATGTTCCCTACATTTTCCAAGTTTCCTTAGATCTTTTAGATGTTTCTTTCCTCTTCTGGAAAACACTATCATGTCATCAAGATACACTATGATACATCTATCCAGTAAATGACCAAACATAGAATTCATGGCTCGCTGAAAGGTGGCACCTACATTTATTAAGTCGAAAGGCATTCTTTTACAAGATAAAGTACCCTAGGGTGTTGTAAATGTAGTTTTGTGTTGATCTTTCTTGGCCACTTCTATCTGATTATAGCTGGAGAAACCATCTAAAAAGAACATCATTTTTGAACCAGCAACTATTTGAAGAATTTGCTTGATTATAGGTAAAGAAAAATTATCTTTTAGGCTTTCTTGATTAAGGGTTGAAAGTCAACACAAATCCTTATTTCTCCATTATTTTTCTTATGGGTACTATGTTGGCCACCCAGGTAGAATGGTGAATTGGAAAGATGATGAGAGCTTTAAGAATTTCATCTATTTCTTTGAAAATTGCATCAGTAACCTTTGGATATATGTTCTTAACTTTTTCCTAAAAGGAGTAGGACTTGGTTTTAAAGTGATGTGATGCTTAAATTGGCCATTTATAAAAGTCTTTAAGTCTTCATAAGACCAGGCAAAGACATCTATATATTTTGTAAGAAGCTTGATGAATCTTTCTTTCTCACCTTCTTCACAACAGGTTTCCAAATTAATAATTTTGGGATTATGTTTATCCCCCAAATTCACCTTTTCATAATCAGCATTTGGATCTTCTTTAGGTGATAAATCTTGAGCTAAGAAATTATCTCACCTATCAAAGATTTTTTCAAGCTCAACCAAGCCTTTTGGTATTGCATTTCCTTTTAATTATAACACATCACTTTCATCAGTGAGATTAGGACAAAACTCTCTACATTCAGCATTTGAGCCTTCAAAATAGTTAGTAGAGAATTTTTCAATACTTTACAAAAAAGAATTAATGTGAGCATCATCTTTAAATACTTTCCATGAATTGTTGTTGTCAAGAACACTTGGCCTATGAATGATCTCAATGAATATTTATTATTTATGAAGTCTGGATGAGGGATCAATAAAGAGGTTGATATTGCTAGGGAGTCTGCTTTATCATTAAGTTCTCTAGGAATTATTTCAATTGCAAAGGCTTCAAAACCCTCAATCTCATCCTAGAAATGATTCTTGTAATGTTTCAATCTTTGATTCTTTACTGAAAACATGTTTTTAACTTGCTTTACTATTAATTCAGCATCTCCTCTTGCCTTTAGCAGCTTAGTGTTTCTTCTCTTGGCTTCTTCTATTCCTAGAAGTAAGGCTTCATATTCTATTGTATTGTTGGTGTTTTCAAAAGAAAGTTTGTAAGTGTGAGAAAAATTATGACCATTAGGAGATATTAGCACAATGCCAACCCCAGGTCCATTAGAGTAGCAACTTCCATCAAACTCTAAGGTCCATAATGAGTCATCTACTTCTAATTTCTCACCTATTTTTTCATTTTTAGAAAAAATCAAATAATTAACAAAATTAGTCTCTTGATAAAGGATCTGGGATTTGGGATCATTAGATGGAAAGACTGTATATTTGGATTTGGCTTTAGGTAACAAGGTTATTTTTTCTTTTCCCATAGGTATAATAGCTTGAGACCAATCAATTTTGACTTCCCCTCTTAGGTCTTGACAGAAAGTTCGGCCAAGAAGCATACCATAACTGGTAGGAATATCTTCCACTAAAATAGTAAGCTTAATTATTTTTCGAGGATAAGTTGCTAGGGAAACTTGGGTGTATTTTATCTGACCTATTAAAGAAACTTGCTTGGAATCCATAGAATAAGATTTACCAAAGGTTTTGGTTAAAGGGAGATCAAGGGCCTTGGCTACTGTAGCTAGCATAATGTTGTCAACAACACCTAAATCTATGATGCAATTATTTAGCTTAAAACCATGAAGGAATAAGGATACATAAAATGTGTAAGGTTTTTGAGGAAAAGGAGCCTCAGGGCTAACATTAGCTGGTTGAAGTATCCCTTTTTGGTTATCAGATGCTTGGGTTTCCCTTTTCTTTGCTTGGGGAGTTTCACTTGCTTTCTTAGTAGACATTTCATTGTTCTCTGAGACCTTGGTTACATCTATTTATTTAGTTGCTAGATCAAGGAAATATTGATGAACATATTCAATCAGTTTATTGAGCTTTCTAGGTTTCATCCTTAGGTACTCAGTAGGGGAAATATGTATTTGAGATGCTTTACAAAACTCAACAATGTCAAATGAGGAATTAGGATCAGATCTTTTTAGGATTTGGGGTGTCTTTGACTAGATAGGTGATGACTTATTTTCATTTTCCCCTTTTTCTTTTAATTCTTTTTCCTGAGTAGGGATTGCATTATTTTTATAATCATCAACTTTAGCAGCTTTCTACCCACGAGTTAAGACTGAGCATGTTGTTTCTTCTAAGGTTAAAAGGATATCACCACTTCTTTTAGAATCAGATTCATATTCAAGATAATAGTTTACAAAGTCACCAGGTTCTTTAGAAGGTACTTCATCTATTTTTACATTAGTAGAGGCCTCTTTTTCTACTTCAAGTTGCTAATATCTAATATTTTTAGGGAAAGAACTTTCCTCATGATCATTTTTAAGATGAAAAACACACATGTTATTTTTGTTGGGTGGAGCTTCAAGCTGCAATCTTTGCTGATTTGGGGAAAATTAATTTTTTTTCCTTGAAAATACCTTTGATCTAGATATTTTTTCGGGATATCTTGGTATTGAGTATTCATTTTAGGAATTTTCTTCTTAATAGCCATCACATCATTCATGAGTTTTTGCACTAATGGGTCAAATTTTTCTGAAGTAGATGGTTGTGACTTGAAAGTCTGGATTTCTTGTTTCCTACAGCTAAAAGGTCATCTTCTAATTCAACAACCAATCTTTGAGCAACATCAAAATTTGCTACCCTATCTCTCGTTAGATGAAAATTGATATTTGGATGCCATGATTATTAAGTAAAAGGTAGATCAACACCAATGACAATGACCCAGGAAGAATTTTAGAGAAATTTTGGGTCCACTATCACCGTTTTCAAGAAACATCCATAATCATGACACATGCCCTTGACAAATTTCATGATTGACATGTGTCATGATTCCGAATGACTCTTGACAACAATGATAGCATTCCCTAAATTGACCCGAAAATCATATCGATAATTAAGTTTGATTTTTATTAATTAATTTATTTAAAATGAATAAATTTATTCAAATGTATATTAATGTAATAATTTTTTACTTATTATTATTATTTTTATGTACTTTACTACATTATTGAGTCTTGACTCTTTATGTTGTTTACATGTACATTGTACATACTATTAGTAAAATACCTAAAACCATTAATTACTTAATACTTTCATTTTAAATTTTAACTATTAACCTTCTATGTTTTTAAAGTATGAAGTTGAAAGTTCTCCAAGTCAAGAGTCTAATACGATAGGGTTTTCAAAATTTCAAATTTTCAAAGACTGGCAGAATTCTATTTTGTGTTCTAAAGATTGAAAGTGTGAAACTTGAGTATTAGACAACAACATCAATTATCCAATCTCGATTCTAAGTATTTACTTTTTTAAAAAAAAAATATTACAATTTGTAGCAATAAAAATCTTGATTTTAATTGTCTTAGGTTTACACTTTACAATTATTATAAATAGGGTCTGAAGAAGAATTTTATGTAATAACCAGTAGTATACATGGGCAAAAAAATTCAAAAACTTCTTGTATGAGTGCAAACATAAAGGAAAATAAAAACATTATAGAACTCAGGAAAGTGCTACAAACCCTAGGTTTCACCAATGAATGCCATGATATTTTTGATCCTATTATCCATGGAGATTTTGGAATCATGAGAATTAGACATTCATTGTTTAATAAGTGGAAAGATCCACATAAGGGTATAAATTATTACAAATATAACAACATTATTCATGCACATACAAATAAACTAGCTACTTTGGTTACTAGATTAGCAAACCTCACTGTACCTAAAGTATTCCCTTGCCCTAAAATTGTAATGCTATGCGCTCATAATTATGATGAAAATAGAAAGGCAAATTTAAACCAATGCACTTAGGAGGAAATTTTATGCATAAATAAGAGTGAATTTTTCACTCTATTAGACATAGGGCTAAGGTTTAAACTAGAAAGCTTTAACGAGTGCATTGACTTGGATAAACTAGCACAGGCTTATGAGAAACTAGAAAGATTTTTTCAAGATTCATATATTAAGGGTTTAATAAACTCAGAGTCCTCTACTAGTGTTACACTAGACATAGACCATAAGCCTCCTTATCAATATGATATTTTTGTGCCATGGGTTTAGAATACTTATTTTTTGTTATCATTTTATCTAGGATTGGATAGTAACAAGGAAGTGGGGTCCAGTGTTCTTGAAATGATTTATAATATCCATTGTCAAGGTCAATCAATTGAGAAGGTAGATGTAAGATATAATTTTGTTTAGCACATTGTTGAATCTATACAACAAAAATTACTAATGATTAAACAAAGTACAACTACAGGAAAGACAAAGATATTTAGGTTCACAAGTTACTTGTGCTACCTTCTTTTAGCAAAGCATCACCCAATATTTGAGATGGAGAACAACAAGCTTGATATTGAGGTATATAAGTTTGATGAGAAAATCCAAAAGAAATCAAAGACTCCAAGTCCAGTATATGAGTGGACACATAAGATGAGGATGACTACTAAAAATAAAAACTACAACCATTTTGTAGACTTTTTTTTGGCACCTATTTACCAAAAAATTACAGGCACTTTGATGCCTAGATTGACTGTGTCTTGTACAGATTTCATTCAATTGGAAAGTCAAATTCAATTGGCTAATTAGTTCTTCATGGAAGAGTACACTATCTTAAGGTTTTACGGCTCAGTGGTTGAACCCTACAAACTTCTAATGCATGTTACAAAAAAGGTTTTTACACTGGAATATGTATGGCAGATGGAGAGCACAAATGAACTTTTCAATAGACAACAAAAGTAAATGATATTTCCTTCCTTGCATTTCACAATTGGAGGCCTCACATTTGAGAGAAAGGCTTTCAAATTGGTAAATGAATTGGTAAATTTTTTTGGCTTTGATTTTTCATTCATTGGAATTATGATCCACTGGACATAATAAAAATGAGGTTGATTGTCAATGTGAAATCTGTGAGCAAATATCAACATCGGGAGATGCCATTGATAGAAAAGTTTAAAAAAAAAGGATTCATGGGATGAGGTTAAGAAAGAGATGGAGAAATATGCAACAAAGAATAATATTTCAATGCAAGAATTGTCATCCCAAATTATCACATTGCACATATTAGAGTCACACAAATTAGAGCCTTTGACATACTTAAATTTCTACAAGAAAGCATTTGAACCTTCTAAGAGGTCTATGCCAAAAGAAATTAAAGAGTCATGCACATCTGCATCATGGTGTCAAACCAAGATGACTAATTTTTGGAAAATAAGGAAAAATTTGGGTGAACCAAGGACATTGGCAGGTTTTGAGGAAATTGAGGACGATGAACTTTTTAGTGATTATTAGAGTAAATAGCATCCAACTATACTATATGATTTTGATAGTTGTAGTGATAGTGATAATGAAAGATAGGAGGAACTCAAGTCTGATGTTGATATTAAGGTATTTAGGATTCCAGGTCAACTAGGGGTAGAGATATTGTTAAACTTCAAATGAGTGATTCTATTAAACAAGCATATAGTAAAGGGGCAACTATGATACAAAAAATGGGTTATGAAAGTATACGATCCATTGGTGCAAGTGGTGAAGGGATTTGGAATCTAGTTTTAGTACTAGACCCACTCAAAAGAGGATATAAACCAATCATTGGAATCTCTGAGATTGAAGATGATTCATCTAGAAAGGGAAAAACACATTATACTTCTACTTTTGAAGGTCATCCCAATACATTATTTGTTAAATCTTCAAATCCAATTGTGGTTGATCCCACTGGAATTGGCACTGGCACTAGCATGGATGAAATTTGTGCAAAAAAGAAAAAATTTATGACAATTACACTACAAGAAATGTCAACGGTTACTTCACCAATGTATGTACTAGTAGCTTCTGTACAAAATCAAGAAAATAGTCCTAAAACAGTAGGATTTGGAATGGGTCATCTTCAATCTATTGGCAATCCTCAAAATACAATTGTAGGTGGAGTAAGTTTAACTAGAGTTGGAGGAGCATACAATGATACAACTGATAATTCACCTTTCAAATACTCAATTGTGTCAGCAAACCTAGATTTTAGTTTGAATGAGTTTGTATCAAATTTTGAATAGACAAGTGAAAGAAATAGGAAATTTATGAAGACTTTGAAAAGTGATGCAACTACTGAATGTTAGGGATCTACTAACAAAATATTTCTAACATATGATCCAAACAATGAAATGATGAATTTCATGGCTATTATGCTCTGGGTGGAGATAATAATCCACTAGAAAATGTAATCAATCATAACGATATACAAGTTACCAATCTTCAAATGGATTTGTCAAAAGTGAAAAATATTGACAAAATCAATATATCAAAAGAGAGCAACAAAATGGTCTACTCTACACTTCTGAAAGCGGAGAGGGAAAACAAAAGGCTTACAAAGTAAATAGAAAAGTTATAGGAAAACCTTGATAATGTGAAGGCCAAGGAGAAAGCAATAGACAATAGGTTCAAAGAATTGCAAAACAAGATAAAGAATTCTTCTCCTATAGAGGCAATTGTTCAACAAGAAAAGATGAATGAACAAGTTCAAAATTTGACTAAAGAATTGGATGAGTGCCAAAAAAGACTTCAGCATGAAAAAGCCTCTATTGCATAGTTGTTCAAGTTTGTAGAGAGTAGTGTACAGGTTAACAATAAATTGAAAACTAACCTGGACTCTACTGTCAAGGAAAATAATAATTTGAAGATTGAATTGGAGAATGAAAAAGAGAGAGGAGTCTAAGGCAAGGATGATTTATAATTTGCAAAAGGAATTGGGGAATGAGAAGAAAAAAGAGGAGTCTAGTGCAAACACAATCCACAATTTGAATAAACAACTAGAGAATATGAAAAAAAAAAGAGGAGTCAACTACAAAAACAATCCTTGATTTGAAAAAGGAATTGAAGAATGTGAAGAAAATGGAGTCTAGTGCTACTACAAGCACTAACACAATCCATCATATGAGGAGGGAATTGGAGAATGCAAAGAAAAAAGAGGAGTCAACTACAAAAAAAATCCTTGATTTGACAAAGGAATTGGAGAATGCAAAGAAAGAGGAGTCTACTCAAAGACTTCATGATTTGAACAAGGAATTGGACAATGCGAAGAAAAAGGAGGAGTCCATTGCAAAGACAATCCATGATTTGAAAAGGGAACTCAAGGATGAGAATAAAAAAGAGGTAACTACTACAAATACAATCCAAGATTTGAGGCAAAAATTGGAGGATGAGAGGAAGAAAGCAACTAATTGGCAAGGGAAACTAGAGGAAATACAAAAAAGAGTGAAAAAGAGATGTCTGAAATGAAAAAAAAGATGGAGAATGTAATTGCACAAAATAGAATGACCTCTTTCGAAGACCATGATGTGAATGATACTATAATAAACATGGTTAAGCTTATCAAACAAGAAAATTGGGACAAAATAATGAAGAACAATGATAGTTTGTTTGAATGGCTTGATTTAAATAGCAATCTTAGACTTCTCTTTGAAAATGTAAAAAAAGATGTTCAGGGTAAAAGAGGAATCTTCATTAATTCCTTAAGAAATCTTGCTAACCAAATTTTGATTAAAGTACGAAGATCTACTGATAGGGATTTGGAAAACCATGGAATAAACAACTACTTGGATGCCTCTGTAATGACCATTGATGTCTATCACAATTGTGAACAAGTAATGAAAATAGATGAATCTCTCAAATCTGCTTCCAAAGACTTGATGAAGATGAATCACATCATACTAAACTTGCTAAATGTTGGATTACCAAATCAAGCTAAGTCAAATGGTAGATTCATTGAAAAAGAAGATTACATGAAAAATTTGTAGGACACCATGAATTCTTATTTAGGAAACTTTCTTGAGGAAACCACTCCAGAAAGAATTGCAAGTTGCATCAAACCACTATTACAAATGAATGAAGTTATAGATAAACTCATCGATTCATGTAAAACTATCTTTGTGAAGTATTCATTGTCAATGAGGTTACAACTATTTACCTACAACCTCAAACAAACGGACCTTCCAAATGATGCAAAATGGAGCACCCTAAAGAAATTCATTGGAGCTAGGTCATCTTCTCAAACTGTTACCATTACTATCAGTGGCAGTCATAGCTAATAGCAGTAAGAAGTAACAAAGTAGTAAGTGATAGTACTATAATTATTTTTTACTTTTTTCTTTTTAATTTCAAAATTTAGATTTAATTTCAACTTTTTTTGATATTAATTGTTACAAGAATCAAGAGCCAACATATCATGATAGTTGGGCAGCCAGGCACTGGCATACTATTACTACATAGAGTAGATGGAAAAAAATTCCCTACTACTTGAAAAAAATGTACAATTGGCAATGTGACAAATTGGAAATGTGATTATATACACATAATATATTATGTAGTAATAATATGATTATATATACAATTACAAACTGATCTACAACTATTGTTTCTCCCTTATATCTAAAAAAGAGAATTCATGATCATTTCAATTTGATATTGAGTCATTTTCAAAGGGTTGTAATTGTTTGTAATTGTTAAATGTACTATGTTACAGGCTGATTTATAATTATAAATTATAATACAATCTTTTTAAAATAGAACTTATTCTGTTAAATGCATTATGTAACACTTTCTTAAAGAAACTAGAATCAATGAAAATCCCAACATGTTAAAAAAATGCAATTAATGAAAATCTCAATAAGTTCGTAACATCAACATGTTCAAAAAAAATATTTAAGCATCTATAAAAGGATAGTGAATGAATACTATAAATTAACTTCTACAAACATAATTAATTAGTAAATAGATTCTTAGATAAAAGCTACTAGCCTACTACTTGACTCACGCAGAAGTTCAAACTTGGGGTTGAGAAGCTGCTATAGTTGCCATTCTACCTAGACTAGCTCAGTATCATTATCATCATAATCCTCCTCATTCATTGGATATAACATTTTATTGTTCATTGTGTTTTCTTCAGATTCATTGTCAGCATCAATATGCACGCCAAAGTTAACATCATCTTCATTGCTTCTAATGTCAGGACATGAACCACTACCACTGCCACTACCACTTGGGTCTAAAATGTTGGCAATCCCTCTTCTTTGACATTGATTTCTCCAAACGCTGAGAGCCCTGTCATAAGGGAAACTATCTACCTCGTACCTAGAATTATAGAACCTCAAATAATTATCCACATTTTTGTCTAATTTGTTTCTATCCTTTGACTTTAGGAAGCCCAATGTACTAAAAACTCTCTCATCCTCTACTAAACCCAATATCATTGTCAAACATAAATCAGTAAGCTTGAAATATTCTGGTATTGACTCTCTCAACTGATTGCTCTCACAAAGGTTTTTTCAAAGCTTTGTTACCACTCCCTCTTCATTTGGGTTCTCCATAAGATCATATTGTTCCCTCATTTTTTTGTAAAAGAATATGATTGATTTCTCAGTCAAGATTCATCTAAAATTCCATTTATAGTTACTCCATTGATTAGTTTAGGTTTACAAAAATGTTGAATCAAAGTTGTCATCCTTCTTCAAAAATTAGTCAGATAGTTTAGAGACCAATATTGTAGAAAAACAATTGACATTACTTTGAGTAGTTCCTTTGGAGGGAATCTGAATCTAATTTCTAATGAAAGATTGTAGCAAACTCACTTGATAGAGTCAAGCACAAAGTCATTGATCTTCTTGAAGTCTTCACTTGTAACACATGAAAGTATCCTCTCTAGTTTTGATTCAACTTATATTCCTACTTCTTTGGGGTTGGAGTCAAGGTTGACGTGGGCATAGTATTGCATTGGTATGTCGACTCCATGTACCTTGGCATAAACCTCATCATTTTCAACAATATGTAAAAAGTTCACAAGATTGTTCAAATATGTGATTTCTATCCACTTTGCAAATTTTGATTCATCTAATGGTAGTAATCAATATAGAGTATCTAGGCTATTACATGTTGTTCTACGTAGCTTATTATATTTTTCAATGTACATAGCTCTTTGTTGAACCTTTTTTATAATATTTCTCGTGTCTTGTAACATGGGGAGAATAGTTGCTAAATTTATGAGTATCTTAACATTAGTTAGACTTGAATATAGTCAAGGGAATCTATCTTGCATAGAGTGGATTAGTCTAAGCAATGATAGATATTCAAAGATTACTCAATGCACTGGTCCATCCAAAGCAATCCATCTAGTATCATTGTCTTTAAGAAGCTTCCTCCCACTAGTAAGTCCTTGAGCAAAGTATTGAAATTCTTGGACTCATTTTGGACTTTGAAAAAAGTATTGGTAAATCTCTTTGATTAGAGATTCCACTTTATTTACACAACTAAAATCACTGACAATTCCAAAAGCTAGATTCATTCGATGGTCCATGCAATGAATGAGAATAGTGTAGGGTGCCAAATCATTCATGATCTTTTTGCAAAGACCACCTTTATGACTTTGCATAATCGAAGCTCTATCCACTCCAACACACACCAACTTTTTGGCAATCTCTAGTTTATCCAAACCTCCACATTCAATTAGACTACTCTTTAATAAATCATATAAATTTTCAGCTATCAAACTACAATTCAATTAAGCAACAGATAGTAGAAAGGGTTGATGACAAAGATTATTTATAGTATAAACATGCATGAACACCCATGAAGTATTATCAATTTTTGTAACTTCATCTAGATATAGCACAATGAAATTTGAGTGTTTTATTTTTTTCCTTCATATCTTCTTTTTCAACTTGTACAAGACATCTAGCCCATTCTAACCATTTTTTACTAATCAGTAACTGTTCAGATTGCGGGCCTCTGAACCTCATAGACACTTCAACATGGTCCTTACCTATGGAGTCATCCTAGAATAAACATGGAGTCATTTATCCAAGAGGTCTAACAATGTGATCTCCTACCTTCTAACTAGAAGGATTTTTCCTATTTGCTCTCAGATTGAGAACCAGACAACGAGACTTTTCTAGAATGAAGGATTTTTATGCAAGTATATGATTATGCAGTTAATCTAGATGCTATGCAATTTATTCTAATAATAATTAAAGGAAATTAAACTAATTGGATGCATATTTAATCTAAAATAATATCAAATGCTAAGCCAAGTATGAAATCTAGAACTTAAATGAGTAATCACTTTGACAAAAATTTAATGCAATTCAAATTCCAACCTATTAAATGAGGAATTAGAAGCCTCTTAAATAGAATTCTTGAAATCAATCAATGGTTGAGATCAACTCCAATCAATGGTTAAGATTGAAGCAAAAATCTAGTAAGGATGGAAAATTCCTAGTGTAGGTGAGGTTAACTAACTCAGATCCTGAGTGTAATGAAAAGTTAAGTAGAATTCACTTAAGTGTGAGAATAAGTGGATTAAGCCAATTCCAATTTGAGAGGTAGATCACTTGGAATTCCCATTCCTAAACTGGAGAGGTGAAATTGGAAGGTTATTTAATTTAATAAAGATGAGATATGACCTCACAAATGCATATTCTCATTAATTGAATAATTACATTCAAATAATTAAAATGAGAGAATTATTAAATTAAATAAATTTAATTCCTTAGTACATTAGCCTTAGGAGAAAAATCAATTTAATTAAAGTATAAACACTTCAAATTAAATCAAATCTTAATCAATAGGTTTAATGTAGCTAATCCAAATCAATGCTTTAGGAATAAATAAATAGCATGATTAGTGCAGATTAGGGTTTTTTGCATTTGACAATTAAGTCAAGTAGTGAAAATTAGATTCAAAATTGCCTAATGAAATAGGACTTAGAAATGATCAAAATAGACCAAAATTAGTTGAGATGGAAATGAGCCAATATTGTGGTATTACATTTTGTCCCTCTTTGAATGAATGTGCGAGCAACATGTTCTATTCAAAGAAAATTAGAAAGCATGATGCACAGATCAAGAAATGAGATTGATTCTTACAGTTGATAATATAGAAACCAATTGATAAGATTTTAAAGATTATTTCTAGAATAGAGCTTAACCTTAAGGGATCCAAACAAAGCAGCTAGATGCCTAGATTGATAAGATTGGTTCTGAAATTGATTAATAGAGACCAATTGATAGGATTTTAAAAATTTATCTCCAAAACGGAGCTTAAATTTAAGGGATCTAGATAGAACACCTAGATACCTAGATTGATAAGCTTTTAAAGATTATCTCTAGAACAAAGCTTAACCTTAAGGGATCCAGATAGAACACCTAGATTGATAAGCTTTTAAAGATTATCTCTAGAACAGAGTTTAACCTTAAGGGATCTAGATAGAATACCTAGATACCTAAAGTTGATAAGCTTTTAATGATTATCTCTAGAATGGAGCTTGACCTTAAGGGGTCTAGATAGAACACTTGGATACCTAGATTGATAAGCTTTGAAAGCATGTCTCTAGAATAGAGCTTAACCTTAAGGGATCCATATAGAACACCTAGATAACTAAAGTTGATAAAAGATAACAAGATCCCACCATGAGTTGTAGAATCATCCCCAGAACAAGGCTTGATCCTTAGGAATTAGGTTTTAGACTATCCCAATACCTATCCATCGAACTCTATAAAGACTATTATAAGATGTGATCAACTGATGAAAAGATGAAATAGATGACATAGATGTCAAATAAAATAGGGACAAGATGCCCCTAGTGATGAGATACCCTGAGTGATGAGGACAGAAGATGGGAACAAGATGCCCCAAGTGATGAAGATTCAGATCAATTTGAAATTCAAGTCTAATGATGTAATCGTCTTGCTCCCTTGGGAGCAAAATTAAAAGATGACAGACCAAAAATATGATGTAAAGTAATATATGAAGAGATATAGAAGAAATATATGATTGAAAAGGTTATAGAAGAGATCAAAACAATCAAAATAAAATTTGGAGTCAATTCAACATGATTTCGAGGTCCAAAAGGCCAAGTTTGACCAAAAGTTGACTAGATTTGACCATAGTTGACTTGAGTTGACTTTTTCTAGAACTTTTAGAAAATTTTGAAGAAATTTTGAGGTGAAAAGATTCCAAGATCCAGAAAGTATCAAAAAAAATTGGATTGCACAAGTGTTCAATTGCGTTAATCTCAAAAATTTTAAATGCCATTTTGAGCTGCTCAAATGTGTCAGATTTCAAATTTGATCTTGAAAACTGATTTAGAGCAGTCAAATTAGCTATGGGGAGATTTTTGTACAATTGGAGCACTTTCAAAAATTAGGTCAAAACCTATATAAGGGCCCAAAGGGTCATTTTCAAATCATTTGTGCTTTTTGTCTTTAGTGAAGAAGAGAGGTTTGACATAAGAATAATAGTTCCCATGTGTATGCATCAATTCAAGCACTCTTGATGAGATAGCTAACTGATAGACTATGGACCTCTAGTGAGTAGTCGATAATCCCACTTTACATTAATTTTTTCACTCTTTTCTAGGCATTTTTAGCACATTTTTTGCATTTTTAATTCTTGGTTTGTCAGTCCTCACATGAGGATTTCACTCCTTACATGGACCTAGTCTTTCTTTAGGAAAAGACACACCAGATCGATGTTTCTTCTCGTGCATTGGTGAGGAATCTCATTTGAGAGATACCCAGCTCTCGTGCAAGATGCATGGGATATTGGGAACATTTTGCTCAACATTTCATCATTTCTCATGCAATAACATGTTTTCTCATGTGAAGATGTGAAATCTTGTGCAAGAAAGTGTTTTTTGGCATGAAAAACTAGTGTTATTTTTAGCATTTTAAGTTCAAATTTTGTCATTTCATTGGGTTTTTTTTTAGTAGTAACTGATTGTTTTCCTACTGTCGTTGGTCATGTGTGTAGGTTGTCTTTGATGATGTTAGATTTAGGTCCCACTACTTGCCCTATGAAGCTTTGTTGTAGAGTCTAGATGATGTTGAAATGGCTCACATAGACTATCTTGGATTATCTCACTTATGCTAGATCCCAACAGTGCTAGTGAATCATAGCTTGTTGATCACGTTGGTGGAGCATTTCCATTTGGAGATGAACACTTTCCAACTACCATAGGGAGAGATGACCATCACACCAGAGGACATCTACAGGATTTTATGCATACCCTTCCATGGGCTAAGGGTAGTACATGATACAATACACGGAGTAGGTACAAAGACACTCCAGGCCATATTCTAGTGAGCCTTGGCTATAGGGTGAGCCATCACATGGGACAAGCTTGTCCATACATATGTCCCTATGCACAAGTTAGCATTAGTCCTAGTTATTTTCATTAGTTTTTTCTTGGTGCTAGATAGAAGGTAGCATGGGTTGGAGTGTCGTTGGGGGCAGATGATCCAAAGGATGTTGGATGCTCTTGAGAGATTTGGGTGGGGACAATGCATTCTTGCACACATGTTCCACGAGATGCATGAGATTGTCTACCATGAGCAAAAGAATATGGCTGTTGGAGTCTATATTTTATAGATTTGGGCATGGGAGCACCTGCTAGTCATGAGGCCCATTTTTGATGATGCACAAGAGCCTATAGAGCCATACATTTGTAGGTATAGGGGCCAATTGACCCAGACAGGTCTAGAGAAGATAGAGTAGTGGAGGGGCCATCTTGATGACCTAGTATCTATTATATGGCAGCCTTGGAGAGAGACTAAGAATTGGGATGACACTCCTTAGGAGCTGAGCTAGATGTTTGCATTACAGCCATTGATAGGTTGCTTGACATAGATCATTGAGAGATTCCCCATCACACACATATGGTAGAAGTATGGGTGGCCACAGGACATTTCTTAGGAGTACTACTCATATGCTCGATTAGTTAGAGATTTGGAGTGGGGGTGGTCAGTGAGGCTAGACCTAGGGAGGTCGATGATCAATGTGTGAAACCTAGCTGTGACATAGTGGGACTATCTTCTAGCTGTAGTAGATGTTGGGATGATGCTTTCCTATTAGGCATATTTTGTCAACCATCCCTTCCCATGGTTTACAAATCCATCAGGGATGGTGACTCTGGGACCATAGATACCTTAGTAGGTATCACCATAGGGACCACCACAGTAGCCACCATAATAGCCACCACAAGGACCACCACAATAGGTGAGACACTAGGTGAGATAGGTAAAGATTCCCCCTTGACAGATGGGGTTAGATCCAGGTGTTGGTGGTAGTGGGACAGAGTAGGGTTGGCAGTAGAGACCGTGTACTAAGGAGCAAAAAATAGCTAAGCAGTAGGCCAAGCAGCTAAACAAGGAGATGTAGGACCATCCTATTGCTAGGCCTTAGGATGCATTGAGGAGGGCCAGAGAACAGATATGATAGGCCTCTCGATAGCTAGGGGAGCTATAGATTCAAGTGGCTATGAGAGACATTTAGATAGTTGAGCTGGATTATGAGATCCTTAGACTATGAGAGTAGTTATAGGTAGTTGAGTTGAGGGTAGAGTAGCTATAGGATGAGGTCCAATTATAGGCATCTTGATCAACCTATTATTTTGTAGCTTATTCCATAGTTTTTCCTAATGAGGCTCAGTAGGTACCTCAATATTCACAGTATGTTTGAGAGTCAAGAGGTGCATGACCACTAGCCAAGCTGAATATCCCTCTACCTCCTCCTCCTCATCCTCCTCCTCCAAGAGGTGAGGGTACCAAATAGAGCTAGACTTGATTTTTTTGTCTCTAAATTTTTGATCTGGCTATGTATCGATTGGTGTGCCAGTACCATTTTGTATCAGTTTTGATCAACAGTGCTCAAGTAGTGCTCCTTTTTGTACTAACATATTCTTTGACATAGATATATACATGAGATTTTGTGTCAAGTATCCTTTGTACATATCATTGTCTATCTTTTAATGTAATGTATATGAGATGTTTTATGCTATGATTATGAGATGCAAATATGATGTGATATATGGATGTATATTTGATTTGATTTGCAAATGTAGTATAGATGAGATGAATTATGAAATTATGGATGAAATGAAAATGTGATTGAGCTGACATCTCATGTAGTGCTTTGTGTTTTTTCTTGATAGTGATAGGTATCCCATTGAGGAGAGAGAGGATGAACCAAAGAATCAAAAACTTGTGTAGCCATGAAGAAACATGATTCTTTGAAGAGACCAACAATCCTACATCACAAAGAATGGAAGTAGATTTGCAATTGAATAATGTGTGTACCCAAGTGAAGTATGCAATGTAAACCTATGGTAGATGAAACCCTAGGTTTGGTTACTAGGTCTCTCCAATTTTCATCACAGAGCATATAACAAAACTCCATATGTCATATAATTCCCATTGACATTGCAATCATGGGAATATGAATAGGACATATGTTCTAATTTTTTTAGGATGAAATGTAAGCATTCAAGGCACAAGAAGCCAGAATGACCTAAACATTTATCGCTTTTAAAGTAGTAAGCTAACATAAGAATCAAATCATAAATGCTAGGATGACCATAATGGTGCTTGCATGAAGACACAACAGACATACAAGAGATCAATCTTATGCTGATTAATTAGTAAGTATTGTATTTGCAATGACCCTTGCATTCGTAACCTGAGATAGAAGTGTGCTAGATATACTCATAATGACCCATACATTCACTTAGTAGGATGAGTATTAGAATTTACTATAGCATGAAGAGTTCACTCCAACAAGTAAGGAGAAGAACCAATTTTATTGATGTATCCATATAAAAGAAGTCGAGCTACACATGACCATCCAATAAGAGATGGAGACTCTTATAGTGGACACCCCTCTTATATGGATGCTTCAAATTATTGGAACTAAACCAAAAATAGAAAGAAAAGAAAAGATCATGCCCCCAGTCATTGCTTCTCTTAGGCAAACATGACATCATCGAGTTGCTCAAGGAGACATGATGAAGCAAAAGTGAAACAAACAAATAAAATGCTCAGCATATCCAAACAGGTGTATCATTTTAAGTTTTTGTGTTATAAGATTGATGTCAAGTGCAAATGTCTAGAAAATTGATGAAAGAAATCTCTTCAGTAGGGTGACAATAGTAGACAGATGAGGTCAGGATGATTGGTGACTGAAATCAAAAAGGAATCTTCATGAAGAAGAACCTTAGTTAGAATCGAGGGATAGTAGATAGACATAGTCAAGATGACTGGTGACTGAGGCAAGAGAGATCTTCCATAAAGAGGAATCTTAGAAGTGACACAAACAATAGTAGAGAGATGTAGTGAGAACCACTAGTAATTGTCATGAGAGAGGCTTCATGAGAGGAATCTCAAAAAGTGACACGAATGACAATAGGTAGATGCAATGAGAACCACTAGTGACTGTCACGAGAGAGATTCCATGATAGGAATCTTGAAAAGTGACATGAATGATATTAGGTAGACATAGTGAGAACTACTAGTGACTATCATGAGAGAGAATCCATGAGAGTAATCTCAAAAAGTGACATGAATGACAGTAGGTAGATGTGGTGAAAACCACTGCTGACTGTCGAAAGAGAGACTTGGAGTCTCAAAAAATGACATGAATGATAGTAGGTAGATGTAGTGAGAACCACTGGTGAGTATCATGAGAGAGACTCCATGAGAGGAATCTCAAAAAGTGACACAAATGATAGTAGGTAGATGCACTGAGAACCACTAGTGACTATTGCAAGAGAGAATCCATGAGAGGAATCTTGAAAAGTGATACGAACAATAGTAGGTAGATGCAGTGAGAACCACTATTAACTATCACGAGAGAGGCTCCATGGCATTGTAGGGTAGTGCTCCCAAGTTCTATCAAGATTCAATCCATGGATACATGAGCAAAAAGTAGGAAACTAGAGCATTAAGAAAAAGTAGGAAAGAAATTGTACAAGAAGCTAGAAGATGTTCTACAAGATGGAGCATTGCGAACAAGAGGTGCATGTTTAATAGGTTTTCACCTTCTTGGCAAAGATTCAATTTATTTTTTGCCACCATGATGCCTATTTCTAGGTTTTCACAAATGGCACTTTTTCTTGTTTTTCAATTTTGTTGTATTTTTCTCTTCTTTTTTTTTTTTTGTATTTTTTGAGTTTTTCAAATGTTTTTTATATTACCAAGGTGCCTATTGCTAGGTTTCACTAGGGTAATATTTTTTTAAGGAATTTTTACAATTTTCAAAATATTTAAGAATATATAGAGAGCCTCTGAGATCAAATCAGCTATAGAACTACTTCAGGTGGAGAGTGTTGATGGGCTCCTTGAGCACCTCTCCCTCGACTGTAGAAAGATGGTAAGAACCATATCCATACACTACAATGATTACATAAGGACCAAGCTAGTTAGGTTTGAACTTCCCTTTTTGGACCCTTTGTTGTTGATTATTAGGGTTTTCTCTCAAAAAAAGATCACCCAGCGGGAAGTCACATGGGTTAACTTTCTTATTGTAGCTTTTGAACATACGCTCCTGATAAGATCAAAGATGATCACCCGCCACTTTCCAACATTCATCTAGTAACACTAGCTCTTGAAGTTGAGATATTCTATAATCTTCATTAGTAATGAGGCCCTTCATGGAGATTCTTAGAGTGGGGATCTCAACCTCAATTGGAAGCACACCATATGCTCCATAGACGAAAGCAAAGGGTGTTGTACTATTGGAGTTCAATTACTTGTTCTATATGCCCATAAGGTTGGGTTAATCTAGAGGTGACAATCCCTCCCAAATTTACTAACTATGTGATTCAAGATCTTGAGTATTGACTTGTTGGATGCCTCTACTTGACCATTACCCTGGGGGTAATAGATAGAAGACCAGTGTTGCATTATTCTAAACTTTTTGCATAACTCCTTCAGGTCTTTGTTTTTAAACTATCCTCCATTGTTAGTAATAATGGAGGATGGTACACCATACCTGCATATGATGTAATTTGTGATAAAAAGAGCTATAGTTTTTCCATTTTCTATTGTGAGAGGTATTGCCTTTAGCCACTTTTTGAAGTAGTCTATAGCTATAATAATGAGCTTATGTCCATTAGAATAAAATGGGTGAATTTGACCCATAAGATCAAAGGCCCATTGTTGAAATGGCCACAGTGTGGTAGATGGAATCAACTCCCTTGTTGGAGCATGAATCAAATTCCAATAAAGTTGGCACTATCTATAGGACTTGGTGTTCTTGATTGCCACTTGCTCCATATTTGGCTAGTATAACCAACTCTAATAAATTTACAAGCTAGTGTCAAGCCATTTGAGTGTGATAAAAAAATGGCCTCGTGAATGTCAATTAATGCATGTTTAGACTCTTCAGATTCTAGACACCTAAGGAGTGCTCTGTCGAGACCTCTCCTAAACAAGTCATCGGCAACAATGACATATTGTGAAGTATTACAGATAAGGTGACATTTTTCATTATGGGTTAGAATATTCAGATAGGAGTAGATGTGATGGTAGCGAGACGAGTCTTATCCTACGATAGAATAGATCATAATAGATTCAAGGGTATCATAGGTAGGGTAGAGTAACATTTCCACTAGGAACTTGTGTCAGAGATCATTTTCTAGCATTTGTAGCAAGGAATCCAGAGTAGCCATGGCATCAGCCACTTTGTTGTCTTCTTGAGGAATTTGCTAAAAATTGATATGAGAAAAATATTTCTTCATATCATCAACCATGTATTTGTAAGGGATTAATTTCTCATCCTTTGTCTAATACACATCATTAATTTGGTTGATTATGAGCTGAGTGTCCCCAAAGATGTTCAACTAATCCACTCTCCATTCAACCACAATCTTCATGCCATTAGTTAGAGCCTCAAACTCTACAATGCTGTTTGTATAAGGAAACATAATCTTATATGCCTTGGGGAGTGAATAACTTTATGGTGTTATGAAAAGTAACCCAACACTAGATCCCTATTATGTGAAGGACCCATCAAAAAACATTACCAACATTTGGTATATGAGTGTTAGAATTGATTCATCAAGAAAATTGATGTTCATCAGGAGAAGACTTTGCATAGGTGCATCTACTAGCTAATCTACAATCACTTGTCCCTTGATAGCTTTTCGTTCAATGTATTGAATGTCAAACTCACTTAGTATCATGACCCATTTAGCTAATCTCCCTGTTAGAGATGCCTTACTGATTAAGTACTTTAGTGGATCAATTTTAGCCACCAACGGTGTAGTGTGCACAAGCATGTAGTGTCTCAACTTTTGGGAAGAAAAGACAATTGCCAAGAAAGCTTTCTCAATGATACTATAATTCATCTCATAAGAGATTAATGTATGACTTAGATAGTAGATATCCCTTTCCTTGTTATTGTGGTCTTCTTGAGCTAATAAGATACCTAGAGATGTCTCTGTTGCTAAGATATACAAAATCAAAGGCTTCCCATAGATATGAGGCATCAAGATCAGTGGATTAGCAAGTTATTATTTTATCTATGTCAAGCTTTTCTCACAATCTTGATTCCAATTATATTTCACACCTTTATGTAGAGTCTTAGTAAAAGGTTGTGATCTATCGGCCAGCTATGAGATGAATCTATAAATAGATTGAAGTCTTCATTGTAAGCCTCTCATCTGACTAATATTATGGGGTGGTAGCATATCCATAATTTGTTGGACTTTCTTTGGATCTACCTTGATTCCTTTTGCAAACATAATGTATCTCGATAGTTTCCCTAATGTCATGCAAAATGCGCATTTCTTAGGATTAATCCTGAGACTAAAGTTTTCCATGTGATCTAGGATAGGTTCCAAATATTGTAGATGAATATTATGTTTTGTGCTCTTGACCAAGGTATCATCCACATAGTCCTTCATGGTCTTATGCATCATATCATGGAAAATTGTACTGACTACTCTCTGATATGTAGCACCAACATTTCTAAAGCCAAATGGCATTATGTTCCAACAGAAGGTTCTCCATGCACATGTAAAATAAGTCTATTCCTAATCTTCTAGTGCAATTTTGATTTGATTATAACCAAAAAATTCATCCATGAGTGAATACATCTCATATCCTACTGTCATGTCCACGATCATATCAAGGTTGGGAAGTGGAAAATCATCCTTAGGACATGCTAAGTTGAGATCACAAAAGTTAGTACAAACTCTGATAGATTTGTCATGCTTGGAGACTAGTACAAACTCTAATAGATTTTTCATGCTTGGAGACTGAAACAATGTTGGATATCCATTCATCATCCAGCTTTCAAAAGCTTCTCCAATTCAGCCTTGACTAGCAATGCAACATGAGGATGCATTTTCTAAAGTTTTTGTTTAATGGGTTTAATGTTTGGTGCGATGGAAAAATGATGCATAGTGAGATCAGGATCTAGTCTTGGCATGTCAAAATATTTCCACGCAAATTTTATCTTCTTCTCTCAAAAGAAGGCAATGAATTCCTCTTTTTCTTTTGGAGATAGTGATTGTGCCAAATGTATCATGTGAGGATGCTCTTTTGTGCCCAAGTTGATCAGCTATGTTGGCTCTATCAATGTTGATGATCTTTCCTAAAAATGGCTAGGAAGTGCATCAAATATCTCATCTGCAGGTGCCTTAAAGAGGTTTTCACCCTTGGATACATCTTTTATTTTTACTTTTTAAGGTTTTGACACTACCACAATGTGGTTTTCACCATTGGACCTTCTATTTTTTTCTTTTTGATTGTATGGCTGAGATATTTGATGACAACTTTAGTCATGTTGACACTTTGTTTATTAGTGGAAGATGTTACTGGTTTGACAGAGTTTAAGTACCAGGCAAGAGAATAGTCATTCTAGAATGTGAGGACTTTAGTAGATGTATTAGAATTTTAGTGTACAAGCTTAGGATATGTGAGTGAAAGAGTAGTGGTGGGTTTTATTGTGTTCACAGTATAATCATTAAATGCTTGGACCAATAATTTGAGACCTAGAGTGGCATCATCCACAAGTGTGTTTGAATGCCTTTAAGTATAAACATCATCAAATGAAGACTTGAGGACACTAGTTGGATCAAACCTATCTGACCTAACCCTAGAAACTTCACCTACTTCAAATTGGTTTTCATAGACATGAACTTGGTTGATGTCTTTATATGTAGTTTCTTTTGAAAGGGAGTCAAATTCATATTCCCTAGAATTAGTGCTACATGGTGACAGACTATAGAATTCTCCAATAGTGATAGAGACATACTTTCCTTCATCATTTGGATTTTTACATAGGTACTCAACATGTAATGCCTAACTGGACTCTCCCTATTCTGAATGGGCATGGTGTGGATTAGTATTTTCCTTAGAAGAATCACTAGTACCATCCATAGTGCTGACACGTGGCACAAAGTCATCAGGTTCAACAAAGAATTTAGCCAGATCATGAGGAATAGGATAAGGATAAAGATCCTCATCATCAGTTTTATCTTCTTGAGTATTAGACCTAGCTTATGACTTATTTTCATATGAACTCTTAGGTTTTGGTATGAATTTTTTTATCCCTAAATGGAAGGGAACTTTCTTCAAACCTAGACTAGATGTGCTTCTATTTCTTCAAGCTATTGCTTTAACATGATCAATAAGACTATTATTGTTGCATCCAATAGGACCAATTCCCTTATAGCCAAAGCATATCATGAGTCTAAGACTAGGGCCATATTTCTTAGGAGTGATCTCACAAGCCTATTTTTTGAGGTCAACCAAAGTCTTCTCTTTGTAAAGCTATGCAACAATGGCTTTATTTTCACTTTCTCCTCTAAGGTGATTGTAGCCTTGACAAAAGTACCATTATACTTGGTTTGAGGTGTCAATACAAATGGCTTCTTTTCCTCAGATGGTCTCCCATAATGATAGGGAAATTTAGGAAGAGATGTTAATGATAGCACTAGTTCGATGTGGTATTCACCCATGCTAGTTTCTTTCAGCTTGAATGACTACTCAATTTTCTTTAGCTTGCTATCATGATAATTATTAGATTCCCTATTAGAAAGTAAAAAATTCTCAACAACTTTTAGCATATTGTAGCTAGTACTTGCAAGGATAGTGACTTCAAAGCCATGCAATGGGAATTTTACACGTTGATGGTATGTGGATTGCATAGCGTGCTTCTCATATATCCATGGACTACCTAGAAGAATATTGTAAGAAAAGGGAATGTTAAGGACCTGACAAGTGACATCCCTTTCTACATGATTGACGTGGAGGGGAAACACCACAAGAGCTAGGGAATTTTTCTCGACTTTGTCATAAGCTTTGATAGTGATCTTGCAATAAGGATCAATAGACTCCTCATAATAATCTAATTGTCTAAGAAAAGTAGTAGAGACAATGTTCAACCCAACTCCATTATCGATGAGTACCTGACAGACATATGTCTAATGTATCGTGACCTCAATGTGTAGAGGTTGATTGTGTGGGTGACTCAATGAATTATCATCCTCCTCAAAGAAGGACATATAGTAAAGTGAGGTCAGATGACCTACCATAGATTGAAATTGCTTAAGATCAAGATCTTGAGGAACACTTTCCTTAGTGAGGGCTTTGTGAGATTTTAAGTAGCTTAAAGATTGTGATTTGAGCATTAGTTCATTTTAATTAATTGAGAACACTGTAGCTGGTGGCTACTAAATTTGTTGTGAGTTTTGTACCTTTTCAAGATGAACCAACAAGGGTTTTATCTTTATGTTGTTTAAGATCATGAGTAGAAGGTGTAGGGCCTTTGAGTACCAACTTGGCATGAGAACATGTAACAACATTCACATAGTATTGCAAAGATTTATTGTCAGCTGTGTGGGAAGGAGGGCCCCTCAAGACAAACGATTTCTTGGGTTTATTATTATATTACTTTCCCTTGATGGTAATAACATCACAATACTAAAAATTGATAGGTTCAACCATGTTGATCACATTATTGTCATTAGAGTATGTATAGTTGACCTTGTTGTTAGATTTTGGTTTTGAGCTCTATCCTTTTTCATAAGATGAGAAGGGCTCCTTGAAATCCTTGTGATCCAAGTTCTTGTTATGTCTGTCTACCATAATGTCACCATCATTAGTTATGTCCTAGACTTTGTGATGCAAGTTTATGTAGTTGCTAGTTTTGTGTCCCTTATTTTAGTGGTACTCATAGAATGTAGTTTCATTCCATCATGGTGGTTGTGGTTGCAAGTCATCAGGGCGAGAGTTGTCCAATGGTGAAATGAGCTTGTTTTGTAGCAAGGTCTTGTACACCACATCCAAAGGTTCACCTAGATGTGCATACTCTCATTTAGGGCACATAGCCCATGAGTTTCTCAATTTATTTCTAGATTTCTTATTGTTAGGGGAGGTTTCTCAACATTCTTGGTTGCGTTGAGACTATCTAAGAGATTAAAGGCTACCTTAGCAGGTTTAGGAGTTATGTTGTCAACCCCCCATCATGTATAATTTCTCAGTTTTTGTTGACATAACTGAGTTTATCCTTGTTAGAGGTGGATCCTTGTTTTTGTCCTTCTAAAGGGTAAGTTCACCTTTCTTGACCATGAATTCCTCTATGTCGATAGCTTGTGTGACCATGTCCTGAAAGGTGCATGGGCCTTGCAATTGGACTCTATACCCAAAATCATGTAGGAGATTATCAGTGAAGATGTCAAGCTTTTCCATTTCAAGAATCTTGTGTGAATATTTAGTGTAAAGTTATCTCCACCTTTGAAAAAATGTGAGGAAAGGTTCCCCAACCTTCTATTTAAGATTACATAAATCTTGGATGTTCACAGGGTGTTGAATGTTATGAGAATACTATAGATCAAACAAGCTAGCAATTTCATCAAATGTTTTTTATACTAGGAGGCAAGCGTGAAAACCACTCCATAGCCTGACCACCTAGACTTTTTGGGAATAAACACGTGAGATATTTATAATTATGCATAAATTTCATAGATAAGGCACCAAATTCTTGCAAATGATCTTGGGGATTGGTAGTTCTAATGTATTTATCATACTTAGGTAACTCTACTCCTCTTAGAAAAGGAGGCATGTCTATGCTCTTGTCAAATGGAAATGGACAAAGAGCATCTAAGGTGCACGTTTTCGTGGGTTTTGCTTTATCACACATCATCTGAGCTAGTTGGTCTTGCATGATTTTTAGTTTTTTTTTGGAATTTTGAAGTTTTAGTTTCCTCTTCAGGCATGATGATAGTTTCCACATTGAAATGATGGGGTAGTTTGAGAAAGTATTTTTCTTTCTCTTCATTGAGCAACATTCCCATGACTTTTTGAAAGTTTTTATATTTACAACACTTTGCTATGTCTTTAGGAAGTATTTCCACCTCTTCCTACTCCTCATCAGTGTAATGGTCTTTTTCTTTATCATTCCTAGGCTGGTCTTGGTTTCTGCTATGTTCACCATGTTCAACTTCATGATCAACCATTATAGGAATGTGAATGGTTTTAGTATGTTTCGATTGGAAAGGTCCTCTAAATAATAATTTAGTTGTGTTGTTTGAAGATGTGGGATCTTTGCTAGTTTTAGGATCCTCTTAATACAAGGGTTTCTTGGTTTTTTGTAATTTTATAGAGAATGTTCTCTGGATGAGGTGATCTGACAGGTGATGGTGATCGTGAAGACTCACCACTGGACATAAACTATGTAAAAATTGGAACTCAACCTCTACTACAATTACAACCCCTAGATATACCTATTCTAAGTCTAAGGGGATAAAATATGTTTCCACTTCTTGTTGTCATAGTCATAGACAAGGACAAGAAGCAAAAACCTAGACAAGGACCACACTAGAATGTAGTCTCAAAAGAGAAAGATAAGAGTGCAGTATACTGAGGTACAAGTAGTTTGAGTAAGGGCTAGAATAACCAAATATTATGAATCTCATGACACAAAGCACAACCAGCACTAAAGGAAAAGAACAAGGTAACTAAGAGACAAGACTAGTTGAAATGTGGATCACAAGTCATCAGCTAAGTAGGATGCCATTGGTGTAGACTATTTGCAGACAAAAATGAGGTAAACTATTATAGGGAAAATACTAGACTGAGGGTGCAAGTAGTTTGAATACACAATTTTGATAGTTTGGGTGCAATATGCCATGCGATGATTCTCAGAGACATGTGTGAGAAAGTGTAAAAGGCTAGGTGAATATTTAAAATAATAACTTTGGACTAGAGTTCTTGTACGAAGACCTGTATAGGGCTGCACAAGGAAGTACTAGAATGATAAGATGTAAAAGGACAGGTTTTTAATATCTCACATGAAGTCTTGTGGGGTTGTGTGAAGACTTGTGTAGAGCCACATGAGGAAGTGTAGAACAAAAGGATTCTCACACAAAATTTTGAAAAATTGGGTGTAGAAACAAAGACCAGGCTAACAATAGAAACTAGATTATGAAGAGACTTTGAGGGTTTTAGACTATTCTAGATAGATTGTTGGTTGATTTGGTAGATTTCAAATCGATATCAAGGTTGGTTTTCAAGTTGCTACACAACATTTGGTTTTAAACAAGACTAGTGGGTTTTCAGAAAGACACGAGAATTAATAAGTAGTCAAATATAATCCAACTGAGGACAAAGAAACTCAGAGGGATGGGGGAGTCTTGACTTTCAATTTTTTTAATAGATTTGGACATGTTTAAGACTTAATAACAAACATTCTTTATCCCTAGAACCAAAAATGGTAGAGAAGGCAAAACCTTTGTCCCACAACTTATGCGCATGTGTACACCTCACACAGCCATGTCACCCCCTAGGGGTGCCCATGTTTTTGGTGTATTCAAAGGGCTCAATAACATATACACTAAATAAACACCCTTGTGGTAGGGGTCAAGTGCATATACCACCTTCCAATGCCCAGTAGCATGCCTATGGTGAGTTCTACAGGAGAGATTCTTCCCCTTCCTTGCATAAAGATTATACCCCCTTTCAGAGGTGAACTGGGTAGCCTCTAACTAAAGGTTTTTACTTGGCTTATATTCACATTAATCCTCAATCTCTCTGCAAGGAAAGTTGAGACCAAAAGCCCACACTACCATCAAAAAGTGCATACACTTGCTTAGCAAGACTGGGGTCGGTGTTGGCCAATGCAATAGATAGAGCTTCTCCTTGATATGGAATATCAAGAATGAAAGAGAGGAAATTAATATAGGTTTGGAGTCTTTCACTCTACAAAGATTTTTTATTGTTGTGAGTTGGAATCTCTGGCAAAAGAAATGTGCTCACTTGGTTCATTGTTAGAGGTTGGATCACTCTAGTAGGCCCTCTAAGGGTTGACTCGAATTGGTGGTTCAGATCTAAGGGTCTGAGTTTCTAATTTCCCTCAAGGAGAAACAACATACTCCTCTACCTTATTACCTCATCCAAACACACAAAACATATTAATCACTAACTTAGCTTAATTGATCTAGACTTATCCTTTCTAAATATTTTGACTCCCTAAAAGGAAATCATCATCCTGTCATAGAAGATGATTTGCACTAGAGAAACACTAAGTTGTTTTCCTCCCTTGGATGCTGTATTTCAAAGGCTTCTAGGTTTTTTATTCACCCTTGGACATGGCCTCCAAGTGGTGAAGAGCATACTCCCCTATTCCCCTATCTTGCACCCTATAAAGTTCACAAGCTGTAATTAGACTATTCTTGGAAAGAATGAAAAAGACACAATATTTTATGTGGGTTTTAAAATTGATCTTTGACAATCATATCTTTGATAGCATTTTGCAAACACATAGTCAATTCATGTTTGGAAAGTTTGTGTTAAAAGAAATCTTCATCAAAATGTCCTGTAGACAATTGTTGTGCTATAGATAATAAAAAAATTGAAATAAAGATGCTTTAGAGACAATGCGTTAATGAAAATAAATGATAAACAACATTGAAAATTTGTATTTTAAATATGTTATTGCAAGATCTCACATGATCTTTTATGCAGATCTGTGCGAACTCTTACACAGACTCGTGGGAGAAACCATGCAATGGGGCACCTTTTCATGTGAGAAAGTGTAGAGAAGTAGGTGAAATCCTCAAATCTTTGCGTGAAAATAAGATTTTTTGCACAAAAATATGGAAGTCTATATGTATAGGTATGACAAAATGATGAAAATACCAAAAAATAAGATAAATGAGGCCAGAAAAATTATTTTTCTCGACCCCATGATGGGCACCAAAAATGTGTGTGTGGATTGTGGACCTCTGAACCTCACAAACACCTCAACATGGTCCTTACCTATGGATTCATCCTAGAATAAAAATGGAGTCATTTATCCAAGAGATCTGATAGTGCAAAAAATTAAAAATCACTTGCCTTTTATGAAAAGCTGGGTCCACGAGTCAATGGGCAATGCACTCAGTACTCTAAAACTTTGATGACAATAAGAAATGCCAATCTCTAGACCGGAAAAGTGTGAATTTTTGTAGAATAATAATATCTTATAGTCCAATCAACGTTGTCAAATTATGTGGGATTAATAAGCAAGAATGTCAAACATAGGAAAAGTACACCTTCCTATGCAAGTCCACAGTAGGAAATAGTTGGCTAAATGGGGTTGGTGGTCAACACATGTTAGGAAAATGGTAGGTGACACCCAACCCAAGGGAAAATTATTTGGTTATAGTAATGGCAAAATAATGTGGGCCAATAAGAAATAAACATGTAAAGGCTAGCAAAATGTTTAAAATAAATGTATCCAAAATGTATATTGCATTGGCAATTGAATTGATATTTTTGACCAATCATGTGATAACTAATGGGAAACTATCACGGGCATTGAACCCAAATTTGATAAATATCCGGTGATGGGGTTGGCCTATATTGCATGTGCTATTCAGCAAATGATGATCAACCCATGAGATAGGATCACCAAAAGGCAAAGATTCACCACTAAAGTAATCTCTGATAGGAACTCCTATTGAGCTTCTACAAATCAATAGTTTAAGACTTTCACCAGTAGAAAAAAAATGGTCATAGGGACTTTCACCTCCCCTATTCCCATGTTGACTACCCAAGTTTTGATTGATGGTTATTTAAAGAAACCATAAACCTGCTTGTGTTTAGGGCTTATTTTATTCATGAAGAAGACTTGCTAAAACTTGTATAGTTAGCTATTAAGTAAAAATATAGCTCTACTTAGTTAAGGACTTCTAACATGAACACTGTGATAACCCTAAAGGGATTGGTTCCCCAAATGGCCTTTGATGACCCCATTTCTAGTCCACGTCTCTCTATTCTTCTCCTGAGTACCCATTTCCTGATCTTGAGAGCTATACACCAAATTTTGGGCAAGAAATTCATTAATAATTCTAAATGGTATCAAGTTCCTAGTGATATTCCTTCGATGTTCTTTTCCATTAGTTGTCTAGCTAAGCCTAGTAAATCTAGCTTGTGTACTCTATATAAGTGGATATTTAAGGTAGAGTATTTGGAAAATATCAATAAGGTGTTTTCCAATATTTAGAATGATATGTATATTTTTTGATCTTTTCACTAGGATTTACCCTTAGATAGTAGAAAAATCATTCACCTCTATCCTTTAGTGTCTACGTTTGACACTAATAGATTGATAAGGTGGCTCCCAATATAAGGAGGAATGTTTCTTGCCTACTAGTCTTTTTTCATGTTTAACCCACGACTAGACTCAATTGGATGGATGAGTATGTAAAGGAAGACCAATTTGATGCATGAGAGACTAATCAAATCTTGACCCTTGATTTATTAGAGCTTCCTATTTTGGTTGATAAGGTGGCTCCCAATAGGAAGGAAGAATGTTTCTTTCCTCCTAGTCTTCTTTCATTTTTGACCCATGACTATACTCAATTGGATGGATGAGTATGTAAAGGAAGACCATTTGGATGCATGAGAGACTAATCAAATCTTGACCCTTGATTTACTAGAGCTTCCTATTTTGGAATTTGAAGAGTCTATAGAGGATGGGGAGCTTTGGTCTCCTCTCTTTATGCCTAAAGATGGGGAGGCTCTATGAATACCTATTTGTTTAAAGAAGACTTCAATTAATAAACAAGACAAAAATAGTTAATGGCTAGTAATAAAAGTTAAAACTATATTTGATGATGAAATATCATCAAGTTCTTGGGTTGTGATCAATTCTAACAAGTAACGGGAATTTTCACAGTCTTTGAGATTTCTTGTGTTGTAAGTGACACCTTATTACTATCCTTGGTAAAATTCTAGAAAATGATGGATACATTCTGGGTTTGATGTAATTGATAAGTGTTTGTAATTAGTTACTAGTTTCATAACTCCTTTTCTTATTACTTTGATTGTCATTCTTTTCTAAATAAATTTGTTATTGTAAGATGCCAAATATAAAAGAGGAAATTGTTAATCCTAAGAAAGGGAAGCTAAGAAAAGGATGATCAATATGAGCAGCTTCAAAAATTACCATTTCAAAATTAAAGGGGAAACCAGAGAGGAGAGGGAAAAGTTAAGTTCTATTGGCTACCACCAAGTCCTTAGACATTATAATAGCTCAATGGTAGCATTTTGTAAGGAATCTATATGTCTACATTGAATGTGATCAAGCTTGCAAATATTGTTTGATATTTATCAACTCTGATTATTAGGAATATAAATTAAATAATACATATTTAGATTACTAAAATATTCTTCATCTTCAAAAGATATACTAATAAATTTTTTTTACATATCTTCAACTTTAGTCCTTCTGCTAATGGATAAAATGTTGACAGAACTAGGATACGATATAGTCCAAACATTTAAATGTTCTTTGAACCTTTTTAAAAAAAAAAATTCATAAAATTTAATGGATGACATGGCATTAGAGTCTCCACACAAGTTTGTTTGTAAGATATAATGTTAACTACTTCCATGTTCAATCCAACAGCTAGAATTATTAATACTAATATTACAAGTATTTATCATTTGATTGTAGCTTTGTCATCTATGTAAATTATAGAAGAAATATTTATAAACTAACTTTATGTGTCTATAGCCTCTCCTATATTTGTTCTAATTTCTAAAATTAGAAAATTCTGAGTCTATTGCTACTTCAAAAAATCTAAAATTATCATTACAACATATAAAAATTTCTTGTAATAGAGAAGTACTTCAAATTAATCTACAATTTCATTCATATTTCCATGATATCAATGTAAAAATCTACTAATTGGCCAAAACTCCATAATTAGATGTACAAAGGGATCAGTCAAAAAGGCATGCCCAATTGATAACCAACCTAGCCAGTGTCAAGGGAGTAAAGTAGAGGCTAGTTCCATGCAAGAGGAAATTGACATAGTCAAAAGACTATCATGAACATATCCATGAGAAAGATTAAAAAAAAAAGGGAGGGGTAGGGATAAAAATAACAAAAGGCCTTAAATCTAAAAAACCTAAAGCTTGAAAGAGTCAATCAACCTAATCAATTGATAAGATCTAGACCCATACTACAAAATACAATACAAAGAAACACAAAGGATCCTGCAAGTTTAAGCTAATGGATCTATTTTCTAGAATATGATAGTGATAGCTTCCTCTTCCTCTAGATAGTTTTCCCTTGATCTTGACGATAGGATGAAAGCAATTTTCTCCTTGCTAGTTTATTAAAATTGGGTAATGAAAAATCTAGTTTGCTCAAATCAAAAAATTCAACCCATGGCTTGATGTATTGATCAAATATCTTAAGATACTTGTGTAGAAATTACTAACTTTGATCTTCAATAATTCCTCTCCATCTAAGCAGGAAATTAAGACTTTTCTTCATCTTTGGCCATCACCTGTTGAACAAATTATTATCTCTAATTTGTAAAATAGGGCATCTAGGAACATTTTCTTGCAATGGGCTTCCTAGATCATTGGACATGTAATCTTCTACATATGGAATTTCAAGATTGCTATTCATGCTAAGGATCATGTGCTCTAATCCATCAAACCTAGTTGGGTCAAATAAGCTATAACATAACTAGATGATATCCCAATGGCCAATCTAAGCCCTAGCTAGACAATCTATAAAAGAACCTATTACTAAACTATTCGTACACTAATTATAGTCATAGTTAAAAGCCTTTCTAATAGCCACCCTAGACATATTATCTATTGGATTGAGGATCATATTCCAATGCTCAGGTTCAATAGAAATCCTAAAGGCCATGGTCCTAACTTCAAAAGCATGAAACAAAAGATGGAGACATTAATAGGCCCTACTCTGGCTTATGATTTCTTCTACCTACGTAGAACCTCTAGAAGGATCTAGAAGATGGAAGAGACTACTAAAAAAAGGGGTACAAAATAGTTGCCTAGAAATGACAAGCCTTCATGAGTATAACGATATAGAAATGAAAGATAAACTCATCTCATGATTGAGTGTTTTTATTTTTGAGAATGACCATTTCCTAGATAATTAAAGGAAAATAAATTAATAAACTAGTTCATAGGTTAGGGGGAAGACATCAATAATGTTTCAATTAATCATTCCTAGACTAATTGTACTACTCATCAAATATAATCCTAAGTTGAGTACAACATAATCCATGGTTAGTAAGAACAATAGAAGCTTATTAAGGATCATGACTATGCCTGTCTTAATGCTTTTTATTTATTGTTCTATGGGGAATGTAAATTTATACTATTATTTCCCTTGTTATCACTATGTTGCCTCGATCAAGTTTAGGGGTACTAAAACTAAAGTAAAGAAAAGCTATTGTGGTAAAGTTAACCTGTATAAAATAATTTAAACTCTGGTTTTAAGTTTCCCATTCTAGAGGCTAGAAGGAAAGGATGACCAAGGGTAGAAAGTTAGAATGAAGAAAACTTTAAGAAACAAGAATTATGAAATCTTGAAGAAGAACTTTGTAACAAAGAAAATGAAAGGATAAAAGTAAGGGGTTAGAAGGAAGAAAAGGGTTCAACATGATAGAGTCTAGTCTAAGATACATGTAGAATGATATCCTCACCATCCACTCCCCTATTTTCTAGCTAATCTACTTCCTTGTTCCCCTCTCGATATATACATTGAATTCTAATTTCCTCAAACTTGTCTATTAGAATTAGAACCATCTCAAGATTAGAATTTATGATCCAATTTGGTGTACTCCATTTTTCTTAACAGATTCATAATAATTTGAGAGCCCCCTTCAATAATTAGTTTCTTTATTCCCAATTCAAGACTTAGTTTGAGCCCTTCTCCTAAAGCTTCTAGTTTTTCTATATTATTCATGGTAATACCCATCGACTTGGCTCACTTAACTATCTAGTCTCAATTATCTAAACATATGTAACATCCTATTCTTGCTTTGCCTGAGTTATCTTTGGATGCTTGATCAAAGTTCAATTGACTCCATTCTTTTGGGGGCAATTTCCATCTGCATTCCTTCCATTCTTGTTGATTTTTATTGGGGTATATTTGTGGTGGATTTATGAGTTTAATTTTTTTTTTTTTTTGGATATTTGCATCCCAATATGATAATGGGCCTTCTTCTTTAATTGTCCTCAGATTGTTTTTCATTATTTCTTTAAAATAAGCTTCAACTTTATTGAGGAAGGAAGTAATGTTCATTTCAAAATCTTTAAAAATTTTCCTATTCCTTTCCTTAAATATTTCCCACATGAGAATAGGAGGATAAATATTTCATAATTTACTATAGTTATTAGTATTTCACCACAGGGCTAACTATTTAGAAGACACTCTAGATTTTTAGGGAACTATGCTGTCCACTTTAGTTTCGGACAAAGCCATTACCAACATTCCCTTGTAAAGGTACATTGGAATAGTAAATGTTCAGCTATCTCTAATTTTTTAATAAATAACATACATCTTGATGTTCCCTCAAAGCCCAATTTCAAGAATCCATTTTCTGTTAAAATTATCTTCTGTATTGTAGCCCATAAAAGAAATCCCATCTTATGGAAGACACACTAGATCCCAACAAAGCTTCAGGGGATATTAATTTTCTCTCATCTTTGTGAATTAATTATTAGTTCATAGCCTTTCTTTGCACTGTACTGCTCATCCTTTGATGTCCCCCATATTAGTTTATCTTTTCTATTTTTATGGTTGACTTTTCTTTTTCCAAGGAAATTAGTAAAAAGCTCTTTTACTTTCGTGGATATGTTAGTTCTTTCTAATGATTCCCAAGTCCATAAATCTTAATATTTTACCTTTTTTCCCATAAGTGAACTAATGTATTTTTTATGTTTATAGGCATATTTAAATTATTAGGAGGGAGAAGTCCATTCCAAGAGTCTTCCCAGAATAAAGCTTCCTCCCCTTTCCCTAAGTCCTGTGTGACATAATCACTAATGATATTGTGGCATTGTAACATAAAGTTCCAAGAATTAGACCCTTTTGGAGGGTTCCTAATTCTAAATAAAGATATTGGATTTGATTTATTTAGATATTTATGATAAATATCTTTTTCCCATTTGCTATCATTCTATTGGTATAATCTCCATTCTAGTTTTTCTCCTAGTGCTTCATTTTTTTAGCTAAAGTTTTTAATACCTAGACCTCCTAGTTCTTTGGATTTACATGTATTTTCTCATTTGATAAGGGCTAGTTTCTTTTTCCTTCTATCCCTTTCCAAAAAAAAATTTCTTATTTTTGTCTCTAGTTTCATTTTTACTCCTTTGGGTAGGGATAAACATGCCATTTGATATGTAGGAATGACTAATAGGACCACTTTGATTTTTATAGCTCTTCCTATCTTGGTTAATTATTTCCCTTCCTAGTTTTCTCTTTTCTTTTCAACTCTTTGTAAGATAGGATCACATATTTTAGAATTTATAACTTTCTTTTCTAGATGAATTCCTAGATACCTACAAGGGAATGTACCCTTCTTAAACCCCATAATATTGTAGATATTATTTTCCATTTCTATTGAGGTGTTAAGAAAAAAAATTTCTGATCTTTTAGCACTCACCTTTTGCTCGATGTTTCCATATATTCTTGTATAATTTGTTTAAATTTTTACACTTCTTCTATTGTACTTTCCCTAGGTCAAATTATATCATTTGAAAATTATTGATAGGTGATATTCGAAATGTTTTTTACCATAATTATCCCTTTGATTTTTCCTTTATTTTGGGATTTTTTTATTGCTCTCCCAAATTCTTTGGCCATAATGATGCATAGGAATGGTAAAATTGGGTCTCCTATCTAATTCATCTAGATATACTAAAGAAACCTTCTAGTGAACCATTGATGAGAAGTAATATTTTAGGAGTTAATATACACTTAAATTGTGAAACACTTCTAGGGTCTTGCATAAGAATATCCAATCCATTATATCATATGCTTTTTGGATATCTAGCTTCATAAGCATACATGCATCTTTGTTATTTTGAGCATAATGGATTATTTCTTGAATGATGATGATGCCATCTAATAAAGATCTACCAGGGACAAAACCAGTTTGTTCTTAAGATATTAGTTTAGGGAGGACGTTTTTAAGTGTTGATGCTAATGATTTTGATTAAATTTTGTAAATGGTGTTACACAATGCTATAGGTCTAAAGTCATCAAGTCCACCATGATTCATTATTTTAAGGAAGAGGACTAAAAATGTCTAATTAATCTTGGTCAGTAATGATCATGCATTTCTAGTAGCTTTTATTGCCTTCCATAGATCCTCCCCTAGGATGCTCCAACACTTTTGAAAGAAGAAGGTTTGGAATCCATCTAGTCTTGGCGATCTATCTAAATTAATAGTAAAAATGAATTTTATGACTTCTTCTATAGAGAAAGGTTTATTTAGCAATTGATTGTCATCAAATGCGATCAGTTTAGGGATTGTATTTGATATTTGGTTTTGAGTTGTCCAGTTAGAACTCTCAAATTTATTTAAGATGTTTATGCAATAATCCACAAAAACCTCAACTACTTTAGTAGGGTCTTCTTCTAAGTGACCCTCATTATTTATGATTTTGGTGATTCTATTAATGTTTCTATTATTTATTGTACTATTATGAAAATATTTCATATTTTAGTCCCCCTGAACTAGCTAATCCTCCCAAAATTTTTGTTTCCAATTTTTTTTTCTCTTTTGCTAATATATTTTCTTTTTTTGCTAAAAACTTTTTCTCTTTACTATACTTCTCATTATCCATCCCCTTTTTGATTATTTCTTCATATAGTTTGTTTAGTTCTTCTTCATTATCTAGTTTTGCTTTAAATATATTATTAAAATTTTCTTTATTCCATTTTAGAATTTTTTCTTTAAGTGTTTTTAGTTTTGATACAAAGAATTACATCTTAGATCCTTGGGAAGAGCACTCTTGCCACCATAGTTTGATATTTTCCATAAAATTATTGTCTATGAACCACATTTTTTCATATTTGAAAGGGTTTCTTAATGGTTTTTCAATTTCAAAAAACTCTATCTTGATCTATGCAAGGATCTGTATAGGTGTTAGGGAAGGGGATGATATGCCTGAAGTGGTTTGCTTTCAATCCAAACATGGCCCTCACATTCAATAGTTGGATTTTGAGAGTGTCCCTTTTGAATGTTATCATTGTTTTAAGATAGGCCATAAGGCTTTTTAATGCCTAAAAGCAAAGTCAATTAAGAAGAAGAATCCCTTTGCAGCTTCTCATGGTAGGGTCAAGAAAGTCTAGAGAAAAAAGACCTCCATCTAGGGACAACAAAAGCCACTATCGACAAAGTTAAAGGTGGCAGATGACTCAAAGAAGGTAAATCAACATCCTTTTGATACAACTTTTCCTCAGGGCATGAATGATATGGTGGGTCCTTAGGCTGAGCTGTCGAAGACTACCCCAACCTCCTCTCTTATCATTAGGGAGAAGCAATCTATTGTTCCTCCCCAACTGACTGAGGGTACTTTGGCTGAGGGAAGGTTGGTTTCTAGAGTTGAGGAAGGCAAGGAAGCTCCTTTGCAAGATGCTTAGGTGGTGGTGTTGTTAAGGTCTCCACTTTCTGAGAGTAGGTTGGTCCAGTCCCCTTAGAGGTGGAGAATAAAAGAGATAATAGGGATATTATCATCTATCAAGACCTAGAGAAAAATCTGGTTTCCTCTTTAGTTGGAGGGACCAACACAGGAAAGTTGGATGTTTTGGTCAAGGAATTGGACCAGTGGGAGTTTTCGCTATCCAACCCATTTTCTTCCCTCAAGGCTTCCAAGTCGTTGAATTTTGGCATGAAGACCAAAGTTCTTTATTCCCCAAAGCCTAGGAAGAAAAATGTTAGAGGACCTTCTCAGGCCTCTCTAGTGGAGACTAGAAGCAACTACAAATTAGATGTGGGCTTAGCGGCCAAAAGAGGCAAAAAATCTGAGAAGGAAGCTAGAGAGGAGGAGACCAGAAGAAGCTTGGTGAATGGGTGCCAAAGAACTCTTCAAGAGTGTTCCAAGAATTAATCATGAAGATCATATCATAGAATATAAGGTGCCTTAATGGAGCCCATAAACAAGAAATTATCAAGAACCTAATCAGAGATCAGAGACCAGACATCTTGATGATCTAGGAAACTAAGATGAAAAAGGATTTTTTGGAGAAGATTAAGTTTAGCAACTTGATGAGTGGGGAGGATTTGGACTTTGATGGTGCCTTAGGAGGTCTGCTAACCCTTTTTAATACCAAAAATTTTAGAATGGAAGTAGCCTACAATGATGGTAATATTCTTTTGTGTAATTTCTTTCATAACCCCTCCAATGTTAGCTGGTTCCTGATGAACTTATATGCTCCTAACAATAAGAGAGAAAGAAAGAATTACTGGACCAGAGCTCATAGTCTAGTGCAGAGTAGAAATTTAAAGAAAGGAATTATTATGGGTGACTTTAATACTCCACTGATGGATGAGGAGAAGAAGGGAGGTCTGCCTCCAGATTGGGAAAGCAAAACTGACCTTGCAAACTTCATAAATGGTCTAGCTTTTTTGGATCTGGACCTCATGGGAGGTGCCTTTACTTGGTCAAATAAACACATTAGTTAGGAGTGTATTCAGGTAAGACTAGATAGAACTCTTATCGATCTTGATTAGCTGAAGACCTCCTCTTGTAAATTAACTATTTTACCCAGAGTGGGTTCTGACCACTCCTTATTTCCCTTTTGATTGTTCCTATAGGTCCCAAAAGGCCTCCCCCTTTTCATTTTGAAAAAATTTGGACCTCCCACCCTAACCTTTTAGACAAGATTAAGCTTTGGTGGAGTATTGATGTGGAAGGCACATCTATGTTCAGGGTACCAAGAAAACTAAGCAATGTTCAAAGAATGGTTAAAGCTTGGAACAAGTCTAATTTTGGCCACATTTTATTTGAGAAGTAAGTCCTAACCTAAAATCTTTCTGCTATTCAAACCTCTATTCAAGAGGATAGATATGACAAGTTAAACATGGAGGTTGAGTTGTCTATCCTTTTAGATTTACAAAATATTATTGGTAAAGAGGAGAAGTTCTAGAGACAAAGATCAAGGGTAAACTAGCTCAAAGAGGGAGATTAGAATACAAATTTTTTTCATCTCACTACTCTTAAGCATCGTGCAAACAATAGAATCACAAGTTTAAAAAAAGGACAGGGATTGCTGACCAAGGATGAGGAAATATCAATTAAGGCTATTTCTTTCTTCTCTTCCCTATTGTCTTGGGATCCTTTTCTTTCCAAAGTGGATAAGGATGACATTGTCTCTTGTATCCCTAAGGTCATCCTTCCTCACCATAATAATCTACTTCAAGCCATTCCTTTCGAGTCGAAAGTTAAAGAAGATCTCTTCTCTCTACCGACTGATAAATCCCCTCACCCTGATGGCTTCCCATCTTTCTTTTTCTAGATGTTTTGGCCTATTTTGATGAAGGATGTGGTGCAGGCTATTCAAGAATTCTTTGGGGCAAGAACCATTCTTAAGGAGATAAACTCCACTTTTTTAGTTCTCATTCCTAAAACTCCTAGAGCCAATTCCTTGGACAAGTTTAGACCTATTAGTGTTTGCAATTATTTCTACAAAATCATTTTGAAGGTTCTTACTACCAGGTTCCTCAAACTCCTCCCTCTGATTATTTCTCATCAGAAAATTGGTTTTGCCCCGAGCAGACAAATTTTAGACTCCATAATGATGGTGCATGAACTGATTCACTCTATGGAAGCTAGAAAAGGGAAGGGTTGTTACTTAAAATAGACCTTTCTAAAGCCTATGATAGGGTCGATTGGTCTTTCCTAGATAGGGTGCTAAAGGCTTTTGGGTTTGATGACAAATCTTGTAAGCTGATTTCTTAGTTGGTGTCTACTTCCTCTCTTGGAGTTTTAGTTAATGTATCCCCCTCCAATTTTTTCAAACCCTCCTGATGCCTTCATCAGAGGGATCCTCTTTTGCCAATTCTCTTCATTATCTTGGTGGAATTCTTAGGCAGACTTATAGAGAAGAATAAGAAGGTAGGGAGAATCAAAGGTTTTAAACCTTCTTCTAAAATTGCCCCTTTTTTGCATCATCAATTTTTTGATAATACCATAATGGGAGGGGAGGCTTCTATTAAAGAGGCTAAGGCTATGAAGGACATCTTGGATATCTAATCTAGAGGGTCAGGGCAGCTCATCAACTGGGATAAGAGCTCTATTTTTTTTATCAACACCCTTGAGGACAAACAGAAGAAAATCTCCAAAATTCTGGGATGCAGTGTGGGGAAGCTTCCCTCTACCTATCTTGGGCTTCCTTTGGGCACAAACCCTCCTAATTCTTTCTAGAACAACATTATGGATAGATTTAATAAGAAGCTGGTTGGTTGGAAAGGGGCCTCTCTTAGCCAAGCTGGAAAATTCCAACTGGTGAAATCCACCCTTTAGAACTTGCCTGTCTATGCTTTGAGCCTCTTTGTGATCACTGTGAAATTTGCTAAGAGAATGGAAAAAATTTAGAGAGACTTCTTACGGATGGGGGCTGAAAATAATAAAAGGTATCCTCTTGATGCTTGGGAGAAAGTTTGCCTCCCTAAGAAATATGGGGGTCTAGGCATCAGGAAGCTAACTCACCTCAACAAGGATCTACTGGCAAAGCAAATATGGCGTATCTTCAGTAGCATAGGAGAATAGAGAGATATTATGGAAAATAAGTATATTAAGAGACCCTCTAAATAGTTTACCCTCTTCAGTGAAGATATCCCAAGAGGGTCCACTGTTTGGAATGTTTTTTTAAAAGCCATAGATCTAGCTAATTCTAGAGTATCTTGGAAACTGGGAAATGGGGAGGACATCTAGTTTTGGTCTAATAGCTAGCTCATTCAGGGCCCCCTTATGAACAACCCTAGCTATGAGGTCTAGATGAATGACTACATCAACCTTTTTGTGAAGAATGTTAGTAACTATAGGAATGATCAGGGATGGATAGACCTTTTCATCATCTCTGAAGATCTTATCCCTATTATGATTATGCTTAATTCTATGGCCCTAAATAACAATAGGGATGAGTTGGTCTAGGGAGATAATGCCAATGGGTAATATACTACTGCCTTTGGGTACTTGGCCCTTTGGAGATTAAAAGAGATTCCTCCTTGGTCAAGGGCTTGGATTCCTGGCCTCATTCCAAAAATTAATATGTTCTACTGGCTGGCTCTTTAGGAAAAAATCCTTAACCAAGATAACCTCATTAAAAGAGGTCATATTATGCCTAGTAGATGTGTGTTATGTAAAGATTAGATGGAGACTGGAAATTATTTGTTCATTCATTGCTCTTTCTCCAAGGAGGTTTGGGTCTTCCTCACCTAGGACCTGGGCTTTAGCTGGTGTGTGCCTTCCAACCTCCTAGACCTCTTCTATCAATGGAAATGTATGTTCAATAGGTCTCATCTTCAAGAATTAAGCAACTGGATTCTACTTCATTTCTATTGGAGCATCTAGAAGGAGAGAAATAACAGAATCTTCAAAGATAAAGAGGAGCTGACTAAAGTGATAGGAAAGAAAACATTTGTTAACATTAAGGAAAACTATTCAATAAGGAAAGGTGGAGATATTGAATTAGGTGGAAGAAATAAGGAGAAGGCAAAAGATAGAAAGATGAAAAGACAGGAAGCCAAATGGCTTCTCCCACTGGAAGGTTGGCATAAAGCCAACTTCGATGGAGCATCCAAAGGTAATCCTAGCTCCTTAGGAAGTGGAGGCATAATAAGGAATGAAAATGGAGATGGTATTTCTGCTTTTTCTCTCCTACTGGGTTATCAAACCAACCATTTTGCGAAAGTGAATGCTATGTGTAATGTTGTCAAACTAGCTTTTGAAACTGGAGTTACTAATCTTTGGCTTGAAGGGGATTTGAACAATATTATTAAATACATTAATGGCAACTCTCAGCCATCATGGTCGATTGTGAATCTAATTGATGAGACTCATGAGACACTTGCCAAATTTAGTAGAGTCCATGTCACTCATATTTTTTGGGAAGCTAACCCGATTGCTGACAAGTTTGCAAATATAGGGGTCGACGCAAACCAAATTATGACATGGTATCCCAAAAATACTTTGTCAACGGATGTTAAAAGCTTGATTGATCTGGACAATATCCAAGGATGTATAGAGAGGATCAATACACAATTATGAGTATGAATGGATCAAAGGGAAAGGGTTCTTCCCAAAAATTTAGCATGGGAAATTGTAATTGTTGCAATTTATTACAGACTAGTCAAATGCTTTGTGGGTCGTTTATTACATTTTCAATAGAAGCGATAGAAGGGCTAATTCTTTTTGCATTTTGCTTACTCACAAAGGTTCCAATCTTTTGCAGTGCAAGGTGCATATGAGAATTGAGGGTTTGCAGAGTGTAGACATGGTTGGCGAAAGGTGTAGAAAAGAGCCAGTGGGTGAAACTGAGAAATGGAAGAGTAGGGATAAACTATGGGAGCAGCTAGATCTGGGTGGTATTACCAGATACATAATGAAATTGCATGGCTTGATTAGAAGGTGACCAATAGTATGATTGGTTCATGGAAGGATGGTAGAATGAAGGTGAATGGGGTTTCTTTCATGATCACTGAGGAGGTTATTTTGATCGTTACTAAAATCTTGATTGAGGGTTTTAAGTTTTTTAGGGATAAGAAGCTCTTGGCTAATGTTGTGCAGGATTTTGTAAAGGATGAGAAGGAACTAAAAGCCCTAAAGAAGATTGAAATGTATTATGTTCCTAATACCATGAAGAAACTATGGAGGTATGTTCTGAGAGCTATTATAAAGTATATTACTTTGGTCCCTAGGTTTGATAGGGCTCGTACCCACCACTTTATTCTTTTGAATCATTTGCAGTGTAGCCGTAAAATTTATTTTCCTTTTTACTTGTTAACTTCTTTGAGCAAGGTAGTGGTTAGCTTCAAAAAGAAGCCTACTGATAACCCCGCTTTGCAGGAGGGGCTTCTGTTGCTTATTTATAAGCATTTTAAGGCCCAGTCTATTAGCAAGGCTCCCCCTCAGACTAAGAATGTGACCTTTGGAAGATCTAACTTCTCTTTAGACTCAGATGACATTTAGAGCTTTAGCTTTGAGGATGACATGATTTCTTCCACTAATAAGAAAACCACCCAATAGGTCAAAAAATCTCCTTCCTCCATCACCCCTATCAAAAAAAGTCCTAAGGATCATGGGCAGAAGCATCCTGTGAAAGATGTGAAGGATGACAGTGATGAGGAGGAGGATGTGGAGACAAAAGAGGAGGAAATGGAGATGCAGGAGGAAAATAAGGATGATCATGGAGAGAGAAAATGCAAGAAGGAGGGTCTGGAGGATGAGATAAAGCAACAAGAATGGGATATGTCTTCACTACCTCTTTCACCTATCCATATTCATGCACAACCTAAGGAAAAAAATTTGGATTCTAAAACAGAGGGTGGGGAGGTGTAGGTAAATAACAGGAGGAAAGCTTGGAAAAACTATAGAGTTAGGACCTCAAAAATGGGCATTTTTAGAGAGGCCATGATCTCGCAGGTCCTCATGGATAACTAAGAAGAGACGAGGCTTGAAGAACTCATAGACCCGACGATTGTGGCAATTTTGGACAAAGCAAGGGAAATTGGGTTGAATCTCCTAAATAATGCCTACAATAGCATGATTGATAACTTCAGATCAATCAAGTGGCTTTTCCATGAGTTTGAGGAGGTCAAAGAGTAGGTGGGTGATATGGAGTATCACATGAATGGAGAAAACTCCAATAATAAAGAAGACAATGGCAAGAGGCTTAGTCTGGTGGAGAGAAGGATTAACAAACTCAAAATCTACAATCATAAGCTCTCAAATTAGATGATTTTGATGCTTAGCTCCATTAACAGCAAAATCATATCCTTAACAGACTAGATCAAAGACAGAGCTATGAAGGATGATGAGGATGGAAAAGACAGAGATGAAGCCATAATGGGGGTTGACACTACTATGGACAACATCAAAAATGATCAAGACCAAGAGGATCAAAGGGAGCACCGGCATGAGGCTGAGGAGAACAAGATGGCCTATGAGGCAGCTCAGGTCATGCAAGACCTGGAGAGAAAGAATGAGGACTAATCCTTTGCCTATTCTTTTGTTTCTTCCTGTGCCTTTTTTTGGCTTTTTGTAAGGGCTTTTTCCCTAGTCGTTTCTTGTGGTTTCTGTTCTTGGTCTTTTCTATGGTTTTAGTCTATTGGCTAGGCCTTATGCTTATTATTAACCTTTGAACTATTACTTTTTTGGCTGGGCTTTTCTTGCTTATTATCAGCCTTGTTTATGTTTTAACTCTTGGGTTTTAGGGTCCCTGTAAAACTTGTTTATCTAATAAAAAACAAACTCTATCTTGATAGGTAAATGATACAATTTTAAATTTGGCATGATAGAAGAATGAAATGATAGATCTATGGTTCTTATGTCCCCCTTAAATATAAATCTATCTAATCTTTCTGCTATGTGACAAAAGCCTGATCTTCTATTATTCTAGGTGGATATTCCATTATTTATTTGAATATCCTTTAAGATGCTTCTTTCCAACCATTCTTTGAAATCTATTACTACTTGTGTTACTATTTGAGATTCACCATTCTTTTCTTCCAAATTTAAGATCACATTAAAGTGGCCACCTATGAGAAAATTATACCAATGATTCACCTCCATAAATATGCTCATTTCATTTCACAATTCTTTCTTATCTTCTTTTTGGATGGGTCCATATACATTAATGAGGGTTAATTTGAGATTCTATCTAAAACTTTTAACTCTATGATCCATCCAATTATTATTCAAAGATATTTTCTTGAAATCTATTCTATTGGGATTCCATATAATCCTGATACCTCATGACACTCCATTAGATTCTACTAATTATATCTTCCAATTACCCAATTTCTTTTCTAATTTGATTCCTTCTTCTTTGTTTAATTTAGTCTCTTGAATTAATATTATTTTTGAACCAAATAAGATTAAATTTCTCTTTGATAAACACTTTTTGCCAAGGGAGTTAAGTCCTCTAGAATTCCAAGCTTTTATCATCATTGTTCTATTGGAAGGAACTTCCCCTTCCCTACATTCAATATTTTGCTAATCTTTTTCTAGGTCTTTTCTTTCCATATAGAAGATCTCATTTCTATTAACATCTTTCTTCCTCTCTTAATCCTTTTTTTTCCACATCTATGGACTTTTAATCCCTCTTGATTAATTGAGATACCTAATTGATCTATGTACTTTTTGGCATTGTTAGTGCTCATAGATGACTTGTCTTCCTCTGATGCCACCTCTTCTTCTTCTTCTAACTCTTGAATAATCTGATCCCCTATATCCATTCCATCCATTTTTATTTCCTTTTCCTCTTCATGTTGATGATCCATTTCTTTGCTATTTTCCTTTTCAATAAGTTGTTCTATAGTATCCAATACTCCAAAAAATTTCCATGATTGTCCATTTTCTAATTGCTTTCCATTTATTTTTCCTAATTCCTTACTGGTTTTTAGTTCTTCTTTCCTTTCAGCAATAATCTCATTTATAAATTTTTTTACTTCCACTAGTATAAGGAGATACTCATTCTTATCCTTACCCACCTTCTTTAGTTCAGATTCACTATCATTATCTTCAAAAGGGGTTTTCCCATTTACTGGGGTTTGCCAAAATTTGTGTGATCTCTTTTTAGCTTTTCTCTAGATAGTAATATTTCCCCAATGTGTGGATGTTGTTGAGGGTATATTAGTTTCATGAGTTTGACTTTCTCCTTGAGCTACTATTTTTTTCCACTCTTGCTTGTTATTTATTTTTAGCATTCTAATTGTTGGACTTCTTTAGAATATATGAGAGGGGGAGGGGGGGTGATTTAGTTATCTAAGGTCTAGATGTATAAATAAAACTTTTCACAACTTAGTGAACCCATAAAAAATTTATCATTCTGCATGCATCCATAGGATTATGCAATCACTTAAAACTTGTAGGTTACTATCAAAACAATTTGCAGAAATGTAAACATGAAACATAACAAATTCAACAACACACTTGACACAATGATTTATGTAGAAACCTAATTTGGGAAAAACCACCAGTAACATGCTACTCTTTTTCACTCATCTAAAGTGATGCCCTATGAAAATCCAACCTTGTTAAAGGTTACAATACACATTGTTAAATGTGACCCTGTTAAAGGACAATCACCTTGTTAGTAGTGAGCCTTGTCAGAGGACTTTAGACCATTTACTTGGAATGTCACCCAATTAAAGGATTTACAAATCATTGTTAAGTCAACCTTAACCCAAAGGATTTACCCTAGACTGATAGAATTATTAGAGAGTAATAGTATGGCTTGATCTGATAACAACCCATAACTCCATTTGTAGATTATAGATATTTGTTTCAGTCCTCCATTCTACTTGGATTTCACACATTTAAGCTCTCATAGCTTGTTCACCCTTCAAGCATCCATACCCTTAAGCCTTCTTGCTTAACATGCCTATGCAAACTCTCAAATAGGTCACCAAATGAAGCAATACCCTTGACTCCTTGTCTTTCTTAGGTTCTCACACATGACAACCCTTGCTTCTAACCAACCATCCCTACAAATAGAGAATTTAAGATATTTTTCTATTCATTCTCCATCCTCCAATTTAGGGTTAGGATAGATTAGGTAGGATTCAATGAATCTACCCCTCATTTCATATCACTTCTAGAAACTTATCCTTCAATCCTCTTTGAGCTTGCCTCAAATGGTTTACCATGAATTTTGTGCCACCAGCTCATCAATTTTATCTTTCACCTAGTTCACACAATCCAAGAAAACAAACTTGTTAGCTTAGATCCATTGAATTCACGATCTTCCTAATAATGTCGACACTTGGCATTAACTTGCTTCTAATGCTCGACACAAACTATGTTGCTCAGCATCCTTTATAAAATCACTTGGCATGGACCAAAGTTTACTGGTTCTTAGCATCAACTAAACTTTATTGAACATCCTCTATTTTGCTTGGCATACACTAAAATAGACTTTTACTCAAATTCAACTAATTTTTTGCTTGGCTTGCACTATCTTTTCTTGGCACCTACTATACATTTGGTCAAGCTTGGCAGAAAAACTCTCTTTTACTTGTTCTTCTAAACTTTCTTAGTGTCCCTTTTTATATCATAACTCAACCTTTCCTCTAGGTGCTATTATTACATCTTTTGATCTATTCCTCTTCATCAATCAAATACATTAAAGTATTTAAATCATATAAGTAGTTGTCCTACTAGCAAAATAGTAGGTTTGACATCAGTGACAAAACAATGATTGCAACACATTTATCAAACTTGTATCAATCTATTTTCAACAATATTCTTCTCAACAATCTCCCTTTTTGGCATTGATGGCAAACCAAACGGATCGACCAAACTGACTTGGTTAAAATACTAAGACCAAAAAAATACCAAAAAGAAAATAATTCCTTGTATTGAAATCTCTCCCCCTATCAACAACTTCCATCATTTGAATAGGTTACAAAATTATGTTCTATTCTAATCAATAGAAAATAAATAATCAAATCATCCTTATGACTCCCTCTAAATTACTTCTTATTTCTCCCTTCTATAGTATCTTCCTCTTTCTATGTAGATAGATTTTATTCATTGACATACTTTCTTTCTTAGCAAGAAACATTTGTCCCTCATATTGTGTGTTAGGATTTCTTCCTCTTTGTTCAATCTCCAATCTCTTGTATTTCTCCCTCTAGGATCAATATTTCTCCCTCTTTAACAAAAAATCCAAAGAATTCTCATATTAATATGCAAATATGAACTTTTTTAGTTTCTCTTTAGTCACCTTGCTTGTGACTGAATTGTAGTTTCAACTCTTTGATTAATTTAGGCAGTTCCTAAAGTAAGATCCACTGCATCAATGTGTAACATATGTCAATCAACTTGTTTGATGCATGTCACTCCTTTGTTTCTTAGATGGCATTTGATAGGGGCATCACCTCTATTTTACCTCTTAGATACTCATGGGAATCCTTAGATAACACTTTTGTGAAGATATCAACAATTTTCTTTTGTGTTAACATATTCCATCTTCACCTCTTTTTCTTGACCTAATTTTTTCAAGTAATTATACTTGATTGCAATGTTCTTAATCTTTGTGTGCATTACAAGATTCTTTAATATATTTATAGCACTTGTATTATCACAATAAAGTACCACTAGCTCAATGATCTCTTCCTTTATACCTTTGAGTAGTTGTTGGATCCTTACAATGTTTGTATAGTTTACACCAGCAACAACATATTTAGCTTTAGCAGTAGATTGTGAAGTGCCATTTTTTTTCTTGTTAGTCCATGTAACTAGCATTTTGCCTAAAAAAAATGGTCCTCCACTGGTGCTCTTTCTATTGTCAATGTTTCTAGCCCAATCAACATTAGTATAGGCTTAATTCAAATTTATCATTTTTCTCATAATATAGACAATATTCCTCTATTACTTTAAGATATCTTGTTATTTTCTTTACAACCATCAAATGATTCTCTCTAGGATTAGCAGAGAATCTTGCAACTATTTCTATAGATAATGCAATATTAGGTCTGCTATGTACTACATATTGTAATTTTTCAATCATAGACATGTATGATGTTTGATTCACCTCGGCTAAATCATCATTCTTTGACAATTTATGTCCTATCACCATAGGTGTACTTACTATTTTAGAATCCTCCAAATCCAAAAAATTTCAGTATCTCCTTGACATACTTTGACTAAGTGATGTATATACCATATTTAATCTAATGTACTTCCAAACCCAAATAGAACTCGATCTCTCCAAACATAGAAATCTCAAATTCTTGCTTTATTTCATTTGCAAAAACTTTACATAAAGCATCTTGACCTCCAAATATGATATCATCAACAAAAAATTCAAATAACAAAATACCTTTTCCTTTCTTTTTCTTCATGTATAGAATGTTGTTATCATCAATCCTTTCAAATCCAATCTTCACAAGATAATTATGATGTCTCTCATACCATTTCCTTGGTGCTTGTTTCAAACCATATAAAGCTTTATGTAATCTACATACCATGTTCTTATTGTTAACATCAAAAAATCCTTCTGTTTGTTCTACATAAAATTCTTCCTCTAAATTGCCATTCAAAAATGCAGATTTAACATCCATTTGATAAACTTTAATACCTTTGTATGCAAAATAAGCAATTAGAGTTCTTACTCCTTCCAATCTAGCAACATGAGGAAATGTTTCTCCATAGTCAATTCCTTCTTCTTGCGTATATTCTTTGGAGACTAATCTTTCCTTGTTCCTTGTGACTTCACACTTTTCATTTAACTTGTTTATATATACCCACTTGGTGCCAATCATAGTTTTGTCTTCTGGTCTAGGAACTAGAGTCCATGTTTATTTTTCTCAATTTGTTCAATCTCTTCTTCCATGGCTTTAATCCAGTCTACATCGTCTAAGACATTTTTAACTATTTTGGGTTCTTTCATGCTTAGCAAACATGTGTCATTTGTCAATTTGTTCCTTGTCATTGGTCTAGCATCTTTATCTCCAATGATTTGTGCAATAGGATGATGCCTTTTAACATAGTTAGAAAATCTTTGTTCAGCACTAGTTTCATCATTTGGTCTATCTACTTCAAGTCACTATCTACATCTCTATTAAGTAGTTCAACATCTCTCTCATGTACACTAATTCTAGAATCAAAATGTGCCTCAACTTCATTCTATAACTCAGCATCTGAATGTAACTTGATTCTTGAATGCATTTTGGCATTCATAGTATGTGACTTAGAAGTCACTAAAACTTGCTATTGGTTTGTAGTTTGATTTGCAGCATCTTCTTCAATAGGAATACCTTCATAAAAGTATACAAATGATTTTTCTTCTTCTAGTTCTTTCATAGGTTTATCCTCATACACTTTTGTATATTCATCAAATTTTACATTTGCACTTTCCAAAACTTTGTTAGTGTTAGTATTCAAACACTTATAAGCTTTTCTTCTTGTAGAATAACTTAGGAATATACCTTCTTCACTTTTTGCATCTAGACTACCATTCTTGAAATCTTTGATAATAAAACATTTGCTTCCAAATACCTTAAAATATTTTACATTGGGTGAGTATCCATACCATAGTTCAAAATCTGTTGAATGAGTACCTTTCTTGACTTGTACATGGTTCAAGGTATAGACATATGTACTTACAACTTCTCTCCAGTATTTCAAAGCAACATTTTTCTCCATCATGAGGTTCCTAGCATAGTCCATTATAGACCTATTCCTCCTTTCAACAATTATTTTTTATGTAGGGGTTCTAGGAATAGATGTCTATCTTTTGAATCCTCTATCATTATAGAACATCTCAAAATCATTTGATGTGAATTCTCCTCCTTTGTCAGATCTCAAACATTTCAGACTTTTACCTTTTTCCTTCTCAACTCTTGCTAAGTACCACTTAAACATTTGGAAGGAATCATATTTCTATTTTAGAAACATAACCATCATCATTCTAGAATAATCATCAACAAGTAGTGTGATGTACTTATCTCCTTTGTAGCTTTGCACTTCAATTGGTTCACATAAGTCAGTATGAGCAATCTCTAGTATTCCTTTAAAGGTATGAATTTTACTCTTAAAACTTGACTTTTTCATTTTTCCTAATGACATTGTTTTCACATTATATTATTAGGCTTCTTCAACTTAGGAAAATCTCTAAGTTTTCTCATGTTACTGATACTAACCAAGTTATCAAAATTAAGGTGACATAACTTTTTGTGCCATAGCCACACATTATCAAATTTTACAATTAGACAAGTAGCATCCTCTATATCAAGGTAGAATAGATTACTCCTAGTTTGATCACCCTTTCAAATAATTTTCCCATTAGTATCATATATCTTAGCAATACTATTTTAAAACTCAACCTTAAATACTAAATTATTTAGTTGTGACACACTCAACAAATTATAGTTAAGTCCTTCAACATAGTATGCATTGTCACACAAAATCTTTTCTATGAGTTTGATAGAACCTTTTCCTTTTATTAAACATGGTGCATCATTACCAAAACTTACACTATTTCCATCATAACAATTCAAATTAATGAACTTACTTTTATCTCAGGTCATGTGGTGTGAACACCCACTATCAATGATCCATTTATAATTCTTGTTCACACAAGACACAAGTGCAATTATCTCATCTTCATCAAAAAAAAATTTTAATTGCAACATACACCACTTCATCATCATATTCATCAGATTCATCTCTCATTTCCTCTTCAACAATGTAGTAGGACTTCTTTCCTTTGTCTTTGTACTCATGGTTATCTTCATCTCTTCTACTTTTATACTTGTCACTACCTCTGTAGTTCTTCTTCTTTGGACATCTAGTAGCAATATGATCAACTTCATTGCAATTGAAACAAATGATAGGTAACTTACCTTTAAACTTGTCTTTACCTTTATGAAATTTCCTTGCCACTAGTGCTTCAAGTTGATCTACATCCTCCTCATTTGTATCACTATCACTAGACAAATCCTTTGTCCTTTTCTTCTTCTTGTTCTCATCAAGTTCCTTCAATGACATCTTAGCTTTGAAAGTAGATTCGATATTATCAAAGTTAGATAGCTCAAAAGTAGTGAGCCTTCCTACCAGACCTTCAAGAGATAGAGTATTCCCTAGTATACATCTCATTTCTTGTATTATAGAAACTCTAATAGCATGTATAGGCAAAAATGTTCTTAAAAATTTGCTTAGTACAACATCATCACTATTGTACTAGTAGCTCCTCTTATTGCATTAACAACATCTTTTATCCTTGAGCAATATTATCACCTTCTTGCATTCTCATATCATCAAACTTACCTCTAAGATTTTCAGCTTTTGCTCTCAGAACATTCTTGTCTCCTCCATAGATGGTGTATAGAGCATCCCACATTTTCTTTGCATTGCCAAGACTTTTGATATCATCAAATTTAGCATAGCTTAGGGTAGAGGAAATCTCTAGCATTTCCTAGTTGTGTTCTTTCTTCTTTTTTAGATCCTCAGTAGTTAGGGCTCTAGCAAGATCAACATGCTTAGTAGTATTGGTAGATTGTGCATGATCTCCAAGTCCTCCAAGGTGTAGCTTCATTAGACTTTTATGATTTACGTGGAAACCCAATTTGGGAAAGACCACCAGTAACATGCTACTCTTTTTCACTCTTCTAAAGTGATGCCCTATGCAAGGCCAACCCTATTAAAGGTTATAATACACACTGTTAAATGTGACCCTACTAAAGGATTTCAATCACCTTATTAGGAGTGAGCCTTGTTAGAGGACTTTAGACCATTTTCTTGGAATGTCACTCAGTTAAAAGATCTACAAATGATTATTAGGTCAACCTTAATCCAAAGGATTTACCCTAGATTGATACAATTATTAGAGAGTAACAATAAGGCTTGATCTGATAACAACTTACAACTCCATTTGCAAATTATAGATCTCTATTTCAATCCCTTATTCTACTTGGCTTTCACACATTTAAGCTCTAATAGCTTGTTTAACCTTCAAGCATTCATACCCTTAAGCTTTCTTGCTTAACATGCCAATGCGGATTCTCAATTAAGTCATTGAATGAGGCAATATCTTTGACTCCTTGTCTTTCTTAGGTTCTTGCACATGACAACCCTTGCTTTTGACCAACCATCACTATAAGTAGAAAATTTAATATCTTTCATTGTTCATTCTCCATTGTCCAATTTAGGGTTAGGACAGATTAAGTAGGATTCAATGAATCTACCTCTCATTTCATATCACTTCTATAAACTTCCCTTTTAATCTTCTTTGAATTCACCTAAAAAAGGTTTACCATGAATTTTGTGCCACCAACTCATCAATCTTAACTTCCACCTAGTTCACACAATCCAAGAAAACAAACTTGTTCTCTTAGATCTATCAAATTTGTGATCTTTCTAATAATGTTGGCACTTGCCATTAACTTGCTTCTAATGCTTGGCACAATTTGCATTGCTCTACATCCTTTTGTAAAATCACTTGGCATGAACTAAAGTTTACTGGTGCTCAACATCAACTAAACTTTACTTGGCATCCTCTGTTTTGCTTGACATACACTAAAATAGAATTTTACTTGACTCTAATTAATTTTCTACTCGGCTTGCACTATCTTTGCTTGGAACATACTATCCATTCGGTCAAGCTTGGCAAAAAAACTTTGTTTTACTTGTTCTTCTAAACTATCTTAGTGTAACCAATCTTTGCAACCTTAAGTAGATTATTAATGCACTATGATATCATTGTCTTTGCTAATTTTTGTACTCTCTTTTTATATCATAACTCAACCTTTCTTCTAGGTGATATTGTTACATATTTTGATTAAATCCTCTTCATCAATCAAATAGATAATAGTACTTAAATCATATAAGTAGTTGTCTTACCAAAAAAAATTAGGTTTGACATCAGTGACAAAACAATGATTGAAACACATTTATTAAACTTGTATCAATCTATCTTCAACAATCTCTTTCTCAACAACTAACTCATTTTACCTTTGATCTAAGTCATTCTCTATCATACAATCTTCCACTCTTTTTTCTTTAAGTTTTGTTGATTTAGATTTAGCTTTGTTTACCTCTTCATATGCCTTTTCCTTATTGTTTAAATTTCCTACCTTGACTTCTTGTCATAATTTATCCTCCTTTTTTTTGCTGTTGTCCTTTTCTTTTAACTATTTCTAACTCTATATTCTTACTTGGGCTTTGATTCAATGCTACTAGACTCAAGTATGAGTTTTCTTCCTTTTGATATATATGGGATTTCCAAGTTTTTGTTGTGATTTACCAATTTTATTTTTGATTTTGGTGTCTTTCGTTGTATAATTTCACCTATTGGTCCCTCTATTACTCTTGTTTTTTTTAGCATTCTTTTCTTTGATTACTTAGAGATATTCTTTCTCAAGTTTTTAATTTTGAATAGAAATATTGAGGTGTTCTAAGTGCTCATGTTATCCTTTAATAATTTGATCATAGATATCATTTTGAGCAAGTGAAAGATCATGTATTAATCTGATGTAAATCTTTAGGCTGGATTTTAGGTCTTCTAGTAATCCATTCTCTTTTTTACATAGAGTGCATTGGTAAATCCTATTTAATTTTTTTTTCATATCTTCATAAACCTTATTACCCCTTTCTTTCTTTTCCAAAACATCTTTTTCCCCCAGATCTTCATTTCTCTTTTCTGGTTGTTTGTTGATTATAGATGTCATTCTGTCCTCTAAGTCCCAACATCTATGTTCTCCTTCTTTCAATGCTTCTTCGTTGTTGAAGTGCTTTCTATTGTTTTTCTGTTGGGTTTCTAGTCCCTTTTGGTTTTCCATTTTTCTCCTGATTAAACCTCTTTCCCAAGGCATAAGTTCTACTAAAAAACTCTTTAACATTTGTGGTTACGAGGAATCCTATTAGAGTCTATACTGGTGATTCCATTAGTTTTTCCTTCACATTTATTTAAGGTTATATAAAAGATAGATCTATTTGTGAAAATCTTTTTAGTTTTGAAATCACTCTGCCCTACTTCTAAATTTATAGGAAACTTGTTTTTAGTTGAGTTGTGGTGAGACTCAATGTCTTATAAATTGCTTAAATATTTTCCTATTTTATTGATAATTTAAATTTGGTTCAATTCTGGAGGAAGATTTTTTCATTCAAACCAAGAGGGGTCTAAAAGATTATCTAACTTTTTTTCATTAGAGTTTGGTATCTAGCATACAAATTTAAGTGAACAACCCCTGTAAAAACAATAGGAAACTAAAATAAATTCATTCCTAATATCTTTATTTTGACAATGTAAATCTAGAAAATGATTAGAATAGGTATAAATATGTACCTTCTCCCTACATATGTTCTTTAACCATGTTACCAAGTTTAGAATATTTCTGGATGACCATTCTACTAAGCATACACTCCTATTTGTTGACATTCTCACCATCTTCTTTCACTAGATTTGTTATTAATAATTTGAATATCTCTAGGGGAATTTTGATCTACTAACGATGTCCTTTTGGCTTACTTTTTCAGATCAATGGGTTTAAACCTACATTATGATAATCAAAACCAACTCCCATTAGTTTTCCACAAGATCGAATATAGGCCTTAGTGCTTCTTGCTAGGGTATTAAGGTTTCTAGGCTCCTCAATGTTTCTCCAATCTATAAAAATAGGGGACAAATTGGATCCAATAGGTATGCTATTGGTTTCAAAAAGATTTTTTAAATATTTATTAGTAAAACTAGGGTTCCTACAAAACTCATCTAAGACAAGTTTAGATGGGGTTGAAATTTCATAATGGCTCTATCAAATTACATATATAATACTAGAAAAATGTGCCATTTGTTTCCTTATTCAAGCTTCATCCCATTTTACTATGTTATGCTCAATTATGGATTGATTTATTGCTATAACTTTTTGGGGTTTTGATGATATTATTTTCCTTTTCTTTTTCTTAGAGACCAACTTCTAAATGTCTTCAAGCCCTTTTACTTTCATGGATTTAGTTTTGTGTGGTGACTTTCCCTTTCTTTTTGCCTCCTCTACTCATCGGGCTATCGCAAGTTTCTTGCCTCTGACTTCATGGAATCTAACCAAGGTTGAAAAGGAATTGTTGTGGGTGTTTATCAATTGGTTGACCCCTACTAGAAATAATACTCTCTTTATGGAGATCTGGGGCAAGTATTTTTTATTGTCTTTGCCTTTCCTTCCCTCTCCAAGTTGATTCCTTTTCTCTTCGTGTAATGTTTCTAGAATTACAAAACTATTTTTGTATTGAAAAGATGGGTTTTTAGTGGTCTTCTTCCTTGATCTAAAACTGCCAAGCTTATGAGAATTCATGCAAGTATTTCTACACAGTCTTAGATTACTGGGGTTATTTCCCCCATTATCAAATCTTAGAATGAATATGCATTTGAGGTTAACTGGTTTTTTTTTTCCATATTTTTGGAGCGCTTCACCATTATTTTAGTACCAAAAAAATAAGAAATTTTTTTCCCTAGAGATTAATTTTATGATAATTAATATTATAATATATCTTGTATTTATTAATTAATGTATTAATAATTTTATCAAAATTATATATGAACAAATCAAGATAGATATTTTCATTTGTATCATTATTGTTAATTAGCAAACTAATATGGTTAAAATATACATTTATGTATCCATTATTAGAATTGCATTACCAATATATTTGACTATCATAACTTCTTCATGAAAAAGTGTATCACAATTATAAAAATAAATATAGAGAGTTTACTTTCCTTCATTGCTCCACATCAAGATACTTACAATCATTTCTTCTAGATAGTTGGAGTCATAGGAGGATTAGAATTACATCCATATAGTCTATCTTTGTTTGTTAAAGTACTGTGACCTTGTTAGAGGCCTTAAACCTACCAAGAATTTTATTATATAATGTTCTCTCTACACTACAACAATATAAAACTTTACAAGTAGTATAGAAAAATACCAATGTCTGACTGTACGGATATCTCAAATATTTGATTAGTCCTTTGTTGTTTCTTTCATTTGATCATGTTGGAAATACAATAGGGAAGTAAAATCTTAGAGAGGGGGGGTGGGGTGTTGGGGGGGGGGGGGGGGAGGGGTGTGGGGTTGAATTAATACTTAAAACTTTCAACCTCAAAAACTATTGACTACACATCCATCTCACAATCTATGCATATAAAGTGAAATACCAAGCCAAGCATATACATCCATAGCATGAAAGTAAAATATTCAACACATGTATGAAACAAGATATTTGGTTATCCAGAAACCCTCTAAGGAGAAGGTAAAACAAGGGTGGGGATGACACCCACAAATCTTCACTATTGTAGTATTAAAGTGTATCTAATGAAGGTTACAATGTTTGATCATGAAACACGATCTACCCTGTGAAGGTCTACCCTATTAAAGGCTTACAAGATTTTTATATCTTACCTTGTTAAAGGATTTAAAAAATCTTGCTAAAAGTGTGCCTAGTAAAAGGACTTTAACTTACAATGAAGTAAACACCCTGTTAAAGAATTTATAAAAGCCTATCAAGACTACTCTATTAGGAGATTTAACTAATTCACCTGTTAGAATGTTGTAATATCCTCCCCTGATTTGAACTTTGACTTGCAAAAATTTAACTTAAGGAATATTGTCAAGCACTTTGTATGCAAACTCATAAAGCTGATTTCCTCAATAAATTCCTTTCCAATGAGTAGATTTACGAACAACTATGAAGTGACATTAAAATGCATAATACACATGATAATATTTTCACAAACACTTAGCACACATTCAATAGTATATGAAAAAATCTGGAAACTCTTTCAATCTGCTAACAAAGGGTGATTTTTAAATGTAGATGCGCACTTACAGCTGCCTTAAAGGCTGCAACAACTATTCAGACTTGTATTCAACAATTATTATGCAAAATATCAAAATTTGACAAAAGAAACCTGGAATTAGTGGTTGTAGTATTTTGCAGATGTAGTCAGCCAGCCCTCCAAACTTCTAATCAGCTGGAAAAAAAAGTAAACTTGATACCAACATTGTTCACGTCATACTGTAGCAAAATACTGTTCATGCCGACTGTAGCAAAATACTGTTCATGCGGCACTATAGCAATAACTAACTTCAGATCTGCAACTCAAACCCTTATAAATTTCTTTATGCAAACGCCCCAAATGAAACCCAGTGTGTTTCTTGAAGTGAAAACACCCTTGATCCTCCTGACTATGTCTTCCAACAGTGAAGAGAATGCTAGCAAAGAGGGATTCCATCCTCCAAGCCCGATAATTAGATATCCGGCAACATAACATTAATCTTCATCCAAGAATACAAAAAAAAAGCTCTTCCATTTCTTTTATAGTGTTCTCACAAGAGCTCAATCCTTCACTTTCTCAATGTGGGATAAAACATAACTCCCTTTATGTACCTTATGTCTCCAATGTGTTATAAAAATAAAGGGAACTCTTTTAATTTAAATATTTCCCACAAACTATAGTATATGCATTAATAAAGTTAAATATTTAAATTTAACTTTATAAAATGGCTTTATCAATGCATACCGAATCTTATCAATGATAAATAAGTCTTCCTGTCGATTTTAAACAATTACCATCGACATACCACTATGACTGAATGTCTGGCCATGTCCAAGATGACTTACTATAAATAGTAAGTATGCTCAAAGTTGCCTCAGAACCCCTCAAAAAGACCTGCAACTGAAACTGTCTAGGCCAAATGGCCTCTAAGCCCCTTTAATGTCCTAGTTTGCCTACGGGACTGTGGGGAAATAGGCTAATGACAACATCATGCTATGAATGCTAGAAAGGGGACATTACAGTCCACCCTTCCCAAAATTGCTTGTCCTCAAGCAATTTCAGCTCTAGATGCTGCAATATCTACTCATTTTCCCAAGTAGCATCCTCGATAGGTAGGTTCCTCCACTTCACTAGATACTCCCTGATAGTCCTCCTATGAAGCACCCTCTCCCTGGAGTCAAGTATGGCCTTGGGAACCAAGATAAGCTTCCCCTCATCATCAAGAGGTGGCAATACTACTGAAGGCACCACATTGTGACCCAATGCCTTCTTAAGGCGTGACACATGGAACACATTATGCACTTTACTATCTGCAGGAAACTTCAACTCATAAGCTACTTTGCCCACTCTCCTAATTACTTTGAACGGTCCATAGTAGCGTGGTTTCAATTTCTCTGCTCCACTCTTCTTGAGAGAGGACTGTCTATATGGCTGTAACATGAGGTACACCATATCTCCCACCTCAAAAGACTTCTCAACCCTGTGCTGATCAGCATATTGCTTCTACTGATTTTGTGCCTTTTGCAAATTTTCCTTCAAGGATCGTATAATGTCTTGACACTCCTGCAAAGTATCCTTGGCCTTAGGCACCCTACTGTCCCCAAATAACAAATCCAAAAAATTAGGAGCATCATACCTGTATAATGCCATAAAAGGGGACATTTGAATAGACATATGGAAAGAGGTATTATAGCAGTACTTCCCTAGATGTAGCCACTTCACCCAAGCCTTCTGCTCAACTGCAATGTAGTTTTGAAGGTACCCCTCAACCCATTTGTTCACTATCTCTGTCTGCCCATCAGTTTGGGGGTGGTAGCTGGTACTCGAAGTGAGCTCTGTTCCACATAACCTGAACAACTCCTGCCAAAAGTGGCTCATAAATCTGTTGTCTCTGTCACTAACTATGCTCTATGGTATCCCATGTAGTCTAAATACCTCTCGAAAAAATAGTTCTGCTGTTTGTGTTGCTGAATATGTAGACAAAATTGCAAAGAAATGTGCAAATTTCGTCAATCTGTCTACCACAACAAAGATACAATCCCAACCCTGTGCCTTGGGGAGGCCTGTGATAAAATCCATGGAAATGCTATCCCACTTCTTCTCTGGTATGGGTAGAGGCTGTAGTAAACCACCCGGAAAAGAATGTTCCTATTTGTTCTACTGACACACAGGGCATTCCCTAACAAACTGAAGCACCTCTGATTTGAGTCCTTTCCAAGTGAAGCGCTCTCTCACCTACTGATATGTCTTAAAGAATCCGGGATGTCCTGCCATTGGTGAATCATGAAATGCCCTCAAAATCTTCTGCTTCATAGCAGACCCAGGTACTAAATAAATCCTTTCCTTGTAGATGATCAGATCATTTAAGACAGTGTATCGACTATCTTGAATAGCTCCCTCAATAATGCTAGATGCCCAACTATCCTTAGCATATTCTGCCAAGATCATCTCTCTCCAATCATCCATGACTATCCCAATAGCAAGAAAATGAGGCCTTCTAGATAAAGCATCTACAACAATATTTTTCTTCCCTTTGACATAGGCTATGTCGAAATCATAGGCCTGTAATTTACTCACTCATTTCTGTTGCCTGTCATTAAGGTCCTTCTATCCAAGGAAATGTTTCAAGCTATTATGATCTATTTTTACTATGAATTGGCTTCCCACTAAGTACTGCCTGAACTTAGCTAGCGTGTGCATGATTGCTAGCATCTCTTTGTCATAGATGTTGTAGGTTCTCTCCACACCTCATAATTTTCTACTCTCATATGCGATGGGATATTTGTCTTGCATGAGAACAGCTCCTATGCCCTCTCCCGAGGCATCACACTGCAGCTCAAAAGGCCTGGTGAAATCTGGAATGGCTAAAATAGGACATGTACTCATCAGCTCCTTAAACCTATCAAAACAATCCTGAGCCCTCTCTGACCACTTGAAACTATCTTTCCGTATCAAATCTATAAGTGGTGCTGCTATCTATGAAAATCCCTTCACAAATTTGCGGTAGAACCCACAAAGCCTGAGAAATCCCTTGAGTTGTGAAGTGTTCCTCGGTGGTGGCCAATCCAGAATGGCCCTGATCTTGTCTGGGTCAACCCAAACACTTCCTGCACTAATAATATGCCCTAGATAGAGCAACTCTGTCATCCCAAACTCACATTTACTCATCTTGGCATATAATGAGTCCCTCTCTAGAATACTGAGCACTGTATCAATATGCTTCAAATGTTCCTCCCAAGTATGGCTATATATCAGTATATCATCAAAAAATATCAACACAAACTTTCTCAACTGATTTCTGAACACTCTATTCATACAGGACTGGAAAGTGGCAAGGGCATTTTTCAACCCAAAGGGCATGACTAAGAACTCAAAATGTCCATAGTGGCATCTAAAAGTTGTCTTCTCCACATCCACCTCTCTAACCCATATCTGATGGTAGTCGGATCTCAAATCAATCTTGGAGAAGTAGCATGCACCATGCAATTCATCAATAAGCTCATCGATGCGTGGGATAGGGTATCGGTTCTTGATTGTCTTCTTGTTTAGCTCCCTATAATCAATGCACATCCTCATTGTACCATCCTTCTTCTTCACCAATACTACTGATGAAGCGAAAGGAATTTTGCTTGGCCGTATGTGCCCCATGTCAATCAACTCCTTAATTTCCTTTTCTATTTCATCCTTATATCTCTTTGGATGGCGGTAAGGTGTGATGATAACTGGCTTAGCCCCTTCCTCTAGTTCAATAACATGCTCGATTCCCCTATCCGGGGGTCTCCCTAGAGGTATCTCACCAAACACATTAGTATGTTTGGTTATTATTTTTTGTACATTAGGTGGATACTCTAGTTTATGCTGCTCTATCATCTTAGGCATTACTCTAAACTCTGCTGCCCACTGCACCTGATCATGTCTAAAGAAACTCTACATCCACTTGAGTGACACCACTCGAAGTCTCTCATCTAACAAACCTCTGGGCACTATCTTCTTACCATTTGCCTCAAACCTCATTTCCATTTTCTCAAGGTTAAATGTAAACTCTACCAGAGACTTCATCCAGTTCATCCCAAGCACCATATCCTGATCACCAATGTTGACCACAAAGAAATCTCCTGTCATGTCATAATCTCCCAAACGAAGCTGCAAGTTGGAGATTTTCTTGGTACATTCAATTTTGAAGCCATCGGCAACCATCACCTTAAATACCCTATGCTCCTCTGTATGTAGCCCTCTGCGTGTCACAAACTTCTCATCAATGAAGTTATGTGTTGCCCTTGTATCAATGAGTGCCACAACTCTCTATCCATCCAAGGTTCCCCTAACTCTAAAAGTGATAGCCTCCTATATACTTGACAACTGAGCTATCATTCTATCACCATGTGCTTCCTCCTATGAAGAACTATCATCATCTCCATCTGATTCGGATGACTGCTCTGAATCTCCATCTATTGACTCTTCGGCTGAAAAGTACTCCATTTGCTTAGCTTATGCTTTCAATGGAAACTTATGTGACAAATCCCAAGGCTCCCTACAATGAAAAAAAAGCTTCTTCTTCCTGAGATCATTAAGTGTCTCATTGTCCAACCTCTTACTTTCCTCCTTAGTTGGTTGAACCTCTTTATGAAAAGGTTTCCTATCCTTATCTTTCCTTGAAGGGAAACTCTTTGCCTGGAATTTATTTTTTGAAGATGAAGAGGAATCCATGTCATGAGCTTTGTTAATGGCTTCCTGCAAAGTGGGAGGGTTGAGAGCTTTAATCCACCCTCTCAACAGATCATCTAACCCATCCATAAATAGAACTAGTATCCTCCATTCAGATACATCTGTTACTAACACTACAAGTTTCTGAAACTCTGAAATGTATGTTTCCAATGATCCCCACTGTTTAAGTTGAGCTAACTCCTTGAAATGGAGTTCTGGATCCTTCCTATCAAAATGTTCAATCAGCCTCTCTGTAAACTCCACATATGAGGTAATGTGTGCATGTCCCATAGTGACCATACCATGATGCCACCACTTGTGTGCTAACCCATCCAGATGAATTGTTGCATACTTAATAGCTTCTTCCTTGGGCATAGGGTTCAATTGAAAGTATGTGTCAAGGTTTTGAACCCAAGCTCTTGCTGTAGACTTTCCTAAGCCATCATAATATGGTAACTCAAGTCTCCCTACTTTCTTACATAGCTCATAGCTCTGGTTCCTGTCATGTCCATGTGGCATATGTTTCATCCGCACATCCATATACTCCCTAAAGGTAATTGCAGCAATAAAATATGGCCCTTCGGCTTCCCAATATCTCCTCAACTGGTTCTGTATATCAGTAATCTGGGGCTCTGGTACAAGCTGCTCTAGAGCTCTAGGAGGAAATGTAGGAATCATGGGCCTTGAGCTCACTGTCCTAGCTTGCTGGGGTGCATGACCGAAATTGTTCCCAACTTGTTCATCTCCATTATGTGTCCAATCTTGATCATTTCCATTCTGATTGTTACCATTCTTATTATTTCCTCCACCCATGTTAGCATTCAACCCCATTTGACGAGCCATCATCTGCATCATAAGATCTAATCTCTGATTCTGTTCCTGTGCCCTTTGTTCTGCTACTCGTTGACCCTGTACCAAGGTCTCTAATAACTATAAGAATCTTTCCTCTCCATGCTTTGGACTAGCATTCCCGCCTCCACCTAATCTTGTATTCCTGTCATCTCAGTCACCCATATTGCTGTCTTGATCAAAGAATACCTCCGCTGTGTCTGTATGACTGGATTCTATGCCCCCCTGTATGGATGAACTAGACTATTTGCTTTGTAGGTCTGAACTCCTACTTTGTCTTGCTTTGGTATTGTGGAAATTATAAGGCCCCTATCGCATGCTCAAACATAAATGCTCTGATTTTAGTTTTTTGACATTTCATCAAACACTTTCCCCTCTATCCGCCAGTTCCAAATTTCCTATAAGACCTCCACAGAATGGTAGGACTTATAGCTCTGATACCACTATAATATCCTCCCCTGATTTGAACTTTGACTTGCAAAAATTTAACTTAAGGAATATTGTCAAACACTTTGTATGCAAACTCATAAAGCTGATTTCCTTGATAAATTGCTTTCCAATGAGTAGATTTACGAACAACTATGAAGTGACATTAAAATGCATAATACACATCATAACATTTTCACAAACACTTGGCACACATTCAATAGTATATGAAAAAATCTGGAAACTCTTTCAATCTGCTAATAAAGGGTGATTTTTAAATGTAGATGTGCACTTACAGCTGCCTTAAAGGCTGCAACAACTATTCAGACTTGTATTCAACAATTATTATGCAAAATATCAAAATTTGACAGAAGAAACCTGGAATTAGTGGCCGTAGTATTTTGCAGATGTAGTCGGCTAGCCCTCCAAACTTCTAATCAGTTGGAAATAAAAGTAAACTTGATACCAACACTGTTCACATCGTACTGTAGCAAAATACTATTCATGCCGACTGTAGCAAAATACTGTTCATGTGGCACTATAGCAATAACTAACTTCAGATCTGCAACTCAAACCCTTGTAAATTTCTTTATGCAAACGGCCCAAATGAAACCCGGTGTGTTTCCTAAAATGAAAACACCCTTGATCCTCCTGACTGTGTCTTCCAACAACGAAGAGAATGCTAGCAAAGAGGGATTCCGTCCTCCAAGCCCGATAATCAGATATCCAGCAACATAACATTAATCTTCATCCAAGCATACAAAAAAAAAGCTCTTCCATTTCTTTTATAGTATTCTCACAAGAGCTCAATCCTTCGTTTTCTCAATGTGGGATAAAACATAACTCCCTTTATGTACCTTATGTCTCCAATGTGTTATAAAAATAAAGGGAACTCTTTTAATTTAAATATTTCCCACAAACTATAGTCTATGCATTAATAAAGTTAAATATTTAAATTTAACTTTATAAAATGGCTTTATCAATGCATACCAAATCTTATCAATGATAAATAAGTCTTCCTGTCAATTTTAAACAATTACCATCGACATACCACTATGACTGAATGTCTGGCCATGTCCAAGATGACTTACTATAAATAGTAAGTATGCTCAAAGTTGCCTTAGAACCCCTCAGAAAGACCTGCAACTGAAATTGTCTAGGCCAAATGGCCTCTAAGCCCCTTTAATGTCCTAGTTAGCCTACGGGACTGTGGGGAAATAGGCTAACGACAACATCATGCTATGAATGCTAGAAAGGGGACATTACAAATGTCTCAACAATGGTCCTTTAGTTAGCACTCTATTGCTTGATGTCAAATCACCTCTATCTTGATGTATACTTGATCCTTTCTAATCAGATGTATCTCTGTTATCTTTTGATTCTTTTCCTTTTTTCTCCTTTAACTAATTCTACAATATAAATCAAATCACAACACCTTAGTCACCATGAATGCTCTATTTGTGCATGCAAAATCTCTTCAATTCTCCTTAAGCATTCATAACAAGTCTAGGGTTTGTCCTCCTTAAGAAGACCTAGGTGAATTAGGGTTAGGTATGAATCAATAGTAGTGATTCACCCATATTGCCACTTAAACCTTCCCTTTTTCTGATTAGATGCATGTAATGCATAGGAATTCTAAATTAAGATTCATCCTTATCATGAAAGATCATAAAACAATGCTTAAGTTAGCTCAAAAATAATTTACATAGAAGTTTGTGCCATTATAAACATCTATGTCAAAATTGTGTAACTCAACACTTGAAGTCCCTAATGCTCGACACAACTACAACTTGTTTGCTATAACTCAACCTCTGAATGACTCATCATCCACTAATAACTTGACACATAAATAGCTCAACACATACCATCTACTCAACAATTGAGTGAATCAACACTTACTAGTTACTCGACTCATATTAAATCTCTATCGCTCGACATATACTATCTGACAACTTATGCTCAACATATATTACTTGTCTAACCTAAACTAAGTAAATGATTTAAGTATATTGTCACTCATATGCAAAAACCAATCTGGGATAACAATCTTTCCCTTTGACATGAGTGCAAAAATACTTGATCATGTATGAATAACCTTTAGCCTTTTAAGCATAACTCATATAATATCCATATCCATACAATTTCAAAACTTCAAAATTTTGCAAAAGCTTATGTCTCATTAGTCATACCTCATAATTCAATAACTCCCCCTAAGTTGATTATGCTATTTTGTATCTAAATCAAAACTATTCCTCCTGCTCTATAGATTTGCATTAGCTAATTAATGTACTCTGTTTCTATCATAGACTCCCTCATTTTTAAAAAATGGTATCTCCTTCAAAAATATTATCTTGCCCATACCTCTTATTACTCCCATACTTCTTAATTCTCCCCCATTTTGACACTAATCTCAAAGGGTTATACACTTACAATGTGTTTGTCCAAAAATGATTTGGGACCTCAAGCATGAATTTCAATGTTGCATCCCATTTATCACAAGCTACCTCCATTGACTTGATTTGAATGGCCAGCTTGGTAGCAAGGTGAACTAAACCATCATGAGTAGAAAGATGTGGATGTTTCTTCATGAATGTTTCAACAAAGGCTATTTCCTTGTGCAATATCTCCATATGTGGAGTCAGAATAGACTGAATGCCATCAGTTTAGCCTTGATGTTTGCTTCATCTATTTGTAATACTACTAACTAACTTTGGGAGTTTAGAAGATTCCTGAAATTTTTCTCACTCTAAGCTAGAGACTTTGGTAAAGTTATAGTAGATGACTATATATGACTCTCTAAACTTAGTATGTGAATCCTTATTTCTTGTTTGAAGAGTGTGGGATTACACAATTTGGTGTACAAAGGGAAAATGTTCTCTAGTACCTTCTTCATACTATCAATTTTGGTTTCTAACCCAACTTGTGATAGTGCAATAGCACTTGATATCTTTTCATTAACCTTATGTTGAAACTTCCTTTCAAACCATTTAAGTAGTTTCACATTTGAATCTAGGTCTATACCATTTAGCTTCTCCACTAAGCTAGTTAGCTGCTCTATGATAGACTTTTTTTCTTATGATGCTAGTAGACTAAATCCGAAAAGAAAAATGTCCTTGATATCTATCAATTCTTGCTTCTACCTATGCTCATGTCTGAGCAATTCCTGATTCTTTTTATTTGCAAAAGAATCTTCGAGTATGCCCATCTACTCAAAAGTGATAGTTTCATAATCAAACTTGGGCAGTTCAATCACTTCATCCAAGTTTAGATTAATAAATGATGTGACTTAATTTACCTTAGATGTGCTTGGACTTGACTATGATGATTATAGGGGTATAGCTTCTATACTTGGCCTATGAAGTTCTTTACTAGGAGGAGGAGGAGTTTCTAGTAAAGTTACTAGTGTTTATATTGCTAATTTCTCCTTAGGTTTGTTAGTCAAAAATATCTCTTTAGTCTTATCCTTTTCCTTCTCTACATTCATAGATGCACCTTGATCTTGTGCTGTAGGTGTAGGAGTATCTGCCTAACCTATTAGAATTTGTGTTCCTTGATTCTTTTCTATCTCATCTTTATACTCTTCAACTATCTCACCCTTATGCTTTTCAACTGTCTCTTCCTTGTCATTTTTACTTTCCTTTATATTGACTAAGACTAGAGTACTTTGTATCAATGTATTGATGGTAGAAGTATCCCTTTCCTTCCTTTGATATACCACAAGAGGTAATGCAAGTTGTATAAAGGTAAATTTAGGAGGGGCTATAGATATCACTTATTTTTGTACTTCCTCCCCAAAGACACCTTGTTTACCTTCTTAATCTCATCAACACTCACTAGTACAAGATATTCACAAAGTTTAGCCTAGATAGTGGATTCTACTCTCTATAAGGGGATTGATGTTTTGAGTGATAGTATCAGAAACATCCTTCATCTTTATAGTATCACTTTCTACATTCACCTCATGTGGAGGACTGACACTCGACACTAGTGTATCTGGTACACTTTGTTCTATCTATTGCTCATCCTCAGTTGGTGTCTATGTATCTTCATGTGTTTTAGTGTCTTCCTTGTGTCATTGTCTAAGTGTCAACTATGATTACCTTAGTTACTTGTTTTGGGTCTTCTTTGTCCTCACCTACCTTAATAGGTTCTTGTATTATTTCCTTGGGTGTTGTAAAAGCATATTATTATTTCCAAATCAAAGTGGTCTTTTGTATAACATCCTCAACCTTATTCTACAATATGTTGAATGCCCTATATTTTGGAGAAAATTTTCTAGTATGTTTCTTTAATGCCTTATCTATTATTTCTCTATCCAATTTTGGCATCACTCTAGCAAGTGCAGTCTCTCTTATTTGTTTTTCTATGTTTAGACTATATTGCCATTTTTTATCAACTCTATTAGATAATTATTTTGGTAGAGAGTTGGAAATCTCAATTGGAGATGGCAACTAGGGTCTTAGCTTTCCTCTTCTTTTTCTTAGGTGCTTCACTAGCTTCTTCTCCCTCGACACCTTCTATTTCTACTTCTTCTACTAGGTCTTCTCCTTGAACTTGAGTCAAGTCTAGTGGTGCTTGAATAGGTATTTCCTCTTCTTCTACATTCATCTTCCTCTTGTTCCTCTTCTCCATCTACTCCTTCACCAAATTTTTACTTTAGCTTGAAATTTTTTTCTTCTTTCTAATGACTAAGAAAGTTTTCAAATTCATTGTTATCTTAGATTTAGCCATGTGATAGTTCCCAAAGGTAGTAGCCTTAGCATCTACATCTTCTACAAGAAATGTTGTTTATTGGTGCAGAGGCTTCATCAAAATTGATTCCATAGCCTAGTAGCCTTAGCAACCTTACCCTTGGAACATCAGCTTGAACATATGTAAAACAATGTCAACTAGAAATAAAACATCATTGAAATGTTTCTCAACTAGTAAAACTAGTATCCTTAGTCTCTTCTTCATTGATTGTTTGAAGTCATCAAAGTAGATGGTCATAACTAACTCAAAATTTTTCCAAGTTGGTCAATAAATTCAGCTATCTACACTGCAATAGATCTATTTGTTTTCCAAGCAACTTTACCAAATGTTGGGAATGTATTTTGTACATAAAAGAACATACATACAAGAATTGAACCAAATTTACATTGTACACTTTTGGTCTTCCTTATAGCTCCCAAATTTTCTAATAATTGTTGCATCTGCAAATCAACAAGGTCATAGGTATGATCCTTCTTGATTATCTTATAGCCCATGTCAACAAAAATAAATGGTACACTTTTGAGCCTACTTGATTGGTAAAATTTATATTCTATTATCCTCACTACAAATGCAATTAGGGGACTTGAGATAGTGTTAATTTTCATGCCTTATTTGTTCCACACGGCCCCTGTATTCTTCTTAATGACCTCTTTAGATTCACTTCTCATGGTTTTAGGTTGGTCAAGTATTGGATACCTTGTTACTCTATGTAAAATTTTCTTGGTGATTTTCACTAGTCCATTATCCAACCATATAGAATTATCATGAATTCTACTCAAAACTATCTTAATCCATTAAGTCTTGAAAACATTTGGAAAATCTAAGGCATGGGTCAACCTTTTCTCTCTATGATTTTGAATTCATCCTTCAATGCTCCATTTTTACATAATTTCCCATAGGTTTCCCTAATATCCATGTCTCCTATGCTGCCCACCTTGCATGTATAGCAACATCTTATGTCTTGAATCATCAAAACTCGAGGTGGTATCATTGACAATGCACTAGATGGATCTTGCTTGTAAGAAATATCAAGAATGGCTCTAAAGTTTGGTTTTCTAATCTCACTTCTTATCAATTGCACATTTAAAAATTCTTTAGCCTCTTTAACCTTAGGAGTTGAAGAACTAGATGCCATAATGTAAACTAGGGTTTTTAAAAATTCAAACTACATAGCTCAGCACATGATAAATACCTTTGCAAATATGTTGTTATGGTGTCAAGAAACTATTGAATCCTTCTTTTAAATGCTAGAATGTTGGAGTGATCTCTTTCAATTTTCCTTTTTCTCTCTGTACTCTCTTTCAAATTTGAATGATGTCAAATGAGTAGAAATTGATCATATAGGCCTTAAAACCTTGCAATTAATGCTTAGTACTTACACAATTGTAAGGTCAACTTCAATAATTTTTTTGACTCACTCAACTTCCATGAAGTTTCCTTTTCCACTTTGTAACCACTATGAGCTTGGTCAACATTGTCACCTTTGATAGCTTGGCATCAACTAACATTTCACTCAATAACCATAGTGGAACTTTTCATGCTAGACAATAACATGAAAACTAACAAAACATATAGATTTCTTCCAAGTTATAATCAACACCTTGCATCTTTATTCATGCATATGTAATCTTTTTAGAACTAAGTCCTTAGAATTGATGTATAGTATATCCTTTGAAATATTAGTCCCACATAACTCTTGATTGTTTAATTGGAGGAGGTGTGATCACCTAACCCATTGGTTGAAGTGATCCCATCTACACTTGATGTGCTGCAATCTTCCTTTTTCTTTCATGTCTTGTTCATCTCATCTATGACATTCTCATCATCTACCTTTCCTTTTCCTTTGTTGAACTCACTATTCAGTTCCTTTGACCTTGTTGGACAATTCCTACTTATGTGTCTAGTCTTCAAACAACTAATACATGTGGTTTGACTCAACCATCTTTCATATTCACTTCTAAAATTTGTTCTTATGCAATTTTCAGCAACATATCCATACTCTTGATAGTAGTGAAAACTATACCTAGTATTATAATTCCAATTATAAGAGTTTCCATTGTGCTTTACCTTTGTCTTCTTTTTTGATGACCATTTAGGCTTGGATCTGCACTCATATTCTCTATGTCCATACTTTTGATAGTTATAGTAGTATCCTTCATATCTTTGTGTGCTTATGGTCTTGGTCCTACATTCATGTGCCTGATGTCCTTGTTTTTTGCATTTGTGGCAATGACCCATGAACTTTTGCTTAGGATTCTGATTTGTAGTATTGCTCCTACAAACATTAATAGTATGACCTATCTTACCATAATTATGACAAGTGGGTTTGGAATTATTACCTTTGTTACTTCTTTCTTCACCACTTTTGAATGATTCTCCTTCTTCGGTACTAGTGTAACCCAATCTAGAAGTGTCACTCTTGGATCTAGGGGATCTCATCAATTATTCAAAGTACATAATGGCTTTATTAGGTTTGGTGAAACTATTAGAAAAATCCTTTTCTCTTTTCAAATCATTTCTTAGTTGTTCATTTTATAACTTTAGTGTTGTGGTCTCAATATCCTTTGCATTTAGTTCATGATTTGCAATCATCATTTGACCCTAGGTTTCAAATTGCATGTTAGCAATCCTAGTTACCTTTGATGTTTACTCTTCTAGTCTATTGGTCAAAATCCTTTTGTCATCTTTAATCATGAATTTTTCCTCTTAAACTTTCTTTTTGTGCTTGGTCACATCACATAGTAATACTAATTGGACTTCTTTTTCTCTTTTGAGATTTTTGACCTCTTCAATTAGGGTTCCATTCTTTTCCATTAGATCTGCAACTGCTACATCAAATTCATTGATGTTTCTATCTACAAATAATTGATTAGTGTCAATCTCTTATTATTTTGTGTCATTCTCTTCAATAGAAATTTCCCTCCTTCTCTTTAGTGATATCTTTAGCTCATTTCTTCCTTCATTCAGTTGATGTAGGGAAACTATATTTCAATCTTCTAGTTCTCAATAGTCTTTCCCAACTTGTAGACTTACATCTCCAAGATCTTTCCTCAAAGCTACAAAGCTTTACTTTCTAGAGAACTCAGCTCTAAGACCAATTTTTGAAAATGAAATAGGGAAGTAAACACTAAGAGGGTGGGGGGATGAATCAGCACTTAAAAATTTCAACCCCAAAAACTATTCACCACACACCCATCTTGCAATCTATACATATAAACTAAAATACAAAATTAAGCATATACATTGATAACATGAAAATAAAATATTCAACACATGTATGACACAAGATATTTGGTTACCCACAAACCCTCTAAGGAGAAGGTAAAAATGGAGTGGGGATGACACCCACAAATCTTCACTACTGTAGTAATAAAGTTTATATAATGAAGGTTACAATGTTTGATCATGAAACATGATCTACCCTATGAAAGGCCTACCCTATTAAAGGCTTAGAAGATTGTTAGATCTTACCCTATTAAAGGATTTAAAATACCCTACTAAAAATGTTCCTAGTAAAAGGACTACTCTGTTAAGAGATTTAACTGATTTATCTATTAGAATGTTTCAGAAATGATCCTTTAGTTAGCACTCTTTTTCTTGATGTTAGATCACCTCGATCCTAATGTATACATGATCCTTTTTGATTAGATGTATCTCTCCTATCCTCTAATTCCTTTCCTCTATTCTCCTTTAATTGATTATATAATGTAACTCAAATCTAAACACCTTAGTCACCATGAATGCTCTAGTTACATATGCAAACTCTCTTCAATCCTCCTTAGGAATTCATAAAAACTTTAAGGCTTGTCCTCCTTAAGAATACCTAGGTGACTTAGGGTTAGGTATGAATCAATGGTAGTGATTCACCCATATTGCCACTTAAACATTCTATTTTTATAATTGGATGCATGTAATACATATGGATTCTCAATTACAATTCATCCTTATCATCAAAGATTATAAAACAATGCTTAAGTATACCCAAAAAAATTACATAGAAGTTTGTGCCATTAAAAACATCTATGTCAAAATTGTGTAACTTAGCAATTGAAGTCCCTAATGCTTGGCATCAACTACAACTTCAATGTTGTAACTTGACCTCTGAATGACTTAGTATCCACTAATCACTCAACATCTAAATAGCTCAACACATACCATCTACTTGGTACTTGAGTGACTTGACAGTAGATGAGTGACTTAACACTTATTAGTTACTTATCTCATACTAAATATCTATCATTCGGCACATACTATCTAAAAACTTATGTCTGACACATGTATTACTTGTTTGGTATGAACTAAGTAAATAACTTAACTATATTGTTACTCATATGTCAAAACCAATTTGAGATAATAGGTCATTCCCTTATAACTATTCTCTACTTTTATTATCACAACATAGTCTATCCAACATAAACAAAGATCACATATCACAAACATATCATAGCATAATCATAAGAAACCTTGATAATCAAATTACTTTGCATTTATACCCCTCCCCTTAACTCCTACTTTAGTAAACTTGAATAGAAAATCAACACATTACCAAAGAATAAAATTGAAGCTTTCTAAGTAAGGTCAACATTTAGGATATTTTCCCTTTATTCTTAAGTCCTTTAATTGACAAGCCAATTCAATAACTTAGCCAAAATGGTCATTATGTCCTGTGTGCTCTGCCTCTATAATACCAAGTTTTATTTTGATTAATGACCCAAAACATATACTGTAGTACTAACATAAGATAACTAGATACATAAAGTAGACTAATCATTTTATAATAATCCAAAATTACAAAACTTTATCTACTTCCAATGAATTACATCAATGAAAACAATCTATCTATAACCTGTTTTCCTCTATCATACTTAGGAAATTTTATCACTTAGTCATCTAAAAAAAAAATCTTCATTGTAAGAGAACTTAACTATGAATATAATGTTTCCATTGATGTAAATTTCCAAATATTTACCTTGGCCAACTTGCCAACAATCTCCTCCTTTGGCATTGATGGAAACACTAACTAAAAAAATTGCTAAGTGTTCAAAACATTTAAACTATTGAAATTGTGGCCAACAAAATTGTATCTGCAAACTATATTCTTACTTATCTCTTACACATATTTTCTCCCCCTTTGTACATATTTCTTTATTTGTTTCTCCCTTGTTCTTTATATATTTTTCACTATCTATTACTCCAATTCTTTATCTATTGCCCCCTTTTTCTTTATAAATTTTTCACTATCAATTGCCCTCCCTTTGACATCAATGGCAAAGGCAAGTTTAATATATTAAAGTCAAAATTGTGAATCCAAAATACTTCTTTCGTTAACATACTTCATGAGATCTTTAAAATATCCCCTTGAGGTATCATATTCAATATATCATGACTTCTTCATAGATTCTGCTACATGAATAACTACATAAATATCATATGTATCTATACCTACTTCATTTAGGTCAGTAGGAGTGAATGCATCATAGGATTTCCTTGATGCAATCAAAGTATCCACCTCCTTTTGTAGCATATCCATCTTTGGAGTCACTAAGCTTCTTGATAAGATGAATCTTTCTAAAACCTTATTTTTATAATGTTTTAAACTATAGATAGCTCTAAAAGATTTTTTGACAACCTTATCTATCTTTGTCACATTGAAGTCATTCTTCTTAAATTCACAAGCTAGCTATTCTAGCTTATACTTTTCCTCTTTTATACACTCAGAGAAATCTTCTATAGATTAATGTGATCTTGTATAATCAATGTACATCTATTTTCCCTATGTAATACATCATTTGATGTCTTAATTGTATTTATTAATTAATAGGATGTCATTATAAATATTTGCATGTAAACATTTTGAACTTGTGAAAATTCAAATTTCCCTTATGCTCTTACTTTTATTGTCTCAATCAAGGTAATAAAGTTATCATAAAATTCATCAATTACCTTTTCAAGATTCTTTGTAATGTTTCTCACTAGTAATGGTGTTAAAGTAGGAAAGGTCTTTTGTAACCTATATGCAACTTGGAGAGATTTACCCAAAAAGGAAATTGGTTGTTCAAATATTTCCTCATTTTTTTTGAAGTAACACTACTATAATAATATGAAATGAAGCAAAAGAAAAAATGTTCATGAGTTTACTATAGTTAGGAGTTCTTAGCTTTGGTGCATTTTTAATTTCCTCTTTAATTTTTTGAAAAGAAATTGAACTTTCTCCACCCCATCTGATTTCTTCTCCCTTTTAAGCATCTTAGGTATAGGCTTACCAATTTTTGTGAATATTGTTATGAGTCTTCTCAGAAAATTCACCTATCCAAAAAATGATTGAACTCCCTTCAATTTGTTTGGCTTGGGGATCTTATCTATAGCATAGACTCTTTCTGGGGCTATTCTCACCCCTTCCTTGGACACTATGTGGCCTAAAACTTTACCTTTGGTCACCCCCAAAGCACATTTCCTCGAATTAAGGGAGACTTCATACTCCAAAGCCTTTATAAAGATTTTTAAAAGATGTTTACAATGGTCTTCTACATTCTTAGAGTATGTTGTTAAGTCATTCTAATACACTACCATGAACTTGTTTATAAAATAAGCAAAGGCCACATCCATATACCTTTGAAAAGTTTCTCTAGCATTAGTGAGCCAAAAATGCATTCTCTCATATACATATGTTCTCCATGGTGTGGTAAAAGCAGTTTTACATTGTCTAGCCTCATCAACTAACACTTGATTATAATTAAAAAAAACTATCCATCATAGACATAATTTTAGAACTTGTCACCCACTGTAATATAGATTCCATATTTGGAAGTCCATAATTATCTTTGAGAGATGAAACTTTTAGATTTCTAAAATCTACATATAGTATTCTTCTTTATGACTAGCACTAAGTTTGAAACCCATGTGGAATGTCTAATAGGTTAAATGATACTCCCATCCCTAAGCTTCATCAATTCCTCTTGCATTTTACGGGCTAAAGTGGGAGGTATTATTCTTTGCTTTTGTCTAAAGGGCTTAGCATTTTCTTTTAGAGGAATTCCATGCTTGAATAAATCTTCTCTATAAGCTTTCAAATTATCAGATGAACATGCAAAAACATGTCTATACTTTCTCAATAACTCAATTAGAGACTTTCTTATGGAAGTAGATAAATTCTTACCTATCTAGACCTTCTTAGGGGACTAATTTATTCCAAGATTTATCTCTTCTAATTATATATCCTTTTATCCTTAATAGTTGGCTGAACTCTATCTTGATTATCAAAGACACTTTCTATGTCATGCCCAGTATATCAGGGTAAAAAACACTAACAATTTTATTTAAAAAGGTTAAATAACTACTATATTTAATACATGTTACCTTAAAAATTATGGAAGGTTGACCAAGGGTTTAAGTGATTTTTTATTACATTTCATTTAGATGCAGAGTTCACCTTTCAACCAAAATGCATAGGTTCAAATCTAGTGGATTAAGTGCTACAAGAACACTTAGTTTGGGTTGACTAAGTTGATTGTTTAGACCATAGCTAAAGTATTACATCATGTTTGAGAATTATTTAGGGTTTCCAAGTTCTTAAATTGAATTTGAGTTAGATAGGTTTAGTTTAGGTGAGGTTTGATACACAAGTTTTATTTTCAGTCATGAGGTTGGAAACATAACCCTTTTATTGATATATTCATTTTTTAAAAACCCTATTTAATGGTTAAGAAACCTTTTTTAATGTATATTTGTTTTCACAACATTATTCTATCAATAACATAAATTTCATTAGGTTGGTACGATACCTTAAATTCATTTTGATATACTACTTCAAAACCCTCGATGAACTAATTTTGCATCTTTAGGAAGTTGATCTTTCCCTTAATACTTAATCTTGATTATAATAATAACCTATCTAAAAATAATTAAAACATTAAATATTCATTATTTAATCATTTACAACATACAATCCATATTTAATGTAAATCAAATAATCCTATCAAGTTGTCTAGATGTCTCTTCTTATAACACACACTAACATCTAATATTAGAAAATTGCTAACTAAATCCCCCTATACTTAATTATTATTGTTTGGAAAACATTATCCTAATAATTTTGAAGCATACAAATCATGTTTTATAAAACTAAAATCCAACACTATACATATTTGAAATTCAATTCTCTTTCATACTCCTAGTTCTATAGATCTCTAACCCATGACCCTTCTATAACTCAACCCATTGGATAACTACTAACTTGGAAATTTAACTTTCAAATGCATCAAGAAACACTATCAAATCACTAAAATAATAAACTAAAACATGTTTTATTAATGTCCAATCAATTCATTACCATGCCTTCCTTTGGAAACTTAGTCCCCTTAAATTTATAAGCCATTAGCCTTTTTCTAGCACTATTATTCAAAACAACTTTATTAAATTAAATCAAGAAAACCCTTATTAACAAATCCCATACTATAACTAAATTAACTTCCTAAAGCTAACACCCACACAAGAAATGCAGGCCACTTGTCCACACATACATTGTGATTCTAATTTGATCATCTTAACAATAACTAAGTATTAAATAATCTTTATTAGTAATCCTAACTATCTTGCACCATACATACTAAAAATTATGACCTTAGATAATTTTTATTGAAAGAAACTAATTTACAACCAAATAAAATCTATATAATACTAACATTAAATAGCAACTAATGACAAATTAATACTATCCTAAACATATCCTAAAAATCTATTATCTATTCTAAATACCTAACCCAAACCCCACCTAGCCCTTACCCCCACTTGGCTACTTGGCCATAAACCCACTCATCTCTCTAACCCCATGGCATTTCCCAAGGATTCCATTTCACTACCCAAGACCTCTCCAAGTGCTGCCCAAGTTTATCAATACTTGGGTGCATGCTTCTCTTGGATGGTACACATGAGGGAGATGGGGTATTAAGTGGAAAAGAGGGTAGGTTGGTAGCTTCAAAAGGTTTCTTAATTTCCAAACTAACTTAGTCCCCTTAAATTTATAAGCCATTAGTCTTTTCCTAGCACTAGTTATTCAAAACATCTTTATTAAATTAAATCAAGCAAACCCTTATTAATAAATCCCACTATAACTAAATTAACTTCCTAAAGCTAACACCCACACAAGACATGTGGACCACTTTTTCACACATACATTAAAATTCTAATTTGATCATCCTAACAATAACTAAGTATTAAATAATCTTTAGTAGCAATCCTAACTATGCTGGACCATACACACTAAAACTTATGACCTTAGATACTTTTTATTGAAAGAAACTAATTTACGACCAAATAAAATCTATATAATACTAACATTAAATAGAAACTAATGACACATTAATACTATCCTAAACATATCATAAAATATATTATCTATTCTAACTACCTACCCCAAACCCCAACTAACCCTTACCATCACTTGGTTACTTGGCCATAAACTCACTCATCTCCCTAATCCCATGGTGCTTCCCAAGGATTCCATTGCACTACTCAAGGCCTCTTGATGCACTACCCAAGTCTATCAATACTTGGGTGCACACTTATCTTGGATGGTACACATGAGGGAGATAGGGAATTAAGTGGAAAAGAGGGTAGGTTGCCAGTTTCAAAAGGTTTAAAGATTTATGACATACCACAAACACTTTCTTGCTGACCTAGTTCCTAATTCAAGTGCATGTGTGAGGTATTTTTGGGAGGATGGTAAGTGGAAAGTGGGTCCCATATGACCTATCTTGCTCAAGACCTTTTTTTTAATATATAATTTACTAATGACACTTGTTCTCTCCCACAAAAATCAAAGATATGCAGATTATACTTTATATTAAAATGGGTCAAAGTGACATTAAGACTTTCTTTATGAGAGGAATATTTTAAGAATATTCTCTATGGTATTTTGTTGGAATTTTTATTTTCATTTGGCCATACATTTTACAACACCCTATAGATGCCCTTTTACCCTTTATTTTTTAACATTTTTTTTTCATGTTTATCTCACATCCCAACCAAGACCCTGATGTGAGGCCACACCCTGAGCTTAGGAGAACCAATAATTAACCAAGTGAAAATAAGAACAATCACAATGATACACTCAAAAAAAAAATCCCATCTAAGGGATGAACAATAGGTTCCATATTGAACCAAGACTAGGGAGAAGGTGGATTTTCTAGGTAGGAGATGTCAATCACAAACACAAATCATATGCCTCTTCTAAGGCTAATAAAGCACAATGAACTTCTGTTCTTTCTCTCCTTATTCTCCAAAATAAAATCAGTTTGTATTGACATCAAGGGCCCATAACACCTTACTTTCTCTCTCTCTTCATATTGAGAAGAGACTATGCACTGACTTGGAGTCCAACTAAAGCCCTTCTCCCATACATGACCACTTCTGCCCTATTCAAGGGTGAGTAATGTCAACACAACATTCAAATTTCTCCCAACAAAACCAAAAAGTAAAAAATGAAAGGAAAAAAAATATAAAAACCAAAAATACCCATCCCTCACATGTTACAACACAAACATACAATACACACATGCAAGAGTTTTACATAAGCAAGCAGTGAACAATGAATGAAGAACATGGAAATGGAGAATCCTACCCAGATAAAGGATATGGAAATGGAGTTTTGAGATGAGCTAAATTCTTCTTCCTTCTAAATTCAAAGCTTGACTTTCTCTAAATGTAGAGAATGGGTGAACAACCTTCAACTCTCAAAATGGCCACTAAATAGGCTTCTAAACTCACCCACCCAAATTAGCAATAAATCCAAATTTGAGTTAAGCCTTCTATGGTCTTCCCACTTGTTCCTACCATCAAGAAAACCTTTTAGGATAAGTATAAACTTGACTAACCTCATGGAGATTGTCCATTTTTTCCCAAAATGAAAATTGGGATATTTTAGGGGTCATAAATGCTATTAGGAAGTTCTAGAAGGGTGGAAAATGTTCCCAACCCATACACATACCCCTTGGGCACTTGGATTACATTAAATTTTTCCTCTATGATCATATTAGGACCTATTCAAGTGGCTTGAAATATTTGATTTTCAAAAACCCTAAGGATGTAACCTTTCCACTAAACCCTAATTAAGGAGATTAATCTAGGTTATGAACTAATTAGACTTAGATTAACATGTTACTCTACTAACCCTAAATTGACATGTCAGTACACATATGCATATAATGAGTGTCAAGTGACACCATAAGATCTACTTTTGCATACATTTAACAAGTCACAAAATATAGAATGATACACACACATTCAGATTACAATACAAATTAAACACTAGACAAAGAGGTTCAAATTAGTTTATTAGATTCAACCTTAGTCTTAAATTTTTTGCATAGAGTCAATTACTGATTCTTTGATTAATTCCATGGTTAATTATCCTACACACTCAATTCAAATATCAGTAGTTTAGTAATATCACATTCATATATTTAAACCAAATTACATAATCACATTGATCAACATATTAAAACTTTCATTTAAATAACCTTTCTCATTTTTGCACACATATTTAATCATCACTAATCTCATAATTGGATCATCATAACCTATTCACTAGTTCAAATTAAAATAGTAAAATAATCATTGTAATGTATATGTATACCTAAAACATCATAAACATTATTAATAAGGAATACTAAACTATTTGAATGCATATTTCCTAATCATCAAGGTACCATAATTATCACCATTATCATAAGATAAAATACCTCATATCATTGTTAGTACAAATCAATTAATAATACTTAAACAATATAGTAAGTCTCGAAGTATGGAGTATCAAAACATAAATGTATCATCTAATCTCAAATTCCACTGACACCTAAACCATAAAACGTTAATTCATATACGTCATCATAATTATTATACATAAGATAGCCAAAATTTATCATGATGTCCTCTACATGGTTTCTAGAAAGAACAAAACATTTCCCTATACCACTGTCTTGTCATGCTCACATATCCATTCAATTCTCCTACAAAGGATTTAATAAAGAAATTTTTATTTAAATAAGTACATATGAGGAGGGGTCTTACATTCTAACACAATCAATCCTTTGGATATATATACTTTTTGAGTTGTATTACTTCATTTCCAATGATAGTTGTTAGAAGTCTTAATTGGGAAGCTAAGATACTGAGAGGGGGGGGGGGGGGGGTGTGAATCATGGTTTGCAACACTTAAACCTTTTAATATTTCTTTCTTGCATTCACCACATTTACCATGTCATGTTTAATGCATGCATAACATATAATTCTAATATATCAATCACATGCATGAAATGTAAACACATAACACAAAGATTTGGTTACCTAGAAACACTTCAATGTGAAGGTAAACCTAGGGTGGGGATGACACCCACAAATCTTCACTAGTACAATAATAAAGTTAACCTATTAGGGTTACAATGTTTGACCACTTCTGATGATGTACCCAATGAGGGGTCTTCCCTATTAAAGGCTGTTAAGAATTTTAGGTCTTACCTTGTGAGAGGATTTTATACTTATAGCAAAGTAGGGACTCAACTCGAGAGATTTAAAAGGATCTGTTAAGACCACTCTATTAAGAGATTATCCTTGACTCAATCTAGTAAAATTAATTCAATTCCTAATCCTTGGTCTTCTTTGATAAGTTATTTTTGGATCTCCTCTTTTCAATCTGATCTCTAATTTGATATTTCTTTACTTTCCTTCACTACTTTAACAAGGTCACTTTCTCTATTGTGTAATAAAAAGACTTAACTCTTTTGCCTTCTTTTCAAAGTTGTAAATTTCCCATTTGATCTCTATGATCACACAAATAACTCTCACTTCTACTTCATGTCACTAATAGGTATAGATCTTCTCTATTTAGAGATTTCATAAAGATTTTTCTAGATTTTTTTTCCTATTTCACATCTCCATCTAATTGGTCAATCATAACACATAGGGATTTTTGATCCACATCATAAAATGTGTAATAATCTTTGTAACAACATCTAAAAGTATTAAATATCTTGTCAATGTTGGCTTGAAATGGTTTACAAAATTTTTTGTATATTCTTGACTTGATTGTCAATTCTTCTTTTCTCGACAGTTTCTCTGATACTTGACATTTATTGTACACATTGTTAATGCTCAGTCTTTACTATTCTTGAAACCTTCTATGTAACTCAACATCAATATGCTTGAACTACTTGGTAAACATTAGACTTGATTTGAAAATACTCAGAGAACAAAGACTTTCTTAAATATTATAGAGCTCTGTATACACATATTTATTTACAAGTCTTTATATAACTTGACCTATATAGAGTAGCTTGGTCACACTGATGACCTTATAACCTTTCCTAGTATATGACTAATTTTTTGACCCTAATAAACAAAAATAGTTTGAGATACCAACAATCTCCCCATTTGACATTAGTGGTAAAAAAAAAAAAATCATGATTACATCATTACAATGATAATAAGAGTACTCTCCCTAAGCCTATGACTTAGTTCTTATAAAACTTTTGCTGAATAAAAAAATAATGAACAATATATACACATGACTCTAAGTAGTTTGATTGTTTTAGTGTCATACCCTATTTGCTTTCTGAATTCCCATCTTTGAATTCTAAACTTTAATACCTAAATTCCTGTTGTGATCAATATTTCATGCCATATGTGATCATCTTTTCATTCTTTCTTTCTTTTTCTCTTCCCCCTTTGTTTTTGTCACTTATGAATTTTTTTGGGGTGGAATGGGTGGAATAAAATCATATTTTTCAATAAGTGTTTTGTTTACTTGGTTGATCATAGAAAGTGCATGATCCCAAGTGGTTCTTGTTGATTCCAAAATGTGATTCTGTAACTCCAATCTAGCATAGAAATCAATAAAACTATCAACAATTGAAAGATTATTATCATCACGAATAAGATCTTGTGCTGATTTCAACTCTTGCTGCATAGCCTCCAAATGAGGTATCAAAATGGATTGGATGGAGATTACTTTTGACCTTATGTTGTTGTCAGCTAACTAAGGCTTGACCAATTTTACTTGAGAAAATAACAACTTATTGTAATTTTTTGAGCTAGATTTAGCTGACTAGGAAATAATGCTACTTGTTTTATGTTGGCATTATGTTGTATTTGTCATTAGTGACAACACTTATTTGGTTCTAAATACTTACTAAGCTCATCACTTAGTCTACATTTTATACTAAGATTATAGTGCTCACTGAACAAATAATTGTTATCGAGCTTCATAATATCTACTAAGTTATTAGTTTGCATGGCATGAAGTCAATTTCTATCGAGTGATGAATATGTAGTATTTACCGAGTGAAACAAGGTAAACTCAACATGCAGTATCTATCGAGTGACACTACAGCTACCGAGTCATCAATGGTCACCGAGTTTAGAACTACATCAAGTGATTAGTATGGATTGAGCCTTCATTTCTACTAAGTGCATGATGATGCCGAGTAATGCAGTGAATGCTGAGTATCAGAAGGTCACCAATCAGTTTAGTGAACATGAGTTATTTACTATTGGGCTGACTTTGTAATATGTTGTTCACTTGTGTCTTGGCCGACTTTGTAGTTTTGTGAATTTGAAAGGTATATATGTAAGGTGTATTGTAAGATATTAGTGTGTGAAAAAGAAATAGAAAAGTAATGTGAAATATTTTGAGAAATACATGCAAAGGATTATCAGCAGTAGTTCAAGGAATACAACAAGGTCAATATAGAGGCAGAAATGTTAAATAAGGTGATCAGTGCATAAAGGATCTTATTAGCAATCAGTTGTAAGTAGATCCACTACTTCATCTTAATAGGTGAATCAATTTCTAAATCCTTTAACAAGGTAGACTTAACAATCTTTGTATAAATCTCTTAACTAAGTGCATACTTCATTGTATGTTTATAAATCCTCTCACAAGGTGGACCTAGTAGTCCTTTGTGCTCCTAATAGCACAGATCACCAAAAGTGATCAATGTAAGCCTTAATAGGCCAACTTTATGCTACAGTAGTAAAGTTTTGTGGGTATCATCCCCACCCAAATTTTACTTTCTATTTGGAAGGTTTCTGAGTCATCAAAATATTGTATTCTTTTGTATAATGAATGTTTTATCCTTCGGTACTAATGTATGCAGTAGCATAGATGGATGTGTGGTAAATTTAAAGGAAAGTTTTAAAGTTACTAATTCACCCCTCCCCTCTCAATAACTTTTCATATCTTGAATATTTTCAACAATTGGTATTAGAGCTTTGTGGTTCTCAAGATAAAATTTTGACAGCTTGAGCAAAGATCTAAGGACAAATGGAGATATTCAAACTTGACAAGGTAATTGAAAATGAAAAGCTAGATCTAGAGATGGACATAGGTCAACTCAAAGAAGCAAAGGAGCATTTTTCCCAATCCTTGGAAAGAAGAAAGGAACTTGCAAGAAAAATGGATGATCATCAGTATTTTCAAGAAAAGATTGAAGACTTTTTCCCATCAAGCAACTCAGATGAAGCTAATGAGGCAATCGAAGAACTCTTAGCAAAGAATGGCTCTCTACAAGAAGAAGTGAGGAAACTCAAAAGAGAACAAAAAATTCAATCAATCAAGCTATGTGGAATTTTGGAACAAAGGAATAAGGAAAATGAAGAATTGGAGGCAAGAAACAATGAAGAACTGAATCAATCCAATCAACATAAAGACCTCATTGATCAAATCACAGGAGCAAATGAAGAAATTAGGGTTTTCAAAGCATAGAATGAAAGAATAAGAAGTGATCTAAATTATGAAAGGAAAATTAATGAGAGAATAATGAGAGAACTGAGATGTGAAAAGAAAATCATTGAAAAATTGAAGAATGATCTAAATGCTAAAAAACAAATCAATGAAAGAATGTTAAAATCACAAGAAGACATGAATCAATTGAATCAACAAAATGAGCAGAATCTTCATAGGTAAAAAGGTAAAGCAGGACTTGGATACAATGAAGAGCAAGGTGAATCTTCCAAGCAAGGTGCAAAAAGGAATAAAAAACACTCATGCAATCATTGTGAGAAAATTGGTCATACATCAAACAAATATTGTAGCAATGGAAAAGAAAAATTTAATAGACAGTGCTACAACTACAATTAGCATGGTCACAAAGCTAATGAATGCAAGGAGAAATCAAAATTTGAAGGTAAATGTCACAAATGCAAAAAGCATTGTCACAAGGCATCTCAATGTAGATCCAAATCATTCAATCTAGCTGAAAAACTTGTAAAAGCAATATTTGGATGGGACTACAATACCTAGTGCAGATGTCATTATTGTGGAGAGTATGGACACACTGGCATAAATTGTGCAAGGCATCACCTAAGAAAGAAGGATGCTACTATAAGGTGTTACACATGTGTTGAACTCGGTCATATAGCTAAAAACTACATGAATATTGGCAAATTTGAAGATGAAAAGAAAGCAAGGGTTGACAACATAAGGAAACAAATGAAGTAGCAATGGATTCCTCAATCTACTAAGGATACAAGCTCAAATTATGGAAGTGAGCTCACTCAAGAAGTGGGTGACTCCATCCCCTCAAACTAAATCCCTAAGAATGTATTAGAGTTTTACTCAACAAGAAAATCATAAGTAGTTCCAACAAACATGAGGAATGCAAATAATCCAATCAGTATTCCAGATACACAAGGATCATAAAAAGGTTAACTTTCGCCAAGTTGTACCAAACCTCACTGATAAAAGTTGGTTAAAGACCTTATCGAGTGAGGTTGAGAGTAAAAGGAATTTGGTTCATCTACCAAGTTGATACTCTTTCCGAGTTAGGTTAGTGGATGACAGTCTGTCATGCACTACGTTAGTATGGCACCTAGCATTAAGGGAAAATTTTCATAAAAAAGGGTAGAATTTGACTTCATTTTTCACTATGTCTTCAGAGCAAAGAGATTTCTAGGTACACTCAAGCAATTCCAAGTGATGTTGAGTGAATTTGCAGCTAGGGAATTTTTTCAAAAATTTCTATCACTTACCGAGTAGAAATGGCATCCAGAAGCACTAGTAGCAGCAAGATGAAAAGGGGATCAGAGATGTTGGTCAAGGGTGTAGAGTGGAAACCACCAAATTTCAAGTTAGTTCCAGTAGTGGTGAAGGCACTCGACCCTAATGGTGTGCAATCACAAATTCCACCAAAGGTACTTTTGATTAATGATATCCGCACTCATTTTAAGTGTTCAATTCAAGAGATAGGAACCCTATAAATGGATAGTGCTTTAGAAGAAATGTGTGTTGATGACTCATTGAAACCTAGGCACAAGCACCTAGAAACAAAAGGGTTGACACACATATCACACCTGTCAAGAAGCTTTCAGATAAAATGGATTAGGTATATTCTTAGTTGTATACACAATGGTCAGTTATGGTTGGAGTAGTCCATATTGATCACCAAAAAGATGATTCACAAGATTACTGGCCTTCCCATTCTAAGCAAAGCTAAATCCACCAAAACCCTAGGTCGAGATGAACTCCAATAGAAAACCCTAGTTTAGTGGGATGGTAGAGGTTTAAAAATTAGCACCATTATTGATGTGGAGTTGGGGTTTAGAATTCATGTAATTTCCTACAAAATTTATAGTTCTAGTCATTTAAAGAAATTGCCATGTGAGGCAATGGACTTAGCATTCAAAGTCATGAAGAAAAACTTGGAATTTGACCTATTAGAGCTACTACTGAAGCAACTAAATAAGAATATGGATAGCATCAGATCATCAAAGAAAAATCCCTAAAAATTTGGTTCTTTATTGACATGTCTTTTCTTTTATGTGCAAAAATTCTTTCCATCCAAAGATTCTATCATGTGGAGAAAGGATGTTCCCATTTTGTATCAGATAAATGAGTTTATTTCTGAAATGGGTGTAAACTTTGATAGTATAATGGACAATTATTTTGAAGACTTTAAAGAAAGAATGAACAATAGGTTCAGGATTCCTCCTAAACTTGTTGAGGATTATAAAGATGATGTATGTTTCATGGTAGACTATGATAGGGTATACATTCGAGCAGTCAGGCCTCAAGTTGCATGGGTGAAACCTCTCCCTTATGAGGTCAATATTGATGAAACCAAGGACATCATTGAAGCAATAGTAAATGAGCCTATAGATCCCAAGCAACTAGTCTTTGGCACACATGATGAGGTAAAAGACAAAATTGAATTGGAAATCAAGCTACCTCAAGCAATCAGCAAAGACAAGAGGAAGATTGCTAAGATGAAAACTTCCACTAGTACCTTAATGCTTACCAAGGGAAAAGGAGAGGATGAAGAAGATGATCAAGAACAAGAGGATGAAGAGCATAAATCAGAAAAGGAGGCAGAGATAGCTAAAAACAAAGCGAGGGTTATCATTACTAAACCTCCAAAGGCCTCCATAGTTGTGTTAGAGTAAATAATTAATATTTAATTATTTATTCTATTGCTTAAGCTTACTTAGGTCATGCATTTATTTAATATTTTATATTTAATGCATGTAGTGGTTAGTTGTTGACAACACGGGAGTTTGTTCCCTTCTTGTTGTCACACTTATCTTCTACCACCTTCCAGCTTGTTCTACAAGCTTCCATGAGCTCTTTATATTAGGGCTCTCTCTCATTGTAATATCAAGAACAACATCATTTATTATTGTAAATACATTTCTCATTGTGTTTGCATTCATGGTGTCTCTCATGTCCGTTTAGGGTTTTGCCCGTGCTCCATGCTCCTCCCCTTCTATGGCTTCTCTTTGACAGGTTCGCATGCAGGTGATCTTGGCGTCTTCGGAGTTGGCTTTCCTCAACTCCAACAATTTTCATTGGGAGAGTCAAAGACAAAGATAAAGGTGAAGTAATATTCAACAAGCCCCAACTTACCTTCCAAGAAAGGCTAAAATAGATGGAAGAAGGAGCTGGCATCACAAACTTCAAGGCTTTAAAGTTTGATACTAGAATTGATGTTGAGAAGATGTAGATTAAGGAGTTGGTACTCACCAAAATGGGAAAGTGGAAGTATTTCCTAGACCAGATTGCTCCTCAAATCTCAAAAGAATTGTTAGTAAGATTGTAGTCGAGGTGGGAGCCAGCCACATAGATAGCCAAGGACATCTATGAACAATCCTTGAAGAAGCTATTACCAAATCTTACTGAGGTAGAAGTAAAGGTAGCCATGAAGAATAATGAAGGTAAAATCATGATCAAATTTCACACATGTTTGATTTTAATTAAGGACATTGAGCATGTTGTAAGAGATTCAACAAACATGTGGAAGAATATCTATCATCTGCATAAGCCTAGCGATGACCTAGTTGAGATCAAGGATGATGATGGTGATAGTGATGATGAAGAAGATGAAAACACTCTATATGCTACTATCGATGTTGAAGATTATTAGGCACTAAGGGTTGATGATGAGGAGAAAGGGGAAGAATTTGAAGAGGAAGACAAGGAGGAAGTGGATGAAGAAGATGATCCAATGAAGATAGCAACAAAAGTCATTGCTTCCTTTCCTCACTCTCCACCTAAGCTGGCAACATCATCAGGGTTGGAGTTAGCTTCAATAGGATTGATTGCATCTATATCAAAAAATATTATTTGGTCCTTCCACCTCACAATTCTAGGTATCTTTAGTGGAAGTATCAGTTACTTCATCTACCAAGCTACAACCCTCTTCATCAACACCTGAGAAATCCATCACAACAATGTGTATAGCTATCAGTTCCACAACTGTATCAACTTCTTTTGCTCCATGTAAAGTAAGTCTACTAGTTCATTCTATAATTTTGTCTACCACAGCTCTAAATGCACCAATTTCTATTAGTTCTTCAATTTTAAATATTCTAGCTTGTACATTACCTATTGGTACATCATTTTTAGGAAGCACATCAATTTTGGATACAGTTGGTACTTCTTGCACTTTTCCTCTAGTTGGATCAATTCAATTTTTTTCTACTAGTCCATCTATATCAACTATTGTTTCTGTTTCTAAATCCAAGGAAGTAAGCACTAAAGTAAAACCAAAGACTCCTCTAAAACTTCTACTTACTAGTAAGGAAATTGATGAAGATATAGACTTGGATGAATAAATTATTATCCCCAAGATAATTTGGACACTGCCTTAGCCAGCAAAATGAGATTCGTTAGTTAGCTTGTAGAGCAAAAGGAAAGGTAGAAGTGGCTAAGAGAAGAGAGGGACAAAGAATTCACAATAATCGATAATGCCAAAAACATAATTACTAAAGCTATAGGTGTTGATGTTGATCCATCTCAACACATTTTGTTACAATTAGAAGAATTTGTAAATAAGTTCAATGAGGACACTTTTGGCCAAGAGAAGCTCACTAAAAAGGTAGAAAAGAAATTTAACAATAAGGTGCTTGAGCACATTGCAATAAAGTAGGTAGAATTATCCATAATTTTGAGCAACCTTGAACAATCCTTTACAAATGTAACATTACTTTTTGGCAAGCTTTGTGATATTACCAAGTATACCAAGGATGTTAAAGAAAAATTAAATAAGATAGATGTGGAGATGAAGGCTAGTGCTCAAAAGTTATAGCTTAACCCTAGTTCAAGCTCATCACATCACATGAAGGTGAAATTTTTGTCGAAAATGTAGGTAGAGCTACTCAAAGAGGAATCCAAGATCAGGTCTACACTAATTGACATCCAAAATATGATCCTTATAGTTATGTACCAAATGTAGACACACATTGCTTATTCAAAAACATTGATCCAAGACAACAATTTTTCAATAGCAGATCATATGATTGAACTTTCTACAAAATTTCAAGTGGCACTCTCCACTTGTAAAATTTTGCAAGAAAATTGGTATAATACATTATATTTTACTCTCAAGGGACACTTCAAATTTCTCTCACATTTTAGCATCTCTATTTGAATTTACTATATATACTCTTTGGCATTATTGTCAAAAAGGGGGAGCATGAGATGAATAAGGAGAGTAAAAGAGACTTGTGGAGAAATAATAAAGAAAATAAATTGATATATGTACAGATAAAAGCTATGTATATATTATGCTATACGTACGGGGAGATATGTAAGATATGCATATACAACAGCTTTACAAAGATCAATTTTGAAAAATCAAAATTAGAATGTCAATGAACATAAGTTTTGGTTCATAAGTGTTTTTTTCACTAATGCCAAAGGGGGAGATTGTTGGCATTATGTTGTATTTGTCATTAGTGACAACACTTATTCGATTCTAAATGCTTACTGAGCTCATCACTCAGTCTATAGTTTATATCGAGCTTATAGTGTTCACCGAACAAATAATGGTTACCGAGCTTCACGGTTTCTATTGAGTTATTAGTTTGCATGGCATGAAGTTAGTTTCTACCAAGTGATGAATGTGTAGTGTTTACCAAGTGAAACAAGGTAAACTCAGCATGCAATATCTATCGAGTGACACTACATCTACCAAGCCACTAGTGGTCACTGAGTTCAGAACTACATTGAGTGATCAGTATGGACTGAGCCTTCACTTCTATTAAGTGCATGATGATGCCAAGTAATGAAGTGGACACTGAGTATTAGAAGGTCACCGAGTTAGTTTAGTGAACTCGAGTTATTTACTATTGGGCCAAATTTGTAATATGTTGTTCACTTGTGTTTTGGCTGACCTTGCAATTTTGTGAATTTGAAAGGTATATATGTAAGGTGTATTGTAAGATATTAGTGTGTAAAAAAGCAATAGAAAAGTAATGTGAAATATTTTGAGAAATACATGTGAAGGATTATCAGTAGTAGTTCAAGGAATAGATTAAGGTCAATACAAAGGTAGAAAAGTTATATCCATCACATAAGGTGATCAGTACATAAAGGATCTTATCACCAATTAGTTGTAAGTAGATCTACTACTTCATCTTAATAGGTGAATTAGTTTCTAAATCCTTTAACAGGGTAGACTTAAACGTCTTTGTATAAATCTCTTAACCGAGTTCATACTTCATTGTATGTTTATAAATCCTCTCACAAGGTGTACCTAGCAGTCCTTTGTGCTCCTAATAGGGTAGATCACCAGAAATGGTCAATGTAACCCTTAATAGGCCAACTTTATGCTGCAGTAGTAAAGTTTTGTGGGTATCATCCTCACCCCAGTTTTACTTTCTATTTGAAAGGTTTATGGGTCATCAAAATATTGTGTTCTTTTGTGTGATGAATGTTTTATCCTTTGGTACTAATTTATGCAGTAGCATAGATGGATGTGTGGTAAATTTAAAGAATTTTTGTTAAGTTACTGATTCATCCCTCCCCTCTCAATAACTTGTCATATCTTGAATATTTTCAACAGTTTTATTCATATCAACCTTAATCTGCTAGATGTTTTCCTAAGATCACTTGTGAATCTTGACACATCACTCAAAATATTGTACAAATATTGTGCTTTCTGCATAAGTTCCATGGTGCTTTATACACATTCCTCTAATTGAATTTATTTCTCATGAATGGTTGTTGAGACTTTCTCCACAATCTTATTCTCAAATTTCTTGGCTAACCAAGCCATCAACTTCTCATTTGTTTCTATATCTCTATCATTTATTTATTCAATAATAGTTACAAGATGGGAACTGGTTTGGGCTTACCCATCAATATTTTCTATATCAAATGTTTCTACAAAAATGTCCTTAACATCATGTAATACTTGTCTCAATTGTTGTTCTCTTCTCAACTCTTCTTGTTTCTTCTTCTTCATCAAAATTTATTGCAACAAAATTATTTATTGAAGGGTGAGATTTCCCAAATCCAATTTTGGCATCTCAATAACTTCATCCAAACTATCTTGAATATCTATTGAGATATCCTTTATTACTTTCTCTTTGTGAGATAAAGGAGTGCTATTGCTCAACATTTCTTTAGGAGATGGTAATGTGGTATCACCACTTAGTCTTACTTGTATATCAGTGCTAGAAACAACAATAGTAGTACTTGACATTGTGTTATTTACCTCCTTATTTTCCTGAATTCAAGGTTTTGGCACATTTGGTTCTTCTTGAACTTTGGTATAGATGTTTATACTTGTGTATTTGTTTGTTTCTTCTACCTGTTGATCCTCCTTGTTTTCCTCTAGAATTCTCTTTCTTGACAACTAAAATTTCTGGTGTGTTGGCATGAATTGGTGAAATGATGCTTTGTGTACTTGGCACACTTGAACTCATTTCATCACTTTGATTGTCTTGAATGGTTATTGTCTCAATGTCTTTCTTTTGTGTTACTTCTTTAGTTATGAGCCCAAAAATTATTTTCCATGGTAGTTCATTCTGTTGAATGAAAAATTCAATTTTATTCTACGAAATCATAAAAAATTTGAACTTAGGAACAAATATATTCCTATATTTCTCCAAAAATGTTTCCTTCTTCTCCTTTGATATATTATTCATAACCTTAGCTAATGTGCCTTCTCTAATATCTTTCTCTAATAATGATGCTTGTTCCCATATTTTATTATAGTCTATTGAAAAAATCAATAGAAACTTCTTCTCTACGTCATTAGGAGCTAATTTATTACTTGTCACCATATCTATCACAACCTCCTCAACTTTATTTTTATGAATATTACCCAATATATCATACTTTACAAATCTAAAACTAGATAAGCCTATAGAGCTTCTTAGGTCAGCACATACCTTATCCATATTCTTTTCTCTTCTAGGTACTATAGCCAGGTTAACTAATTCTATCCTCTACATAATGTTCTTCAACTTCTCTTATCTTTATCAATCTTCTCCTTTTTGGTTGGCTCACAAGGGGTTGTGATTTTTTCTTCTCTACACTTGAGCCACTTGGTTGAGTAATTTTCACTACTCATTTCTTTTTATATTGCTCAAATCTCGCTATTGCTTCCATAGTCCTTGGTTTGGTTTGTGACAGATGAGAGAGCAGTTCCACCACTATCTTCTTTACAATTCCCTTTTCTTTAGGCTTGAAAGATTTAGCCTTCTTGGTTGGTGGTACAAAAAAAATAGGGATTTTCCTAATATTCTTCCTCTTCTTCACCTTCCTCATCACCACTATCTTTTTCTTCATCTTCACCAAGACCTTGAGTGAGTTGCAAAGGATCATTTCCTTTGCCTTGTGTGCCTAGTTTAGCCTCTAGGTATTCAATCATTCTTTCTTTTCTTCTCCTTAAAGCTATTTTGATGTCAATAGTAATTCTTTCCTTAGCTTCTTCATATTTTCCAAAAGGTTAAGATTTAGTACCAATTTATTCTTTTAATATTGTAACAATATTTGCACTCACTTTATCACTATAAATTTCATAGTCAAATTCTTGTATCCATGCCTTCCTTGGCTTTACTACCTGCAAAAATGTGTTATCTATGTCCACCAAAAAAGATACATCATTGCAATGTTTCATTACCAATTCTTCTAGTGTTCTCATCCTTATCTTCATTCTCTTTTTGAATTCCTCAAAATATGTGTCCATGACATTCTCAAAATTCTCTCCTAATTGAGTTTTATATTCATTGATTTGATTTGTCACTAGTTTTCCTTGTTCCCAAATAATATTGCTAATACTAGGAAAATAATTTTGAGCATAAAATAAAATACACATGATAAGAAATCTAAACTTACATGTATAATTCTTAGCCTTCCTAATAGATATCAGGTTCTCTACCAATTGAAGTTTCTACAACTCAACAATATCATATTCATGTTCTTTCATAATAATCTTCCATTCTTGGGCAACTGCCATATATGATACATTGTTCACTTTGCTTGATTGATATAATTTGTGAGAGATTACTCTCACTATAAATTCAATCAATGGATTAGAGATGTTTGAGATGGAAAAGCCTTGTCCATTTCACTTGACACATGTGTTCTCCTCAACTTCTTGTCGACTTAGACATCACATAGTCTTCTTCTTGTCTAGAGTGGGATAACTTGTAACCCTATGAATAATTTTATTGGTTATCTAAACTAGTCTATTGTCTAACCATATCTTCATGTCATGTGTTGGTGTTTTTACACTAATAAGAAAAAAAATACTTAATACCAAGAAAGTAAAGATCAAAATAACCTAAGGGTTATCTGTTTCCATGATGAGCTAGATGATCTTTAGATCTGGACCCAACTTCAACAAAATTTTAAAATATTTTCTACTCTTTTGGCTCTACAAAACCAAGGTGGGTGCACCTAAGGGATAAGTGAGATTCCAAGGCTAGAGAAGGGGTTAGATTTATTGTATAACTTATAGTTCTGCTATTTTATTTCAGTCCAATTTTTCTTGATTCAACTTTGTGATGTATTTTCTTTGCAATTCAAAGAATACATTAATTTTCTAGGATCATGGTGTCTTATTTTGAGTTGTATCCAATGTTACATAATTTTCAAAGAAAATTAATACAAAGATGAATCGTCCCCATATTGTTTCTCTCTAAGTCTTGTCTCCATTTCTATTGGTTGGTTATTGTGAGATTGTATGAGTAAAGCTTGTTCAATTTTATACAACTAGGATAATTTGAATGTCAATTCATTATTGCTTTTGATCCAATGGATTAAGTAAATGCTTTAGTGAATATGATATGATCTCTAAGAAATAAGAAGGATTTGTGTAAGAATGAGTTTTAGAGAGAATTACCAATAATTTTGATTTTAATGTAGTCAATTAGGTCAAGAAATTGGATAGACTTTGACTCCCAATGGATGAGGCATTGATCAATTAGTTTAGTTTTCATATCAAGAAATCATGAATAAACATCAACCTCAATATTAAAATTAAAATCAAATTTATCTTAAATGTATGAAGATTGTCATAGCTGGTCAATATTTGGTTGCATTTAATCTCTGAATTATAGTTATTATTGTTACCCAAAATTACTTGTAGATCTAAGAAGAATTGTGACCATTCCACTAAAAGGGATGAATATTGTAATATAGTCTAACAAAATGATTTAAATGTAAAGGTAATATCAATTTTTGAATCTCTTTATCACTTAGGTGCACTTGCCTTGGTTTTGTAGAGCCAAAAGAGTAGAAAATCTTTTATGATTTTGTTGAAGTTAGGTCTAGATATGAAGATCATCTAGTTGATCATGGAAATAGCTAATTCTTAGGTTATTTTGATCTTTACCATTGTGGTATTAAGTATTTTTTTTCTTAGTAGTGTAAAAACACCAACATCATGAATCCTATTTAGCACTACCTTGATCCATTTGATCTTGAAATTTTTTGGAAACTCTAGGGCACAAGTTAACCCTTTTCTCTCAACAATTTTAAATGTCTTTTAGAACTCTTTCAATCACATAGTTTCTCATATGCCTCTCAAATATCATAGTCTCCAACTTCTCCAATCTTACACATGTACAAAGTTCAAACATCATGTATCGTGATTACTTTAGGTAGTATTGAGGATCAAGCACCCATTGAGTCACTTTTCATTGCAATCTATAGAATATCATGAAATTTAGGTGGAGGAAAAGCATCAGTTCTCATCAATTAAATGTTCATAACCTCTACTCCTTGACTTTTTCCTATGGATGATGAAGCTACCATGTTTCTCTATTAGGGTTTGAAAATTATTCTTTCTAGATAACTCAACTCCACTCAAATCTTCACTTGATCAAGCTTCTATTTCAAATTTTCTCTTTATTGCCTTAGGATCTCTTTTGTAAATCACTTAGATTCCTTGTTCTCTTGTAATCTATATGAAAGTTGCGAAAAATGTCTTGAAATCTTGATATATACTTCCTTCTTCTCATTTTAGGGTCTCCATTAATGTTGTGTAATTAGGTAGGTGGAAGCCATCTATCTTGGTTGATATTGTGCCTTATGAACTAGGTCTTCACTATACAACTCAATCTCTTCCGTCTAACTCAGCCTATACACTAGTTAAGTATTAGAAATACTTGATCCATATTGCAATGATCAATCAATATAGATAATTTTACTAATGTTCAATATTAATTGTGTAAATGATTCCTTTGCACTAGTCCTTTCATTGATCTATTCTTATGTATGAACTTGTTGGATACAATTGGTTAATTGGGTGTTGTCTTTGATGTTACACAAATGTCATATCAGTCATTAGACAGAGTCTACCGAGCTCAGAAGGTAAGCATAGTCGTTTACAGAGTCTACCAAGCATTGATGTATATTACATTGTAAACATAGCTTCTACCGAGCTAACTTGGTTAACGAAGGAAGTTCAGTACTTACCGAGCCCACTTGATGATTGAAGGAAACTGTGACAAAGTGTTTACCGAGCTGGGAAGATAAGAAAAGAAAAGTTAGTGTTTACCGAGCTAGGAAGGTAATCAAAGAAAAGTTAGTGTTTACCGAGATAGGAAGGTAAGCAAAGGAAAGTCAGTGCTTACCGAGTTCACTCGATGTCCAAAGGGAATTTGGAAAAATAGTTTCTACCAAGCTCACTCGGTCATCTATACTTACCGAGTTCTCCTAGCAATTGAAGGGATGTCACAGAGTTCGCTGTATTAACCGAGCTCAGTCAGTTAACACAGGAATTATTTTCTGAACAGTATTAACCAAGCAGTGTCGGCCAGTAAAGGGATTTGTTGGTTTGTAATTCTTAGACGACTATTGTATTTGTTTGATCAGTGATTAGAGCTGACTAAGATAATTTGTAAGGTATATATGAAAGATCAAGTTGTGAATTCAAAATATGCAAGAATTTGGATGCATAAGAGTGTGAATATTGAAAATATAAGCAAATGTTGAAAAAGTGTGATGGAGGATCAGATACGTTGAAGGAGCTACAAAGTTGTATGTGATCAAAAAGGATCCAGTCAAGCATAACAGAGATCTGCAATCAGCAAAGATAAGTTGCACATTATATCAGGTCACTTCATTGTTTCTTTCTAACCATTGTAACAGTGAACTCAAAATCTCTTAACAGAGTGGGTTTAAAAGCCCTATTGTAAATCCTCTAACAAGGTGACAGTTCAGTTGAATTGTTCTAAAGACCTCTAGTAAGACCACTCCTAACAGGGTGATTAAATCCTCTAACCGGGTCACACCTAACAGTGTGTTTTGTAACCTTTAACAGGGTTAGCTCCTAATAGGGCTCACTTCAGAAGAGTGAAAAATAGTAACTAGTTACATTGGTGGTTTTTCCCATATTGGGTTTCCACGTTAAATCTGGTGTCTTTAGTGTTCATGATTGCTGAATTGTTTTGGTTACCAGTTCTTAATAATTATTAGTATTTTCTGCATTATCAAGTTTCAGTAATATGTAACCAAGATCAAGATTTTAGACATCTAAGGGACTGTGAAATGTTTTTGTGGTAACTGGTTCACCCCCTCCCCCTCTCAGTTACTCCATTCCCATTTCCAACAATTGGTATCAGAGCTTTTGGTACTTGCAGGAGAAGATTTCAAGGATCTAAGCAAAAGATCAGGATGTCTTACAAAAGAGAAATTCCAAAACTTAATAGAGATAACTTCTCAGCATGGCAAGGACTGATGAAACTTCATCTGGCTACTGTTGGTGATACTGGACTGAAATACCTTGAAGAAGAATATGAAGAACCTTCTGGCACACTGTCAGTCAATGATATTGCTGAAAAGAAAACTCACAACAACATGATGATAGACATAGCATTTGCTCTCAGCTATGAAGAATTTGATGACATTAAGGACTGCAAAACTGCCTTTGACATGTGGAACAAGCTAAAAGAAATCTATGGAGGGGATGACAATGTGAGAAGAGAAAAAGCAGAAAGTCTAAGAGGACAATTTGATCAAATGAAGATGAGAGAGGATGAAAACATTGCAAAGTATGTTGAAAGAGTTAAAGCATGTGTAAGTGCAATCAGGGCAGCTGGTGGTGACATCAAAGGAGAAACAGTTGTAAGCAAATTTCTCAGAACCTTGCTTCCCGTTTATGCAATCAGAGTGTCTACAATTCAGGAAAGAAGATGTGAAGCAAATCATCAGATAAATCTTGAGGCCATAGTTGGGAGATTAATTGCATTTGAACTAGATAACTTTGACAACTATGTTCCAGCTTCCAAGAACATGGAATCAGCATTTGAGGCCAAACTTTCACTCAAGGAGAAAAACAAAAAGAAACTTCAGCCAGAAAGTGAAGATGAATCAGATCTAAGCTCATACAGTGATCTTGAAGTAATTCAAGCTCTTCTAGCAAGAAAATACTCCAGAGGCAGAGGAAAATATAAAGGTCAAGTTCCTCTAATATGTTTTTCATGCGAAGAAATTGGTCATATTGCAGCTAGGTGCCCGAACAAGCAGAACAATGATGAAAAGAAGGATCATAAATGGAATAGCAAGAAAGATTTCAAATCATTCAAGAACAAAGGTAAGAAATCATGTTTCATGGCTAAAAATTCTGAAGATTCTGATAATAGTGAGGATGAAATTATTTATATTGTTGTTAAAGATGATTCTGACAATGATGAGGAAGATAAAATTGCTCTTATCTCTCATATAATTAATAATGATACATGGATTATAGAAAGTGGTTGCTCACATCATATGACTGGTGATAAAACTAAGTTCGATTAGTTTGAAGATTATGATGGTGGCAGTGTAAGGTTTGGTAATAATGAACCTCATTTCATAAAAGGAAGAGGAAGAATCTGTCTAACCAAAGAACTTGTTTGTAACAATGCCTATTGGGTTGAAGGTCTCAAACATAATTTGCTAAGTGTGGAACAGTTACTCAATATTGGATTCAAGGTGGAATTCATGCATGGAAAGGCAAGACTGTTGAATGAGCAAGGAAAACTAATAGGATCTGGCACCCAAACTAAAGGTAACTTATTCTATCTAGAACTTGGTGAATGTTCATGTTTTATTGCTCAAATTGAAAAGAGTTGGTTATGGCATAAAAGGTTGTGTCATGTCAATTTTGATAATTTGATAAAAATAAGCAAATTCAAGAAAGTAAGAGGCATTCCTAACATTAAGAAACCTGAGGTTGGTCTATGCAAGAACTGTCAGATTGGTAAAATGGGAAGGACTAGTTTTAAAAGTAAAAACTATCAATCTGAAGATATATTAGAAATTGTACATACTGATTCATGTGGACCTATTGGAATAGAAAGCTATACTGGAGAGAAATTTTTCATTCTCTTTGTTGATGATTACTCAAGAATGATGACTATCATGTATCTAAGAAATAAATCAGAAGCATTTGAAAAATTTAAATGGTATTTGGCAAGAGTAGAAAAAGAAACAGGGAAAAGACTAAAATGTTTAAGGTCAGACAGAGGTGGTGAATTCATTTCACATCAATTCAATAAATTCTGCATTGAAAGAGGTATTAAAAGACAGGTTTCAGCACCAGGAACTCCAGAACAAAATGGAATAGCTGAAAGAAGAAACAGATCCATTATGGATTGTGCAAGAACCCTAATGATAGAAAAGAACATTGCTATCAAATACTGGAAGGAAGCCGTCAGCACTGCAGTTCATACATTAAACCAAGTACAGCTGAAAAAGGACTCATTCAAGACTCCCTATGAATAATGGTATGGCCACAAACCCAATGTAAGTTATCTGAAAGTATTTGGAAGCAAATGCTATATTTTGAAAGAATCTAGAAAAGGAAAATTTGATGTAAAAGGTGATGAAGGAATATTTTTGGGATATTCTTGCAAAAGCAAAGCATATAGATGTTTAAATCTATCCACTCAAAAGGTCATAGAAAGTGCACATGTGAAAATTGATGAGTTTGCAGACAAATCAGAAGAAGAAAGCAAAAAGGTACCTGAAGACTACAAGAGATTTGTTTACATTGAACCAGATACTATACCAAGTATACCGTTCACTCAAGAATCCTCAACTCCTGAGTCTTCAGTAACCGAGTTGCAAATAGTTCAAACCGAGCCTCATCAACTTTCAGACACTACCGAGCAAGTGTCTACCGAGTCTAAATCAACTAAGCCAATATCTACCGAGCCAGAATAGCAAGAATCTGAAGAATAGAAGGATAATAATGAAATTCATTCAAGAGGCAAGGAACCTGTATTAGCAAAATATGTTAGAAGACATCATGAACCAGATCAGATAATTGGAGACAAATCTGAAGGAACCTTGACAAGAATTAAGTTGAAAAATACTTGTTTACTTGCTGATTTTGAACCTAGAAGTATTAAGGATGCACTAGCAAATGATAGTTGGATTGAGGCAATGAATGAGGAAATAGAACAGATAGAGAAAAACAAGACATGGACTCTTGTACCCAGGCCCAAAGACAAGAATATAATTGGAACCAAGTGGGTATTCAAAAACAAGTTGACTGAAGATGGTAAGGTATCTAGAAACAAATCTAGATTGGTATGCAAAGGATACTCACAAGAAGAAGGTATAGATTATGGAGAAACTTTTGCTCCTATTGCAAGATTGGAAGGAGTCCAAACCTTACTTGCATATGCTGCTCACAAAGGATTCAAAGTTTATCAGATGGATGTCAAGTCAGCATTCCTCAATGGAATAATGGATGAAGAGGTTTACATTGAACAACCTGAAGGTTTTGTTGATCTAGATAAAAGGAACATGGTCTGCAAATTACACAAGGAACTGTATGGTCTGAAACAAGCCCCTAGAGCATGGTATGAAAGATTGCATAACTATCTTATTCAGATTGGTTTTCAAAGAGCTAATGATAATAGTAGCTTGTATATAAAGGAAGGTCCAGATAATAAGATTGTCTTGACAGAAATATTTGTAGATGATACTGTTTTCATAGGGCATGATGATCTTTGCAAATAATTTTCAGAACAAATGAACAAGGAGTTTGAAATGTCTATGTTTGGTGAGATAAAATTCTTTGTTGGTCTTCAAATCCAATAGAATAAAAATGGCATCTTCATGACTCAGTCAAAATACATCAAGGAGATATTGAAAAAGTTTGGTATGGAAGACTGTAAACCTGTTGGTACTCCCATGTGTACTAGACTGAAACTTACAAAAGATGATGAATCCAAAGAGGTAGATCAAACATTGTATAGATCTATGATTGGAAAATTGCAGTATGTAGTTCATACCAGGCCAGATATTGCTCTCGCAGTTGGTATTGTTGCAAGATTTTCAGCAAAACCAAGAGAAACTCACCTGATGGCGATCAAGAGAATAATGGGATATTTGAAAGGAACTGAAGATTATGGGCTATGGTACAAATTTGGAGGTAATTTGGATTTGAAAGTTTTTACTGATGCTGATTGGGCAGGGAATCTTGATGACAGAAAAACCACAAGTGGAGGAGCATTCTTTCTTGGAAAGAGATTAGTTTCTTGGACAAGAAAAAAATAGAATTGTACATCCCAATCCACAGCAGAGGCAGAGTATGTTGCTGTAGCAGTAAACTATTCCAACATTGTTTGGTTTAAACAGTTATTACAAGGAATGAAGATGGAAATCAAAGAACCAGTTGTTATATTTTGTGACAATACTAGTGCAATCAACATATCCAAGAATCCAGTAATGCATTCCAAGACCAAGCACATAGTAATAAAATATCATTTTGTCAGAGAATTGGTGTAGGACAAGGAGATCAAACTAGAATATGTGCATACAAAGGAACAAATTGCTAACATATTCACAAAGCCATTACCTAAGGATACATTCTTGTATCTCAAAGGTAAGTTAGGGATCACTCCCCTATCTAAAGTTCACTAAAATAATGTTTGAAGTGATGCATCAACCTATGACAAGTTGAAAATCAATCAAGTTGATGCAGCAGAGTATTGAAGTCATTGCATATGAATTTGTACATGAGGTACACTATAATCCAGTTGAGAAGTACTTTTGGCATATGAAAAGAGCTTTTACTATGTTATATTGTCTTTGGCATGTGTTGTCAAAGAGGGAGAGTAAAACTGTAATACCTATTTTGAAATTTGTAAGCATTTGTAAAGGGAGAATAAAACTGTCATATCTTTCTGTTATACAATTCCTTCACAGAGGGAGATTACTAAAAGAGGGAGAAGTTTCTATCTAAGAGGGAGAAGTATTATGTTGGCATATAGTGCTGCACTAAGAGAAGGACTTGTTTTCAAATTTCATTCTGCTATGACATGTTGTGTTGCCATCAATGCCAAAGAGGGAGATTGTTGGATATAATTGGTTAATTGAGTGTTGTCTTTGATGTTACACAAATGTCATATCAGTCATCAGACAGAGTCTACCAAGCTCAGAAGGTAAGCATAGTCATTTACAGAGTCTACCAAGAATTGTTGTATATTACATTGTAAAGATAGCTTCTACCAAGCTAACTTGGTTAACGAAGGAAGTTCAGTACTTACTGAGCCCACTTGGTGATTGAAGGAAATTGTGACAAAGTGTTTACTGAGCTGGGAAGATAAGCAAAGAAAAGTTAGTGTTTACCAAGCTAGGAAGGTAATCAAAGAAAAGTTAGTGTTTACCGAGATAGGAAGGTAAGCAAAGGAAAGTCAGTGCTTACCGAGTTCACTCGGTGTCCAAAGGGAATTTGGCAAAATAGTTTCTACCGAGCTCACTCGGTCATCTATACTTACGGAGTTCTCTCGGCGATTGAAGGGATGTCACGGAGTTTGCTGTATTAACTGAGCTCAGTCGGTTAACACAGGAATTATTTTCTGAACAGTATTAACCAAGTAGTGTCGGCCAGTAAAGGAATTTGTTGGTTTGTAATTCTTAGATGACTATTGTATTTGTTTGATCAGTGATTAGAGCCGACTAAGAGAATTTGTAAGGTATATATGAAAGATCAAGTTGTGAATTCAAAATATGCAAGAATTTGGATGCATAAGAGTGCAAATATTGAAAATATAAGCAAATGTTGAAAAAGTGTGATGGAAGATCAGATACGTTGAAGGAGCTGCAAAGTTGTATGTGATCAGAAAGGATCCAGTCAAGCATAATAGAGATCTGCAATCAACAAAGATAAGTTGCACATTATATCAGGTCACTTCATTGTTGCTTTCTAACCATTGTAACAGTGAACTCAAAATCTCTTAACAGAGTGGGTTTAACAACCCTATTGTAAATCCTCTAACAAGGTGAAAGTTCAGTTGAATTGTTCTAAAGACCTCTAGCAAGGCCACTCCTAACAGGGTGATTAAATCCTCTAACCGGGTCACACCTAACAGTGTGTTTTGTAACCTTTAACAGGGTTGGCTCCTAATAGGGCTCACTTCAGAAGAGTGAAAAATAGTAACTAGTTACATTGGTGGTTTTTCCCATATTGGGTTTCCACGTTAAATATGGTGTCTTTAGTGTTCATGATTGCTGAATTGTTTTGGTTACCAGTTCTTAATAATTATTAGTATTTGCTGCATTATCAAGTTTCAGTAATCTGTAACCAAGATCAATATTTTAGACATCTAAGGGACTGTGAAATGTTTTTGTGGTAACTGATTCACCCCCTCCCCCTCTCAGTTACTCCATTCCCATTTCCAACGGAACTTTAGTACATTTTATGTTAGGAATTGATATTCATTGTATATGCAATTCCTTATGTACCTTTCTTAATTAGTTTGAGATGATATGATCACCTCCTCCATTGAATTGGGTGATCTCAACTCCATTTGTTCCACTATTTCTAGCTTCTTCCCTTTTTTTCCATGTTTGATTCATCTCCTTCTTTGTTTGATTGATGTCTACATTGCCTTTTCCCTTGGTGTGATTATGATTTTTTTTTGGTACTTGAGTTCTATAGTTTTTTCTTGAATATCTAAACTTGTGACATTTGGAACATTCATTGTTAGGCACATGATATTGTCTTTGATTATTCTACTAGAGCCTTGTTTGTGATCTACATTCATATTCTCTATGTCCAAACTTTTGACAACTATAATAATAACCTTCAAATCTAGGTTTAGTAGGTATGTTTTTCATCCTTGATCTAGATTCATATATTTGATATCATTGTTTCTTGCAATAAAAAAAAAAACCAGTAAACCTAGGTTTAGGGCTTTGCATACCATTTTTTCTTTTGCAAATTTTTATAGAATTACTAAGTTTTCCATAATGATAACATGTTGGTTTTCCTTTTGACTTTGCATTTCTTAGTTTTCTACTCTTGGATGACTCTCCTTTCTTGGTAGATGAATGTCTTGATACAAAAGTACTACAAGTTGAACTCATTAGTTCTTTAAATTATTTCATTGCTTCATTAGGCTTGTTGAATCTTTTCACAAGTTCTTTCTCAGTTTTTAGTTCATTCCCTCAATAGATCATTTTGTGATCTCAGATTTTCTACTTCCACATCCTTTATGTTCAATTCCTTATTCGCAAGCATCATTTTATTCATCATATCTAGTTGACTATTTGAAATATTTTGCACATCAGATGACCCTTCTTCAAGTCGTGTTTCTATTTTTTTGTTGTCTTCCTCATCAATAACCTTTTCTTTCTCAACTTTCTTATTTTTCTTGGTCACTTTAGATAGCCTCAGTGAGTGGATCTCATGTTCCCTTTTTAGTCCTCTAACTTCTTCATTTATGATTTTGTTCTTTCCTAGTATATCTACAACAAGTGCATCATAGTTACTTGAATTTCCATTTTCAAATAGTCCTTGAGTGTCCAATTCTTCTTAATTGTATTATTTTATCTACATGGCCAACTCCTTTCTCCTTTCTAGGGATTTTATCAATTCCTTCCTTGCTACCTCAAGTTGTTTTAGTATGAGATGGATGTTAATCATTTGATTGTCAATAACCTTTCTCGATTTATAAGCCTCTAGTTCTATGATCTGATCTCTCAAGCTATTAGATTTATTCAAGAGAACTAAGATCTAACACCAATTATTGGAAGTCTTAATTGGGAAGTTAAGATGATGAGAGGGGGGACGAGGTGATTCAAGATCTATAACACTTAAAAATCTTTTAACAATTCTTTCTTGCATTCACCACATTTACAATGTCAGGTTAAATGTATGCATACCATAGCTTATATAATCAAGTTGTAGTAACATATAGATCTAATCTATCAAGTACATGCATGAAATGTAAACACACAACATAAAGATTTGATTGCCCATAAATATTTTAATGTGAAGGTAAAACTAGGGTGGGGATGACACCCATAAATCTTTACTACTATAATAATAAAGTTAACTTGTTAGGGTTATAATTTTTGATAACTTCTAATGATCTTCCCTATGAGGGGTCTACCCTATTCAAGGATGTTAAGACTATTAGGTCTTACCTTGTGAGATGTTTTTATACTTACATCAAAGTAAGGACTCAATTAAGAGATTTACAAAGATTTGTTAAGATCACTCTATTGAGAGATTATCCCTGACTTAATTTGTTAAAATTGAGTTAGTACCCAATCCTCAATCTTCTATGATAAGATGGTTTTGGATCTCCTCTCTTCAATCTAATCTTTGATCTGATATATATTTATTGTCCTTCATTTCTTTGACAAGGTTTCTTTCTCTATTTTGCAATAGCAAAACTTAACTCTTTTGCCTTCTTTACAAAGTTACACTTTCACACTTGATCTCTGTGATGGCATGAATAACTCACTTCTACTTCACGTCACTAATAGGTTTAGATATTCTCTATTTAAATATTTCATAAAGAGTTTTCTAGATGCTTCCTTATTTTGCCTCTTCATCCAATTGGTTGATCACAACACATAGGGATTTGTGATCCACATCATAAAATGTGTAATGATTTTTGTAACAACCTCTATAATTATTAAATATCTTTTCAATGTTGGCTTGAAATGGTTTACCTCAAAGATTTTATCATTCCTAACTTGAATTCCAATTATGTGTTTCTCACACTTACTATCTCTAAAGCTCAACATTCACTATACATGCTTCCGATGCCCAGTCTCTACTATGCTTGACACCTTCTATGTAACTCAACATCAATATGCTTAAAGTAATTTTTAAACATTAGACTCATCTTATATTAAAAATACTTGATGACTGAAGACTTTATTGACTCCTATAAAGCTCAATATATACATGTTTATTTACAAGTCTTTATATGACTTGAACTATATAGAGTAGCTCGGTCATAGTGATGACCTTCTAACTTTGCCTAGTATATGATAAGTGTTTGACACTAATGGACAAAAATAGTTAGAGACACCAAAAATAATATCCTTCCCATCTATAGTTTCTACAATGGCACTAAAATATAATTCATTTCCATGGTACTTGTTTTCACAATTGAAGAAGTTCAGAATTTTTAGGTCATCTTCAAAATATTGCTAATTTTCTATATTATTATGAATAGATGGCCTAGTTTTCACTTCAACTATAGATACTCTTGCAAAGCTAATTTCATCTAGTTTTATTTCTACATTACCTAAATATCTACCATTCTATTTTTTTTTCATCCATCAAGGCTATTCCAAATGCATAAAAAGCCTCAATATCAGCCCAAATAACATTCCTATATTGTTTTATTCTTTTATTTTTTGATCCATAAGACTTTTTGATTTGTGATACAACTAGTTATGAATCAACTATTATATATAAGTAGTTTATGCCATATTTAATAGCTAATTTGAGACCTAAAATAAGTGCTTCATATTCTGCAATGTTATTTGTACATGTAAAATTTAAAGTGAAAGAGTACATAAAATTTCTTTTCTCTGGTCAAATAAGAATCACTCTAGCATTAGCTCCTTCGTTTGAACTTTCACCATCAAAATACATAGCCCAAAACTCATTACTTTTTTAACATCTCTTGACTTTTTGTAGTATTCATATAGGTGGCTTTTACTTTTATAGAGCAATGAATTCAACTCTGAAAGAATTTATGTCAATATCCAAAAAAAATAGTTGCATCATTATCCATGTTTTCTTTAATCATATGGGTAACCCTAGGTTCCCTATTTCTCTTAATAGGTGTATCATCAATATGAAATGTAGAAAAAGATAAATTACATTGTAAACTACCCCCATATCATCACTCCACTTCCTAGAAAACAACATACAATATTGGGGAGGATTATCTATCTCTAATACACTCATGGTGAGATTAGTTTCATGATATGCAACTAGTTATTAAGGTAATGCACTAATGGTTCCTATGATGGGGAATTCCCTAGAATATAAAGCACAACACCTCCCTTTTTTAGTGTCTACTTTTAAACCAAGGGATTCCATTAATTTAAATATCATAACAATATTTGAGGTACTAGAATATATCATACAATACTTTATAGTCTTGCCATTTATCATACAATTCTTTATATTCTCAATATACACTGTTGTAGAATTATCAAGATGCATGGGAGGAATTTGTGATGCCTCCCCTCTTCTTCTTTGGTTTTAGGTAGGTTTGATGTCTTTTCTTCTAAATCTCTTTATTATCAACAGTAATATCTATCTCAATACCTACTAACCATGCTAGGGCCTTGTTTATATGTTCTTCAATTCAAAACATTTCAAACAAAGAAACTTTTCTAGTAATTAGTAATAACATGGACACCATATCTACAAGAGTATAAGAGGGAATCTCAACATGAGTACCTTTATTATCTTGTGGTTGGACAATGGTAGATTCAACTTGTTTGCAAGCCTTTACCTTAGGTGCTCTTACTTCAATAACTTCTTTCTTCTTATCAACATTTTGAGTTTGTATAATTTTCTTGGGTTCCCTTTTTCTAATTCTAACTTCCTTTACATTTACAATCAATGGGTCCTTTCCCTTATCTGCATTAGGCACCTTATGAATAATATCTTTGATAAAAATTCTTGATGTCTTACTAGCATCATCATTTATTGTCCTCTTTATGAAGTTTTAAGTTCTCTAAACTTGAGCAACCATTTTTGTAGTTATTTTATAAATTTCCTCTTTATATGGCTTCCTAAAACTAATATGTATTTTATCTAATGTCATATTACATTCTCTATGATGTATCTCTTCTTTATCATTAGATAAAATTTGTTGGTGAAACTTCTCATAGTGACCTCTTTGTTGACAAACATCTAATTCTACCTCTTCCAATTTGACTCGTCATCATATTTGCAATAGAAACTCACTAGATTGCAAGTAACAGCATCATGACTCCATTAATTAACAACTTCCTCTAGCTTTGATTTTTGGGATGCAAATATTGATTGAGAAACTACATAATATTTTGGGGAACGAGGTGATTGATAAATCATACATTAGGGCACCTTTTCTGAAACATTTCTTGAACTCCTGACTCCATTAATTAACAACTTCCTCTAGCTTTGATTTTTGGGATGCAAATATTGATTGAGAAACTACATAATATTTTGGGGAACGAGGTGATTGATAAATCATACATTAGGGCACCTTTTCTGAAACATTTCTTGAACTCCTTTGCAATAGATCCAACATAATTTTGTCTTTGCAACAATATTAATAGGTTTATTATCTTTCTACTATGTATTATAAGGGAAGTTCTTTAATGTATTTTATCTATTAAATTTTTTCTTCCCAAACTAAATTTTATTACTAGGAGATCCCTTATTAGCATTTATAATTTTAGGCTTCATGTTTTTCAACAAATTCAACATTTAATCGATTTGACCCTCCTTTGGCTTCTTCCTTCCTTTGGGATTATCACTTTCCTTCTTACTGCTTCTTGGGTTAAACAATTTTGGGTCATCTCTTCTACCCAACTTACCCAAGGCTCTTTTATTATTCTCATTATTTACTACAATTCTAAAAACATCCCTCAACATTTTATGATCTTTGTCCCTGAGTATATAAGAGATATTTCTATCAAAAGAATTGAAATATGTGTTCATCTAACTTAGTAACCTAAAGGAGCTTATAGATCCCTTTTTGAAATCTACCATAAAAATCAAAGGTGGATTCATTTTGATATTTTTCTAATATTGTTGAATTCATTAGTGTTATCTCCATATTTCTCCTTTTTACATTTTTCAAAATTACCTCATGAATTAATGCTATCATCAAGGAATATTCTAAACCAATCCATACTTTATTTAGTTAAAGAATCCACAAACAATTTTATGACTACATCTTCATGTTCTACTTCATAGTCATTCATCGTATCAATAAAATTTCTAAGATGCTCATTACCACTGATAGAATTATTGCTAGAAAAAATGGTGATCTTATCTCTCAACTCATTTGAAATAGGGTTAGGAAAACTAGGGATTCCTTTAAAGGATTTTTTTGTACCTTTCCAAATACACAAGCCTCTTTTGAAATCCTCCAATAGTGGCATAATTAGTCCTGACAACATGTGTTATTGTTCCTAAATTTGTATTTTTTTGTTGTCTACTAACTTAATAACATATTATAGTAGAAGAAGAATTTGAACTAGACTAAGAAATACCAAAATTACTCACTAAAGGGCCACAAGTAATAGTAGAGGTCGTACCTTGAGTGGATGAACCTTTTCCAATAGTTGAGCCATAAGTAGATTTGAGGAATTGAATTTTCCTTCTCATCTCCATAATGTTTACTTCATTCTGTACTTTTTCTAACTCCTTTACTAGATCTTCACATTCCTTTCTTTCCATCTCCAATTCTAAGTCAATGTTAGACATGGTTAAATTTCCTTTAGGTAGAGCAACTAGCTCATTGATTTTAACACACAAACAATTTGTTTACCCTTGTCTGCAACCTTGATCATAGGCTCTATATTACTTGTCTCCATTATAATCTCTTATGCTAGTTTATAGTGTATGCCTAAAATGTGAGCACACTTCTATGAGTCATTATATTCAAGATTTCTCAAAAATGAGGTCTCGAATGGTGACTCATAGCTCCATATTCATGGAGTGTAAGGGTTTGTAATGGAGGCCCTCAGTTTGACCTAGTTCGTGCCCATACAAGTATACCACGAAACAAGAGATTCAATGATCTAATATGCATGCAAATGGAATTTAAAAAAAAAAAAAACTAATCTAAATGATAATAATGCAAAACAATGCAAGAAATGAAATATAATCTATGAAAAGAAATAACAATGCAGATCTAATCTATGAAAGCAAGATCTAATCTATCAATGCAAGATCTAAGCTAACATGAAAATCAAAGTATGGATCATGATGATGGAAGCCATGCATGCAAGAGAGAATGAGACAAGAAGATAGAAGTTCTCCACAAAAGCCTTAATATTCAAAACTCCTTCTTCAAAAATCACTCTCCAAACCTACAACATAACAATAGCATAATAATGGGTGTCTCAAAAAAGAGGAGAGGGCTCTCCCTTATAAAGAGGATTGGATGATCTAGATTGAGAGGAAAAATATTTAATCAAGGGTGGAGAAATAATGATCCATGTGAACTAAAGATCCACCAATGAGAAAAGTGGAGTGGTTGAGAAGAAAGTGGAGAAAGGATGAAGATAAGTCCCATATTAAGTGTAGATAAAAGATTTATTTAATTTTTTATTTGTTTTAACTCCTTTTTCATCAAAAAGAGATTTAAGTGGGATATTTTATTTAATTAAAAGGGAGCAAGTTCTTTTAATTAAATAGGGAATATTTAATCAAATTAAAAGAGGGGTTTTTCTCTTAATTAATTAAATGTGGATGAACTATTTAATTAAAAGAGAGGTTTTCTTTTAATTAAACGGGGACTTATTTTATTTAATTAAAAGAGAGAAAGTTCTTTTCATTAAATAGGAATTATTTAATTAAATTAAAAGAGAGGTTTTCTTTCTCTTAATTAATTAAATGTAGATGAATTATTTAATTAAAAGAGAGGCTTTCTTTTAATTAAATGGAGACTTATTTTATTTAATTAAAAGAGAGCAAGTTCTTTTAATTAAATAAGAAATATTTAATTAAATTAAAAGAGAGGTTTTTCTCTTAATTAATTAAATGTGGATGAACTATTTAATTAAAAGAGAGCAAGTTCTTTTAATTAAATAGGAAATATTTAATTAAATTAAAAGAGAGGTTTTTCTCTTTATTAAATGTGGATGAACTATTTAATTAAAAGAGAGGTTTTCTTTTAATTAAATAGGGACTTATTTTATTTAATTAAAAGATAGCAAGTTCTTTTAATTAAATAAGACTTAGGATAAAATGATCAACATTAGAAATAAAACAAATTGAATTTGATCAAGGAAATTGATTTGAATTGATTTAATAAAATATTACACACCATTGATTTAGGAAATTTGATAAATTGATAAATTGAATAATGGGGGCCCATAGTCTAGGCGACCATTTTAGGGTGCATACGTTTGTCCCTCTTTGACTAATGTGTGATCGATTTGGGAACACATGTAGTCAAAGAAAGAACTTGAAGTGTGAGGTCGATTTGGGATCACAAAACAACCCAGATGTGTGGTCGAATTGGGAACACAACAAGACAAAGAATACAAATAAATTTTGACTTGAAAAAGTCAAGGATAAAATTGATAAAACTGAATCAAAGATTGAATTTGATAATTACTGCCCCCTTGTGATCAAAATCGAAATGAGATAGAGGAGAAACAACAAATTGCTAATTTGATCAAATCAAACAAAAGATAAGGTTCTTAATGTAAGATGAAAGATATAAGAATCATAGAACTAAGGTAGATCATCAAGCATGAAATATAATGCCCCAAAGGTGATTTAGAAGAAAAGAAGTGGGGAAAAAGAAAATGGAAGATAGAAGTTTGGAAGATATGGAAAGAAACAAAAAGAAGAAAAGAAAATGCCCCAAAATCAATCAACTATTTAAGATAGAAATTTTGATTGAGATCATGAAAGAAGATAAGGAAATGAAGATCAAAACGTGACTATAGTTGATTAAAAGTCCACAATAAAGATGAAGGGAGAACCCTCTCAAACTCATAATGCAGCCTAAAAATGCAAACTAACATGAAGTCTAATAATGCAAGCTACATGAAAATGCAAAGGTGTACTTGCAAAAGAGAAACTGTAACATAGGATTTTTGTGTTCATCATTCATTAAAGAATGTAAAAGAACTTATTTTCATCATTGGTCCATTATTAACATACATCAAAAATCACACAATCATCACTAGTCACAAGTGCAACTATGAAGATATGAATGTAATTTATATCGGATTGGAATGTGGAAAGATTCTAACATAAGCATCAAAGACATAAAGGTCAAGATGACTTCTATGTTAGCTTACCCAATTTAATGTAGCAAAACCATGCTCGCATCAAGGCATAGATGCCAAGATGACCATAAGAATGGTTGTGCAAAAACAATCAAGGATGATGCCTCAAATCTCCTAAGCATTTCAAGTGGACAACAAGAGACACTCTAGAATTTCAAGACCACACCTGCAAGCAAAAACCAAATAAAAACATGTCCCATGCCCCAAGTCCTCTAGCGATGCATCATGGAGAGACTTATTAGACAAGGACACTCAACAAAAATCAATAATAGTTAGCACACAAAGAAAATATCATGACATAAGTCAAGCATTGAGTTTTGCGGTTAAAAATTTAAGTGTGTTAACTGATACTAAGTTTTGAGGATAAGGATCAAATGCTTGCAGGAAGGGAAGATCACATGATGATACTGGGTAAGACCAAACCAATAAGTGTTGAAAAACACTCGATGTCAAAGGTTGTATTGAAAAATACGATTGGGGTGGTGTTGAAAAACACCGTTTGCGAGGTGTCCTAAAGACTAACACATCCAAGAGACCAAAGCTAACATAGTTATGCCCCCTAGACAAAGACCAATTCCAAATCGAGGCAACAAGGACAAGGCATGATGAAGAAAGGCTAAGTGTCAAGGACATGTGCTAAGAAATAGGAGTGCAAAGGCCTCAAGTAGCACCCGTTTCCAAGTTTTCACCACTTGGGTTCTTTTTTTATTTTATTTTTTTCAAGACTTTTTATAATTTTTTTGTATTTTTGCTACCAAGGTGCCTGTTTCCAGGTTTTCACCAAGGCACTTTTTCTTTTTCTTTTTTGTTTGTGAATTTTTTGATTTTTTTTTTGTATTTTTGGAATATATGATTTTTTTTGGTGATACATCAAAGTGCCTATTGCTAGGTTGTCACTAAGAAGATCAATTTTTTCAGGACATTTTTCAATTTTTAGACTTTTTTACAATATATCATTTTTTTGGATTTTTGAAATATATCTAATTTTTTTTATTTTTTTAGGATCAATAAATATATACAAAGATGCCCCTAGATAGAATGGGCATTATGGATAGAACTTCTTCAAGTGCAAGACATTTATAGGATCAAGGAGCTGCTCTCCCTTTGTTATAGATAGCAAATAAGCACCAGAACCAAAACCTATTGTGATAATGTAAGGTTCAAGCCAATTAGGTTCAAACTTACCCTTTTGATCTCTATTCTATTGATTCTTATGATTCACACATAGGACAAGATCTCCCACTTGGAACTCTCTAGGGTGAACCTTTTTGTTAAATGCTTTTGACATATGTTTTTGATAGACCCTCATATGGTCAAATGATGCTTGTCATTTCTCATCTAGAAGTTCTAACTCTTGAAGTCTCATGGTACAGTAGTCTTCATCTAAAACTAGACCTTTGAGAGAAACTCTAAGTGAAGGAATCTCAACCTCTAAAGGTAACACTACTTCAGCACCATATGTAAGGGAAAAAGGAGTAGCCCCAGTAGGAGTGCGAATACTCATTCTATAGGCCCAAAAAGCTGGATTTATTTGTAAATGCCAATCTCTACCATTCTTATGAACTGTTCTATGCAAAATTTTAAGAATGGTTTTGTTTGATGCTTCTACTTGACCATTTCCTTGCGGGAAATAAATAGAGGACCAATGTTGTTTTATCTTAAACTTCTTACAGAGTTGCTTAAGGTCCTTATTTTTAAACTAGCCTCTATTATCAGTGATAATCTCAGAAGGCACTCCGTATCTACAGATAATATGATTCAAAATAAATAGGGAAACTACCTTACCCTAGGCAACAGAAAGTGGGACAGCTTCTACCCATTTAGTGAAATAATCAGTGGCAGTGATAATAAACTTGTGTCCCGATGATGAGTTGGGATGAATTTTCCCAACAAGATCAAAGGCCCAATGCTGAAATGAGCAATGAGAAATAGAAGGAATGAGCTCTCTACTTGGAGTATGTATCAGGTTACCATGTTTTTGACATTTTTCACATGACTTTGCAAAAGCTACTACATCAATCTGCATTGTGGGCCAATAGTATCCTGCCCTAAGCAATCTTCGAGCCATGGAAAGACCATTAGAATGTCCCCCACAGATACCCTCATGGATGTCAACTAACACTTGATTAGATTCATCCTTTTCTAAGAATCTAAGAAGTGTTCCATCTAGACCCTTCCTATACAAATCACCATAGATAAGGGAATGATGAGAGGCATTTTGAATAAGGTTTCTATGTTCATATCGATTAAAGGTTTTCAATATAATTCCATCATGAATGTATGAGTGAATGGCACCATAATGAGATGACTCATAACCAACAAGGGTACAAATAACATGACTTTCTTCGGAATCATAGATAGGGTGATGTAGCTCTTCCACCAAGAATTCAAATCTTGATTCATGTTTCTCTAATTGAAGAAGTGAAGCAAGTGTAGCCATAGCATCAGTTGCCTTATTTTCAGTTTGAGGGATTTTTTGAAATGAGATGAATGTGAAGTAGAGTCTCAAGGAATCAACCATTTTCTTGTAAGGTACCAATTTATCATTTTTTGTTAGATAATCATCATTGACTTGGTTGATTATCAGCTATGAATCTCCATAGATGTGTAACTCTATAATTCTCCATTCTATGGCCATCTTAAGTCCATTTGTTAAAGCTTCATATTCAAAAATATTGTTTGTACATGGAAATAATAACTTGTAAGATTTAGGAATTGTGTACCCATGAGGAGAAATAAATAACACACCAGCTCCTAAACCATTTTTCATAAAGGACAAATCAAATAACATCTTCCATGTTCTTTCAGTCACATACATGAGGTGCTCATCTGGGAAATCAACTTGAATAGGTGCATCATCTTGTAGTGGGAAATCAACCAATTGATCTACTATAACTTGTCCTTTGATTTCTTTACGCTCAATGTACTCTATGTCAAACTCCAAAAGAATCATCATCCATTTAGCAATTCTACCTATGAGGGCAGCCTTACATAGTAAGTACTTGAGTGGATCTATTTTTTCTATGAGGTGTATAGTGTGTGCAAGCATATAATGTTGCAACTTTTGGGAAGAAAACACAACTGCGAGGCAAGCTTTCTCAATACTGGTGTAATTAACCTCATATGAAACAAGAGTACGGCTAATGTAGTATATTGCTCTTTCTTTCCCGTGTTCATCAAGTTGAGCTAATAATGCCCCCAAGGTAGATTCTATTGCTGAAACATATAGGATAAGTTGTTTTCCTAGGATAGGAGGCATTAAAATAGGAGGATTTGCCAAGTATTTCTTGATCTTGTCCATGTTTTGTTGACATTCATCATTCCATACACATTTGACCCCTTTATGTAAGTTCTTGTTGAAATGTTGAGCTCTATCTGCCAATTGTGAAATAAACCTCCTTATAGATTGAAGACGTCCTTGAAGACTTCTCATTTGACTAATGCTTTTAGGAGGTGGCATATCCACAATTGCCTGAACTTTTTCAGGGTCCACCTCTATCCCTTTTGCTAAAATAATGAATCCTAGTAATTTGCTAGAGGTGACTCCAAATGCACACTTTTTAGGATTTAACCTTAGTTGAAATTGTTCCATACAATCTAGAATGACTTCTAAATCATCTAAGTGTGTATCTCTTTTCTTAGACTTGGATAAGGTTTCATCCACATAATCTTCCATGTTTTTATGCATCATATCATGAAAAATAGTTGTCATAGCTCGTTGATAGGTAGCTCCTACATTTTTTAATCCAAAAGGCATAACGTTCCAACAATAGGTACCCCAAGCACAAGTAAATGCAGTCTTTTCTTGGTCTTCAGGAGCTATCTTAATCTAATTATATCTAGAAAAACCATCCATTAAAGAAAAAATCTCATAACCTGCAGTCATATCCACTATCATGTCTATATTAGGAAGTGGAAAATCATCCTTTAGGCATGCTTTATTAACGTCTCTAAAATTTGTGCAAACTCGAATGGTTTTTTCATGTTTTGAAACTAGTACAATGTTTGATATCCATTCGGCATAGGCAATAGCTCTTATGAATTTTGCACCAAGAAGTTTCTCTAATTTTTCCTTGACTAAGAGAACTATGTGAGGATGCATTTTTCTCAATTTTTGCTTAACTGGTTTAACACTTGGAGCTATGGATAAGTGATGCATAATAAGATTAGTGTCCAACCCTAGCATATCTAAATAAGTCCATGCAAAATTAATCTTCTTTTCTTGTAAGAACTTAGTATAGGCTTCTTTTTCTTGTGATGACAAAGACTGAGCCAAATGTACCCTTTGCGGAGCTTCATTCGTACCCAAATTGACTGCTTGTGTTGGTTCAATAAGTACTGAAGATCTATCTTGAAAATAACTAGGAAGAGAATCAAGTACCTCATCCTTAGGTGCCTTAGAGAGGTTTTTACCCATGGATACATCCTTTCTTTTTACTTTTTTTGGTTTTGATACCGCCACATAGTCATTTTTGCCATCAGAACTCCTTTTCTTTTTCCTTTCTTTTCTCTTTATTGTGCGACTAAGGTACTTGATATCTGGCTCTGTCATACTAGTAGCTAGTTCACTGGTGGAAGAGACTATAGGTTCAATTACATTCAAATAATAGGCTATTTCATAATCATTTTGAAATGTTAAGAGCGCAGGTTCTTGATTGCATTGGGACCAATCAATTAGGTCAGGATGAACAAGGGGTAAATCAATGACAGGTTTGAGGTTGTGAATATGGATGATAGCTCTAGTGTTTGAAGATTCGAGGTTTGTCAAGTAACTTCCTAAACTACCCAAATCAAGATTCATCCTCACAAGTGAAGAATCATCCACTAAGGCAACATGCGAGTTCAAATCCTCTAATCCTACACATGATTTATTGACTAACTCAGGTTGAGAACTATATGTATGAACAACATCAACATCTATATCAACTGTGGAAGATTCTGATAAAGAATCCCATTCATACTCATTAGAATCTATTTCAAAGTCTCAACTAGGATGCTTACACCATGAATTCTTGGGATGCCTGGATGTGGAAGCTTCAATATTATTAAGAGTCACACATTCTTGTTCTAAATTGGCAACTATCTCATGAGATACTAGATTGTCTAAATCTCCCAAAAGGAGATTACTAGAAGGGACCCAATCTTCACACATATCTTGTTGGTTTTTTGAATTAGGTATGTATTCTTGTTCTTCTTCAATGTCTGACTTATCAAGGACAGAAACAACATTCTTACTTTGATCCATATACCCTAGACCAACTGACTTCTTTGACTTGCATCCAAAAAGTTGATGATCTCTAGGTTCATCTCTAGCATCCAATCTATTACTAAGAGGACCATGTCTAGGATAACCCATTTTCTTGACAAAAGAATACCCTCTTCCATAAGCATTAAGTGAAGGAGTGAAATCTTCATTGTGCAAATACTTTTCTTCTCTATAAATCCAATCTCTAAAAACCACATTTTCTTTCTCATCTTGAATAGGCACTGACGACTGTACAAATGTGTCAAAAAATGTCATAGCTCAAGAGGAAGGTTTCATCTCTTGTGAAGGTTTACCATAAGACCTAGGTGAAACTAGTAATGCAACGAGGGAGTTAAGTTGATATCCCCCCATGCCAAGGTCTATGGACTTAAACTTGTTCTTGCAATCAACTAAAACTGTATTAAAATCATCTGCTTGTCTATTAAGGGGAACATGAGCACTTGCTGAAATTGAGTTAATAGACAAACTGTTATCCCCAGGAATACATATCTCTATTCCATTGTAAGGAAACTTAACACACTGATGATAAGTAGATGGTGTAGACACCTAAATTCGATTACACTGATTTGGTAATCTTATTTAGCCATCTCTAAAGGCATCATTAATTAAATTCCTATTTAATTAATCCTTTGCCATCCCCATCTATAGTCCTAATTGATAAATCAAAATAACCTATGATTTATCAATTAAATCCTATTCTCCTATCTAATTTCAAAAACCCTCATTTATTAAATAAATCTATTTAGCCCTCCAATCTAATAACCCCTAAACTCATCCCTAATCCTCCATTTAGCCTAATCCACCCCATCCACCCATACTAACCAAGCTTAGCCACTAACTCACCCATCCTCATTAATGCCATCCACTTGCACATCTCTACCATCCCTAATCTAATCCTAAACCCAAGCCTAATCCACCCCCTAGTGTTGTCACATTCGCTAAGCAAGCTTAAGACTTTCCTAAGCGAAGCAAAGTCAACAATCTCAACTCCCTCCAAAATATCCCAACCACTAAGCCTTCAATGCTCTTACAAAGGCCATAAAGACTCTTACAATCCCATTTATTGCTCTTACAAGCCATTTATGAGGGTCTTTAAGGCCTTGAGCCTCCTTTGGTGACTCATCCATCCCCTTGCCTCCATCCACTCACCCTGTGACACGTGTCACTCCTTGATTGGTTGTAAGGAAGCACAATCCATGTGCTCTCCTCTCATGCAATCTGAGCCCTCCATGAGCTTTTTCCCATCCTTGCATCTTGACCCTCCATCCCTCAAGCCCTTAGCCTATAAATTGGATCCCCTCCCAAGCCATATAATCACAATCCATTTAGTAAAGTTACCATGCTATTTTGAGAAGCCATTTTATCAACCTCACTCACTCACACCAAAAAGCCATAAAAAATCCATTAAAGCCTTTGGAAGCAATCGAGCATACATCCAAAATCCACAAATAGACACATCTCCAAAACAAGAAAGGCCTCATTGAGAGAACCTCTTAATGGTTCATATTCTCAATTGAGGGTTTGTCTTTGTCTAGCATATATGTTATGATTTTTAATTTTGCAAATGCTTTCATTTCATGTAAATTAGTGTTTGTAGCATAATTATTTAGTGTATACAGATGGTACTACTTGCATATCATGAATCCATGGTCTACCAAGTAGAATGTTGTATGCAAGGGGTCCAGCATCAACTATTTGGAATAAAACATATTTATCCACAGGGCCAATCCTAATAGGAAGGACAACCAACCCCTTTGAACTACTCTCTGCCTCATCATAAGCTTTGATAGTAATCTTTCTTTTGCTATCAATAAGATGTTCAGAATAACCCAATGTCTTTAAAAGACTCAAAGAACAAATATTAAGCCCAACACCCCCATCTATCAACACACACCTAACACGGGTCCTATGTATCATAACCTCAATATGAAGGGCAAGATTGTGTGGATGGCTCAAAGATTTATCATCTTCCTCCGAAAAGGAAAGATAATGAGGGCTTGCAATATGATTAACCATGTTTTGGAATTGATCAATGTCTAAATTATTGGGGATGTTTGCCATGCGCAAAGCATCCTTAAGGACCTTATTTTTTCGTAAAGATAACTCTAAAAGCTCAAAGATTGAAATCTGAGTAGGAGTTCTTTGCAATTGATCAACAAGATTATAATTTGACTTGGGATTAACCACTAGTTTTGAAGGAACATTCTTGTATTGCACTTGTTTTGGCTTACTTGGTTGGTTTTAACTAGGTCCTTTGATAACAAGGGGACCTTGACTTTGCATAACAACATTGAGACTTTGGGAAGACACTTGCTTAGGATTACTTGACTGGTTTGAATTGGGTCTTCTAATGACAAGGGGACCTTGAGATGACTCTCTAGAGTGAGCACCCCTTAGCACCAAAATAGGTTTTTCACCAAAGGTAGGAGAGTTCAAATTTAAATTATAACCATTGGGATCTTTATCTTCCATCATGTTGACACTTTCTTCTACAACCTCAAGCATATTGACAACATTTTCTGCATTTGTATAAGTATAATTGATTGCAGCCCTACCATTCTTAGGTTGGGAAGCTTCCCCTTTCTCATACTTGGGCAAAGGCTCTTTGAATGTTGTGTGATCAGCATTGGTATTTATTCCATCTATTTTAAGCTTTCCATTCTCAATAAGATCTTGAACAATATGCTTGAATCTCCCACATTTTTCAATATTGTGTCCAATGCCATTGTGAAGCTTGCAATAAGCCTTCTCATCCCACCACCATGGCTTAACTTCAGGTATGTAGAACTTTGCAGCATCATAAGGGTGCACAAGATCATGTGCAAGGAGCTTTGTGAATATCTCCTCATATGTCTCACCTAATTGTGTAAAGTTACATTTATCTCCTTTAGACCTTTCTTGATATCTTGGTTTGTTACTCTGTTGATTAGCACTAGCCAAATGGAGAATAGCTTGGTATTTAGGGTTTGAGGAATCCACAACTCCATCATTGACCACTTGTTTGTTCTTATTCCAATTTATTTTCTTTCCTTTATCCTTGTTGTTGTTGTTATTATGACCATTATTGTTGTTGTTTCCATTTTTTGTCAAAAAACCTTGCTCTCTCAAAACATCCTCAATTCTAAATGCAGCTTCAATCATGGTATCAAAGGATTCAAAAACCATCTTCTTAACTTCATACTTCATCTTAGGAACCATATTACTAATGAGGATTTCAATCTTTTCTTTCTCAGGAATAGTCCTAGAATAACAAGAGCATTGTCATCTCCATCTTTGCAAGAAAGTAACAAAGGGTTCTCCTTGATTTTTCTTTGTGTGACATAAGTCCAATAGTGAGACAGATCGTGAAAGATTTTATGAAAAGTGTTGAACAAATCTTTGAATTAACTCAGGGAATGTCTTAAAAGGAGGAGTTATATTGGTAAATCATTCCATGTCTTGAGCCTTAAGACTCCTTGGAAATAATCTCATAAGATATGATTCCTCATGATGAAACTCAAAACTCATAGTATAGAACTAATGCACATGATCATTTGGATCCCCATTTCCATCATATTTATCATATTGGGGGATCTCAACTTTTCTAGGAAAATCTTTCATGTCAACACTCTTATCAAAAGGATTTGGACAAATTGAATCAAATGAAAAAGAACTCTTGGGTGCTGATATTTGCTTCATTTGTTTCTTCAATTCATAAATTTCTTCTTTCATGGAAGGATCATGCTTTTTAATCTTTTTATCCACATCAAAGTTGTAAGGGACCTTAGTACCCTTTTTGATTAAATGTTGAAAGCATGCATCTCTATTTTGTTCCATATATGCTTCCACACGTTGCTGAAAATGTGGATCTTGTGGTATAGCCATGAAATCATCAGAATTATATTCAAATTTGGAGCTACCACCTCCATATTGTGAACCATGATGAGCTTGTTGTGAAGGTTTTCTTGAAACTCTAGGAGATGTTGGTCTCCTATAATAATCATGTCTTGAAGTTTGCCTTCCTCTAGGAGTATGAGATTGTGAAGATGTTCTTGAATATCTCCCACTTTGTGGAGTCTTGGGAGGGGTAGATGGGGGAGTGTTGTTTCCACCGCCAATGTGCACATTGTTGAATTGATTGTCAAGTTGTGAAGTCTTGAAAAAGTCTTGTTCTTCTTGATGAGATTTTCTTTCCATCTCAATAATAACTTTCTTTTCTTCCTCTAGGCATTGAAATTGTTCTTCCTTCTTAGCTTGTTCTTCTAGAAGGGCTTTTCTTTCACGATCAATTGCTTTGAGTCTTCCACTTGCATAACCTAAAGGTGTCATGAGTGGTGTACATGGTCTTGATTGTCTAAATTGGTTACCAGTAAATGTTGCATTCACGTGAGCACTAGAAGGCTCACCAATTTGATCATCATGTTGGGCTTCCTCTTCTTGATATGCATAATGTTTTCTTTTCTCTTCCCTTTGATGTGCATCCAAATACCTATCCTCAATAAGGAGTGAAGTTGGTCTACTTCCATGAGTGGGATCACCACTCAAAAGGTCAACATTATACTCACTACTTTGATTCTTCTTGTATGGAGCTCTTGTAAAAATCATATCCATAGCTGAATGAGGTGATGCTAAGGGTGTACTCAACTCAATAAGATCACCACTAGGGTCACACAAAACTTCTAGAATACTCTCAAGTGACTGAATAGACATAGGTTCCTTTCCCTTATGTCTTCTACGAGTTTGAACTAAACGTAATTGTTTAAAGACAACTTGAGGTTGCTTTCCTTGATCTACTTGATATCTTGTTATAACCAACATGAAAGAAAAGGTACTAATTGATAGGATAACCCTAAGAAACATTGGTACCAAACTAGGATAGTAAAAGCACTAACTTGTCCAAAAGAGATGTGATAAGATAGAATTTTGCAATAGGCATAAACCAACACTGCCACAGAGGTGCTCACAAATTTGGGTGAATACCCTAGCACATATGGACCAGGAGAATGATTTACCCAAATTATAAATAATTAAAATTGATTTTTTTATGAAAGTGAATGGACAAGAGATTACTAAGACTCTCCAAGTGTAATATCAAAGGATCCTAGTGTATATCTTTCTCAACAAGGACGGTTTCTAACTCACCAACTCCAAATAGGATCTCTTTGAAATCAATGACTACTAATTCAAGAGGTCAAAGAACAATAACCTAAGGTACAAAAAGGCTTCTAACAATGGGTTAAGTATCCTAATCCAAATAGGACCAACCTAGGGAGACTAGAAATAATGGGATAACAAAGTTATTTGATCATAAAGTCTCAACTCAAGAACTCAGATTTTGTTCATTTTAAATATCCAACTAGATGTATCAATAGATTCTTTATCATGAACCAAGCACACAAGATAGTAAAGAGGGATTTCAAGAAAACAGTCTTTAAACAATGAGCAAGGGGCAAAGCAACCTTGCTCATGAACAAGTATAGTGACTTAGTATTTCTACTCCTTAAAGGTTCTACTTGTGAATGTTCTTGACAATGTTTTAGCAGGCACTTAGAACACAACAACACCTTATCAAGTTGTCTGCAAGGATATATGTGGCTTTCTTAAAGGAGTCCTCAATATATGCAAGGTATGTGAGGCCCAAATCTGTAGATGAGAAGAATCCAAAATCACATAGCCGGGGGGAGACGGTAACCCAAATCTCCTCCTTCACTTCTCAAAGGTATAAAGTTCTTTGAGGCTTAGCCAAGAGTGATATCAAACTCAATTCCCAAGAGAGGTGTCTTTGGATTCACCTCTCGATATTTATACTCTGCCAGAACACAGGAGTTGAGGTCATCCCAAGGGGTGATGAAATCCCCAAGCAGGCCTCCTAGAAATAAAAACTAAGTAATTCACTATCAAAAGTATTTAGAGCAATAAAGGTGGAACATTTAACTCTTCAAGTAAATGTGAAGTGAGTCCAAAAGTGGAACATTTAACCCTTTAAGATAATGTGAAGTGAGTCCAAAAGTGGAACATTTAACTCTTCACACAACCTCAAAGTGAATCCAAAAGTGGAACATTTAACTCTTCACGCCAACTCAAAGTGAGTCCACACCTTAGAAAAAAAGTGAGTTCCAAAAAGCACAAAAGGGTTGCCTAATGGATCAATTAATGCTTCTTTCCTTTAGACCCCTCCCCCTTAATGTGGCACTGATCTTGCAACCATGGGGTGGAAATGAGGGGTCAGCAAATTAGCGAGTCCAATAACCCAAGATAGAAATCTAGATCAATCACAAGTAATCTAAGACTGCTAGTCAATACTACTCACAAATGAAAAAGGGTTGAACAATGGAATATTTAACTTTCCAAGTAAACATAGACCGAGTCCACAAAGTGGTGCATTCAACTCCCTATGTAGACAAGGAATGAATCCATGCCCTGAATCACTTAATGAGATATTTGATATTGGAACCAAGAATTACTTAAGGTTTAAACACAAGCATTCACTTACACAAACTTGTATGAAATAAAATCTATGTTCATTCATTTCCCATTAATAGCATCAATTGAAATGTGTTTTATGAAAGCATGTAAAACACTCAAGCCAAACACATGAGAGGTTTAATTTTAATCCCAAATCTAAAGGTTTTAAAGATCAAAAAAAACCTGGTAATCCTTGCAACGCACCTTTTCTTTGTTGTACCTTTTGTTTATGCTTGAACACTCACTCGCAATGAACAAAGCAACAAAAAAAAAATCAAAACTAGAGTTAGATCTAAAAATCTAGAGCCAGATTTAAAAATCTGATTTTTAAGACTACATCTTCATGTTCTACTTCATAGTCATTCATCATATCAATAAAATTTCTAAGATGCTCATCACCACTGATAGAATTATTGCTAGAAAAAATGGTGATTTTATCTCTCAACTCATTTGAAATAGGGTTAGGAAAACTAGGGATTCCTTTAAAGGATTTTTTTGTACCTTTCCAAATACACAAGCCTCTTTTGAAATCCTCCAATAGTGGCATAATTAGTCCTGACAACATGTGTTATTGTTCCTAAATTTGTATTTTTTTGTTGTCTACTAACTTAATAACATATTATAGTAGAAGAAGAATTTGAACTAGACTAAGAAATACCAAAATTACTCACTAAAGGGCCACAAGTAATAGTAGAGGTCGTACCTTGAGTGGATGAACCTTTTCCAATAGTTAAGCCATAAGTAGATTTGAGGAATTGAATTTTCCTTCTCATCTCCACAATCTGTACTTCATTCTCTACCTTTTCTAACTCCTTTACTAGATCTTCACATTCCTTTCTTTCCATCTCCAATTCTAAGTCAATGTTAGACATGGTTAAATTTCCTTTAGGTAGAGCAACTAGCTCATTGATTTTAACACACAAACAATTTGTTTACCCTTGTCTGCAACCTTGATCATAGGCTCTATATTACTTGTCTCCATTATAATCTCTTATGCTAGTTTATAGTGTATGCCTAAAATGTGAGCACACTTCTATGAGTCATTATATTCAATATTTCTCAAAAATGAGGTCTCGAATGGCGACTCATAGCTCCCTATTCATGGAGTGTAGGGGTTTGTAATGGAGGCCCTTAGTTTGACCCAGTTTGTGCCCATACAAGTACACCACGAAAAAAGAGATTCAATGATCTAATATGCATGCAAATGGAAATTTAAAAAACAAAAACTAATCTAAATGATAACAATGCAAAACAATGCAAGAAATGAAATCTAATCTATGAAAAGAAATAACAATGCAGATCTAATCTATGAAAGCAAGATCTAATCTATCAATGCAAGATCTAAGCTAACATGAAAATCAAAGTATGGATCATGATGATGGAAGCCATGCATGCAAGAGAGAATGAGACAAGAAGATAGAAGTTCTCCACAAAAGCTTTAATATTCAAAAACTCCTTCAAAAATCACACTTCAAACCTGCAACATAACAATAGCATAATAATGGGTTTCTCAAAAATGAGGAGAGGACTCTCCTTTATAAAGAAGATTGGAAAATCTAGATTAAGAGGAAAAATATTTAATCAAGGGTGGAGAAATAATGATCCATGTGAACTAAAGATCCACCAATGAGAAAAGTGGAGTGGTTGAGAAGAAAGTGGAGAAAGGATGAAGATAAGTCCCATATTGAGTGTAGATAAAATATTTATTTAATTCTTTATTTTTTTTAACTCTTTTTTTATCAAAAAGAGATTTAAGTGGGATATTTTATTTAATTAAAAGAGAGCAAGTTCTTTTAATTAAATAGGAAATATTTAATCAAATTAAAAGAGGGGTTTTTCTCTTAATTAATTAAATGTAGATGAATTATTTAATTAAAAGAGAGGTTTTCTTTTAATTAAATAGGAAATATTTAATTAAATTAAAAGAGAGGGTTTTCTCTTAATTAATTAAATGTGAATGAACTATTTAATTAAAAGAGAGGTTTTCTTTTAATTAAACGGGGACTTATTTTATTTAATTAAAAGAGAGCAAGTTCTTTTAATTAAATAAGAAATATGTAATTAAATTAAAAGAGAGGTTTTTCTCTTGATTAAATGTGGATGAACTATTTAATTAAAAAAGTGGTTTTCTTTTAATTAAATAAGACTTAGGATAAAATGATCAACCTTAGAAATAAAAAAATTGAATTTGATCAAGGAAATTGATTTGAATTTATTTAATAAAATATTACACACCATTGATTTAGGAAATTTGATAAATTGATAAATTGAATAATGGGGGGCCATAGTCTAGGCAACCATTTTAGGGTGCATACATATAGTAGTGAACTTGTTTTATGATAGGTCCTTCTAAATCTCTCTTAGAGAAAGTTCCTCATTTTGAAAAGTAGACCAAAAGCCCTTGAGATAACCAAACAAGTTTGTTCGTATAGATGTAGACTTATGCTCCAATAAATTATTATGATCTTTTGGAGAGGTCGTCCTCCTTAGAAAATTACCTCTTTAAATAAGTGCTTCCATTATTATCATTTCATCCTCCTTTTTCAGATGTATACATCTAGAATCTTCTTCTTCTACTTGTCTTCTAAGAACATCAAGTTCCCCATACAAATCACCATGATCTATAGTAGTGACCTTTGTTTTAGTAGTTTCACTGAGATCTATGAGATTTCTCTCAATAAAAGGTATATGTTCTTGGTGAGATCTAGTAGGTTGATTACTTCTTGATCTCCCATGTAGATCTATTCCTTTATAATTCTCATTCTTGATTACAGTATCTCTAATGGATGAAACTACTTTATTGTGATAAATCCTTTTTTCTTGTTTAGAAGTTCTGAAGAATTTATCAAGAAGGCCTATATTTTTAGATCCAAAACTTGGAGATGAAAATACCTTCTCTATTATGGGTTGATATGGGAGGATACTTTCAAAATTTTCCCTAGGCTTCCATATATGACTAGACTCTCCCCTTTTCCTAGACCAACTCTTTTTATGACCCTAGGGTAGGCCAGTTTGTATTGGGTCATCAGGATGTGCTTTCAATCTAGGATCATGTATTTTTTATTTTGTCAACCATTTCTATTAGTCTATAGATCAAATACTAGCTGGGAAACCTTAACTGAGTTGCTACCCACTAAGAAAAAAAACTTTTTAGATGATAACCTTGAGAGTCTACAAAAGCTAAACAACCTACAACAAATATAAAATCAAACCTCATAAAAATGTGAGTATGTTCATTGTTCGATAGATGCAATAAAGTATTCCATGCACATACAAGGAAAATGACCTAAACATCAACTTGAAAAGTACCTTTATCAACATAGACAAATAACCCTATCATAAGTGAAAAGACACTAGCTTGCCGCACATGTACTAAAATAATGATAATACCCATATAGTCTAATCCCCAGTCGACTCATCATTTTGCTAGCTCCTGATTTGACAAGATTTTGATAACCATTTGAGATGTGGGTAATACCTAGGAATTAGTTGTAGACCATGATAACTACTCCCAACCATGTCATTAGGACCAACTAATAAGACATTTAGTCTTCTTCCTTTTGAATTATGCTAGATTCAGGTGGGTGTACCATATAATTTATTCTCACTTCCCTTTCCAACATTATTTAACATAAATTCCATTACAGAAGACAATAGCCTTTATTTCTTCTAATTTAGAGACAACAAAAGACTAAAAGATTTCTAATCTTCAAGATCTTAAAGCTCTTTAAATCAAGTGCAGGCTAATCATTTCAGATCTATAATAAAAATTGAAATATTAAAGATTTTGATTCATGATTTTTGACACTATGTAGTTTCAATAACTTGCTTGACTCAAGTACATGATTAGTGTTTTATCCATTGGGTTGTCTTTTCATAAATTTGGCACCATCACTTTAGATCTATTTCCTCAAATTGTGAAAGAAAAATGACTACTCAATCTTAAATCTCATTCTTATCATAATCTTCTTAAGAAAATCTTTTAATTTTCTAAGATCACATTACACATTTACCCAATAAAATTGATTAACAATGAAATATGAAATAAGATATTAAAATGAACTACAACTAAAAGTCAATAGACCTTTTCATTGAATCTCAAAAAATTAAAGGTACATAAGAAGAGACAAGATCCAAATGGGCAACTTGAAATGCTTCTACATTTGTATTAATTAACTTGAAAAAATACAATTGAAGTATCAGATCTTGTGAAATAAAATATCTTAGGATAGACTTCACACACTAAAATTCTATGTTACTTTCATATGAACAAGGTCAGAAAACATAAAACTGCATAGTATTAGACTAACTCAAACCTGAAAAATAACATTCACCCTATCAAAATTCAAACCCTCAATCCTAGTCTTGGAAATCCTTTTATAAATCAAGATTAGAACAAGCTTCAGAGATGAGAGAGGAAATACATGTCACATTTTCATTTGACAATCACACTTGTTACAAATATGACAAGATAACAAGAAATAATATTGGAGATAGTTCCAAAAATGAACAATAGGCACCATTTATTTTTAGGATCAATTCTATATTTCTAATGTAGGTGAAACAAAAAAGTAAGATACCCTATTCTAATGACTATCATCCCTCTATTATATATTCATGGTTTTTTTCCATCTTTGTTCAGTCACTATCTCAATTATGAAAAGCCTTGATCTTTGCTCCAACCTCCCAAATGGTGATATCAGTGTCTATATTGACCATGTAGCATTCCTAGATATATTTAGTTCATTTAGGCTGTTCACCCACCTAGAATCTATTATGGCCTTTTCTTCAGAAACCACAATGTTCATATCCATTTAAATTTTATAAAGTGTATCAATAATCTCATAGAAAATGGACACATCTACATCTCCACAACAATAGGCTATAATTTTTTCATTATTCAAACTATCTTTAAAAGATGTGGCCCATTCCTTCTATTCCTTAAAATTTCCTTCACTATCAATAATGGGAGTTATGAAACCTTGTGTTCCATTTGTAATTATCTTAATTTTGTTTTGTATTTTTTGTATCTCACTAGTTAAAAATCCATCTACATCTATGTCTCTACTAATCATTTTCCTGGTGGGAATGATAATTTCATTTGGCAACTCCTTTTTCTAGGTCATTATTGGAATCAATCTATCAAAGAATTGACTATATGGGAGCCACTTCTTCTAAAAATGATTTAGTAATGTAAGTGCCTTAGAACACTGGTGTTCTACACTTTGTAAAGAAATAAAGATACTATGAACATTTTGATATACATTCTTCAACACATTTATCTTGTTACAAAAATACCTTTCATGGTATTTATTTCTATCTTTCTATATGAACTCTCTTCATTAATTTCTATACTTGTTGATCTATCATCACAATAAGAGTTGATTCCTCTTCTTCTCTACAAATTTCTTTATCACTCACCCCTACTATAGGCCTAATAATACTTTTCAAAGTCCTAATTTCTATCTCGAATTCTATGATCTTATTCTTCATCACATAGGTCTTTTTCATTTCTTCTTCATATTGCTTACATGTGGAGACATAATTCCTGAATGTTTGAGCAAGCTAATCCTCAATTTGTTCTATTTTGTCTTTTCTTAATGTTGTTACAAAACTTAACAAAGGAGAAACCTCACCATTAGATGTAGATAGTACACTCCAAAAAACTATAATCTCCTGAGGAGTATCTTTTACCTCTATTAGTTTTGGTTTGTTTGAATTAAGAGCTATACTTCATACAACCATACTCTAAGCATCTATATTATAGTTGGATCATCTTTGTAATCCTCCTAGGCCAAAAGCTTCAAAATAAATTGAATTTTCTTGTTTCCTAATTTGATCTAACAAGAAAGAAGAACTTAAATCTCATCCAAGGAGTAGTAACATTGTACTTTTCTTTACCAATTCTCTAGCCTCCTCCATAGTGAGAGTCTTACTATTGGGATCATAGGCTTTCAAATTTTCTATTAATTCAAGAACTTTTTCATCTCAATCTCTAGGCTATAGAGTCTAATTCAATTCATTTTACTTCAATTTAAATAGATTTTTTTGAATTCATCACTTTTCACAAAATTATCATCCTCTAAAAATTCTTGTGCTTGGATGATTCTATCATCCAACATTATGAAAACCATTTCTAGCTCTCCAGTCTCACTTTTAGTGGCTTGATCTATCAAAAATATCTTGCTTAAGTCTACAAATTATTGACTTCTCCAAGCAAGATCCATAAATTTTTCTCGATGGTCTTCTGAGGAATCTCAATTTAGTTTTTGTTTTTCCTGCTCCACTATACCCATGCTAATGTTTCATGATATTCCTCTTCAAGGAAAATATCAGATTCAGTGGACACATGTTTCACTCTCTCTTCCTCTTGTTCTTGTACTTGATCAAGCATTTAAGACATAATTTCTCTATAATTTTCAATACACTTATTAAATCTTTGACATTTGACATCACTATAGCAGCCTAGGAATGTCAAGCCATTTCGTATCATTTCCTCCTCAACTCTCATAATATCCCTCTATTTTAAGGATCCATCTTTACAATAGTCTTTAAATAGACAATTCTAATTACATCCTCTTCCCATAATTGTTTACTTGGGGCTAGATTGTATCCTCTCATTTGCCTCAATGTTTTTGATTAGATAAACAGGTTTTATAGGGACCCTGAAACCCAAGAGTTAAAACATTAACAAGGCTAATAATAAGCGTGAAATGCCCAGCCAAAAGAGTTCAAGTTCAAAGGCTAATAATAAGCCCAAGGCCTAGCCAAAAAATAAAGATCATAGAAAAGACCAGGAACAGGTACAACAAGAAATGACAAAGGCAAAATGTTACCCTTTGCCTCAATGTTACCCTTACTATATCCTTGAGATCATATATCCTAGAAGCTAAATGAGGGAATTTGAAATGTTTGAGAAATGAATCAATTTCATCTTTACCAATAAAATGTACTCCTCCTTCTTGTTGGGCCTAAGTGCTATTTGTTCATCAAAATTAGTTGCCAAAATAATTCCATGATTTCCACTCTCTCAGGTACAAATCTAGGTAGGACATGGGGTGGTTGTGGGAACCTATAAATCCTCATGATATTATAATTATCAAACAATAAAATATCCCCCCAATTGTGTTCCAATTTAGCATCATTTTCATAACATAGAGTAGACCTAAGTAATTTCCTTATTGTTCTTAGTACTCTCCCTAATTACATTCTATTGTATTCATGATTGGAAACACAAAATCATTATAAAATGTGATAAAGTTTGCATAAGGGTAAAATATATTCCATACCCTGGTCCACCATTGTACAAGAAGGGCTTCTCCGTACTTATCATCCTATTCAATGAAGTTTGAACTGATATGATTGATGTTTTTGTACAAAATCAAGTGCGTGAGAATTGAATAATGTTGAAACCAAAAATTTCTCATTTCTCCTTGTTCTGTAGCTATGATCTTGCTATGAAATACTGTGATTATATGCTTGACATAATCATAACACAAATCTATATACAAGTCCTTAATATTTATGGCCATTATATATGTGGCACCAGTGGCATTCATGGTTATGTCTACTCACACTACTAGATTTGACCTCATTTTTCTACCAAAAATTTTGACCATCAATTAAAAGGTTTATGTTGGTCAGATTGTAGAAGGAAATTTTTCTCTTTTTTAAAAATCAAACTTGTGTTAGTTTTGACCAACATGGGATTAACTTTAAAATGGAAAATCATTTCACAAAGCATATGAAGGAGCTGGAGCTAGAGGATGGTTAAGGGTTTAATTTTTAATTTGGGTTCTTGAGCTTGCATATTAATTTGGAAATTTGCAAATGGATTCCCTAAAATTTGTTGTGAAATTGAAATTGAGATTGAAGGAACTAGTTCAAGTTTTGGTGAAGAGGCAAAAATGGTTGCACAATTCGATGTCTATTGGTTTGGGATTACTGCTAGTGTTAGTCATGGCGTTGGCATTTATTCGTAGCCACATTATAGGGGGGCATAAACTGATGGGGAAGTAGAGCCTTCATCATTCTTCTTACAATCAGGTTGTCTCTACTTCCTAATCACAAGGTAGCCACAGGCCATGGCCAAGTCCAACAACGATTAAAATCCATCTCACCCATTCACACAAATTCAATTTCTACAAATACTCCTAAAAAATTCATTGCATTAATTCAAACAAATTCATATGCTAAATCTAACCCATGAAAGATCATTACTTCAATTGAAACAATTTCCTCTGTTGAATCAAAAGCACAAAAGCTTATTGCTTCACTTGGAATAAATTCCTCTTCTGAATCAAACCCGCAAGAGTCCATTGTTCTAACTCATCAATAGGTAGGCAATCATAAAATTGTGAAATCAAGTCTAGGTCTGATTAGCAAGGTCAAAAATGTATCTAGAGATGGTCTTTTGGTTGTGGAAATATGTTTTTCCTTAATGCCCAGGGCACATTATACTGTCAGTTGGCTAGGGCAGCCTAGTATTGGCCATTTGGTAAGACTTTTAAAACTAGTACAAGAATGAGAGTTAAAGCCAAAAAGAGAATCTGGAAAAATGAAAAATTTCCTTGGGAATTCAAAGAGAGAGTGATGGAAAAAATTATGGATAAGAGGCCCAAAGATCCTAAACCACTAAAGGGTCTTCTAGCTTTAAGGATGAGAGATGGGGAATTTGAGAGTGGCATTGAAATTATGGACCCTCTGATGTACATGGAGCCCTATGAGTTGGAGTGGAGGATGGTCAAGGCTTAGATATTAGACTCTACTAGCAGTCTTGACAAAGCTAAAGAGGGGTTTTAGTTCTATCTTTTAGTGGACGAATTCAATTCTAGAGCTCTTTAGGCATGCATTTCTCATCATTTTTTACTTCTCTTTCCATTTCTCCATCGCAACTCCACTTTTTCCATTCTCTATGTTTTGAGGCAAGATTATGTGTTGCCTATTAACATTCTATGGGTTAAGCTTAAATTTTTTGTTAAGAATTTGAAATGTGTATTATTCTAAAATATATTATATAATTGTCAAATGAATAGTTCACTCCATGTTGCTGGACTTATGGGCAACTTTGTCACCATGTAGTATTTTTTTTTTCTTTTTTTTTTGTTGCCTAACATGTTCGTTCTCTACTCTGAAGTACTGGTTGGGTATGTGAGTCATCTTTAATGAGGTATGGAAGAAGGTTGTACCTTGTTAAGTTTTTAAAAACAAAACATTGATTAAGCTTAAGTTTACCATATATAGTAGGATTTGAAATTAGATTATCTTATGATTTCTCCCTCTTAACAATAATATATTAACTTTTGTAGCTTACTACATATATTAATGATTTTTTGGGGTGACCTTTTGGGCTACCTTTAATGCCTTGTTGGTAATGTTGAGCCACATTATAAAAATTTATAAACATGGATTACCTTTAATGCCACAAAGTTGCGAATGGCTTTAATGGCTCTAAAGTTGTGAAGAGTAGACATGATCCTCAATCTTAAGATCTACAAATATTAATTATACTTGAGATGTCCCATATTTTGCACATGACAACCTCAGATTTCTAAATAGGCCTCTTGTATGGATTAATGTGCAACTGCAATGTGGCATTTGGGATACTTGGGTGACTATACTTATGATTACACCACAACACCTTATTCTTGAAAGCTCACTTCTCATCTGCTAGCAACATAATTTACTATTCAATTTTCATCTACCACTACACCATAACTTCCTCGACATAAAAATAGAGCTCTAGTTTGAGAGCAATATTATGTTCCATTCATTATTCCCATTATCATTACACCACAGCCCCTTAGACATAAAAGTATAGCTATGAACTTCAAATCCTAGGTGTAAAGACCCAGCAAAAACATTGGTCACATAGATCCGATTCTTATTTGAGTGTAGTGTTATCTATTTACAATTAGACTCATAAAAATCTAATCCAGGAAAGTGGGATTAATATGAATAATTCATAGAATTAGTAAGCTTTTAGTCAAAAGATATGAAGCTACAAAGGAGGCTACCAGAGCTTCTTATGCATGATCTTTTGATCAAATCTTTCATGATAGTATAGTTGTAGAGCATCACTAGTAACAAAAAAACCTAATGACTAGAAAAATGTACAATTTTGTAGTGTTCCAACTTATTGCATTATATTTAGGGTCATTAGGTATAAACTTGCAAAGATGTGTTTCTTTTCTTTTGAATTTTTTGGAGGTGATATTTTAACACATGACCTTATCTTATATGATCCTTAAAAGTATAATTCTTGCTAACTAGAAATTACTTTCCAAAGTAAGTATTTTTGTATCTTGTTTTGGAGGTCCACTTCTTCCACCCTCTCCCAAATTTGTTCTAAATCTTTTGAGGTTGTTTTCCAATTTCTTATGGAAAATCATGTGTAAAAGTAGGTGATAGTGTTATTTGTGTGGAAATTAAACTCAATCTCCAACCTCAAGTATGATTAAATATGAACAAGCCTAAGAAATTGTTGCAAGTTTGTTAAATGGACTATACAAAATAATATACAAATTAGTATATGTTGCTAATACAAAACCCTTAACTTAAAACCAGTTTTAAGAGTATTCATATAACATTATGAGTGATGCATAACCATCAAAATACATCATGATCATGTATATTTTAATTTTCAACACTTGTTGATCAGTTTATGGACAAGCTAAATTTGAGCATTTTGGTACAAACTTGTAGAGTTTTATTTTCCTAGTTGGAGGTGACTTTTTAACACATGAGTTTATCTTATATATATCTACTCAAGTGCAATTTTTTTGTTAAGTGAGTGTGCCACTTTGTTTGGCTTAACAATGTTAGTTCTACGTGTTTCTATGATATTCCCATGTATTATGAAATGTTGAGATATAGCTACAAGACTTTAGTTGTTAGCCTTGAGAATATAGCAAGGTAATAATCTTAAAGGTATAAGCTATAAGTCTATAACCATCAATTTAAAGGTGCCCTTATTGTTCTAAATGTTGTTTACCAATATTTTCTTTGCACTAAGCACTTGTGGTATGTGGAGGGAATTTTTCTCTACTGAATAAGAGGGTTTCCTATAATTTGGTCAATAGATAGCTAGGGGTGCATCAAACATTTCTTGATAAGGATTTTGTTAAGGTATTGAAAAATTATACAAAATCTCCATGCATGTGTATGGATTTGTTCTTGGTAATATTTTTGTTAGGGTACTAAAAATGTATACTCAAACTCCATGTTTCTTCCTTCTCTGGTGGAGCTTGTTTGTAATCTCACAGCTTTTAGATCTAATTCCTAATCTTCTCATGTCTATCATCAAAGATTTTTTTTTGAAATTCATTACAAGGAAGAACCTTTTGATATCGCACTTTTTTGCAATTTTATAGTTTGCTGAATAAGGCTTTGGCAATGGCAGATAGTTTAATGTGTCTCTACAAAACTAGACTAACCTGCCATCTAAGTATATCTTGGGGTTGGTGCCTTAACTAGATAACTGGAATTGGTGCTTTAGTTCTTTGAAGAGGGTTGGTGCTCACTTTTGTAGTCTGGGTTGGTGCCTATTTTTGTTAATAAAAGCTATTGTAAGCTATGGTTTTTTTTTGGGCAGGTTTTTTTCCACTAGAGCTTTGATGTTAGCATTTTTTTGATGGTTGCTCACTATATGTGTTTTATGCATTTAAAAGCTCTAAAAAAGTGAAACCTACTTTTGAAATATTTCTTGTGTGCTCTTCATAGCTTCCATTTCCATTGTAGTTGCTAAAAGATTTGTCTTAAATGAATCATCAACTAGCTTAATGTTTACAAACACAAATATTTGAGATGTATCAACAAGGTATACTTGAATAGAAAACTCTACACCATACTTCCCTTCAGCATGCATAATGTGTCTAGCTTTTGGTCAACTCACTCAATAAAATAAATGAAGTTGTCAAAAAATTAATATGATTTGAAAAGGATGACTTATAATTAATAAATTAATAAAAGCTCTCAAAATTTGTGTAATACAGAAGTAGAACTACCAATTTGTCCCCAGACAGTTCAAGATCTTGGATTTTTGGGAACAACTAGGAATGATTTTGACTAGTAATTCAAAGATACAAAACCTAATCTTGAGAATAGGATTCAAAGAATTCTACCATTTGCATCTTTGGTTAATGGACAACATGAAAGTGGATTGGAGCAGAATGGATTGAGACAATCTAATAGCATTACATCTCCTACTCTTGGTTCACCATCTCATCATGAAAGGTCTGCAAAATAGACTTTTAGTGGAAGAGATATTCATCAGGTACTAAATCAATAGGGAAGGTAGACAAGGACAACATCTTTGTCAAGGTCAAATTATCTAGGTCAACCAGTTCAAGAAATTCAAAAAAGCACTAATACTCTTGGAATAAATCATAATGTGCAAGTAAATCATGAAAACATAAGAAATATTATAAATATGATAATAGTTACTTCTTCTATGTCCAATCAATCTTGACCAGTTTCCTTAATGAGCAGTTTTCACCAATTTTTGAAAGCACGAGATTATGATGTTCAATATTCATAAAAAAAATCTATAAAAGGTCCTTTTATACTTTATGAAAATTTGTATGTAGTATATTCTTTAATCTATATAAATACTAGATACTGGTTATTATACAGTCATCTATTTTTTATTCCATTGTGATCTTTGAACCAAGAATGTTGAGGTTATAAGGTGTGCCATGCATCTTTAACACTATTTTTGTGAAGCAATTTTCATGTACTGATATTGTTATCAGAATTTAACTATGTGATTTTGAGTCAAACTCATTGACCCCTATTTCATGAGTAGTGATTCAACATGAATCCATCTCTCATGAGAATAAATGGAACACTTAGCACTCATTGGATCATAGAAGTGAAGCACTAAGACTTCCCAAGAGGTCACCCGTCTGAGTACTATTCTAGCCTGGAGAAAAATAAACTTGAAAATGTTACAAAACATGTCGTCAAAGATAAGAGGAAATAATTATGTGGGTTAAAAGTCTAACCCATAGGTAGATGTGTGTTCCAATGTGATCTTTAAAACATTGGGTCCCATTGTTGTTCAATGTTAATTAATAATTTGTAACAAAAAAATCCATTTTCGCACCCAGATTGTCAACAAGGGGAGCAAACAAAGTAGAATAAGAAGTTTACAAGACCAAAAAATTTCAGTAAGTACTAGGCAGAACTTGACCTATATCATGTTGAAAATCATTCAAGTTTAGAAAAGATTCCTTTATGCTTAAATTATGCATAGATTCAAGAAGCTTAAGTGAATACAATTTGAAAATGATTAACAATTATAAAGAGTTAAATTGCATCTGTGAACATACACAAGAAGTTCTTGACTAATATCAACAAAAAAGCTCTCAACATTCAATAAGTACCATTACAAATCATGTATCCAATTCTTCAATGGAAATGGAGACATGATGTTTTTCATAAAGTAAATAATTCATGACAGAGAGAGAATAAAAGATGGGCAAAATGAACAGGCTTGAGAGTTATTTGACTAGTGTTAACATATATAACCAAAAGCCTAAGAGTGGGTTAGTATGATATAAAAGACATTTACACAAATAAAATTTAACCAAATAACCATATATATGGAAAAGGTTAAAAATGTGTGAAGTTGATAAACAATACACAAGAAATTATTTCCAATCAAATTGGGTTCTTTGGTTTTGTGAAACCAATGCCAGTGGATAAGTCCTGTTTTGGTTCTTGGTGACATTTCTTGCATGTGACTTGAGTTCTTTATGAAGATCCATCTTGTCATTAGTGCTATTCCAGATGTCATCAACTACTAATAGGCACTACAATAAATTTGGTTCTTTGGTTTTGGGAAACCAATGCTAGTCAATAAATCTTGTTTTGGTTCTCGACAACATTTCTTGTAGGCGACTTTGAGTTCTTTAGCAAGATCCATCTAGTCATTAGTGTTGTTACATAGTCATTAGTACTATTACCATAGTGTTGTTACTAGATGTCCTCAACTACTAATAGGCAGTAAGATCATCAATCTGGGCTTGCACTATGAGTGTATTATTAGGTCTTCTTAGAAATCACCCAAGTTTTCAAAATCATAATGTATCATTCCAAACCCATTTGAAAACATATTACAGTATCAACTTGCATCTTGGGATTCATCATATGAATTAGAAAGGCATAAAGCTGAAACACAACTATTTCCATAAAATTAAGTAATCAAGAGTGTCAATCCATCTTAAAACTAAATGATTACAAGGAATTTTCTATTAGAAAAATTACCAACATAACTACACCCTTAGAATTCACCAAGGATGATCATGAAATTTTCAAATTTATTAAAATTAATCTTTTTTCCACCATGTGTTGGTCAAATGAAGCTTACTTTCACTCAAATTTTCATCCCATTGTAACACCACATGTTTTAACCCTACAAGATTTAATCATGATATAGAAGAAATGGGATCTAGAAACTTTGGATTTTCAGAATTACAAATCAATATTGTATTTCAAATTATCTTTCCCATTAGTGTCAGCTATGTATAGAGTACCTTGTCATCTTCACTGCAAATAGCTTTTCCATTTTTTTTGAAAGATCCCTACAATGAATCAAACCCAAACTTCCAAAACACCAAAAACCAAACCAAATGTGCTCATTGACTGAGAATATAGTTTTAAAGACCACTTTTCTATAAGATGTTATATGTGTTTTAAAACCAAATGCTAAATTCAACCAAAATTTTAAAAAATAACTTGGAAACCACTCCAAACAAAAATGCTCATTGTCTTATCAAAACTAATGTCTCAAGTAAAAGACAAAAGTTCCAAGACACAAAAACATAACTAAGTAGATAAGCATGCAAATTAAACATCAAACTCTATCAAAATGATTCTCAACATGATGTAGGTCAAGTTTTGCCTAGTACTTACTAAATTTTTTTGGTCTTGTGAACTTCTTGTTCTACTTTGTTTGGTTCCCTTGTTGACAATCTAGGTGGGAAAATGGACTTTTTTTCTTACAAATTATTAATAAACATTAAACAACAATGGGACCTAATGTTTTCAATGTCACATTGGAACACACATCTACCTATGGGTCAAAATTTTAACTCACATAATTATTTCCTCTTATCTTTGATGACATGTTTTGTAATGTTTTTAAGTTTATTTTTCTCTAGGTTGGAGTATTACCGGGATGGGTGACTTCCCAGGAAGTCCTAGTGGTTCATCCCATGAGCATCACCTAGATCCAATGAGGGTTAAGTGTTCCATTTATTCTCATGAGAGATGGATTCATGTTGAATCACTACTCATGAAATAGGGGTGAATGAGTTTGACTCAAAATCACACACTTAATATTATTTGAAAAGGATGACTTATAATTAATCCATTATGTTACCTTACCCAAATTTTTCTAGATAAAATATGGATTACATTTAAAACTCAAACCCTTTGTGTTCTAATTTTTAACCTTCAATTGATTTATTTACGTTCTGAATTTTCTATGATTCTAGACCCACATCTATCTCTTTCTAGGAGGTATTCATTTTTTTAAAAAAAAATTTCTCAGGCTAGTAGATATGCATATTTCTTTCTTTCATTGTCAGATTAAAGGGCAAGTAAGTGATATCTATAATCATCTTTCTTTTAAGGATAACTAGGAAGACTACCAAGCTTAGGCTAGTTCTAGGGATAAAATAGTCTAGATTAAGGTATTTTATGAGATGACCAATCATGTTGAGCTGCTAGTCAACTTGTTCCCATGGGGATTTGAACTCAAGTCATCCTCTTTATGAATATTTATGGAAAGTTGTTTGTCACCTTATTCTAATACGAGGATTTAAATATAATTCATTATCTTTATGAATGCACTAATTTATAAATTATACAAGTGACCTTTGGACTCTCCAAAAAAAAAAAATTTTTCTACTATAAATAGTGCACAATAATCTTTTTTGTTTTTTTGTTTCTGTTGGCTCTTTTCTTTGTTTGCCTCCATTTTGCAGTCTCTTTGTAAGTAGCATGTTTATTTGTTTCAAATTTGAATAAATAGTGTCATTATCAAAATAATTTGTTGAATTTGGCTCTTTTTGTAACTTGTTTCCCATGTTATGGCCAATTATTGGTATCTCTATTTTAATTAATCTCTAGCACAAGTTTTTCTTGAAAGATTACTTTAATGAGTTTTATTTTTCTTCATCATTGTAGCAATTCCAGAACTTCTTGATAATGCAATTGATGAGGTAATATTTTTTTGTTCTTTGTTTCCTGAGATGAATTATTGAGGTGGCTATAGTCACTCATTTATGATAGTGACCACAAAGAAGCTCATAACTAATATTAGTTCTAAAATAGGTTTTATGCACCCAGTGTTGTTTGCCAATGGTTTGTCTTGATGATGACTATTTGTCAACTTGATGTATGATATTTTCATGATAAGATATCTTTTATTTGAAGATTAAACTTGTATAATGGTCTATACTATGGCTCAAAAATTTTTGTCCAATGTTTCTCATTTGGTCCACAGATACATCATGGTGCAACTTATGTCAAAGTGGATCAGATTTACAATCCTGGGGATGCTAGTCATGCTTTACTTTTTTAGGGTGTGAACTTCTTTCCTAGATTTCTATATTTCTCTTTGTAAAAATCAGTTGTATTTACTTTTATGAGTATAGAATAGTTGAAATATCATGTATTTCTTTGGCAAATGATGGAGGGGGCATGGATCTTGATCATATTCAATGACCATCCATAGCTTGTCCATAGAAGATAGACATGTGTTGAATTGGCACCCTAAATCTACATTGTAGTCCTTTGAGTCATGTAGGTGTCTTGGATATAGAGCTCACTTAGCCTACCAGTTGGTCTTAGTTGCTTGCTCTTTCCATTTCTATACCCTAAATATCTTTACCATCTTGTATCATTGACTTATTTCATTAATCATTGGTTAGCATTATAATTAGGATCATTATTTTTAATCTAACAAAATCTACCTAGCTTGTTAGTACAGTATTATAAGTGAGGTGGTGTTGGGCCATTCATCAAATTAAGTTTTTTGTGCAATAGATTTGATTGACTAAGCTTCCCCTTCAATTCCTTGTCAAAGATGTGAAACACACACTATAACATGTCTCCCTCTAGCATCTTGATCTGTGGATGGAAGGGCCAAAGAAAATGGCATGATGAAATCACATCTAAATTCTAGATGTCCTCAATGGTGATGAACATGCAAGATAGCTAAAATTTTAGCATCTCCACAATAAGGATGCAGGATCCTTATCTCATTTTGTAGCTCTTTAATTATATTTGGCACTACATCTAACTCTTGATAATGAGACAAAGCTGACTATACACCCTCTACTATGATGGCTTCTAATTATGTCCCACCCCCAATCATGAATTGAACTTCCATTACTAGAAATTAATCTGGTAGAAGGAATTGGAGAAGTTGTATTCTAACAATAGCATTCAAGAGATATTATGCAATATCAAGATAACATCCCTTCAATCTTTAGCTTTGAAGTGATGCCCTCACATCAGAGTTTTGCAAGACTACTTTTATAAATAGCAATGCTAAAGTAGCTCATTCTTAACAAGTAAAATTACCAAAATTTTATTGTAAAGATGATGTTCTAATAGGTGTAGACCTTGTGTTTCTATTTCTTGAGTGTCACCTTTCATGTTAGGAAATTCATGTTTTTTGTCATCTTCTTTGGTCATATTTTCTAGGAGGAACTTATTAACCTACATGATGTTAATTTTCAACTTGGCAGCGATCTTAGTATTTATTGTGTGTGAATTGTAGGAAAGAGATTCCTTTTCTTTGTGTTGCAATTTTGAAATCACATTCTAGCTCTCAAGATTGTTAAATTTGACGTGACTTTTTCATTCTTTTTAAACTTCATTTTTGTTTGGGGAATCTTTTTCCAACTTTGAAAGAACCCACATGACATTTAGGTTTTATCTTCTATTTCACTTTGTTTTATATCTAGTACCCTATACTACATCTGTTAGTCTTGTTTTCCTAACTTTGTACATTGATGGTTGGTAGGGGTGATTTCCTCACATGAATCTATATAATTCATTAGTATAAAATTCATCTTTGCTGATCAAAGAGGGAACTAGTAACTAGTTTATTTTTAATGTAGAAACTAATGGTTGTGATAGATCAGCAAAGGACTTGATGGGGAATATGAAGAAGGCACTTTGAGTTAGTAACAATATGAAGTATTGTTGAGGTCTAATCATCTATGTATACTTAGGTCAAATCATTTTGTATATATATATATATATATATATATATGTACTTCTAAATTTCTAATGACATTTTTAAATTTCTTGAGTACATGCCTATATTGAAGCTGTTGAAGGAATGTTGATAGATGATATCAATTCTAACAAAGCAATCGGTTTACATGGGGCTAAATTTATTATATGCCAAACCAAATAAACTTAGAACCTTAATGTTTTGACTCATTGTAACACTGGAAGGTGTGACAGAACTTCAATAATATGTTTGATGTATCCATTTCTTTGTGAACTCTGCATGGTTCTAACATAACCTAGTGATGTGTTTGGCTAGTCTAGCAACTGTTGGATATGGTACTTCTCTTGGTGTGATTCATGCACTTCATTCGAAGGGACTATTAGAGACTAATTTTTACATAGAGACGAGACCATTGAACTAGGTACTATGGATAGTTCTTTGTTAATTTCTATGGCTAAACTCTATATTTTAGTCTATGGCAATTCACTTCATGTCAAAAATCTTCAAGAAAATTGTTCAGTGTTTTTGATAAGGTAAAAAGGTTTTAAGGGGTCCTGAAACCCATAAGTTTAACAACAAGAAAGGCTGAAAATAAGCAAAAAAATGCCCAGCCAAAACATAATCCTTACGGCTGAAAATAAGCCCAAAGGCCCAGCCCGAAATAGCTGCCCACTAAAAAGGCCAGAGAACCAACCAGAAAAATAGAGACCAGACAAAAAGCCAAAGCCAGGAGAAACAAAAACCAAAGGACAGAGACCCAACCTAGCAAACTACTTCTCCATCTCGAGCATGGTCTAGGCAGCTTCGGCACACTCTTGTTGCTCTTCTACCTTATGATCCTGGGCGTTCATCAAATCCTGCTCCATAGTGCTGTCCTTGGCTTTATCCACATCCAGCCTATCTTTGTCTCTATTCTGTTTATCATCTTTCTCCATCTGGTTCCTGTCGTTGAGATTATCCAAGAGAGAGAGGATGTTGTCATTGATCGAAGCGAGGAGGGAGATCATTTGACTTGCCAGGTTGTGATTGTAGTTCTCAATATTTTTTACTCTCCTCTCCATCAGAGTCTCCTAGCTGTTCCGGTCGCCTTGGCTTTCAGCACCTGTCTTGCTCTTGATTTTTTCCATTTGGGAAACCCTATCTCTGACATCCTCAAGCTCATGGAAAAGTCATTTAATTGATCTGAAGTTGTCGATCATGCTATTGTGGGCATTGTTCAACAGATTCATGCCCGTTTCTCTTGCATTATCAGAAATAGCCACCATAGCCGGGTCAATTAGCTCATTGAGTCTAGGCTTCTCGAGGTCATCCACCAGGAGTTGGGGGTTCATCGCCTCTTTGTAGATTCCCATAGTGGCCGTTCTCACATTGAAGTTCTTCCAAGCCTTCCTTCTGTTATTAACTTGCACTTCCCCCTCAATCTGTCCAGAGTTGTCATTTTCCTCCAAAGGAGGCTGAGGATGTATAGGGGAGAGGGGAATGGGCAGAGAATCCTTTCCCTGACTGCTGGAGCGCTCCATTCTCTCTCCCTCCCTCTTCTATCTTTTTCTCAGTTTCTCCTCATCCAGCTCCTCCTTCGAAACCTTGTCAGAATCATCACTATCCATTTCCTCCTCCTCCTCAGCAGAGCCAATTTTAGCTGGGGTATGACCTCTAGGGTTCTTTCTGCTGGGTAATTTGATAGAGGGGTAATCCTTCTTATGGCTTTTAGTCTTCTTACCTGAATGCTCAAAAGCCTCATCAGAGTTGATGCTCTCGACATCGTCAGAATCTGAGGAAAAATTGGAGCTGCTCTTGTCAACATCCGCCCCCTAGATAGGGTTTTTGCTAATGGTTTGAGCATGGAAATGCTCATGAATCAGAAGTAGAAGACCCTCATGCAGTGTCGGGTTGACGGTAGCTTTCTTTTTAAAACTAGAAATGGCCTTGTTCATCAAGTTAAAAAGATAATACGGGAAGGAGATCTTACTACCATGGCGAAAATGATTCAGAATCACAAAATGGTGAGTCCTAACCCTATCAAACCTGGGGTCTAGGGTTATATATTCAATGATAGCATAGAGAAAATACCTCCAGAGCTTCTTTATAGTATCCGTTACAAAAAACGTCTCTTTCTTGCCCAGCTTGTTCAGCTCTTCAGTGTTTTTCACAAAATCCTTGATTGCATTAGAAGACATCTTCTTGTCTCTAAAGAATTTATGCCCCTCCATCGGAATCCTCGTGACTTCAACAACCACATCCTCAGTAATTTGAAAGTAGACCCTGTTCACCTTAACCTTACCATTATTCCACAAATTCACCATGCTGTTAGTGATCTCAGGATCCGAGCCATGAAGTTTCTCGAAGAAATTAGTAACCCCACCCTTTTCCAGCTCTCTCCAAACTTTGGCCTTGTTCTTCCACTTCTGAACTTCCCCCACCGGCTCCTTTCTGCTCCTCTCACCCGTCATGTTTACCTGATCAACTTCCACAATTCTCATGAACTATGATCTGTGCAAGTTATTTGCATTCAAAAAAATGGTGATGTTTCTTTTATGATACCCGTGAATAAACCCCTTTCTGAAAATAATGGTATCATCCTTTCGAACGTGTCGAAATGTCAGAGGAAACCCCTTTTGCTGGTGCAAATCATGATGCCAATAATGGCACTTACCAATTATTAAGCAATCTTTATTATCCATAATTGCATTGGATTTGAGCCGTCCTTCCCAAGATATTATCTTGGTCGATGAGCAACTTTGCCTCCGTCGGAAAATATTTTCCGGCAAGCCAGGATAGATTATTGGTGGCATTAACCCCTTTATTAGCAAACCAATCAGCGACTGGGTTTGCCTCTCTGTAAACATGAGTGATTATTGTTCAGTGTTGTTTGTATCTAGATTCTAATAATTAATGTAACCTGAAAAATTATCACAAACAGTTTTGACTTGAAAAATTATCATAGATTATTTCAATTCAAAAAGTCATCTACTTTAGCATATGTAGTGATTTCCACCTGCCAACTAATTTTTTGTTTCATGTCAAGAGATTGTTCTAGTTATTATTTTATCAAGATTCCTCTCTAAACATAGAGAGTGTATTGATGGTTGATAATTTCATAGGCTTACTAATTATTGAAGAGATTAGGTGGAAATTTTCACAATATTTTATTTCAGCTAGTCTTGCTTGTGCTATTATTTTTGGTTTTTGAAAGCAACATAAGTTTTTGATTAGCATTTTTCCCAAGAAACTTCCCTATTATATCCCTCAAAGTTGATGAAACATGAAAAGTGTTGAGCATTTTGATCCAACTCTGCATTTTATTGAAATTCTATATCTAAACAAATTTATCGCATATGATTTCAATATCAAGATTTATATTGACTTGAAGATTTGTTGCATTTCTTTTAGGGATCAAGTCTCACCACATATGAATTGGTCCATGATCACATACATGTAGTCCTTATTGTATATTCTATAGTAGGGACATTGCAGAAGTCAAGTCATGTAGATGCTATATTTATAGGAGTAGATAGGATTGCAAAAAATGGTGCATAGAATTACTATTAATATCTTGTAATTTATTTTCTATGATATTTTAAATTGATGTTCATCAAATTAAATCTCATTAGATGATTGGCTAACATAATTTTGCTAACAAAATTTGTTCTTGTATGTTAAGGCTTGCTAAGTTGGTATTATATTTTCATAGGTGACACAACAAATAAAATAGGGACATATAATCTGGCACTCTCAGCTTTCCACCATCATCTCCCATTTTATGTAGTTTCTCCTTTGACCTCAATGGATCTCTCAATTTCCTTTGGTGAGTATATAATAATAGAAGAGAGGTCACCAAAAGAACTAACTCATGATCTTGGTGGCCAAGGTCAACAAGTAGCTCCATCTGGGATTTCTATTTGGAACCCTACTTTTGATATTACCCCTGTAAATCTTATCTCATCCATTATAACTGAAAAGGAACATTGTCATATCTACTCCTTTGTGAATAAACTATCAATTCTAAAAAAAACACAATTTGATCTCAAACTTGGTTTTCTTTATTTCATACATTGTACAAGTGCAACCATGATATATATTTTGGTGTATAATATTTAAAAGGTTTTGTGTAAAACAAAGCATCATTACAAAGAAGGATCCAACTTCTATCTTTGATCTAAAGGAGTTCATAGAGAGCATTTCTTAAGGAGCGGACAAAGGATACATTGGAAAAGTGCAACTATAATTTCCATCACAATTCAAAGAAACTAAAGTACTCTTCAATCATTAAATTCTGAAAAAAAGAGCAAAATGTCTACACAAGTAAACTTCAAAAGTAGTTGTTCTAGTGATGAAGCTCTTGTGGGACAAAATGCATAATTTTCATATAGTGGTGCTCAGTTTAGGATACTTTTCTTCTTCAACTTATGTACTATATTGCATTGTACTTTGAAAATTGACTATCATGAATATGAAATTCCTTTGTTGCTTTGATTATATAATATATCATTATTCATAGTTGGAAAAATTTCTGTCAACTTTGGCAATATCAAGAGTGCATAATGAGGCATGTTAGACTTCAATAATTCTATTTTTGCTTACATTCTTGAATGCTTTTATTTCAAAGAATACAGGTCCATGCTATATGATTATGTTCTTCTTTGTTCCATGTTGTATCAAGAAATTATTTCTTATCCAATCCATTTAATTTGCAACCTTTTAAATCTTTGCAAAGATAAAGTTGGAGCAGGAGAACTTTTCTTCTCAAAGGTGTCCTCTAATTGTAAAGAGGCTCTTTACAATTAGAGGACACCTTTGAGAAGAAAAGTTCTCCTGCTCCAACTTTATCTTTGCAGAGATTTAAAAGGTTACAAATTAAATGGCTTGGATAAGAAATAATTGCTTGATATAGTATTAAATTTTTTTTGACCAAACTTTGGTGGAAATTTCAACCAATTCTTGATAGTTTTCTACCAAGAATTGGTCAAAATTTCCACCAATTATTATTATTTTTAAACCAAACATTAGTGGATATTTTGACCAATTCTTGATAGTTTTCTACCAAGATTTGGTCAAAATTTCCACCAATTATAAAATAAATTTGACCAAACATGGGTAGAAATTTTGACCAATTCTTGATAGTTTTCTACCAAGAATTGGTCAAAATTTCCACCAATTCTAAAATAATTCCAACTAAACATTGGTGGAAATTTTGATCAACAATGACAAATCAGAGCTAGTGAAAATTAAAAATTTTTGATAAATGTATTGGTTGAAATTTTGACCAATGTGCAGGTTGGTCAAAATTTTGACGAGAAAAATTACCACAAACTACTTGGTCAAAATTTTGACCAACCTGCGTTGAAATTTTGACCAAAATTCATCAAAATTTGAGTCCAATTTTACTAGTGTCATAACACCTTGTTCAAACCAAATATTGTCTTCTATAAATAACCATAAAAATAGTCAAGAGACATGAGTTTATCGACCTTTTTTGGTATTTCTCCCACCTACTTCTTGCTCATGGGAATGTGGTGTGTCATAAACTTACTAGTGAAGAAACTTTTTTGGGACTACAAGATTCCCTCAAATTTCTCTAAATCAATTTCTACACCCATAGGTCCTTCAAGACCAAATTCTCCAATGAATGAATCGATATCTAATGTACATAACACACTCCTATTTTATCCATGAAGCAATTGGGTAACATGGTTATGAACCTTAATTAAATCCTTCACCAGATCTACATTAAAAAGACCTGTAGAACAACCAACTTACTCAAATTCTATACCATAGGTTAGAGGGTAGAAGGTTCTTCAATTACTTTTCACAGAAAAACTAGAAAAGTTATGTTTCATTGGTATCATGGACTGTGACATCTCTGCAAAATGTGTATGGGTCTCTTATGTTGTGAACATTTGAGGATTGTGCATTTGAAGAACCAGGAAGAACTTTTACCCATAGCAAAAGGACTTGGATTTTTAGTTCTTGTGTGATCTAGAATCACTAAATCTTATTCAGTTTCCACCTGTGCAATCAAACTACCTTCTTCCTTTTCCATCTTAAACTAGTAATCAACCCTGCAATTCTCACTAAAATATTATCTCTAGAAATTTCCTTAGCTCTAAAAACTTCTTTGTAATGGTGACTTTCTACAAGTTATTCAATAATACACTAAAAGATGGAATGAGCATTTATAGCATTCTGCATGCATGAGTTCAATTTTTAAATCCTCAAAGTTAGTTCATTGAAATATTTTGGTAGTATTGCATAAATGGATACTGATTTTATTTTTATCAAGAATTTCATTAAAATGATTGGTTGGACCCACCTTGTCTTTCCTTGTAGACTTGCTAAGACTTTTCAAATTGAAATTTTTAATGCTACACTCAACCATTCTCCTAAACCTTCTCATTCCTTCACAATAATTTATTTTCATACCCCTTGAAGGCTTGCAAAGTCACAATCTTCTCTTTTCATGTTTATCTCCACTTTTCAACTAGATTTTAGAATAAAGTTTGACTATTGTGATGTAGCACTTAGCTGTTACCCTCACCATTTGAGCATGGTTGGAGCTTCACAATAGTTATCCTCAAATTGTGGAGAAAGATTGTGAAGATACAATCAACACTTTTCTTTCACTTTGTAGCATTGCCACTCCATACCTTAATTATGCAGACCGTCTTATGATGTCACACCATCCTTTGTTGTCACTCTATAACCTTGTCTTAGCATTAGAAGCTTGTATCTACAAAGTCATTGATGGGGACACAACCCAAGAACAGAATGGACACAACAGAAAAGGGAAATTGTATTAACTGAGAAAATAAACTGAAAAACATGCCCTAAGGGCTTACAATAGCATAAATCTGGAGATAATTTCTCCTTTCAGTACCTCCTCTCAAACTCCACTTCGAACTGCCTTTTACAATGCCAAAAATCTCCTTAAATAGACCCCAGAGGGTTAAGGACTAGGAGTACATTCTAGAAAGTGCTAGTAGGCATCCACCAACCAAATAGAAGGTTCCAGAAGCTACGTTAGAAGTCGGTGCAAATCTAGAAGAATCCAAAAATGGTAACCGAACTTTCAGGAGGCATAACTTTTTAACCGTAGCTCCAATTGACAAACCGTTTACATTTTCAGAAAGCTCTCAAAGTGCTCTATAGCCCTATGGACAAGCTTTGCTTGTCCCCCATTTTTTGGCCCTTTTCAAGGTCATTTAATGCCCCTAACTTGACTTTGAAGCATTCTTAGAAGGTCTCCAAAACCCAAAAAATTGCAATAACTTTCAAACCATGGGGCTTTTTGACCTGATTCTTTTTTTGGAATGCTCTAAATCACAATTACATTCATCTGGCCAATTCACACCTTCTAGGTCACCAAAATAATGGCCAAATTGCATGCTCCTATTTTTTCAGGATTTTCAAACACACTGATAGTAGAACTGTGAGAGTTGGAACCTTTATTTGACCCAAATGGGTATCCAAAAATGAAAACACATGAAACAGAAACTAAGTCTAAGTATATATTTTTTTTGGGTGACACAGGATTGCCCTTATACCTCTAGATGCTCCTGCATTAGACACCCAGGGTAGATTGAAAAGTGACCCTGTCACTTTATGAATGGTAGAGGAAATCCCAAATGGGAAACCTCAGCTGCTGAAATCCAAGTTGAGTCCTCGATTGGTCGTCCTTTCCATTTGACCAAATACTCTTCATACTGCCTATTTTTGGTACTCCTACCCACACGATGATCTAGAATGTCTTCTATCTGCGCCTTCTTAGAAGTAGGAATTGGACATGGCTCTAACACCAGCTCCTCATCTGCACCATCATCATGATACTCTGTTAAATCTGCAATGTTGAAAATGGGAGAAATGTGAATACCATCTGGCAGCTCCACTTCATATGCATTTCCTGAGTCATGTTTCTTCAAAATTTTGCAGGGGCCAAATTTCTTCATTTTCAGCTTGTTGTAAGTACCGACTGGAAATCATTCTTTTCGTAAGTGTACCATGACTAGATCCCCTACTTGGAATTCCTTATGTCTTCTCCTTTGATCAGCCCTAGCTTTATACTCTTGATTCATCTTGGTAATGTGTGCTTGAACCTCCTCATGTAGATGCTTGATATGTTCAACAAATTCGTCAGCTTTAGCACTTGTCCTCTCCCCTTGTTCTATCTTCCTCAATTCTGGTGCAGTCCTTGGGCTATTCCCATATACAATTTGGAATGGTGATTTTCTAGTACTCCTATTTATAGAGTTATTGTAAGCAAACTCTGCCTGTGGTAGAATCAAATCCCATCCCTTGGGCTTATCCCCAACTAAACATCTCAGCAAATTGCCTAGACTTATGTTTACCACTTATGTTTGGCCATCAATTTGTGGGTGATGCGCGGAACTGAATTTTAGGTCTGTTCTTAACTTCTTCCACAATGTCCTCCAGAAATACCCCACAAATTTAGTATCTCTATCAGAAACTATGCTCCTTGGAAGACCATGTAGTCTTACCACCTCTTTGAAAAACAAGTTTGCAATATGGACAACATCATGAGTTTTGTGGCATGGAATGAAATGTGCCATTTTGGAGAACCTATCAACCACCACAAATACTAAGTCATTACCCCTTTGTGTCCTCGGCAATCCAAGAACAAAATCCATACTTATGTCCTCCCATGGCCTTGATGGAATAGGCAATGGCTGATATAGGCCAGTATTGTGACTAAACCCCTTGGCAACTTGACAAACCTGGCAACTCTGTACAAACTTCTTCACATCCTGTGAAATTTGAGGCCAAAAATAATGTTCTCTAAGAATGGCAATGGTCTTATCTTGACCAAAATGTCCTTCCATCCCTCCACTGTGTTTCTCCTTAATCAAATTTTCCCTCATGGAACTCCTTGGAATGCACAATTGACTACCCTTGAATAGCATGCCATCCTGAATCAAATAGTCTAACCACTTGGTTCTATCTATAGCAACAGGTTCTTTACAAGCTTTCCATGCTTCAGAAAAATCAAGATCCTCGGGGTACAAATTTTTGAGTTCATCAAACCCAACTACTTCAACCTGCATTGTTGTAAGCAACAACTGTCTCCTACTTAGTGCATCTGCAACCCTGTTAGATTTTCCACTTCTATGCTTCAACACAAATGTATAACTCTGCAAGAACTCTACCCACTTCATATGCCTCTGATTCAATTTACCTTGGCTATTTAGGTACTATAATGCCTGATGATCAGTATACAAAACAAATTCCTTTGGTAATAAATAATGCCTCCATTTCTTTAAGGCTTGAACTATTGCATATAACTCTTGATCATAAACAGAATACTTCTTCTTTGCATCATTCAATTTTTCACTAAAATATGCAATAGGCTTACCTTCTTGGCTTAATACAGCCCCAATAGCGCTGCCACTAGCATCACAATCCACTTGGAACACTTTTCTAAAATCTGGAAGTGCCAACACAGGTTTTTCTGTTACCTTCTTCTTAGCAATTCAAAACTTTTCGTAGCTGTTGCAGTCCATTTGAACTCTTTTCTATCCCCTCTTATTGTATCAATTAGGGGTGCACATATGCCACTGAAATTCTTAATAAACTTCCTATAAAAACTAACCAGACCATGAAATGATCTTACCTCAGTAGCAGACCTTGGAGTAGGCCATTCCAAGATGGCTTTTACCTTCTCTGGATCCATTTTCAGACCTTCAGGTGATATAACAAACCCTAAATAGACTAACTCCCATTTTGCAAAGTTACACTTCTTCAGATTAATTAACAGTTTCTCTTCCCTTAGCCTTTCAAGGACACTACAAATATGCAATAAATGTTCTTCCAAAGTCTTGCTGAAAACTAAAATATCATCCAAATAAACAATAACAAATTTTCCCAAGAACTTCTTAAGTACCTCATTCATGAGCTGCATGAAGGTGCTTGGGGCATTCATCAATCCAAAGGGCATGACTAACCACTCATAAAGACCCTCCTTGGTCTTGAAGGCTGTTTTCCACTCATCTCCTTCTCGAATATATATCTGGTGATAACCACTCTTCAGATCTATCTTTGTGAAGTACTGAGCTCCACTCAAGCAGTCCATAATATCATCCATCCTTGGCAAAGGAAACCGGTACTTGATGGTGATCCTATTTATAGCTCAAGAATCTATACACATCCTCCACTCTCCATCCTTCTTTGGTGCAAGTACTACAGGTACTGCACATGGACTCAGGATCTCTCAAATCAAGCCCTTCCTCAACAACTCCTGAACCTATCTATTTAGCTCCTCTATTTCAGTAGGATTCATCCTGTGAGCAGCCTTGTTAGGAAAACTAGCTCCTGGAATCAGATCTATTTGATGACTAATTTTCCTTACTAGTGGCAATCCATTTGGAACATTATCAGAGATAATATCTCCAAACTCCAAATGTAAACCCGAAACTTCAACTGGTATTTCACTACTACCTTCTTTATCTTTCCTAGGAATCAAAGCATAGCACATATGTTGATGTTTCATGCCATCTAAAAACTTCCTTTCATCAACAAGACAAATCCTAGCACTGCTAGATACCTTTTCCCCTTCCTTTTTCATGGGCTTCAATTCGTGGCGAACTCCAACCTTTGTTAGAGAGTATGTGTTTGCATGTCCATCATGTACTACATGTCTATCAAACTGCCATGGTCTACCCAAAAATAGATGGAAAACATCCATTGAAATAACATCATAGAGAACTTCATCATGGTAACTCTCAATTTTGAATTTTACTAAACATTGTTCACTTACCAGGACCTTATGATCATCTTTTACCCAAGCAATCTGATAGGGTTGGGGATGTTTCTCCCTCTTGAGCTTCAGCTTAGAGACCATCTCTTCTGATACCAAGTTATCAGTGCTACCACCATCAATGATCACATCACAACATTTATCCTCACACTTGCATCTGGTATGGAACAAACTCATCCATTGTCCTGGTTCAATCTCACCACTTAGTATGACTCTTTCATTTACCAAGGTCTCTCCTCTTTTTGCATCCTCTAAATGTGATGATTGTGCATCCTCATCCACATGAGCAGCCCTAGCTTGGCCCTCAGCTCTCCTATTTGTCCTTCCTTGTCATTGAGGGCATTCAAAGGCACGATGACCTTCTTCATTGCAATGGAAACAAGTACCACGGAAGCCTCCTCTTCCTTTTCCACATCCTCTACCTCTTCCTCTCTGATTTCCAAAGTCTTGATCATGGGAGTGGTTGAAACCCTCATTCCTCTGGTTCCTGCTAGTACCCACATCTTCATTTTTCTTTTGGGTTTCATTGCGGCCTCCAAATGACCTATCGCTTCCCCTTCCTCCTTGACCACACCCTCTTTGTCTTCCTTCAAACCTTTTATTCAGCTTCTCTTCAACTTGTAGGGCAAACTGGTATGCCTCTTCAACGATGGTCATTCTTACTAGACTTAATTCCTCCTGGATGCTAGGTCGCAACCAACTGATATAATGAGCAACCTTCTCCTTATTTGCTTCTGCATGTCCCACTCTAATCAAGAGTCGGTAAAATTCCTCTGTATATTCTTGGACTGATCTTCCTACTTGCTTTAACCCATGCATCTTCTTAAATAAATCAAGCTCATAGTCCACAGGAATGAACTGCTTCTTCAATTTGTCCACCATGCGATCCCATCTTGTGATCTTCTCCTTTCCTCTTCTGTTTCTTTCCAATTGGACCTCTTGCCACCAGATTTTGGCATGGCCTTTCAGTTTGGCCTTTGCAAACTTAACCCTATTTGGGTCCCTGATATCCTCATACTCAAAGTATTCTTCTAGTTCATTGATCCAATCGATCAACTCATCTGGTTTCAGATTTCCTAAAAATACACCCACTTCAATTGTGGGTCTTTTTCCAAACTTAGTAATGGCCCTAAAAAGCCTTTCCTCTATATGATTCAGAACTTCCCCGTCAAATTCCCCTTTTGGTTCCATTACTTCTCCTTCATTTTCATCCTCACTATCGTCACCTGCGAAAACATTTGCTCCTCTTGCAATGCCTGTACCTGCCTTTGGAGGGCTCTAACCTCCTCAAGATTAATAGCTTTGGCCCTTCCACCATGCTCTCTTCGTGGAGGCATCTTCTTAACTCAAACCCACAACCACATAGTCCTGGTACAAACTGCCTCACAGTCAGCGTTCTGTCTACACACTCAGGAAAACTAGCTCTAATACCACTTGATGGGGACACAACCCAATAACAGAATGGACACAACAGAAAAGGGAAATTGTATTAACTAAGAAAATAAGCTAGTACAAATAGTACAGAGAAAATAAACTACAAAACATGCCCTAAGGGCTTACAATAGCATAAATTTGGAGATAATTTCTCCTTTCAGTACCTCCTCTCAAACTCCACTCCGAACTGCCTTTTACAATGCCAGAAATCTCCTTAAATAGACCCCAGAGGGTTAAGGACTAGGAGTACATTCTAGAAAGTGCTATTAGGCATCCATCAACCAAATAGAATGTTCCAAAAGCTACGTTAGAATTTGGTGCAAATCTAGAAGAATCCAGAAATGGTAACCGAACTTTCGGGAGGCATAACTTTTGAACCGTAGCTCCGATTGACGAACCGTTTACATTTTCGGAAAGCTCTCGAAGTGCTCTATAGCCCTATGGACAAGCTCCACTCATCCCCCATTTTTTGGCCCTTTTAAAGGTCATTTAATGCCCCTAATCTGACTTTGAAGCATTCTTAGGAGGTCTCCAAAACCCGAAAAACTGCAATAACTTTCAAACCGTGGGGCCTTTTGACCTAATTCTTTTTTTGGAATGCTCTAAATCACAATTACATTCATTTGGCCAATTCACACCTTCTAGGTCACCAAAATAATGGCCAAATTGCATGCTCCTATTTTTTTGAGATTTTCAAACACATTGATAGTGGAACTGTGAGAGTTGGAACCTTTATTTGACCCAAATGGGTATCCAAAAATGAAAACACATGAAACAAAAACTAAGTCTAAGTATATATTTTTTTTGGGTGACACAGGATTGCCCTTATACCTCTGGATGCTCCAGCATCAGTCATGCTTAACACCTTTAACCTTCTATTGGCTCATAGAAAAAAATACATCTAGGGGTAGCTAATTCCCATGTTCAACATACCTATTCAAACATCAGGGCCAACTATAAGTCTATACTCCTTCTTCAGGCTCTGCAAGACCTAGGTAGGTGAACACATAGATTCCATTGTGTGACCAATTGCTAAAACCTTAAATATGAATCTATATTTAGCAAATGAAAAACCCTAAATCTTCTATTCTTATGTAAATAACATGGACATGAAATATCTAATAACATGACTTATGAAATTGATAAGCTAAGGAAGGGAAAATTCTTTCAACTCCTAAACAAAAAGGGAAAGTACTTTATTAATATTGATTGATTTTGGCATAACCAAGATATGAGAAACAAAACATATAGATCCTATAGTTGATCAATACCTTATCTATTGAGAAATTGCACAAACCAAAAACATACATCCTTGGATAATAGTGATTTATCTCATGTATCAAGATTCCAGATCTATCCTATCACTTTGTGAATCAGACATCTGCGTCAAGACTAAATCTCATATTCGACCAATCCCTTCATGAAATCTACAACCCTATGATGATAAATTATGCATTTACATGACTTCTTGAATCAGAAGAAAAATATACCAAAACATACATGACCTAAATCAGGTTTCAATTGGATTTGTGCTCTTTGTTCATAAACCACAAAAGATTACAAACAACATAAATAGGAGACAAGAATCAGACTGAAGATAAATTCATTGTTGCATTTCATTAATTTCCTTAAAATAAATACATAAATGATTAATGAAAGTAGTTATGAAACAACTCAATATATCAGAACTATCTCTATAATTTCATCTATCATGCCCATATTTACTGGGCAAAAACACAACTACAATTTCTTTTGAAAGGTAACCCTAGATAGAGGGTACTTGACCAATAGAGTGTTAGGTATTTAACATACTCAACAACATAGCCACAATATCACAATTCTATTTTGTCAATATTCTTACTACAAGGTTATTCATATCTTATTCATGATCAAATCCATAGTTATTAAGGGAACATGTTCACAAGGCTTGCATCCATGAACAACCAAATTTTATGACACAAATTTTATTTATAAGTCATGGAATGGTAGGAAGGTAGGTTATACTATAATTATTTAACTATAAAATACTATTAGTGTTCACGGTCTATATATAAAAGGAGTCCTTTGTATGCATATTACACATTTAATTGTGAATAGTTGATATGCATACCAATAAGTGGGTAGCAATATGATTCATTTAATAAGATCACTATCAATTTCATCAAATATCTAATATGTTTATGTGTATTTATAAGACAATTACATCTTCACACTTAAAAATTTAACCATGCAACATAATGGTGACTCAAATGGATTATCATTTAGTGTCATATCCTATACATATCACGACCTAATATGAAGAAGATAATAGAAGTAAATATGAAACTACTATTTATATCATGACAACCTTAGTACCATTCATTTATATTTTAATTTTCATTTCTATCTACAACATAACTAATTTTAGTAATATACATAAATGTTCATTTCTAGGATGTTGCTTGATACCTAGCATGAAATCATACATTCCAATTTTTAATACAAAATATTATTTATTATATTACTATTAAATACTTTTAATAACTATACAAACTTGGATAAATTATGCTTCTATGACACCCTAATTGCTCAACTATATTATATATAAATCTATTTTACCATATTGATATTTACTAATTAATCATATATTGATTTCTAACTAGTTCATATCACATACCTATTAACTACATTACATAATTAATTACTACTAAATTGAATTATATAACTATTGAACTTAACTACTAACATAATCACCTTCACCTACTTACTACTACATTTTCCTTACTCTTAAATCCCTAAACTACTAACTAATTTACTAGCACCCTACCTTATCACTAAAACATTTTATAAACTCACCATTACTAATTCCTAAGTCCATCCACATGGACTATTCCCTAACTTAAGTGCTCAACACCTCCTTCCTAATTTTTCTAATCTCACTATCAACTCATCTCCTAGCCTAGCTTTATGTGACATGCTTGAAAAGGTGGTGTGAGAGTATATGGGTGTGTGTGGTTTATGGGAAGAATGATAAAATTCATATCCATGCATTACCACACCCATCTCCTACTAACCTTCTACCTAAACCCTCACATTACCCACAATCCCTAGTTGACCCCACTAATAACCATTCCCATATGGCTCCTTACACTTTCCTATCAATGATTCTTAACTAAAACATGCAATATCCAAACATAGCTTACTAATTCCTATGTTATTACTACCCCCTCTCACATTTCACATGACTAGTGCTACCACAGACTTGTCTCCACCTAACTGACCCCTCTTCCTATACAAGTTTAGAACATGATGTCCAAAAATCAAGGAAGGTACCAAAGGACAAGATCTATCCTCAATCAACATGCATTATAGCACTCGTGGAAGATGGTGACATGGATGGGGAGGGAGGAGGTACGGCCCAACATCCCTTCTTTCCTTGCTTCTCTTCAAATGACATGTTAAATTAAATCAACATCTTGCATTAATACTATGGGTCGATTCATACATGGCCATTTTAAAACTTGGGTGTTTAATTACCCAATATCCTCTTCTAAGCATGTGACTACTAGGTATATGCACCCATAAATTTATTTATTCTATTTCTTTACCTTTACAATCATATTTGATTTGACTAGGTATTGGTTTAGTATATATATTTTTAATTTATTTAGCTTTTGGTTAGGAGTGTCATTTTATTTATATTCTATATGGGATATTCTTAGAATATTTTCCCTGAATATTATATTGGTTAGTAATAAAGGTCTGACTGAGTATTATTCTTCTGTATTCTCATACAAAATCCAGAGAGTAAATGTGCATTTATAGTCATGTTCAACTATGAGTTTTATTCATTTGTCTCCCTTCTCATTGAGGAGACCATAGCTATGGATTTGATGCTGGTCTAATTAGAATTCACTATTCCTTTTAATTACAAGTTTGATATTATTCTTTGCATCTATCTAAGCTATAATATTATTAATACTTACAAGCTCAAAATTTTAACACACAAGGCACATATGTACAAGATAAAATATATATTTCCAATTGATGAATAAATCATATATAGCATTTCCTTTTAGCTTGAAACATAGTGAAATATTTCTCATGCATACACATGACTATTGCAACATAAGAAATGTTATTTTCATTGTATCAAACTACATAATATGGAATCTTACAATGAAATGACTCAAGTTGTAAATAGAATGAATATTACAACAAATCTCTCACATAAGAAACCTAGGAGATGTAACTATTAGATGATTCATCAATATACATGAGGAGAAATAACTCATTCATAGAACTTCAACCTATACTTCATATTAGGGGCTATTCCCTTACATGAAACTACTTCTTTCATTCTTGTACAACTTATGAATATGAAATAATATTTCTATTGCATTATCAACCACAAGCATAGAATCACATATCTTTTTTTGCCTTCAAAATTTTATACAATAAGATGGAAACTCTTTCCTCATTACCTAGAACACAATGGAGGTTTTTCCATCACAACACATTACAAATGGCATGGGAAGGATTGATTCCTTCAACTACATGATACATCTACACAACACTCAATTCTTCAAAAATGCCAAGGGGAAAACCCTAACTTCTTAATAGATCTCATTCTCACAAATCTACAAAAATAACATAAAACCAAGAACCATGGAGGCTCACCTCCTATCCTAGGATTCTAAGAACCCACCCACCAAGCTAGGGGGAAATAAGGCTCAAAAAAGATACACTTAAGCAACAACAATGCATTCAACATAAAATTACTACACATATAAAATCCATTTCAAGGTTTAACATAGTTGATTCTCCATTGGAATCATGAGTCATGGGTGAAGGTGGGCTCTCCAAAGAGGAGAATTCCATATCCATCCAAGTATACATATTTTTAATTGCATCATGCCCTTTCAAGGATATCAAATTACTCATCCTCAATACACCAATATACATGTACCTATCATATCATAAAATAAGGCATATGGCTTCAATGGAGCCTTTTAACCATATTTACCCTCCTACCAAATATTTAAATTCAAATGATAGGTGGACCCAATAGTCACATTCCATATTTAAATATCAAAATGTAGAATGGAAATACAACATAAATTGAATAAAGAAACTGATTATATTTCCATATAATCCTAAGTTTATTTTGTAGCCCTCGTAGCTTTCTCTACTGTCAGATCCTAGTAGATCAATGGCAGTTGCTTTCCCACATTCTGACATTGCTCAAACTTTAAGCAATGTAGGGAAGTGACATCATGTCATGTGGACATGTGGGACCTATTTCCATTGTGGGCCACAAGTAGGAAAGCTATCAGGATGAGTTGGCATATTGAAAGCATTTCATTGGCCAAGGTATTGACATGGGCAATAAAGTGGTCACAGTTTCCATTCATTGTTAAATAAAAAAATGATCTACCATTGGTGCTTCCCTGCTTTGTAATGACACAAGATTTTTAAAGAATGTGGGAAATCACCTTATCACCATGTGGACTGTGGGTCCTATTTTGTGGCTTGCATGTGAGGTGGATAAGATGTCATATAAGCTAATGTAAGGTAGGGTTTCTATTCACTAGGGGTCTACCTATCTATGGAGGTGGATGCCAAGTGTTTTGTGGGCCTAAATGTTTTACAAGTAGGAACCACAATAAATAGTGTTTTTCATTATCATTAATCTTTTATAGATCGATACTTGACACTTTTCTACATTTTAAAGTTGTAAGGATTTTAGGAAAAGTGGGAAAGCACCTTGACGACATGTGTCTTTGTGGGCCTGGGAGGAGGGTAAATAGTTAGTGGTGGCAATTAAGTTTGCGGTTTTATGAGAAAACAATGGTTAATTTTGGAAGGATGGCATAGTTAGGGTAATAAGATGATCAAACATATGAAGACTTTGTAAGGTGGCTAAAGGAAATAAAACTATTAGGCCACATGGTGGATTCTATGAGTTTCTTCATCGACTTGCTAAATTTTTAGGGGTTTTGATTATCAAAAGGGTTGGAAAAGGGAAAAGTAATGACAAAATCCAATTTTTTGATCGATTGCAACCACTCTACAATTTTCCTATGAATAGTAAATGTGAAGAGCTTCCAAGTGGCCATCTAGGTTACCCATTTTTCTCATCTACGCATTGATGGCCACCATTTATATCTTCTCAAGGTTGCATTTTTATGATTTCCTACATCTATATTTGTTCCAAGATCTAATCTTCTAGATTTGCATGATTGTTGTCTCTAATTTTAATGGTGGTAGTTATGCTTTGCCTTAGGGTAGAAGCTATGTCAATTATTCTTGAACTATAAAAGAAGATTTTATAACCCTTCTTAGGGCATGGTTGACTCTTCTCTATTTTCCTTGGCATGTTTTGGCATGCTCATTATAAATTCCCTTTGCCTTTGAACTTCATGAAATTATGCCTTATCTCTTTTAGCCATTGATGTACTATGTGTTGGTGTTTTGAAACTTCACAATTTCAAATTACCCCGATAAGAACAAGATACATCTAGGGGTAGCTACTTGCCATTTTCAACAAACCCTTTTAGACACCAGACCAACAATAAGGCTAGACCCTTCTTCTACTTTAGGCTCTGCAAAACCTAGGTGGGTGTACCTATTAGATTCTTCATATGGTAACAATTGTCAAAGCATATACTTAATCTAAATAAAGTAGATAAAAACCCTTAACCTTCTAAGACTTATGCAAAGATCTTAGACATGGAATAGCTAATAACATGGCCTAAGAAATTTCCAAGCTAAGTGACGGCATCCTTTTCAGTTGTCCAACATTAAAGGGAAATATATTTGATTAATGATGTTGATTTTACAAAAACCCCAAATATGCAATAGTAAGAACAAGTTGATCTTGTAGCTAATTAGTGCCTTATCTATTGGACAATTCCACAAATTAAACACATACATCTATGATACTAATGACATATTCCATACATCAAGATATCAGATCTATCTTATCACTTTGTAAATCAAATATCAGTGTTCATTCATTCTCATGAAATATCCTTCTCAAAATAACTAGCAACCTTGTCAAATACATCAAGCAGTTACTTGGCCCTTTGTTCCAACAAAAAAATATATTAGACATACAACCTTAAGGGGATGTAAATAGGTCATATTTCTTTGTCCCTAAGCCACATAAGATTGTAGATTATAGAGATAAGAGATGAGAATCAAAATGAAACTAAGAGATTCTTGCTCATTTGTATTCATTTCTTTGAAACTATACATTCATATGCATGTAAAAAAACTCACAAAACCACTAAATAGATTAGAAATAGCTATATTATCTTTACTACTACTATTCATACTAGAGAAATATACTTAAGGATGTGGTGGAATCATAGCTTTGGATCTAGCAATGTGGTCTCACAGACAAAATTGGAACCAACAATGTGGTCTCACACTGAAAAATGCCAACCCTTACAATGGGTGAGAAAGAGAAAGATATAGAAGAATAATGAAATCTTGAATCTAATCTGAAAGTGACATTTGTTCACTTGAATCTCCATTCTTTACTATTGTAGATCATCTCTCATCTTTTACCCATGAAATTTGATTTGCTTTTCATCATTATTTTGTAACAAACCCAAAATATCTCTTCCTCAATGATGAAAAACCTATCTATCAACTAGATATCTAAAATGTATCAAGAAATGCTGATAATGCCTTGATTCAACTAACTTGGAGGTGACAAAACTCACCCATAACTACATTCATGCTTCCTTTTATGTAAATTCAATTTATCATTTCACTGGAAATCAGATCTAAAATGCCTCAAATGAAAACTATGCACCTAAGAAAAATCCTTGCATAACTTGAACTATTTGCCTCTTGTGCAAAAATAAACTCTAGAAACTAAAATTTCATTCTCTCCTAATTTTGATGATATATAATGGTGCCATATCCACTTATTGGAAACACTCAGAATCTTAAAATGAAAAATAGGCTCCTTTTATGACTCCATATGGTATTATTTAATTTTTATGCATGCTTAATTTTTCCCTCATTTTCTCCATCTACGTCAAACCTATTTGACTAACCCTACCACATGTCAAGTTTTGATTCATTAATTCTTGAGAAATCACCCACCATGTCATCAAGCCATATCATCATGCCACAACACTACCATATTATTGATCGCTATGTCACTATCCCTATTGGCATTTTGCCACATCATCGTAACATAGCAACATCATGACATGTATCACTTTGGTCCACCTCAACACCTTAGGAAGTGTGCCATGTCTTGAAGCCTTGCCACATGTCACTATCAGATTGGTCCACCTCAATCCAACTAGCTCCAGGTCACCACCACTTGTCAGTCTTTGGTTCATCCAAAGGTGCCTCATCACTGCTAACATCACTTGTTTCCATGTCACATGGTTATCCTCGCAATTTTTCTTGGTGAGATGGTGACAACTGTCTAATCTGCCATGTATCACCATCTGGTGTATCTAGTCTATCTTGATCCAGCTAGTACCAAATCACTGCCACTTGTCATATTTTGATTGGTTTGAAATATCCACATCATATAATGATGTCATTGCACTTGTTCAAAATTTAACTTGTCTTTCCATTTAGCTAGCTGGGGTCCACCATGAGTTTGCCTTGTGTCTCCAAATGCATGAGCCTTTTAGACACTATCATATTGTGTGCCTTATTATTTAAATACTAAAAACAACATCCACACTGTGAATGTGGGATTAAGCATTAAAGATACCTCTGGCCAAGCCATCACTAAATTTGAAACTACAACCAAATAAATGATCTCCAACAATGAAGTAGCCCATCTAACCTCTCATAATGTTGAATTGTTATATTGCCACAAAATCAAAACCTTTCTACCATTGAAAGGATATAAAAAAAAATTATGTCTTCAATCTTCAAAATGTCTCTCATTCTTTGCTCTGAATTTTTTAAGGTGGGTCAATTGTTGTTTATGATTAAGCAGACTAAAATTTTCTTCCATGCCTTTGCTACATTAAATACCCAATAAACATCATCAATGCCTACCCTATGCAACCATTGTAATCACTATTATTAACCACCATCACACCTTGTAACCCAAATCCTTGGAAAAAAATAACCCAAATAATGTTGCTAAATTTGTTTGCAAATGACACTATGTAACAAGTGATTGAAATTATTGAAAGGTCGTCTAATCAAAGTGCCAAAAAATAATTGCTACATGCACCAAAATGCATGAATCCTTCGGAACCAGTGCAGGGGCCAATCAATTTTACCCTTGAAATGTTACTAAAATTATCACAAATCCCTTTCATCATATGTGAAATTAATATCACTCCAACAATCCATAGGTTGCCTGCCATCCATCTGAATTGCACTTAAGAATTCTTGATAATAGAAGTAAGTTTCCAAATAGGTTTTTCTCTTGATAAAATAAATGCATACACAGGCACCCTTAAACACAACATATCAAAATGAGTTAAAATTATGGAGGGGTGATTTGGAAAAATATACCAAATTGGGGATGTTTAGCTGAATTCAACACAATATTTCACTTATACACATCTACATTAGATTCCCAATGATGATTTGTGTAAAGAATTATCCAATGTATGGTAGGGAAGAAGTTTTTTTTGGAGACCATCATTTTGAACATAGAAACGTCTTCTTCTTAGACTATGTGGTAGATTGGAAAGTAGAAGCTTCGAGAAAGACTTTTGCTAACTGCATAATATGGTAAAAAATATGTTTTATATAATTTTTCATACATACCAAAAGACTATGGTGGATAGTAGCCATTTCCTCTATTTCCTGTGGCTTCAAAACTCTCCAAGTGTGGTCCATCCTTTCATGTTACATGCCTATGGACGAAAATAATGCCTCTTCTCCAAGATATGAGTTTGGTACTTGTAAATAGAACCTCTTGTATGCACAATTTTTTTTTATTTCAACAATAGGAATGTCTACTCAATTCTTCTCGAATGGCAAGAAGATTCCTATACATTTATTTTTATTCCATTCTTTTCCATCTAGTCCATAAAAATGAACATTATATTCCTTTAGGAAAATGCCTCTATCAAACAAGATTAGGATGCTGCGAACAATATGGTGGAGAATTTTTATGAAATAATCCCTTTATTTTCTAATACCTTCATGAGAAAACTCCTTCAAATACCTTTTGATCATTTCAAATCCAATAACATTTTATCGATCTGATGGAGATAGTTAGGCCTCAAAGTGGGTCTAGCTAAAAAAAAATTCATTTTTAAATGACTAAACTATTAGATTAATCCATTGACCATTTGGTACTTATTTGATCAAAATTCAATCACAATCACACCAATTTAAAACTAATATTCAACCTTTCCTGCAAACTACCAGTTTCATGCCAAGAGGTCCTTTGATTGGCTTTAAAAACTGACAAAAACACTTGATCGAGCTCTAAAATTAGACACACTAGTTCTATGCCCCGAATACTTTTACCCTATTAAATCTGATCTCATGAAGAATTTGGGGTCAAAATATATTGACTATCAAAGTTGCCTTCTTAGAACTACTTGCAAACAAACAAGTTTGAAAATCATAAATTGTGTTTGTTTTGGCTCTAAAAACTAGGTAAATAGATACCTGGGGGCATGAAAATTGCGGTTTTAGTTCACTATCATGAGGAGAGTATAAATCTAGGATTTGGGCTCACAATGAATAACTGGGAAAATTTGGTGAGTAGACAAAGTGGGCTACTTGAATTTACAAATTGGAAACAATGGCAGAAATTTGCAAATGAAATGGACCTGGGAAAGTGTGTAGATGGATTCATCAAGACTTGCAAAATGGAACATTTAAATAATTTTTAGAGTAGAAAACAATGGTATAGTCCATTTTATCTCACCTATCATAGATTCAAATTTATGACATCAAGAATAGTGATACTGACCAATGTACATTTACTCACACTAATAAAACTTTACAAATTGCATTTGGAATCACATTGGAAAACTAATCAAATGGACTTTTCATAAGATCAAAATTGAAACATAACAAATCTCTAACCTCTATAATACAATTTAAAAGAAATTTTCTCATTTTTGTCAATTGGGTCAAAGTTATAGCAATTCAAATAGAGCTTCCTAGAATTTTGAACAACTTACATTAGCATGACAACAATAAATGACTAATTTTGAGGGATTCAAAACCTAGTCAAAACATATCAAAAAAACTCAAAATCTAAAACATAGGTTCTATGGTCTAGATAGTAAATAATTCCAAAGCAATGAGTCATGAAACATTACTATGTTTGAGATATTCAATTGCAAACTAGGCCTCCTATTGTTGTTTGAGACTTAGGCAAAAATGCAGATTTGGACATTGCTCAAAATGAAACTTCATAGAATGACTCAAAATGGAAACTTATCTTCATGGGATGCATAGGTGTACTAAATGCAAGGTTTTAGAAACATTAAACACCTCTTAGGCCTTAAATAGAAAGCCAAGTACACATGTATTAAAAAGACACTTATAGGGCTTGATTTTTTGAATGGTACTCAATATCCGGTCTTCAATTTTGAGTCCCAACAATGGCTTTATCTAGGGATGCATGTACCTTGTAGATATGAAAAGGATTTAGATCTCTAGAAGAATTAGTCCACATACCTAACAATAAAAAATTCTCTCAAACAACTTTGTTGAAAGCAAAAACAACTACTCCTAAACTATACAAATGATGGCACCGGGCCACTGAACTTATCAAAACTTCTTACCTCTGTCATATATCTAATTTTCATTTTCACTTTCATGAGGTAAATTGGAAAAATATCTTCTATTAGTTTCACCAATCAAATCAGCATCTTGAATTAAATCACTTGGAAAAATGAAAAAACTTCCTTCATTCTCATAGTGCATATGTAAATAGACATTAAATTATACATCATGCTCACTATGAAAACATGGATCAGCATGCTCATGTAAACTAGGATCAATCTAAAGATTTCCATCTACATATGATTGTTGCATGCTATCAACTCAAAACACAAATGATTCATATTTGACTTTGTTCAAAAAGTTGCATGTGTAAAAATTTTTCAACTCACCTTGTGTAACTAGATGTGAAGAGTATGTGAAATCTGATCACTACCTACTTATAGTCATGTTACTCATTAAATTAGATTTATCTTGCACTGAAACCTCTTCACATTCAAAAAATTGATTAGTCACCAAGTATGACTAGAACTCATCTTGAAAGTGCTAATCTAAACTATTTTGATCACAATCATTTTCTTCATCTAACAAAATGTCACAATGGACCTTTAACTTATCTCTACAAAACTTATCAATGCATAAAGAAAATCCATAATCAGATTGACAACTTTCACTATTTTCCTCTTCATCACATGAAAAATCAAAATATATTACAAAAAAACCAACATGAGAAGAATCTGAAACAACATCAAACTTCCCTTCACTAACATTCCCCACATCCAACAAGTCATCATGTGAAAAGATATTTGAGCTATTGTCATATACACCTACAAAATCTAACAAAGATTATTCATATTCTATATCTCTTTCCACATCAAACTTTGGGGAAGTAACTTGATTGAATGAAAAAGCATTATGAGGGAAAATATGAGGGTCCTTGGAAACACTAACATGTTTTTCAAAATCATGAGCCAATTAAGCTAAAATTTCATCAGGGCTCAAGAAGAGTTCCTCACAAATTTTCTCGTGGCTATGATTATCATCTAGATGACATGAAGAACATACAATAGCAAAATCATTAGTATAAAAATATAGAAAATCAGCATTATTACAATATTTATTCTCATCATGGCAAGAACTACCTCTGATGTTGTTATATAATTCCTCAACTTCATATTTACTGTAACAAAGTTTACTTTCACTTTCATGTCCATATTCCTCATGCTGATTGCAATTACTTGAATCATTTGCATTTGAATCCCCCTCTTCACATTTGGAAGACAAATTATCTTTCTCTATAGATTCATTATATTCATTACTACCTTGACTTTCAGCACACCCATTATTATCATTAGGAGATATAATATGAAATCTATAATTATTGCTTTCCATCTCCTTAATGAATCTTTCAGCTTGCAAAAAAAATTGTAGTCTTATAGGTGCATTAGAACATCCAAAAAAAAACTTTAGGTAGGGAAGATTTGTTAGGTTTAGAATGAAAAGGCATATTATTGATTACTGATTTAAACTTTAGATAACATTATACAACATTTAAACCTTGAGTACTTCATACTTATATTCTTATTATATTGACAATCTTATTGTAGATTTGTCTATTCAACATAGCAATGTTGTTAACTATAGTCTCCAAACTTTCAGAACTTGGCAAACTAATCATAGATCTGAGATTTGACTCCATCTTAAAATAAAATTTCTACCTCTTTCTTCTAGTGCTGAAAATCAATGAATAGGGGCAACCATTTTTAACACTTGACTTCCATGAAAGAGAAACATGAAAATTAGAAATACCTCAAGTGCTGATGCAAGATTTTCATCTACTGATTTGACATAGGTGCATACTAAAAATCCTTCATACCATTGACAAAAATTTGTAGAGTCACCACCTCCTTGAAAGAGGATAAATAAATCATTATTGTGATTTAATTTTTAACACTTCACTTTCTTATAACAGCAAATGCAACAACACTTCAAAACTTATCAAGAACTTAGACTTCTTTTTTAGGAAACTATCAAAAGCTTCAAATCTGCCCATACAAATAAAAGTCCTTCAAAATATTGCAATGAAATCAACTAGGAAAAAATTGGTGTAGAGATTTAGAGTTGCCACTCACACTTTGTGAGAAATAAAACATAATTTGTCACTTGACAAATATGAACCAGGCCTTCAGATGTAGCAGAAATGCAAACCATCAAACCACTCTTGTAGATTTACAAACTTGGAAAAGAGAACAAAACCTTTTGTTGATTCTTGAATTTGATTTTAAAATAGCACTTTGAAAACAAAATTTGGCTAAACTGATTGAAGATGAGCACTCTTAGCAATACAATTTACACTCAACCTCAAAGTTACTGCTACAAATGGATAAAATTTCACTGGGGTGTATAATTTGGAGTAAGAAACTAGAAAGAACATTAGAGAACTTACTAATACAAATTTTTAATACACTACTTCTATTGTATTGAATCTCTTCTTTTTAAATTCTCATGGTTTGTCTACCATTCTGATCCAATACATTCCCTAGTAGAGTCACCATCTTGTTGGTGTTTTGAAAATTTCTAGTTTCAAATTACTCTAATGAGAACAAGATACATCTAGAGGTAGCTACTTCCCATTTTCAACATGCCCTTTTAGACTCTGGGCCAACTATAAGGCTAGACCCTTCTTCTACTTTAGGCTCTACAAAACCTAGGTGGGTGTACATATTAGATTCTTCATATGGGACTAGTTGTCAAAGCATAGACTAAATCTAAATAAAGCAAATAAAAACCCTTAATCTTTTAACACTTATGTAGAGATATTAGACATGGAATACCTGATAACATGGCCTCAGAAATTGCTAAGATAAGCAAAAGCATTCTTTTTAGTTCTTCAACATTAAATGGAAAGATATTTGATTAATGATGTTGGTTTCAACAAAACCCCAAATATGCAATAGTAAGAACAAGTTGATCCTATAGCTGATCAATGCCTTATTTATTGGGAAATTCCACAAATTAAACACATACATCTATGATACCAATGACATATTCCATACATCAAGATATCAAATCTATCTTATCACTTTGTGAATAAGATATCGATGTTCATAAAGACCTCATTCTCATGAAATATCTTTCTCAAAATAACCAGCAACCCTATCAAATACATCAAGCATTAACTTGGCCCTTTGTTCCAACATCAAAACATACCAAACATACAACCTTAAGGGGACGCAAATAGGTCTTAGTTATTTTCCCCTAAACCACATAAGATTGCAGATTACAAAGATAGGAGACGAGAATTAGAATGAAACTAAGAGATTCGTACTCATTTGTATTCATTTCTTTGAAACTATACATTCAAATGCATGTAAAACAACTCACAAAACCACTAAATAGATCAAAACTAGCTATATTATCTTTACTATTGTTGTTCATATGTAAGGCCCACACTAGTACCCTATTATAGATCTTGATGAAATAAATATGATTATGAGTTAATTACATTATGATTGACATTATTGTTACTAATAATGATTTATGAGAACATATTGGAGACTAAAATAGATTTTGATTATTATAAGTGTAATGCCTATTCAATAACATATATAGAAAAAAAATGGGAAGCGAGAGTGGTGGGAGTAGAGGGAGCGGGAGCTTTCAAATTGTGAATTCTTGCAAGGGTGGGATCTCCTCGGATGGCCAGTCTCGGGTGCCCAGTTTGGAACACAGACAACAAGATAAAGGCAGACTGGAAAATCTTGGCACAAGGGATCAATAGGATAGCATGGAGGGGGGCCCAGCTGTCCATCCCAAGGAAGCGACTAAGATTCCTTTGGTTCCCACAACAAACAAGCTAGGAACCACAAAATGCTCTTCATTATTCAACATAAAACCTTCAGGTAAGTCCTCTTTCCCACCTGTTAAAACTATCCTAGATTCTAAGAAAGGATCTTGCGCGATTTCTATTCTGGATGAGATAGTGGATCACAACATTCAGGCCATGGCTTCTACTTTGGTTGGGAGATTTTTGGGACCTAGACCAAACAGTGATGATGTCAATTTGTTCATCAAACAAAAATGGGCTCTCAAGGGTCAGGTCCTAGTCACTTCTATGGTGAAAGGCTTCATATCTTTCAATTTTACATGCTCGAAAGACCTTGCCAACATTCTATGTGAAGGGAAATGGGCCTTTGGTTGCTCCACCCTTGTGCTTCAAAAGTGGTATTCCAGAATGAGCCTGAATGATTCTTTCTTTGCTCAAGCTCCTATATGGGTTAGACTACTAGAATTTTCATTAGAATTCTAGAATAAGGACATCTTTGTGGGTATCACGAGTACCTTCGAGGAACTCCTCTCAACGGATCTAATATCTGCCTCCAAATGATGTTTAAATTACACTCACATATGCATTGGGGTGAGTGAAGGAACACACATGCCTGAGTTCATTGCTCTTCACTCTAAACTAGGGGTGCATAACCAAAAAATCATTTATGAAACCATCCCCTTTGCATGCTTCCTTTTCCTAAAGGTAGGTCATAAAGCCCACCAATGCCCCACTATGGTAAAGAAGCTAACCATAGAACCAGTCATCTCTAACCAAGCCAAGAAGCAATCTAGCCCCTCCCGTAAGGGCAAGATGAAGTTACTCTAGAGGTGCAAACTTTTTGTTTTGTAGGGGAGGAAGGCCATCAGCCAGACGGATAAAGCCTCGAAGGATATCCCTAAGATGATCACTCCCAAGGAGCAGGCAAGTGCTACCCCCCTTCAAGAAGAGTCCTTCCTCAGAGACCAATATCAGCCTCGAAGGAGTGTCCAAAGATGCAAGAAATTCCCCATTCCCAAGCCATGGGACCAGTAGAGGAGCTAGCTCCACCTTTGTAAGCAATAGAGCATCTTATTTTTGCAGTGGAGCATGCACCACTTTCGGAAGCTACTGAGTAGCTTAGTTTGGGGCAAGAAGCCCCGACCCATATTATTCAAGAAGCAAAGGAGAGCCAGGATATACTTTCCCATAAGCTCATAGATGCCCAGCCCCCTTTAGGGTTGAAGGGGGGAGAACCTACTATTCCCAAAGGGCTAGAGGCCAACCTCTATCTTCTCATTAAAAACACGGATCTAGACCAAATCACTTAGTGGGAAGGTTGGTTAGAAAGTAGTTTGACGATAAGCCTAGATGATTGATGCATGGTAAAGAAGAAAAAGAAGAACTAGAAGAACCAGAAAAAAGTCCTCCCTCCTTTATCTCCAGCGTCTACTAGAAGTAGGGTCAAAGCTAACGTTGGGATAACCCCTAAGGGAGCAGGAAGAAAGAGCTCAAATAAGCTACTACTACAAGAAACAAAAAGGAACCTGGCAGATGGGAGCCAGAGAACCATCAAGGATTTCTCAGACAATAAGAAATGAAAGTCATTTCATGGAATATAAGGGGCCTAAATGGGTCTCATAAACATGATCTAGTAAAAAATATGATTAGAGACCATAGACCTAATTTTCTGATGTTATAGGAGACTAAGATGAAAAGGTACCTAGCTAAGAGGATATCCTTCAATAAAGGTTTTAGTTGCATAGCCTCAGATTCAGTAGTTGCTTCTGGAGGAGTACTAATCTTGTATAACTCCAAGGCCTTCAAGTTATCTACTCTCTTTAGCACTCACAATGCTCTTCTGTGTGAGGTTTCTCACATCTTAGCAATGATTCCTGGCTTATCCTAAACCTATACACCCCCAACACCAAGAAGGATAGAAAAATTTTCTGGATCAAGCTCCTTGACATCCTTTCAATTGCAATGTTAATAAAGGGATCTTCATGGGGGACTTCAACATGCCTCTCTTTGATGCTGAAAAATGGGGGGGTCTCACCTCAGATCAGGACAGTAAGCATGACCTCACTTTGTTCATTCAAAATCTTGCCTTCTTGGATATGGACCTTCAAGAGGGTAGTTTCACTTGGTCTAATAGGAGATTTGGGGGAGATAGCATTCAGGTTCACCTTGACAGAGCCCTAATATCTCTTGAATGGCTTCTTTCCCATACTTGCAGATTATCCCTCCTCCCTAGGGTGGGTTTCGATCACTCCCTGATCTCTCTCTCTGTTTCCCCTCTATCTAGCAAAAAGGCCTTCCCTTTTTGCTTTGAGAAAATGTGGCTCTCTTATCCAATGCTAGAAGGAAAAATCTCTTCTTGTTGGAACTTTGAGGTTGACGGTACTGCTATGTATAGAGTTGCCCAAAAGCTAAAAAATGTGAAAAGGAACATTAAATCTTGGAACAAAATTGACTTTGGCCACATTTTCCAGGAGAAAGACAAGAAAACTAATCAGCTCAATTATATCCAGGAAGAAATCTAGCTCTCTGGATACAACACTCACAACAGGCAGGAGGAAATGGCAATCCTCTCAGACTTGCACAACATCATATCTAAGGAAGAGCTTTATTGGAAACAAAGATCTAGAGTCAGCTAGTTGAAAGAAGGAGATTGTAACACCAAATTTTTTCACCTGACCACCCTTAAGCATTGAGCTAATAATAGGATATCTAATATCAAAAAGGGCTAGGTTTTGGTTTCTAAGGAAGAAGAAAAAGTGAAGGAAGTTGTTTGCTACTTCTCCTCTCTCCTCACTATTGATCGCTCCCTCTCTGCATCTGATCAAGATGATATTTTTGCAGCCATCACCCCTTGCTACAAGATAATCATAATTCCATGCTGAAAGCTATCCCCACCCTAGAGGAAATTAACCAGACCCTCTTTTCCCTCCTAGGGGATAAAGCTTTGGGCCTAGATGGTTTCCCTACCTTTTTCTTTTAGACTTATTGGAATGTGGTTAAGAAGGATGTGGTTAAGGCGGTTTAAGAATTCTTTGGGGCTAGGAATCTACTCAAAGAACTTAATGGTACTTTTCTTGTCCTCATCCCCAAGACTTCAGGAGTTGACTCTTCAAACAAATTTAGGCCCATTAGCCTCTGCAATTCTCTCTACAAGATCATCTCAAAGGTTCTCACTTCAAGACTCCTTAGCATTCTTCCCCTGATCATTTCACCCCAACAAACTGGCTTTGTCCCTAGCAGGTAGATCCTTGATTCCATCATTTTGGTTCATGAAGTCATTCACTCTCTTGAGGCAGGCAACAAGGAAGGTTTCCTTCTCAAACTGGACTTGTCTAAAGCTTACAACAGGGTTGACTAGAATTTCCTCTTTGTTGTCCTTCAGGCCTTTGGTCTCGATGCTCAAGTTTGCAAGCTCATCTCTCAACTAGTGTCTTCTTCCTCTTTGTTTTTTCTAGTTAATGGTCTCCCCACTCCCTTCTTCTCCCCCTCAAGGGGTTTAAGGTAGGGTGACCCCATTTCTTCTATCCTTTTTGTGATCTTGGTGGAATACTTGGGTAGAATCATCCAAAAGAAGATCTAGGAAAGGGTTTTGAAAGGTCTTAGACCTTCTTCAAGGCCCTCTACTTTCACCCACCATCAATTTGTGGATGACACTATCTTGGGGGGTGAAGCATCTATCTAGGAGGCCAAGACTTTCAAAAGCATTCTGAACTCCTACACTAGGGGCTCAGGACAGGCGATCAATCTAGATAAGAGTTTGGTTTTCTTCCTCAATACCCCTTTGGAGAGGTAGAGGAAAATTGCTCGTATCCTAGGATGTGGCATTGGGTCCCTTCCAGTGACTTATCTTGGGCTACCTCTTGGAACAAAACCTCCAGATTCCTTTTGGATCAGCATTATAGACAATTTCAATAGGAAACTTGTAGGTTGGAAAGGGGCCACCCTCAGTCAAGCTGGCAAATGCTCCCTGGTTAACTCTATTCTCTAGAACCTCCCTACCTATGCCCTATGTCTTTTCAACATCCCAGTTAAGTTTGCGAAAAGATTAGAGAGAATTCAGAGAGATTTTCTCTGGATAGGGATTGATGACCACAAGAGATACCACCTAGTTGCCTGGGACTTAGTCTGCCAGCCCAAAAGCTAGGGTGGTCTTGGTATTAGAAAAATTTCTCACCTCAATCAATCTCTTTTAGCTAAACATCTTTGGCACATCTTCCAAAGCACGGGTGTTTGGAGGGATATTATGGCTGAGAAATATCTGGGTAGACTATCTCTTAACTCCATATTTCAAGGGGTTGAGCTACTAACAGGGTCCCATATTTGGAATGGAATCTTGAATGCCCTCCCCCTTGCTAAATCTAGGGTAAAATGGAAAGTTGGAATGGGAGACAAAATCCTTTTTTGGCAGGATACCTGGCTATGTCAGGAACCCCTCATTAATCACCCCATATATGGTATGTGGGCTAATCAGTGTATTGGCAGAGACAGTTTGATGGTAAGGAACTATAGAAATGGTAATGAATGGCACAATCTAGCTGAACTTTCATAGGACCTCAAGCCTTTAATGTCTTCTCTAAATGCCATCTTCATCAACCAGAATGGTGACTCTTTAGTTTGGGGAGATTCTTCAGGGGGCCTTTACTCTATGGCCACTGGTTATCTATCCCTTGTGAGTAAAGAGGAGAAACCTATCTGGGCCAAAGCCTGGATCCCTAGGCTTATGCCTAAGATAAACATTTTCTTTTGGCTCCTCCTTCAAGAAAAAATCCTCACACAGGATAATTTAGCCAAGAGAGGTCAAATTTTACCTAATAGATGCTGCCTCTGCAAGCAAGATCTAGAAATGGTTAATCATATGTTCATCCACTACCCCTTCTCCTCTAGGGTGTGGAGCCATTTGACAACTAACCTGGACTTCAACTGGTGCCCTCCAGCTAGCTTCCAGGATTTCTTTAGTCAGTGGAGGAGCCACCATCAAGGTTTGAATTCTCAGTTATTAAGCTCCTAGATCCTCCCACACTTCTACTAAGGAATCTGGAAGGAGTGCAAGAATAGGATATTTAGAGACAGAGAAGCCCTTGAGGTTATAATTGTTGAGAAAACTGAAAGCCTTATGACAGAGAACTATGCCACAACCAAAGAAGGATACATAAAGGTAGGAGGGAATAGTAAAGCTAGGAAAGATGACAGGATCAAAAGAAGATAGGAGGCTATTTGGTCTTTACCCCCTAAGAACTGGCACAAAGCCAATTTTGATGGGGCAACTAAGGGAAATCTAGGTCCAGCTGGATGTGGAGGTATCATAAAAAATAGTTTGGGAGGTGGTATTGCTACTATCTCTTCCCCTATTGGCCACCAAACCAATCATCTAGCTGAAGCCAATGCTGCTAGGTTCACTATTAAGTTGGCTCTGGCCTCAGGGATTGAGCAGCTATGACTTGAAGGTGACTCCTTAAATATAATAAATTGCATCTTAGGAGTCACTAAACCCTCCTGGACCATTGAAAGCATTATTGAGGACCTTAAATCAGACTTAAGGAAATTTAAAAACTACCACATTAGCCACATTTATCATGAAGCAAACACAGTCACTGACTGGTTCGCCAACGAAGTGGTTGCTAGCAACTTTGTGATGATGTGGGGAAGCAATAATGATTTTCTGACAGCGGTGATTGAGCTAATCTAAAAGGAGAAAATCCATGGCACCAACATAATGTCTTTTTAATGATGATAGGATTTGCAAAATCGTAGGGATTTATTAGGAGTTATGCGAAACCGCTTCCACTCCATAATCATTTGTATGGAAGACACGAGCTAAAGGAAGCTAGAAAAAATTCCATAAACATGCACAAATTTATTTTTGCTCTCAGTTCCTTTTGCTACTCTAAACTCAGCAATACTACTAGTGGGTTAGGGTTTTTTGAGCCAAAAATTGCAATGGTGGGAGAAAGGATCAGAAGAGAGCCATGGGGCAAAGCGGAGAGATGGAAAGAGAAGAGGAAGGTCTAGAGAAAGCTCTAGAAGGGAGGCATAACCAAATTCATAGAGAAGCTTCATGGATTTTATGCGGGGGTTACTAAAGCTATGGTTGATTCCTAGCAAAATGGCAGGGTCAAAATTGATGGTGTTTCCCACCAAATCTCTAAGGGTCTCATTGTAGAGGTGACTAGCTTTTCTTAGGATGGCCTGAACTTCTATGAGGACAAGAAGATGTCTGCCAATGCTGTCAACAACTTTATTAAGGATGATAAGGAGAAAAGCAATTTGGTTAAGATTAACACCTACTATGATATTGATTCCATCAAAAAGTTCTGGAGGTATGTTCTTAGGATCATCATTGAATATTTCACTCTTGACCCCAGGTTTGATAGAATTAGGACTCATCATTTTGTTCTATTAAATCATTTTAGACACAAAGTGAAAATTTGTTTTTCATTTTTCATTTTCACCTCCATGGCCAAGAATATAGAGGGGTTCAAGAAATTCCCTATCAAAAATCATGCCCTCCATGAGGGTCTCCTACTTCTGATTTATGAGTTCTTGATAACCCAAACTAGAGGTAAAACCATTGGGGATTTGGGTAGTGTCTCAGAGGACACTGCCAGTTCTAATTTTGGGGATGAGCTTGTAGTGAAATCAGAGAAAATTGACACCCCAAGAAAAGCTATCCCTATTACTCGTGACCCCTACATCCCTAGCAGGAAAAGCCCCAGATGTCTTTCCCCTATCCCCCCCTCTCCTCATCCTAAGGAGGTGAAAGAGGCCAGTGATGATGATGTGGAGTTTGATACAAAGTCTTAGGAGGAGGACTTAGAGAAGGGGAAGGAAAGTGAGATGGAAGAAGATAAGGGGAGAGATAATGACAAGGAGATGGTGACCCCTATGGACCCCAAGGTTAACCCCAAGAAAAGAAAAGTGAACCAGGCCCTACCCCAGGAACATCCCAGTGACCTTTTTAAAGTGCCTTCCAGCCCCACCCCACCCAATTTGTTGTAGGAGGTTCCCATTTCACCCCTGGAGGAGATAATTGAAATCATGGTTGAAAAAGGGGGGGAGGTCATCAGAAAGAACAAGAGGAGAGCCTGGAGGAACTTATATGGGGACAAGGTTAGTTTGGGAATTGTTAGAGAACCTACTAAAATCTAGGTGCTAGAGGACCTTGATAGAAGTACCCACTACGACAAGCTCCTTGACCCGGCTCTTTTGGTTATCTCTGACAATGTGCGGGAAACTAGTTTCAACTTCTTGAACAATGCAAAGAATAGTCTGATTGACAACTTTCGTTCCATCAAGTGGCTTTTTCAAGAAATTGAGGCTTTGAAGGACAAAAGCAACTAGCCCAACAACTAGGATACTAACAAGGACCAGCAAGCTAGAGGGAGCAAGGACCAGGTGGGTAGCCAGGAGAAAGACAAAGGCAAGGTCTCCAGAGACCATCAGGATGAAAGATTCACCTAGCTAGAGCAAAAGGTCCAAAGGCTAGATTCTGTCCACCAAATAATCACCAAACAGATAGTAGAGACCCTTCACACCTTGAACAAGAATATTGTCAATCTGGGTGACTATCTGACTAAAATTGGCCTTAAAAGGGATGCAGAGTAGAACACAGAGCAAGGATTCAACTGGGATGAATATCAGAAAGAGGCTAGTGACTAGGTGAATTAGGGGAACCAGATGAACACTCCTACTAGGATTCAGGAAGAAGCAGATAGTCAAAAGGACAATGATGCTACAAAAACCCTATAGGCCATGGACACAGATGGCCACTAGCCTATTCACCTAGCTTTGTCTCTGGCCTTTGTACTTTTGCTTTGGGCCTTCTTTTGTTTTTGGCCTTTTGAGGCAGTTTTTCTATTTGTTTAGACTATTTTTTCTTGCTCTTTTTGCTGTAAAACTTTAGGTTTCAGGATCCCTATAAAACCTATTTTACCTAATCAAAAACATTAAGATGATAAGATAAGACCACATGAAAATGAGACTTAATATGTTCAAGTTCAGAACCTGGTCATGAGATTCAAGGTATGATCTACAAGGTAGAAAGGAAAGATAAATTAACATTTACTCTATTAAGGACAACAATAAATGCACATTATAATGACAACAAGACAAATGATTAGATTCAAAATTTGGTTTTAAATTATGATGACATCATTATGGAAACATTTTAACAATCTAAGGAATTAACCCTAGAAACTCAAACACAAACCCCTCGTAATGTGATAAAGGGATATTGCTATGAATGTCGATATGTTTAACTTGATTGAAAGGATACTAGTTAACAAGTCTACACATTAGTTATTTTCACTTAGGACATATATACTGAGATCCATTTTATACATTTTAATGATTTAGTAGATATGACTTCAATATTTCGTGATTATAAGTATGGTGGTAGAGTTTAGAATGGAAATTTTGTTATGTTAAGAAAGATAAATGTTGATACACATATTTTGATTTTGCAATGTTTTGAATATTTTATGGAAAAAATTAGATGAAAGTTAATTTTAAATGTCAATGCAAGTTATGTGATATTGAATCATGCTACACTTATCTGTATGTATTTCTATTATATTTCATTTGGGCTACTGATGGTTAAGTTGAGTGTATAGGAAAGATGAACCATGGAAATTATTTGGGGAAACAAGGTTCAAACCTACGTGAACACGATAAAGCCAAGTTGAATCTTTGGAAGATTCAAAGCCTTGTTGTAATGTGTTTATTTTGTAATGTGATTGTGCATGGGTGTTATAAGTTAAAAGATCATGATTAATTAGTGACATTTCATCGTGATGTGTAAAGTATTCAATGTGTGTGTATCATTTGACACTTGTGTTGCCTATATGTAAATGATATGTCATGTAGGATTTTGGGCATGAAGTCACTTAAGCTAAATTTAATACCGTTATGAAATCAAGTTAACCCACCTTGGAGAGTGTTTGGATGAGTCACCTTAATGATGGAAATTCAAATTTAAATTTGGTAGGAACATTAGAGAGTCTTAAAGTGGTTCCCAAGTGTTATTTTGGTGAAAATAAGTCTCCTACATGGTAGTAGTATGGGTTGGGGGTCAAAATATACCCATAAGTTGGCCTAGGAGACTTAGGAGACCCTCTAAACTAGTCATTTTCAAGCCAATTCGAAAATTTGAGTATCACATGACTTCTTCCCTTATCCCACCACTTGGTTAAGGACTTATTGGTAGAAAGGTACAAGGGTGTAAGAGGGATAGGTGGTGGAGGTCTTTTTAGGTGGCTTGTGCCAAACTTAGTAGTTGTTCACTGACTCTCTAATTGTAGAGACACTTAGGGTTTGAAGGGAAAAACTTGGAAGAAAAGAAGGGAAGCTCTCCATCACCATTTTTCATAACCCTAGCTTGGAAGGAGATTAGTGCTTCATGCCATGTTCTCTCTCATTTCATGAAAGTTGAAAGAAGTAAATTGGAAGAATGTTCTTGTAAGATGTATGTGTTTGTATTTGGTATGTAGTAGTTGTTGTGTGTGTAAATGAGCATGTTGGATTCACTTGCATTTGATTTAGTTCCTTGATTTTTTTGTGGTGGATTGTGTGTTATGTTGGGTGTGAAGGATAAACTCACCCTTGGGAGGGAAGAGAAGATTTGGGGTGAAGAGGTTAGTTGGGCTTTTCATTCGAGTTGAGTAATCCTTCTCTTGGAGAGGGGATAGTTTTCATGGAGTATAAGCTCCATTGAAGCCATATGCCTTTCTATTTTTCTATGGGAGGTATAAGTGAGGAAATGTGAAGAGAAGTAAGTGTTGATAGCCTTGTTGAGGCATGTGATATTGATAGCCTTGTTGAGGCATGTGTTATTGATAGCCTTGTTGTGGCATGTTTCTTGAAAGCATTATTGAAATATTTCAATTGCAAGATTTGTTGTTTCACAAGGATATGGCATTCTCCTCCTTGAAGAGCCCACCTTCACCCAATGTTTATGATTCCATCTGTGAATCATTATGCAAGCCTTAGTTGGGGATTGTAAATGTGTTGTTAAACTATGGTATTCATGTTGGTTCTTGTTATTGTGATGTTGTTTGAATGTATCCCAGTTGAGCCTTGGTTTCCCCTAGCATAGGGGTGGTCTCCTTGAGGCCTAGGTTGGGAGGTGAGCCTCCATGGTTCATCATTTTTATCTCTCATTTGTAGGTCCTTATTGGATGATCTTGAAAACTTGGAGCTCTTATTTTCCTTCCATGTTCCTAGGAGATGAAGATATTCTTTTTTGTATTTGAGTTGAGGTTATGAGAAAACTCCATCTTGTTGTGTGCATTTAAATGTATTGTAAGAATGTTATTGCTTCTCATTGACATGGAAATTTAGTGAAACACATATGTGTAGTGAATAGAATTTCCATTGTGTTTTCATACCATGTAGATTTCACCAAGTTTTGTATATTGCAAGAATTATTGGGGAAGGCAGGTATTGTGTGTAGGAAGGTAAGTATTCTTGGATCTTTAAGTTATTGTGCTCCTTCACTTCTATGCAGATTGCAAGAATGAATCTAGTTATCATGGAAGGATTGTATTAATAGGAGGAGTAGATTCATGAAATGATATTATCACTTCAACTCTCTTGAATAATAATTATATATGCATCATTGAATTGGATCCATGCATGCAAATGCTATGTTAGATATTGAGCAAATGGATTACCAAATTTCATTACTCATAGGTAGGAATAATCAGTTTGTTTCACATAAGAATTCTACCATGTGTTCTAAATGTACTTTTGTATTGAGTTTTGTCCACATGAATCAATAAGTTCATTAACTTAGAATTCCATAACATAGTTATTAACCCCTAATGTTCATTACAATAACTTATTGTGAGTGCCCTAGATCATAGAAGAAGAAAATCAAAGGGACGATATAGACTGTATAAGAGAATACGAAGTAACTTACAGTAGGTTCTCAATAACTCTCTAGAAAATATATGGGAAAAGTGAAAATCATACCCAGCTAATTCAGTCCAATAAAATATTAAGATTAATATATTTTAGATTCTTGTATAATAAATATTAATAGAATAACATAAATGCTAAGGAAAGAAACTTAAATCACATCAACTCATTTAAAAAAATATATATTTTAAAATGGGCCCAAGTAAGCCATGTGACTGTTATGCCACATCATGCCCATCAGCAAATACAAATAGATAAAATTAAACAAAAATAAACAAAACATCAATAGACCTTAAACATGATTATAATGATGCCATATTATAAAATGGAACTAAATCAAAAAGAAGGTTCTAGCTTTAAAATGTGGGTATTGAGTTGACTAAGGATTCAAAAAATAAAATATAAAACAAAATTCATGCAAGGCACCTAGCACTTTAAGACAAGACATGGGAACCTTTATATGGGGTCCCATCTCCCTGACACATGTCAGGGGCATCCTTACCCAGTTGCATGTTATATGCAAGGAGTTCTGACCAAGTTGAAAGAGGTGCAATGCCTTAATTTATATCACACCTACTTGTCATAAGAACCTCTTCTTATTTCAAGGGGGACATTGTACTTCCCTATAAAATAGGCAAATTGGAAGAAGGGGTGTGTAGTAGCAAAACCAGTGCATAGAGTTTTGGGTGCCTTCAGAGAAAGGGAACTCCATGAGATGGTACATGATGGGTATTAGCACTTGCTTGTGGTGGAAAGAGGGTTAGTTATTTTATACTATTGGAATAAATGTTGGGGTGACAGATGTATAGGTATTTAGTTAGAACTTAGTAAGTCATAAGTTAGCCTTGGGATTAGGGCAAGATGTAGGACAGGATGGGAATAGTATAGGGTAGATTTGGTAGATGTGCATAATATTATGACAATTTAATGTGTGTTAGTAATGTGATTTGTTTTGGACATGTGTTATAGGGAAAGGGTAAGGAAATAGAGGTGTAGAGTGGTTTAATTGCAATATTAAATAATGAGAAGTTTAAAGTGTAAATATTATTTAAGTTTTGATTTTGAATTATTAAATGTGAAAATAAAATAAAATAGATTAGGATTTAATTAAGTCAAATAAGTATGTTTTTTTTTTTTTTGGTGTTAACATCTTAGTTGATATGAGTTGAGAAATAAATTATGGGTTAGAGATTGTTTACGTAGTATTAGAAAACTTGAGGTATTACTCTTGTTAATGGATAAATTAATCTTCATAAGGGTAGTAATAATCTAAATAGTAATTAAGGTTGATAGGAGTCAATAGTGTATTAAATTAGGAGAAGATTAGTAAAGGTTAGAATTAAGGTGGTTAAAACCATCATATAGATTCATGAGTTAAGAGTGTTGGAATTAGGGTGTTAGTAGCATATAGTTAAATTATATTAGTAAAGTTAGATTATTTAATGCTAATATTTTAGACAGGATGTTGTTTGGTGTTAGAATAATTGAATAATTGTAGATGCAAAGTTGGTTAATAAAGTTACATTTTTCTTTCAGGGGTAATTATTATGATAAGTAGGAATTAAATTTCTAGCTAATGTTCAGGTATTAGTATGTTCATTTTAGTAAGTATTATTATGAAAAATTTATTTATATGGTATAATTAGAATGATTTTACTAATCTAAGAAGTAAATATGATAATAGGTAAATTTAGTTATATTTTAGTAACATTATAATATCAATTTTTTTTATGATAGGATATTTGTATTAAATAATAGATATATGCATAATCCATGCATCTAATATATAATTATGTGTGAATATATATATGCATAGAAAACTCATATATTAATTCTTCTTATAATTTTAGCTATTCTCTTTTCATGTAGGGTGTTTTGAAGGTCTATTATTGACATTAATAATGAGTTATCATTGAAGGGCTAATATTTACTCTATGTTATGTGATTGATGTTGCATCATGAATAAGTATCAAAAAGTAACTATAATATATAGCATGACATCCAATGAAATGGGTTAGAAACATCATATTGTTAAGTAGTAAGCTATTCAAACCACTCGATGCATATACTAGGCTTAACAGATTATATGTATATCAAGAATATCAAGTTGTTGCATTCACAATAAATGTATGATATACTACACTATGAAATTTAATAGGTATGTACTGCCTCAATCTTTAATGGATGGGTAGTGGTGAGTGACTTCCTACATAACTTTCCACCTTTTGCAATGCACCTTTCATCTGACTTTTTAACTAAATATGAATACCTACAAAATCTTAACTCATTTTATGGAGATCTAACCTAAATTAGTTTTATCGATGACTTCTAGGGCTTAGTTGATTTAGCGAGTAAAAGTATGTCAACAAACTTGACTTAGAGTGTTGAGCTCCTTTAATGTGTCCATTCTATGTAATATCAACTCAATAATAATTTGTCATAATAATATTTTGTTTAGCTAACTAATCATTGTAAAAAAATTAGGGCATGACATCATATTAGAGAAATGTACTAAATAATGTGGTGGAATCATAGCTCTAGATCCGACAATGTGGTCTCACACTGAAAACTACCAACCCTTATGATGGATGAGAAGAATGGAATCCTAGATCTGATCTGGAAGTGACATGTGTCCATTTGAATCTCCATTCTTTGTTGTTGTAGAGCATCTCTCATCTTTCTACCCATGAAATCTGATTTGGTTTTCATCATTGTTTTGTAACAAACCCAAAATATCTCTTCCTCAATGATGAAAAACTTGTTTGTTACTAAAATATCTGAAATGCATCATGAAATGCTAATAATGACTTGATTCAACTAACTTGGAGGTGAAAAAACTTTCCCATAATTGCATTCATGTTGCCTTTTATGTTCATTCAGTTCATCATTTCACTAGAAATCAGATCTGAACTACCTCAACTAAAAATTGGGCCTAAGACAAATCCTTGCATAACTTGAATTAGTGGCTTCCTATGCAAAAAAGAACTCTAGAAACATAAATTTTGTTCTCTCCGAATTTTGGTGATATACAATAGTGCCATATCTACTTATCGAAAAAACCCAAAATCTTAAAATGAAAAATAGGCTCATTCCATGACTCTAGACAACATTATTTAGTTTTTTGTGCATGCTTAATTTTTCCCTCCTTTTCTCCATCTAGGTCAAACCTATTTGACTGACCCTACCATGTGTCATGTTTTGATTTTTTGATTCCTACATAATCACCTGACACCCACCAGATCATCAAGCCATATCATCACACCACATCATTACCACATCATTAGTCACTATATCATTATCTTAGTCAACATTTTTCTATTTCATTGCAACATAGTGACATCATGACACATGCCACTTTGGTCCACCTTAGCACCTTAGGAAGTGTGCCACATCTGGAAGCCTTTCCACATGTCACTGTTAGATTGGTCCACCTCAGTCCGGTTGGCTCCATGCCACTGTCACTTGTTATTCCTTGGTTCATCCATAGGTGCCTTGTCCCTACTGACATCACTGGTCCCCATGTCCCATGGTTATGCTCCTTGCAACTTTCCTTGGTGACATGGCAACAATTGTCTAATCTGCTACATGTCACCATTTGGTGCATTTGGTCTATCTTGATCCAATTGATGCCAAAGCATTGCCACTTGTCATATTTTGATTGGTTTGAAATTTCCACATCATCTGATGATGTCAGTATACTTGTTCAAAATTTAACTAATCTTTCCCTTTGACTAGATAGGGTCCACCATGAGTTTTCCTTGTGTCTCAAAAGGTGTGATCCTTTTAGAGACTATCATATTGTGTTCCTTAGTATTTAAATACTAAAATGAATGTCCACACTGTGAATGTGGGACTAAGCACTAAAGATACTTCCATCCAAGACATCATTGAATTTGAAACTACAACCAAATATATGATTTCCAACAATGAAGTAGCCCATCTAACCTCTCATAATGTTGAACTATTCTATTGCCACAAAATCAAAACCTTGTTGTCATTGATACGATATGAAAGAAAACTATGTCATCAATCCTCAAAATGTCTCTCATTCTTTGCTTTGAAATTTTTAAGGTGGGCCAACTATTGTTTACAATTAAGAAGACTAAAATTTTCTTCCATTCCCTTGCTGCATCAAACACCTAATAAACATTATCTATTCCCGCCTTATGTAGCTGCTATAATCACTATTATTGTCCATCATCACACCTTGTAACCCAAATCCTTGGTAGTAAATGACCCAAATAATGCTACTAAATTTTTTTGCAAATGACACTATGTAACAAGTGATTGGAATTATTGAAAGGTCCTTTGATCAAAGTGCCAAAAAATCATTACTAAATGAACCACAATGAACTACTCCTTTGGAACCAACATAGGGGTCAATCAATTTTACCCTTTAAATGTTACTAAAATTATCCCAAATCCTTTTCATCATATGTGAAATTAATATCACTCCAACAATCCACAGGTTTCCCACCATCCATCTGAATTACACTTGAGAATTATTGATAATAGAAGTAAGTTTCCAAATAGGTTTTTCTCTTGATAAAAAAAATGCATACACAAGCTCCCTTTAACAAAACATATTAAAATGAGTTAAAACTATGGAGGGGAGATTTGGAAAAATATACCAAATTAGGGATGTTCAGCTAAAGTCAACACAATATTTCACTTATACGCCTTTGCATTAGATTCCCAATGATGATCTGCACAAAGACTTAGCCAACATGTGGCAGGGAAGAAGTTTTTTTTGGAGACCATCATTTTAAACATGGAAATGTCTTCTTCTTAAAGCATGCGATAGATTGGAAAGTGGGAGCTTTGAGAAAGATTTTTGCAAATGGTTTAATATGGTAAAAACAAATATTTTATAGAATTTTCCATACATGCCAAAAGACTATGGTGGATGGTATCCATTTCCTCTTTTAACTGTAGCTTTAGAACTCTCCAAGCGTGGTCCTCCCTTTCATGTTGCATGCTTGTGGAGGAAAACAATGCCTCTTCTCTGAGCTATGAGATTGGCTCTAGTAAATAGAACCTCTTCTATTCCTGAAAAAATTTGATTTCAACAATAGGAATGTCTACTTGATTGGAAAGAGGATTCCTATACATCTATTTTTATTCCATTATTTTCCATCCAGTCCATAAGAATGAACATTAAATTCCTTTGGAAAAATGCCTTTGTCAAACTTTCTTAGGATGTCGTGAGCAATATGATGGAGAACTTTTATGAAATAATCCCTTTATTTTCTAATGCCTTCATGAGAAAACTCCTTCAAATACATTTTGATCATTTTAAACCCCATAACATCTTCTTGATTTGATGGAGATAGTTGGGTCTCAAAGTGGGTCTAGCTTAAAAAAAAGTTATTTTCAAATGACTGAACTATTAGATTAATCCATTTACCATTTGGTACTAATTTTATTGAAACTCAATCATTGTCACACCATTTAAAATTGATATTCAACCTTTCCTACAAACTACCAGTTTCATGCCAAGAGGTCCTTTGACTAGCTTTAAAAATTGATAAAAACACTTGACCAGTCTCTAAAATCAAACAAACTATTTCTTTGTCCTACATACTTTTACCCTATTAAATCTCATCTCACATTACTACATTTGACCTCATTTTTCTACTAAAATTTTCCACCATCAATGAAAAAGGTTTAGGTTGGTCAAATTGTAAAAAGGAAAATTTTCATTCTTCTTTAATCTAAGCCTGTGTTGGTGTAAATTTTGACCAACATTGGCTTAACTTCAAAATCAAAAATAATTTTTGACTTCATTAATGTTTCATTGAGTGCAGGAAGGAGCTAATGGTAAATTGTGTGCAACCAGTAGATGTCTCCTTAGTAAAACTCCTCTTTCCCCATCCTCCACCATTAAAAACATTAGGCTTTCGCCCATTAGACTTGGGTAGGGTCGATGCCTTTGCATAGGAAATGGATTTTTTGTAGGTATGATCTAAATCCCTTTTGTTTTATCACAAAATTTTCAATGCAAATCTTTTAAGATGTTTTCAATTTTAGTGTTTTGATATTTTATTCATTGCTTTTACTAAGTGGGAGGACTTAAGACCCTTCTTAAACTTCATTATCTATTATGAAAAAAATCATCACTATGGGTCTCCTATTGCGTATATAGTCTCTAGGACAATGGGTGTGATACTCTATGTTATATGGAAAGGTTATGTATAGCAAGTGAAGGATGTGATACTCTATGTTATATGGAAAGGTTATGTACAACGAGTGAAGGATGTATGTTTAGTTTTTTGTTTTTTCCCAAATAAAAGATTTACATTTTGAAATAAACTTATTATTAGTGATTTAGTGGTGTTTACATCTTAAAAGATATAAATTAACATGAATATGGTTTATATTAAACAATATGCCTACAAAATGCAACATAGTATTAAAGCAATTTATGATCCCGTCCTTTGGAAGAATTTGTGAGAGAAAGCCTTATTTTGGAACTCTAGATAGGAGAAGTTGTTATATGGAGAAAAGTCATTTAGTAGAGCAAATAGAACAAATTAGATCCATCAGGAACATAAGGTTTCAGATATCATTTTTCATAACAGTTGCTAGCAAAATCTAGCAATGCCCTATCGATATCTTTCTTTAGTAGTCATGGGAAGAATCCAACACAAATGTTCTCATTTTTAGAGCAAGGGCATAAATTTTTTTTATCATTTAATAATTCATCTATATCTTCCAACTACTGCAAAGTGTAATCTATATTTTCTAGCTTTTGAAAAAGAGATATCACGTGCCTTTCATCTAATTTGATTCACTGGAATCATTGCCAATTGCTAGGGCTAGAATTTGTTTGCATACATCCATTTTGATCTTCAGCCATGGTGCTGCTACTTAATTGATTTAGTGGTGTTTACATCCATTTTGATCTTTGGCCAAGGTCTCCATTTGTTGTGTAAACATCAAAGTAGTTGCCACTGGTTGTTGCATTGGTTTTCCCAATTGCAGCGAGGGCTCTTTTGTGAAAGTTTTTCAATTTTGGGGGTGGTCATGAAAGTTTTAGAACTTGAGCTTTTATTGTATTGGGTCAATTGGATAATTTATTCACAATGCATGGAAGTCAATTAACCTATTTAAGATTATGAAAGCACATCCACTTTTAAAATGGCCAAATATAATGATACCGAAGCGGTTTCTTAAGTATCTTGCCCATGAAAATAGAATTATTAGAGGTTTTTTAACTTCAAATTTGGCCAAGGAATATAGTGGTTTTTAGGTCAGTTCTTCTTCATACTTAACTATCTACATAATACTACATTATTATTACAAATTAAAAAACATTGTTACAATGGTCAACTTTCTTAAAATGATTTGAAAATCAACTCAAACATAGGTCATTTAGGAATAAATTTTAAAAATGCTATCTTTGCTGAATTTTTATCATACTGATCTTCTGAAAAGTATCGCATGATACTTCTAGAATTAAAAAAGTATCGCACTATCACATAAAACTCTATTACACTATTACTATGAACTATATTGTACTACCTCTTAAAAACTATTGCATTACTACAAACTGTCACATGGTATATTGTAAATTATCATATGAAATTATTTATTGAACTTTTATTACATAGTATTCTAGATTCTATTGCCTGAGTCTTCCACTCACAAAACTTGATCTTTGATTATGTTCTAGCTAAATAAAGTTTTGCACATTTAATCCTATTGTGTCCTTGGTCTAAAGCTTTTGTGTAGCTTCTGATTCTATAGGGATGATTTTTGCATGGTGTACATACTGATAAATGAATGTCATTTCCATAATGATGCCATCTTCAATGCAAGCATATGTTCATTTGTGTTTGGCTAGGATAATACCAGTATATATTGTATATAACATATGCTTGTAAACCCTATTTAAAGATATTGTAGGATGTTTTATTGAGTCCCAATTTTTCAATTATAGATGTATATATTTATCTGTTTGATTGTTGTGGAGCCTAAGTAGGGTTGGTGTTATTAATTTTTCCTTGTAATACGAGAAGAGAAGAGTAATGATTTTTTCTTGAAGATATCTAGTGGCAAAGGTGCAATGCTACTGTGAATTAAATTGCAGAGTCTATGTCAAAGGGAAAGCTAGAAGCACACATACAATACACTTAACTTCTTTCCTGACTTCTTAAAGAACTCAAATGTGCTAAGCACTTTTTTCCATCACATTTTTGCTTATTGATATCTTTGCAAATATATTACAATATCTTATTGGAGGTTTGAAAGTGGACCTCTATGATACATGCCTTAATTTATTTTTTCATGCATTGAGGAACTTGCACCTTAGAATGAGAGTAATATAGGGTTCAATTGAAGGATACATGGAAACCTAAGTGTTTTAATCATGAATGTTGGTAGATACTCAAGACAAATGAAACTAAGATGCAGTCTACTATGTTTGACTGAATCAAAATAGAAAATATAATATTGCATTGATAATATTGTGATGTAGACAATGCATTTGAGCAAGCAATCTAGAAGTTGTCTATATGCATGCTTTTATCCAATATTCTCTAGGTTTACATGATTTATTAGATGATATCCTATGATATAATTTTGTTTCTTCTTGAATTAGAATGTTCTTATTTATGTAGGGTGAATCGTAGACAAACATGTTTGTGTTCTCCTCCACCTACTACTAGTCTAGCCATGGTCCAAGAGAGTTGAATTGCTTTTTATTTTCTTAGTATTTGTTAAGTGCTAAGTTTTTTGGATTTGATTGTGTGTTTTTATATTTTTTGTGGATGTACCTTTTTATTTCTATTTTTTTTGTATTTTCTTTGCATTGCTTTGCAAGCTTCCCCCTTCTCTTCTTATATTTCTTGAGAAAGGTCCAATCTGCATATCTTACTATCCTGCACTTTCTCATCTTGATGATGGATCATGTAGTGTGATCCAAAATGTTGATGATAAATAAACACACACAATCGAATCCAAAAAACTCAGCACTTTACAAATGGATTGTGGAAATTTGTTACTGTTAACTAATATTTTTTGTCAATTGAAAACAATGTTGAACTAGATCTAGATCTTGCTGCCTTCTTACACTTAAAATAGGTGATATGATAGAGGTTATCATTAAAATTTTTTCCAACATAAAGTGGAGTATCATAGATCCATATTTGGGTAGCTATCCTCTTAAGTTTTAATTGTTTAGTCATAATGAACTGACAAGGTTGAAAAGTTGTTTGTAATTTTTTATCATCACCAACACAGTTTTTACAATAAATTTATTAGTTATTTTTGATAAGGTTAGAGGAAAACTAGAATCATTTGATTATTATAGGATTATAAATCATTTGATATGATAGATGGATCCAAAACCAATCATAGTCCAAAGTTTGGTTTTCTTAGAATGCTTGTAAAGGCAATTAAATAAGAGTTAGAAATTCAAATTTTAGAAATCTAATGACTAGTTCAAGATTATGACAGAAACTTGATTTAAGGGCTTTAATGAGTTTGTAATGAATCAAAACCTACATGGATTGGTTGGGATAATTGAGAGACATTTAACATTGCATGGTCAAGGCATGGGATGAAGGGGAGTGCAGATTGGATTGGAATTCAAATGCAATATAGCAATTGATTTTTGAAAGGCATAGGATTAAGGGGAGTGTAGATTGGACTGGGATTCAAATGCTATAAAGAAGTTTATTTTTGCATTTTTCCTTTGTGATTTTGATTGCTCATTTGTTTCTTATGAACTTTTAATGATTAAGGAATACTAGTAGACTTTCCTAGAAGCATTGCATGATTTGAAGACACTTAAAAAGAATTTTCCTTTCACTTGTTGTTGACAGGGTTAAAAGTATTGCATTTTAAGAAATCTACAATGAGAACATAACAAAGTATGATGCTTTTATTCCTAATTCCATCTACTATGTTGTCGATGCACATAGGAATAGGTAGTCATTGTTATGTTCATGGAAGTGGACACATATGCTTAAAACTATGCCAACCATGGAAAACTAATTCTCAAAGTTTGAGTAATATAAATAAATTAAAAAAGAATGCACAATTTTACCTCAAGTTTGCTTGATTCAGATCCAACTTTGGTACTCTAGAGTTTTACTCAAGATTTAATTCTTGCTTCTTCTTTTGAGTTACAATACAAGGCTGAAACTAAGTAGGGGAAAAGCCATTAATCTATCATGTGCCTTCTAATTTTACTTCCTCTGGCAGGAACTCTTGCCTTTTCTCTTTTGTTGGCGAGGATTTTTTCTACAGAAGTGTCAGAAGAAAGTACTTGTGGAGGAGCAGGGTATTGGGACGTCTCCCATGATGTTCAATTTAATAGAGTTACAGTTAGCAACAATGAATTTCAAATATCTTTCCTCCTACAACCTATGGAAATCTGACCATATGGATGTCTCCCATTGGTATTATCTCTATATTGGCTAGATTTCCATTACATCTTTTATGCCAAAAAAAAAATCATCCTAGCCTGATAATGATTTCATACTTTTAAGATCAAACAACATTCATTTCATGGGTAGATTTGTTAAATAATACACATAAAAGCTCATCATACAAGTTGAGCTGAGGAAGGTCTAGATGATTTTTGTCATCATTATGGCTATGATGTCATTGTTGATTACGAGGAGTATCATCAAAAATGCTACCACCAATATACTTTAAATCTAATGATGAATAATGTACATTGAATATGATATCATTTTTCATTTCAAAATTATTTGAATCATCATTGTGATGGTAGACCATAGAATGTGATTCGAGCTTCTCTTCTCTAATCAAAATATTGTGATATTAATTGATCATAGGTCCAACACATGAATGAGACAGATGTAGAGGGTTCAAGGGTAATTCAAGATACTATGGAACTATAAGCAGCTTAGAAGAGTCCCTATCCAATATATTTGGTTTCAACTAAACTTATCAAGCATGTTTGGCATAAGAATAACCTGTCTGGTGCAAACAAAGCTAGAAGGGTAGCTGAACACAATCCACATTTGACAGATTTGAGAAAATTCATGGAAAATCAATCTTTCTAGGATTCCATTCAAATTTTTGTGTTATTGCGATATTGTTCTATACAATTTTTTTATATTTGGTATACATGCCTTGAGGATCATCTAAGTCATGTAATTCTAGAGTTTGGGAGTTGTATCTTGTTTGTGCAACTGAGCAAGAAGCAAGTTGCAAAGCAAGACAAGTATGGTAGAGTATTGTGGAAGTGCTTTCAAGTTCCACAATGTTATTGTAAATCTCTTTGCAATGAATTGGTTTTTAAAGATTGCACGAAGTAATTTGGTTTGTAAAGATGGCACAGAGAGACTATGGCATGAGTTCAATTCACTTTTTGCAATATTATAAAAAATATGGCACTTATCTTCACAATTGTGAGTCAATTTAATGGCTTTTTAAGAAAAGACCTTAGATGGCACTAAGAAAAAATCATAAATTAGACTTCCATAAGTTTAAAATTTGTACTAGTGAGTTAGCAGTGAAAATTTTATGTTAATGACAGATCAATTGAAGCTAGTCAACTTTTAGTTGATATTCAAAGATTTTCTCTAAGAAAGAGAGTGAACTACAGGATCAGTGTGAGCAATATTAATTATATTTTCTCTAAGACACCATAATGTTATGGTGGTGCAGGATCATGATTTAATCTAACTGAGCCATGCTTATTTTGTGATTTGTTTTCTCCATATTTTACGTTTTAGAGGGTAGTTTAAAATTAATTTGATACAAAGCTATTGGTATAAAATTTCCATCTTACTTGTCCAACCTGAAGTATTGCATTTAAAGAAGAAATAGACCCATTATTTAGATATTTACTAAAATTCTAATTAGGCTTTGTTGAGTGGTGGATTGCAAGAGCAGTTGTTTTAAGATCCATTGCCCTGGATAAATGGACCTACACAAGTTTTTTTATTCTAGTTATTCTCCTTTTTGGGGAATTACCAAATTTTATGTGTAAGCTGATATTATATGTGTTGTTTCTTTTCAATTAGGTTGGCATGTGCTCAAAGTAGTGATGGTTGTGGTAGCATTTAAATCAACTTCTAAAAGATCCTTGATTGGGTCATGAGACAAGAATGCAACTGCAACAGACAAAGGAAAATCAAATTCCTCTCAAAATGGAGCCCACAGGGGATCAAGGAGCAATGAAACTTCAAGTAACTATTCTCAATCCTCCTCATCAATAGACATTTTTTTGAATGGCCAAATGGATTTTGGAAATATGACAGTTAATCCCCTTTTTAGAGGATCCATAGTACTAGAAGAAGGCTCCAGACTCATAGAGAAAAGCAAGGTGGACTCAAGTGATAGAAGAGGGTGATCATTGTCTCATATTAGACCTAATGATCTCAATAACTATCAATCTAAGGCTATACATGGGTAGAGGAGAGGACGTTCAGTGTCTTGGAACCATTCCATTAATCCTCAAAATACATCTAATCAAATGGCTAATGTAGATAGTGAATGAAGAGGAAGGTCTCTATCTTGTTGCAAAAATTATGAATTTGAGGTGTTGGTCTAATTTTTCACAATATAGAAAAACTTTGAAAATTTGGGTGAAAAATCATTTAAGCTTTTGAATTAAGCAAATTAGGGTTTTCATTCCTCATATTTTTCAAAATTTTAGGTTGCCCTAGTCGTGCCCTATTTCATGTGCTATCAAACTCTATTAAATTCTCAAGGTTTGTCCCTTAACATAGCCATGAAAGTGCCCTAAGTGTGAAAACCCTAGGTTTCCTTTCAATTTTTTGAAAAGAATTTGTAAAGTGCTTAATTTTCATCCTTTACAGTCTTATGGTGTAGGGTTTCACGTAAGAGCGGAGTACCATTTTCCTTTTGTTTTTGTGGTCACATTTCATAATGCAACATAGTAGCATAAAGGATTTCATGTTCTACGAGGATATACTTTTGTTTTTTGTAATAGCAGAATGGTGTGTCAAGAGGCTTCACGATCATATGAATGGTTTTAAAGAAAAGAAGCGTAAAGGTCTGCTGTGTTCTGAAAGATCTTATTACAGGCTTACGAGTAAGCAGTTTAAGCGAAAGGATGGAGAGGTATTGAGTTATGATTTACACATATTCATTTCAAGGGATAGCGTAAAACTTGATCTGAAAGGGTGCATGAAAGGTTTTACAATTCTATGGGTAAAAGGATTCTATAAGAACGAAAGTAAGGTTCAAATATGTTTATGTGCATATGTTTTTGAGCTCGCAGACAACTGTAAAGCCCTGTTCTAGCAGTAAAAGTGTCAAGTGGGACCTGTTGAATTGTCAGACAGGTCCTAGATTAAGAAAATCAGATGAAGACAAGACATCCATGTCAGATGGGCCCAACCCATGTGGCATACAACTTAAGTTTTGAATTTTGCATGTGCAGAAAATCAATGACAATGTTATTTTTTCATTTTATAGGATCAGATCTGGGTCATTGATAACTGGAAAAAGAATTTTTGTCATCATGCCCTTACACTTGCAAGGTAAGTGTATGAGCGAAGGGTTTTTTAATCTTTTCTCCATGGTTACGAGTTCAGTCTTAGCGTATAAGCGTAAAATGGTAAATAAAGGAAAGGGCTTTATGCTTTTATGAGAAAGGGTAAACGGAGGAGTAGGCTATCATTTGAGAAGGCTCTCCGATCATACGAGGTGAAGGTAACTCGTAAAGGCATAAAGGATTAATAAAATAAAGCTAAAAGGTATTTTGATGCTACAGGTGAAGCTAAGAGCATATGATCGAAAGATAAATTCTGAAGTCTTACGGTGTCTGGGTTAATGAAGTAAGCAGAGCAATGTAGAAGAAATTTTTAGGGTTTTCACTGATACATGTACGTGTGAGCATAAAGGGTAAAGAGAAAGTTTTAACAAGAGTTTTACACTTATACGACGAAAGCCTAAATCGTAAAAATGGAAGTATCAAGTGAATGGGTTTAAGGTCATACAGCATAAAGGGCATCGTAAGAACATAAAAGGGATTTTCAACATAGTGCCAAGAAATCATTACATTCTTATGATTAGGGTATGTTGAAGTTTCTCTAAGTGATTGTAGAGATTCATCAAGGGCATTTTCAGTGTTACGAAGATTGAAGGTTTGACTCAACATAAGAACGAGAGACCAGATTTTGAAAGGAAAGTTGTTGATGTGTCATACCAAGTAAGAAAAAAGGACCGAATTGACATAGCCAAGTAAAATAAAGCATTGAAAAGTACACCCAAATTAGAATTTGCGATTGATATACCTTGCTGACAACTTGCATTAACAATTTTAAAGCTTGTGCGTGCTGAATTTATTAAAAAAACTAGTAGTTGTATGATTAAATATCAAAGATTTGATTGAATGTCATCATATTTTCCACTGTGAAGAAGCTTATTTTCTAGTCCATTCTAAAATTTGAAAGTTGTAGAGCCTTGTGTGTTCTATGCTACTGTGAAAGAATTCAAAATATAATTTAAAGAGAACATGGCCGACAAAGAAGTTGAAGAGATGCATGAAGAAGAAGTTGAAGTCATAGATGAGGGTGATGATGTTGTAGAGGTCACACCTGAAGGAAAAAGGAAAAAAATTTCTGCTAAGACTGAGAAGAAGACAAGGATTAGGAAACCAAATAAGCATGCTAAGGATTGGTTGAAAATTCTCCCAGGATCATCGAATTCAATTTTTGCAAATGACCATATTTTTTGAGACCCATATGTTTTTGTTCGAGATGTTGAGCCCTAGAGTGACTGGTTATGATCTTTTTATGTACTTCTATCAAAATAGAACATAAAATGTGCCAGTGTGTAACCCATGAAAGAGAAACATGGAAAAATTGATATTTTCAGAAGTATTCATTGATGTTGATTTGTTGAAGGCCCTAATGAATTCCTACAATCCAATAACTAGAACATTCCATAGGCATAATGGGAGTGTATTATGCACATTGGATAGAACTTCTTTTGTTGAAGCCTTTGGATTAATAGGACAAATGGATGTACCAATTGACATTGCAGATTTGCAGGTAAAGTTTGACAAGAATAAAACCTATTTTGTGAAAAATGTTATGCTGCCATATATTCCTTACAGAGTAAAAAAGGTAGGGTTACTTCCAAAAAAGGTGGGAGGTTTTCTGCCTTTGAGTAGGTTTAAGAATTATTTCAAAAACATAGTATATGGGTTGCATAAGGTGTTGGGAAGTGATGGTGCAGAAGATCGTGTGTATGGTTCTCTTTTTTTGATATCATGTGATATACATGACCCTTTCCACCATAAGGAGTATGATTATGTGGCCTTCATCATTGACAATATACACATGAAGATTTGTGATGCAAAGAAGGGAGAGTTAAAAGACTTCAAGTTCCACCATTATTCACTATTGATGCACCTTGTCCTATATAACAACATTGGATACATCAGTGGGGATTTCATTGATCAAACTTCTGATGAACTTGGTGAGTTACCTGTGCAACTCTGGACTCATATTTGGCATAAGGATTTCTATTATTCAAATGCCCTTGTGTTCTTTAATTTGTTTAGTTTGGCTATTATGAAGCAATTAGATCATACTTTCTTTAGGGAACCAAATGTTTTGAAGCCTTGTCTTAGGCCCTCATTCTTAGATGAAAAAACCAAATTAGATTATAACTAGGGCAGTATCTTTTTGTTTAAAGAGTGCACTTTAATCAGAGTGTTTGGATGCCCACAACCTCCTCATCTTTTGCCTAAATATTTACCCCCTAGATTGGCTATTATTGAATTCTTTTGGCAATTTTTATTGATGAATAAAGAAATGATCCCTCCCTCTTTGCATAAGCCTACTTTTGTCTATAGAACCTTTAAAGTAAGAGATTTTGAAATAGGCAAGAATGCATTTGAAGAATTAAGTGAGTATTTAGGCTAGTACAAATTTGCTACTGGGCCCTATATGCTGTATGACCCTGACAATTACATTACCAATGAGGTCAAGGCCATTAGGGGATACATTCTGCCTCCAAGAAAGCCAATCCCTATAGAGGACCTAATTTCCAACATAGTAGCAACAGGGGAGGCAGATGAGTTATTAAGGAAATATGAGGAGACAAGGAGAGTAGAGGAGGTTTTGAAGAGGACCAACCTTGATTTTAAGGGTTTTTATATAGAGATTCCATATCCTAATAACTTGGGAAGAATGGTGGATAATTTTGACCACATTATGTCACAAATGCCGCATGAGCTAGAGGGAGAGGAAGTCATTGTAAATAGAGAATCCCCTAAACCAAATACACAATTGGAGATTGAGTTAGAAGAGGAACAACCATCAGCTTCAGCTTGGGTGCCAAAAGGAAATAAGAGATAAAAGACAATGCACATCCCAGAAAAGGTGGTAAGAAGAGCCCTACAAGTAATGTCAGGGAGTAGTGAGTATTTTGTTGATATTAGGAAAAATATTTACACCAAAGGGCTACATAAGTAGGGAAAGCCTCTACTGATCTTTAGGTTGCAGCATCAAGATTGGATGATAAGCTCATTCAATCTAAATAGTTCATGGAGGATGATGATTTCATTAAATCATCAGAGTTTAAAAGTTTTCTTTATAAAATTAAACAAAATGAGCTCACATTGAGTCTCATGCCAAGAGAGGATCCAGAGAAGAATAAGGAATTAGTTGAAAAACTATTGGCTTATGATCCTGAGAGTGAAACAATGACTGCTATTGAAGCGAGGGAATATACCACATTGGGATATTGAGAAGGCCTTTTTTCTACATCAAATGAGACAACAAGACAAGGCCATCAGTTATGAAGCCACTAGCAGTGAAGGTTTTAAAAGAGGGTTAGGTTTTAATGTAGACACAAAAACCCTAGCAGTATGGAGTGTGGCCCCTAACACTAAGAAGCCCAAAATGATGGATATAGAGGAGATTGTGTAAGTTAATATGATTGTGTGGACATTGGAGAGCACTACTGGGAAAGAGATTTCTAGTTTGGTTAAACACTTTGCTCTCATGAATGAGGAAAAGGTTAATGAAATTGAGGATAAGCTAGCTACAATGTGCAATGAGTGCCTTGACAATAGAAAGATGTATGAAGAAGAGCTCAAAATGAACCATGTACAGAAGCAAAGAATAGAAGAGTTGGAGGAGAAAATTTAAAATCTAGAAATAGAAATAATATCCCTCAAAGAACAACTCAAGATAGCAGTAGAGGTAGAACATGCACCAAGGCAAGAGGAAGAAAGAAGGCACAATGTAGAAGTAGAGGCCCAAATAGAAGAGATACCTATAGGGGTAACAATGCTAGTGCCTGTGATTAGTGTGGAAATAGAAGTTTCCCAATCTAACAGTGCCACCAAGAAAAATGCTTTGACAAATGTATTAAATCATAGAATAAGAATTTTGAAAAGAATATCTCAAGATTCTTATAATACATTCATCAATCTACAATCTGCAGAACAGGTATGCAAGGATGCAATTAGATGGCTTGAGCCTATTTTTCAACAATGGGGGCCATATATGCAATTCTTTGACAGGTTGATACCCTTGTTAGCCAAGAAGCCAGATTTCCCAGATAAAGTTATTACTATGAAGGAAGGTATGGATAAAGTGAAAGACTTATTGCAAATCTTTACACAGAAGCTGGCAGTAATTCAAAGCAAATTGAAAGTGTTGACAAATGGTTTCTATTCTTTAATTATTTTTGTTATTAATTCTAATGACAAAAAAAAGGATTTTAGTGAGTGGTCTAGTTCTTTTGATCACATTATAGACTTGCCACAAGTGGTATCCATTTTCCAAGATGGTATTGATGAGTGTCTTTTCAATGAACTAGTTGATACCCTATTCAAGGTTGAAACTAAAATGAATAGGTTTACCATAGAAGGAAGGGTGATTACTGATGCTAGGTGGTAGAAAACTATTGATGAACTAACAATAGTCAAGGAATATGAATGGCCCACCAAAAGAGAAGCATTTTTTTGGGAAGTGATCGAAGAAATCAAAGATTTACCAACAAGGAGCAATTAGAGAAAAAGAAAAAGTTAAAGATTTTATGCTCTAGCTATCATTTGCGGTTGTTTCTTTTGTTTCTTTTTAAGTTAAGGTGTTTGGATATTTTTGTAAAGAGGTAGTATATTCATTTTTGTAAAAGGACACCTGTCAATCACATTTTCCCTTTTCTTGTTGCAACTCATGCCTATATAAGTGAGTTTTCAAGGCAATGTGATGGTCCAAATTTTGTATAATTTTGAGTCTTTTGAGAAAATACAGTCGGTCCAATAGTGTGTAGCTGTTCTGAGTTTATTTTCCAGTTGTACTTTCTAATGATATATTGAAATGATAGAATCAGTAAGCTATTCTAGGCTTTCATTTCTATTGGTCATTGTATTAGTCATCTAAAAGGATAATACAAAAGGGTATTTGCATTATATCTGTGTCATCAATTTCTGTCTACATTTTATGTGTTTATCTGCTTTAAAGTCATTTAAATAAGGTTTAAATTGACTGAATGCAATCTGGATGGATTATATATTGATTTCATTATTGCTTTTAATTCAAGGAATTATAGAAATGCTTCAATAAATTAGTAGGGTTTATGAATTTATGAAAAGGATACTTCATAAGAATGGGAATGGGTGATTACAATTGATTAATTCATTTACAAGTTATTTGAATTAGATCTCCCAGCAATAGTCAATTTTATGCCTAATGGATCAGGCACTAGTCTCATAAGTCAGAGGTGAACAAGGATAAATTCTGCTATTGCATGTCAAAACAATTATAAAATCAAAATCATTTTTCATTCAGTTTTTGTTCAAAGTTATAAATGCTAGTCAATACTCATTTATATCTATTCTCTGAGTCTTAGATAACTGCTATTATCAGGAATATTTGTAAATTCAAGGAGAATGATGACCAAATCTACTAATAGGGGATGCATACAAGTCTAAGAACATTAAAAGAATTGAGGTAAACTACTCATGTGTTAGTGGGTAATAGATGAAAATTAGAATGAAACTAAAAGAATCTCTACACAACAGTTTGCATTAGAATCATCCCTAGATATACTTGCCTTGGTTTAGTAGAGCCAAAAGAGTAGGAAGTCATCCTTTGGTTTTGTTGAAGTTGGGTCAAAATGGTTTACTTATGTAATTGATGATAGGAATTAGCTAATCCTTAGGTTATATGAGTGTAATCATTCTGGTATTGAAAATTTTGTTGTTCAATAGTTTTCAAACACCAACATGAGGTATAGTTTGATTGTTATTCAGACATTTGATGTTGAAGTTGGCTCATTCATAATATTTCTCCATCAGAACTATTCCACTTTTTGGTATGTCATATTTTGGATTCATAAAGATGGATCTAATTTCTAGCTCAAGTGATTTATCTTTAATACACATGCAATTCTTATTCATTACTGGCAGAGTGGCATGGATCAAGCATCTAATAAGATAGAGCTAGGCCAAGTAAAAAATATTGGTATTGTTGAAAATAAAAGATATAGTCGAAATAAGCTTGCCGGAGATCAAGTTCACCTATAGTAGGGGATAAAAAGATGCTCAAATCAACAAAGTGGTTCACAATCCTTGGATGGCTACTCTATAAGTCCTTGATATCAATTACTCTACATAGTAAGAAAATAAAAGCTCTTTTAGTTAACTTTTTCTGCAAGGAAATTTAAAATGGAACATTTACTTTACCATCTGTAGAAACATCCAACACATAATTCTTGTACAACAAGTAAAGTCATTTTTTTATCAAAAGTGGAGCATTCAATTTTCTATTGTCTGAGATCCATAGATTCTCTTAAAATATCTGATGTATGTATCTAAAGTAGTAATGCTAGTAAAAATTGTACCAAATTTTTTTGTTACCAGCTCATGGTAGTTGTGGCTCTATTTAAACTTTAAATACTGGTAAATATTATGGAGATTTTTTTTGCTTTCTACTATAATATCCAATTTCATAATAGGTTTTCTATTCTTTGAAGTATAGAATTTGCATGTATTTATTTTCCATTTTTATTTTTTATTCTGAATTTGCAACCCTTGATTTGAACATAATCGATTGTATGCATTTATCCAACTTGAAGATAATGGGGTTCTAATTGATTTTTGTATGAGGAAAGATGAATGGTGGGGACTTTTACTATTCAAGTTTTCTTCTATGGCATTAGGGCCTGAACATTAGATTATAATTTGTCGATTATGTTTTCAATTTTGTGGTCTTTACATTTAACCAATTGAAGATATTTTAGAGAATGTTAATAACGTTATAGAGAAACATGAAGGTTTGGTATTTTAGTTTATATGAATTAGGGCTAAAAACGGTAGATTATAATTATTCACTTGGAGTTGATTAAATATGTTGGCTTGTAGCACTAAGATTTTAGTGCTCAGATGTGGAGTTAACACCAATTTGAAGATGTGTTAGTAGGTTATTTGAAAAATAGTGGTCTTTGTGTGAATTCGGTGCCTTTGTTTGCCTCATGATTTAAGTATTACATGTTAAATAAGCCAATTTTCAGATTTGTCAGTGGGTATTCATTGATCCCTTTTTTAATTGCAGGTTATGGGTAGAGAGTCAAACAAATCGAAAGGGACTACAACACATAGAGGTCATTTTGAGGGGAATTTTGTAGGAAATTTTGCCTGGAATATGAATGGTATGCAAACCTTTTGCTTCTATTTTCATGCAAAATATATTAGGATTTCTATTTATGTCAAACTCATCCTGAATTTCTTTCCAATAAATTAGCTGGATATTGTGATTTTGGTGTCAAGATTCAACTATTTATTCTTGGAGCCAAACTCATTGGATGTGTTTTTTTATTTTTCCAATCACACACGTATGCACACATGCACACACACGCGCACACACACACACACACACACACCATCTTCTTAATGTAGGGAGAATGATATATCAAGCCTAGACACAAATTCTCACACCCATAATCTTAATAATGCATGGAGAATGATTACCCTTTGTCTTCAAGGTTGTGTCTTAGTTGTAGCTATTCTACCAAGAATAGCATGGGTTGTCATTGATATCACTCCTTAACTAGTTGTAAAACATGCAACCTGAGGCTTGCTTTCTTGTATCTTGCATTATAAAATAGATTTTGTATTTTGAATCTACCATTTCTTGTTGTCACTAAATGTTTGAACCATTTATATGCCTTTTAGTCTTCCATCTTTTAGTATTTGAAAGTCAATTATCCTTTGTCTTATTGAGAAAATGTTTGAACTTCCTAGTGTTTAAGAGCGATGAACTTTTATGAATTCTTTTAGATTTTATATAAGATTTATTAGCAAACTAGGTATTGGTTGACTACACGAATAAGTTGCTTCTTGCTCCCTTCTTCAAAATGCATGGCTCTACTTCTTCCAATTTCCATTTGCATTGCTTGGAAGATTACATTGAAGAAATTATTATGGTATATTTACATCTTGGGCCATGGTTTAAGTTTTGCCTCATCCTTGATTTGGTGGAGCCATTAACTCCACTATGACAAGTCTTCTCTTTCGCATTTCAAAGTTTTAAAGAGAGATGCCTTTGTGGAAATGGAATTCAAATGTTTTCTAACTTGTGGGATCCTACCACTTTTAACTAGAAATAAAGGCAACTTATGTCCCAATTTGGTCTTTCCCAAGCAGACAAGATTTCTCTCTAGACAATCCAACATATTATTCCTCCTAACTTTTCTACAATACTTTCCACCTTGTTTCATGATAACTTCCTAAAGGGTTAGAAGTGGCTTAATAAAAAAAACCTTCAAAGTATTCCTTGTAAAAACTATTATAGAATCCTTTCATCAATTCCCTTCTCTTCTTGGATCTTAACCTCAAGTCATTGCAAGTTCAAACCTTCAATCAAACCAAATAGAACAAGTTAAGCTCTCTACTTTGGAGGTCTACAACCAATGCTCAAGCCTAGAAAATTTCCTAAGAAATCCTACATGCCGAAGTCCCTATTGGTGATTGATTGTCCATTATTTTTTCCACTCTTAACTACTCCTACTCCAAAAATAAGACTACTAAAAATTGTCTTTTGGTTCTACCCTCATGCCCAAGATCTTTGGATATTTCTATTCCCCGCCCTCCCTACTCTTTGTCCTCATGCTTGGTCCTGGACAACTACTCTTCTTAAGCTTTGCCTACATGGTGTCATCATTTCTCAGAGCTTTAAACATGTTATCATTAATCTCATTTAGATTTTTTATTATAATGTTGCCTTTCCTCATCTATTTTATCCCTTGCAAATGGAAGTTCTAATTATTTGTGCTACATTCTTTCCATGTATCCTTAATTGATAGTCTACTCTTTAGTCTAAGTCAAAGCTGAAAATTACCTTAGTCTAAGTCTCTTATAGGCACAACCATGCTTCTTAGGGATAATAGCATTCTTGGTTGGAAAGAAAATTTACTTGTGTACTTCTTGGAGATAAAAGTATGTCTAGGAGAAAGATGAATTTCTCCCTTGCCGGTTGTTTTAGTCTGATTTTCTAGTGTTGTATTTACTGCTCTTGTTTTAGATTTTGTGCTATCCCTTTAGTGGGATGTATATTTTGTTGTCAAAATGCTGCTAAAATATCTTTAGCTTCAAAGATGACTCTATTTTTTGTTCTAATCTACTATTGAGTTTCTTGTAACTTCTTTATAAAAAAGCATTTTTCATTAGCAGATGTTTTATAGAGAATTAGCTATTATGGATGTTATCAATGAACACACACAGTTAACAACCTAAAAATTTTCAACCAAAAAATGTAACAAATAGACACAATACCATAAGAAGGGCCCCCAATCCTTCATGTAACTTTTCTTCTTCCAAATGTAAACAATGTTGTCTATGTGTTTGGAGCTTGTCTAGATGCTTTGAAGCATTTACCTGATCTATACAATATTAATGATGGTTAGTGAGAGATTGAATAGGATGTTTACAATGTTTATGCTCTCAGAGGATACAATGGTTAATTTAAGCCTAGAAGACCCAAGTTGGTGGCTCTGGGTTATAGATGATATGGTCCCAAGCAATGTGGTGGAGAAGTGTGGTTTAGACAATGAAGGGTTCATTATTGTTACAAAGGAAGATATAATGGATGCAATTTTCATATTCATTGCAAATTGTATTCTCTCTGATTCACATGGAAAGCTTTGGATCAAGTTTAGCATACATAGAGTTTGGAATAGTGCCTTTTATCTCTACCAGGTTCCTCTCTAAGTTCATACATACTAAACAATTGAGTTTTCTATTATAGCTTGATTTCTCAATCTGGTCTAACATGCCTTCTTCTCAATTCTCACTATTTGATCTTTTTCAGATATGGTTTCCACTTTTTCCTCTCCCCTGCATTTCATCTACTATTATCAAAGTACAAAAGCTCACATAGTCTTTTATCTTATTCTCTGATCTTCCTCTAATGCAAGTATTAATGAAATATCATAGATAGGGTCTAACTTTTGAAGTTCAGTAAATAATTAACAATAGAGTTTTCTATTATAGCTTGATCATCCTCAACATACCTATATAGTATTTCTCAATCTGATCTAACTTTCTCAATTCTCACTATGATCTTTTTCAAATTTGGTTTCTACTTTTTCCTCTCCTCTTCAATGGGATGCATCTCCTTTCATACCCCTCAGACTCCCACTAGTGCATCAACACCAATTTTTTCAAGGGCCACACAAGACCAACATAGGGTAGTATTAATACTATTTAATCTATGATGCTATTACTTCCGTCATGTCTTATTTACTTATGGATATTGTTGATATTTCTCTTTCCCTCTCAATATATTAATATATTTTAAGAAATTCAATTATTAGGGCATAGCAGGCGATTGTGGCATTCAAATTATAAATTATTATACATCGTAGAAATTGGGTCCCCTGTTGCCCCTCATTTTTGTCCTAAAAGCACCGTGGAGCATTGTTTATATACCATTTGAAACTTAGTTCTAACTTCTAGGGCTTGTAAAATCCCAAATTCTGGTCTCACAACCCTACAATGAACAAGAATTTGAGCATCATTTCATTTCTTCTAAAATTTCAAATATCTTATGTAGTTCTGGAGCACCTTCACCTTCACAATGAGTATAATTTCACTTGTGTCACAAACAAATAAAAATTATCTTTTAAGTTTATCATTAAACTTTTCAACCTTAATTATAGTATCCATTCATATTTGAAGCAGAGAAAAATCAAGATCTCAAGCCTTCATGCATCAAAAAGTTGTGATTGAACTATTTTATTACATCAAATAATGTTCTTCGATAATACATTTCAATGGAAAATATTGTTATTGAGTGGGTTTTGTAGCTTACAAGATCTCCTCCACATTGTTTTCACCTAAATTAACTTTTTAGAGGCAATTTGTGGATCTAAATATCATGCATCTAAGTAATTTCAAAACTGTAATCATTTAAGAATCTCTATAAAGGGCCAAATTTATTTTTTTCACAAGAATGAATTTTAGGGTCCTGTTACTCAGCAATAGCTTGTTTATATAAACTGTGATTAAGTTGTTTAATTATAGGGTATGTACATGATCATGGTGTGCCAAAAAGTGGCAATGTGAAAAAAATAGAGTTTGAACATGTCTAAAAGCGCTTCAAAATTCGCTCTAACTTTTTTCCACCTATCTAGGTACCAAGCCTAGAAGGAAAGGTCGAGCCTTATCGGATATCTGATATGCATGGCATTATTATAATAATATTATAATAATATAAAAACATTATATTATAATAGTATAATACATTATAATATAATATTATTATAATATAATATTATTAAATATAATATTATTATAATAATAATAATTATACTATAATATAATATTAAATATTATAATATATTTTAATGTAATATAATATATATAAAATATAATATAATATAATATTTCAAAGCTATATGTTATATATCTTATATATAAAATATAACGGGTTATCAGATATTTGATTCAATATCAAATATCCAATAAAATATCAGATATTTGATATTATTACAACGAATATCCGATACCTGCGGCATTACATTTTTAAAAAAAAGAACAAACCCGCGGGCCCTTATTTCTCACATTTTGGGGCCAGTATTGACACGCGATCGAATATCAGTTATAAAATCGGATATCAAATATTGAGGTATGGTTTTTTTTTTTTTAAACTAATTTTTAATCTAAATTCAATAGATTTTAGCATGATTTTGTTTGTTTTAGTTGAATTTAGGGTTTTTTTGAAAAAAAAAGAGTTAAAATTAAGGTTTTTTTTTAATATATATTAGTTTTGCAATTCAATAGGAATGGCTGATCAGAATGATGACACTGAGGCAGGGAATAATATTCCTCGTAACCCCCCACCAAACAATCCAGTGCCCCCACAAAATCGTCCACCAAACAATCCTCTACCCCCTCTAAACCTTCCTTGAATCAAGAATTTGATAAATGAAAATCTCATCGAGTTGAGAGGTTTGCATAGAACATATAATAATGTACCCGCATTGGCTCCTATGTTATCCACATTAAACACCATAGCGAATAACATTGAAACCCTTACAAACCAACAAAATGCCACTCTTCATTGGCATGATCAAATGCATGAGATGTTTGATGATGGTTTGGATTATGATGAGGTTGTGGCCCTCAACATAAGCAAAGACAATTTGGCCAGCCTTTTTGCGAACCCAAAAATAGGTTTACCAGTTAACCCAAAAAAATCCAAACTATCGATTAAATGGTGCACAAATGATGCCATACATGAAAACTTTTGGGATCGTTGGTGGATGGTCTTTGATATCCCTCCACATGGAAATTTAGACATACCATTTTATTTCCTTAGAAAATTATATGCTGAATTTGTGTTGAAACTTTAAGTGAACTATTGGAGCATGAAGCCCAACATGGGCTCAGGACTAGGAGCTCCTCAGGATAGACCCTCTTCCCAATCGGAGAAAGCTGGCACTTTTTTCCCACCCACTGATATCTCCCCTCCTCCTTGAGTGCAGCATCTAGATATTATGATAGAGGCTAGCTCTCAGACTATTGAATCCATTCATAGGCTGAGTAGCCTAATGATATCTAAAGCTAGGTCAATCCAGCCTCCTCGTGTTGATGATGTTGGTGCCAGTTCATCATCAGCTAGCTCATCACATGTTTGTGTGCCTCACACTTGAATTATGTGCAAGAATATTTTCTTGGGTCCCATAGGTGATCTTCCTGAGTATCATTTTGTATTAGATGAGGATACACCAAACACACACATAGAGGCTACAGACCTTGATGCGAGAGAGGAGGGGAATGCAGAGGCATGGACTCCTTTAGTGTCGGTACATGTATAGATTTTTTTGTTATGACATATGTGATTTAAAGTTAATTTTTATAATAGAGTAATTTTAATTTTTAAGCCATATTGACTTTTATATGTATGTGATCTTCATTCACATTTAGTTGATGACCGAGGAGGAGCTCAGATAGATTGATGATGCCATGCTCTCGGCCATTTCATTTGGCCTTGAGACATCTATGGTACATTATGTTGTGTTCACATTTTTTTTTTCTATTTGATATTGTAGCATATATGGTTGCTAATCTTTCTTTTATCTTGCAGGTAGCACCTGTCCCAAAGGGACAAAGTGCGAAGGGTGAGCCAGCACGCACTGACAAAGGAAAGGTAATTAGGTTCTTTCTATTTGATTAAATATCAATGCATTTTTGTAAAATGTTTGTGGTAATCTCATTTAATTACATTCTTTATTGTATATAGGGCGTTGCTACTGGTGATGAGCCTGTACAGATTTCACATCGTAGACCATTAGAGATTTCCATTCGCACTGAGAGCCCCATTGTATGTATAAGTATCATTTATTTTTTATTATCCTAATCTTCATAAATAAATTCAAAACTAATTTCTATGATATTAACAACTACTATTTTGTATCTCATAGGAGACTCCTTGATGCAGGTGCATCCAGAGGTATAAGGGCAATCCTGTGTCACCCAAAAAAAATGTACTTAGACTTAGTTTTTGTTTCATGTCTTTACATTTTTGGATACCCATTTGGGTCAAATAAAGGTTCCAACTCTCACAGTTCAACTATCAGTGTGCTAGAAAATCTTGAAAAAATAGGAGCATGCAATTTGGCCATCATTTTGGTGACCTAGAATGTGTGAATTGGCTAGATGAATGTAAATGTGATTTAGAGCATTCCAAAAAAAGAATCAGGTCAAAAGGCCCCACGGTTTGAAAGTTATTGTAGTTTTTTGAGTTTTGGAGACCTCCTAAGAATGCTTCAAAGTCAGGTTAGGGGCATTAAATGACCTCAAAAAGGACCAAAAATGGGGGACAAGAAAAGCTCCTCCATAGGGCTATAGAGTGCTTCGAGAGCTTTCTGAAAATGTAAACAGTTCGTCAATCGGAGCTACGGTTCAAAAGTTATGCCTCCCGGAAGTTCGGGTACCATTTTTGGATTCTTCTAGATTTGCACCGACTTCTAACGTAGCTTCTGGAACCTTCTATTTGTTCGGTGGATGCCTACTAGCACTTTCTAGAATGTACTCCTAGTCCTTAACCCTCCAGGGTCTATTTAAGGAGATTTCTAGCATTGTAAAAGGCAGTTCGGAGTGGAGTTTGAGAGGAGGTACTGAAAGGAGAAATTATCTCCAGATTTATGCTATTGTAAGCCCTTAGGGCATGTTTTGAAGTTTATTTTTCTGTACTATTGTACTAGCTTATTTTTTCAGTTAATATAATTTTCCCTTTTTTGTTGTGTCCATTTTGTCTTGGGTTGTGTCCCCATCACTCCTAGTGCACAGGAGGTCCGACGAGAGAGTTATGTAGATTTGATGATGCAGCCACTCACTCCTGAGGAGGAGCCTACAATAGTAAGTTGTAGCTTGAATTCATGATTAAATATGTTATAAATTTAGCATGCTATGAATTATAATGTTATAGTTTAAATTGTAGATTCATCTAACAAAGGTATTTGAACATATACAACCCACAATCAGAGAGGCACTAGCATTACTGAGGGCATACAAGAGGACTCCTGACTGGCGTAGGAGGTCAATGAGAGAGGTATTTATTATGAAATTTTGATAGTATTAGTCTCCATTACAAAAAATATCATTATGCATTTGAGTATTTCAATGTTAGATACGTAGAATCTTATAAATTTAGTAGTCTAACTTTGGGTTTTCCTTTTTTGTTTATGTAGGAGGCATCCGATCCACCTAGTGCAATGAAGAGGCTCCATTTTGATCATCCACTAGTAACCTAGGATAGTATAGTTGTCGTAGGATGCATCATGAGATATTTTGAGATGGCATATGCCACATTGTATACAGAAACATTGATATTATACACATTCTGATGGCATGATCAGCCACATTTTGTATATGGATCTATGTATTTTGATATATATATTTGAGTACTTTGTCTATGGATACATGATCTTTGATATATATTTGTGTAAAATTTTGTCTATGGATACATGTATTTTGATATATATTTTTGTCATTTATGTGCACAATGATATACATATTAATTTAGTATCTAGTATTGTTCAATTTATTGTGGATCATGTGTCATGTCCTAAATTTTACTAGTAAAAACACAAATTTTTTTTTTTTTGTAGCTTATGAAGTTGCATAAGAAATTACATATTGTAAAACAAGGTTATCATTGAATAGGAGTTCAAGACTCATGTGGATAGTGTCATCCGGTTGTAACATTTTAATCATAGGTGGTTTTCAAATAGATTGGATGACAGTCTAGTTCAAGTTAGCATCACGAGTCAAAAGAGAAAGTTCAAGATACAACACTCTTAAATTAGTGAGGTAATTCATATCCTAACAAGCCTCTAATACTAATATTCTATTAAGGTTTGTTGGTTGTATCATATGGACTAGGTTGTGATTCTAGCATGTAAGGGAAGAGGATCAGAATTACTTATTATCCTCATTACCAATGTACACACATTCATTAATCATTACAATATATATTAATGTGAAAATTACTATATGGTGTGGAAGTGTAGTATATCTTAATCGATTAAACACATGTATCTAGAGAATTTAGATTTAGTACTCATCACATAAGCACTCTTAGTCAAATAAGAAAATGTCCACTTATCTACCACACTATATCGGATCTAACCATTGGAAATTAGAAAAGATATGCCCCAAAGGTAGCTTTGAAGTCTACATGATGGAGAAGGGGCCACTTGTATTGATAGTATCCATCATTCAATACATACTATACACAACTTATGGAATAAACAATTTTTTTTATGTGCCAAATGTGTATCATGTGCTTGCATCCATATCTTATTAGTTACAGGTCCTCTTGAAGATTGGACCAATACTGAGTCATTTTCTCCCTCTTTACTCTATTTAGTCATCCTTATGCATTCTATCAACATTGCTTCCTCACCAAACTAGCACTCACTACAATTTTCTAAACACAAAAATTACTATTTCAATACATAAATTAAACTCACTCTAACAAAAGATAATTACTAACTATCTAGCTCATCAACTATTAACTAATCTAGCTACATTGCCATGCTTTTACATTTACTATTTTAATTACTATAATTACTATAATATTACATTTACTTTTTACATTATTACATCTAATTATTCACCATAAGCTTACTTTCTCACTATCAATATTATTTTTATCAAAGCATGTTAAGATTCAAAGTAGTTTCATAGTACGAATTAGTAAGCACATAAAATGAGAAACTCTTAGTAAGTCTAAGGCCAATTCACAGTACTTAACTCAATAATAATTCACGATCAGTATTTAAAAACATCCTACTACATCAATAATAATTCATGATCAGTATTTAAACACATCCTACTACATCATCGTATTGAGTGTGTCAATTTAAAATTTTTAGATGAATTGTTTATGCAAGGATTAGGTGCAAGCGTATAAATAACATTTGTATATAACATACCTTGTCATTCTGACATATATGTATTCATCATTTCATGCAACTAACATAGTAAAATGTGGTGTACATGAATCATATTATCATTAATTATACATAGGGTACATGAGTTGACGAGCTACCTCTAATGACATGCCTATTGACCCTTATTACATACTAGCTAACTAATGCTTTATTCCTACACTACATTTTTAAATTGGTATATATATTCTATCGACTTTGATATTCTACTAATATCTTCAATTGAATCCACAACATTCATTATCTAACTAACATTCCCTCAAGCCAAATATAAAATTCACTTGACATTAAATCCAACATCTACATAGGTTTGTCATGCATTCAATTCTATCTAGTAACTCTTATCTATCAATGTGCTTTATTGACTAGATAAAACTATATTTAAGTTATTATTTTAATCCACCATCCATCCTTATCCTTGATTCTCCAATCCCATCATCCTAACAACTTACTTCATATTAACTATTATATCTACATCCAACTATCCTAATTTATAGTCTTAACACTAATTTAATTAAACCCTCTGTACTTAACATCATCTTCAATTATATATGCATTCTTGTAAACTTATTTATTTAATTTAATTTATTTTCCTATATTGAGCTTTTCCATTACCATATGGTTTAATTGTTACATATTTCTAAATGAGCCCCTTGATATAAAAATTTCCCTTAAACTAAGGTCAAATACACTAAGTGTCATTATCCTCTACTCAAGACTTGAAATGATTAAATAATTATCTGATAAAAATAAAAACAAATCTAAAGGGTGAATCTCCTATCTATCTTAAATCCTCATCATTCCCTAACTCTTACCAAGGCCACATTTCTTCCTACACGTGGTCTCCAAAAGGTCCCACGTGGGTCATGTGTAGAATTTTGACTAATCCAAGTCTTAGGGCATCTTTTTCCCATCCCTCCAATCAGCAATCCTAATGTGAACAAGTCATATTAAATTTCAACTTGACATTCTTCTAAGTACAAATCCCTTGGGATTGCTAAACTCCCTCTTAATTTCAAGTCGACTACCTATGCTTGGGAACACGTGACCACTATTGCAAGGAGGGGATGACTAGTGCATAAGACAAGGATGTGACATAAACCCTTTCTCCTATGCACCAAAGTATATTAATGGGGATGAAACCCCTTTTCAAGGAGGAAAGCTCAAGGATAAAATATTTGACATGACATGTCAGAATGAATGTCAGATTTAAAAATACACCTTGGGGAGTGGAGATAACTTTTTGCATTATGATGGCTTAGGAAATGTTGGGGGCTACTCTAGAAGGGTGGTCAAGATCAATCTTGGCTTTTATTGGGTGCATGTGATATGAACATAAAATTTTCCTTTTGAATTATTGAGTGCACAACAAGATTGTAAGAAATCTACTAAGATTTAAATTTATACAATCAATGGTATCACATAACATCTATGGATTGTTATTATCAACTAGTCATTTACAATACCACAAGGAGAAAACTTTCTTTCACATTTTCAAATGATAACAATGATGTCAAAGTAAATCTGTGACTCATACCAATGCTTTCATAACAATATAAACTCCAAATGAAACATGCATATACAACCTTATCAATCATTTCCTCTACACGTACATTAGGTAATAATGATACAATCTCCTTCCATCACAATGGGGCAACATAAGGGACTTTTCAAAATCATAAGGAACATGAACATTGAAAGATATGGACAATGAGTAGCATGAACATTGTCCAACATGATCGTTGAGAATGTGAACAAGCTGGTGAATCCTCCTTCACAAATGAGGGCACAATGTCAAGTTTTCTCATCCAACATCAATCTGCAAGATGATCATTCCAAGCCATTTCCATTGCTCCCTTGGACACAAATCTGCATATGCAACACAACAAAATAACAAGGACCATGGGTGCTTTCCACCCAACCATAGGCCTCAAAGAGACCACCCCCGCGCTAGGGAACAAGGCTCAAACTGGGATACACATACAATATTTCAATGCATAAACATTACATTTCAAACTTGAACAATTTCCCCCCAAGGCTATTTCACAATGGCTTCACAGATGGAACGATAAACATAGGGTGAAGGTGTGTTCTAAAATGGAGACTTACCATACCAAACCATATCTGCAATAAACAATTTTCATGCCCTCTCAGGGCTATCATAATTCAGAAAATTTCATGCCCTCTCAGGGCTATCATAAATTAACAATTGAATGCCCTCTTGGGGCCTCCACATTTCCTCCTCCAAACCCACTACCATCAGCTGTAACTCCTCAAACTTCCTTTCTACACCATACTTTCCTTATCACCCCCAAAAAGATATGAATGGTTATGGCATACAATGGATAATACAACACCCATAATACAAAAAGGAAATAGAGGAAATCCAAACCTCATACTCACAATATTCCACACAATACAACAAGATGCACAATGGTGTCACACTAATCTACATGGAATGAACACCATTCAAGCACTCACATGAATGCTACTCCACAATGCAATGCAATGCATACTCAATTGATAAACTCCACACTTGCATATTTGCTTAACCATGCTAAAAGAAAGAAATGGAAAAGAAGCAAGTTTGAGATACCAACCTTGGTCCAAGCTAGGGTAAGGATAGTTGTAGTAGAGCTCCCTTAATCTCCCTTCAAAGACACCCACTAGTTTGGCCAAGACCCTCTAATAAAGCCTTCCCACTAAATAAAACACTAAGCCACTACTTCTTACAAACTTATCTCCTCTAATAGTTCATTGATAGCCCTCATGAGCTCTGAGTTATGACCCTCAAAATATCAACCTCGAAATGCACTTAGAGCACCTTGGAGACTCCTCAATACGAGGTGGCTGCAAATGATGGATGGTCTCTATGGCCGTAACAAGGGTGTGACTAGGGTTCACATGCCCATTCGGAGCTAATGGCACTGATGATTTGATGCCAAGATCAATGGTTTCAAAGTTACACTGTGGTGCACCTATGAATTGAGGCACACTGCGAGTTTTGGCATCGAGCGAGATCATTGTGTTGAATCCAAATGGAATGTGATCTCTCAAAAAAGAGATAGGTTATTTTAGGCCTCAGTATCACCATCCTATAGAATTTGATAGTTCATCGATACTCCTCACGAGCTTTGAGTTATGACCCTCGAAAGATTGACCTCGAAATGCACTTAGAGCACCTTGGAGACTCTTCAGTACGGGGTGGCTGCAAATGATGGATGATCTCCATGGCTAGAACAAGGGTGTGACTAGGGTTCACCTGCCCATCTAGAGCTAATGGTGCTGATGATTCAATGCCATGATCAGTGGTTTCAAAGTTACGCTGTGGTGCACCTATGAACTAAGGTACACTACAAGTTTTGGCATCGAGCGAGATCACTATGCTAAATCCAAATGGACTGTGATCTCTCAAAAATGAGATAGGTTATTTTAGGCCTCAACATCACCATCCTATAGCATTTGATAGTTCATTGATAGCCCTCACAAGCTTCGAGTTATGACCCTCGAAAGATCAACCTTGAAATGCACTTAGAGCACCTTGGGGACTCCTCGGTATGGGGTGGCCACAAATGATGGATGGTCTTCGTGGCTAGAAAAGGGTGTGACTAGGGTTCACCTACCCATCTAGAGCTAATGTTACTGACAATTCGATGCCATGATCAGTGGTTTCAAAGTTACGTTGTGGTGCACTTATGAACTGAGGCACACTGGGAGTTTTGGCACCGAGCGAGATTACTATGTCGAATCCAAACAGAATGTGATCTCTCAAAAATGAGATAGGTTATTTTAGGACTCAACATCACTGTCTTGTAACATTTGACATTTCATCAATAGTCCTCATGAGCTTCGAGTTATGACCCTCAGAAGATCGACCTCAAAATGCACTTAGAGAACCTTGGGGACTCCTCGGGACAGGGTGGCCACAGACGATAGAGGGTCTCTGTGGTTGGAACAAGGGTGTCAGTAGGGTTCACCCACCCACCCGCAACTAATGGCACTGACGATTCAAATAGTTCTAGCCATTAGGAGTTAGATTATGAAAAGTTGTCAAGAAAATTGCAAAAGTTGTTAAGCAACTTTTTGCAATTTTTGCGCTAAGACAAGTTTTATTACAAATTTGATTGCAAAAAGACTCTACAAACTCCTAGGGACCTTAATAATGTTTTAAACATCTAGAATTACCTTAAAAATATGGAATTTACCAAAAATCCACTTTATTGGACCAATTGATGGCCAAGGCTTATAGTTGCACCATGGGGTCTTCTGTCCATTACAAATGTGGATGGTCACAGGGAGATCATTAGATCTATCCCTAGAATGTATTACATCAAGAAAAGAAAAATGATTAGGTGCTTTGCACTAGTGTTCCCTATATTTCATAAAATTTAAACTATAGAGTTTCCTTCCAAAATGCTCATGTAGCCGTTACATTCAAGATTTGAATTTTCTAAAGTAATAAGCTAAATTTTAAGTGACTTATTGAATGTTTCAACTTATGAAATGACTTGAGATTATCATGAGACCTTATTAGGACCTATGTAATGACTCACTTACCCTATGCAAAGTTAGACATTACTAAAGTTCAAATCTCATGGTCCTTTACAACTTTTCAATATGAAAGTCTTTCAAAACATTATACAATATTATGACTCTTTATGCTTTCAAATGCCATCATTGGTTGCAAAATGGAAGAAATCAAGTATTCTAATTGTTCATCCATACTTTCTAGATTTTTCTTATTTGATTAGTTTGATAAAAATAGTTTTAATAATCATAATGTTAGCTTTGTGTCAAATAAGGAAAAAACCAAATTTGTAATAAGATATCTGCAAGCATCTTTCATATAGTTATAAATGCTCTTAAAATTGTCCTTACAGCCTTGTATCACATGCAAATATGATTTGCAAGAACTTGTTCAATATCTTACTCTTATAATTCCTTACAAAGAACCTACCAAAATACAAATTAGAATGTGCAACTAATTTAACCTGTCTTTTTCATTATTACAAAAACCATATACAAAAAAAGTTCACATTTTACATCATAATACATCATAAATCTTAGGAATTCTCCCCGATACCACCCCCCCAACTCTTCATGATGTACGTACATTCCAATATCATAAAAAAATTAGTAACTTATTGTATTAAACAAGATAATCATCAGTTCATTGAATCATTATGAAGAAAAAAACATAACTAGTAAATATACCTAGTCGAGTGTTCCAATAGGGCCCTCTCTTTATTTTAGGGTCTCCAACAGGGCTTCATGATCAACATTAGCAATAGTAAAAAGTTCTTTTACTTTTGGTCTTCCTTGATGCTTCAACAACTTTATATTTGTTGCTATAATAAGATGCGAATATATGAGAATTATTTTGTGCTTCTAATAGTCTTCGAATGCAGGAATTTCATTCCTTCTAAGCATGTATGTCTGTAGCCATGTTCCAGCAACAACCGCTGAACTAGTAGGATATGTGAATCCATCATCATTTGTGATTGGTTGTGCAAGTTTTTGTTTACCTCTTACACAACGTGCTAACCAATAATCAGATTTCTCATCATTCCCTTGTGGTGCAACCAATGCAAAGACATGTCCTGGCTGAAGTAGATCTCATAGATGGTTATGCTCAAGTGAACTTTCCATGTCATCATTTCTGATAGAGGATATGATAGAAAATGGAGTAAGATAATGTGGAGCCCATGTTTCCACCCACTCACTTGACTCACAGTGATCCCAATCACACTGAAAAAAACTAGGACAAAAGCAAGCTAGTTGTCATGTCCAAATGGTCCATGTACTAGAATCAGAGCTCTGGAATGAATGCATTTTTTATGAGTCTCTCACTATAGCACAATCTAATCTATCAGCTACAGACCCTTCCTCAACCAACCAAAAGAACTTGCGTACCACTGAATCAAGAGTCCCCCCCCCGTGATAATGCTAAACTACACCAATCAACAATGCTATGAGCATCAAGAAGCTCTACTGCTGAAATCTTTAGTTGTTCCTTGACTAGAGCTCTCTTCACACATGCCCCCGCTCCATCATGTTCCCCTTTTCCATGGTCAGACTCAAAAAAACTCCAAATATGAGGCACCCCTCTCCCTACGTGCATCCTACAAAACCAATAAAACATGCGAGCATTCTTGAATTGACCTGTACAGTTATTTGACCAAATGATATGTCTATCCATAGCAATTGCATGCTCATGTAAGAAATCAAAATAATTTTCGAAACAATGTTGCACAAACTCATGAGAGTGAGATCTATCATCACTCATATAAAAATGATACTCTCTAATAATCTTTCGATTATCTTCTGCACTATTAGGGGCATGTCTATATGTTATGTGAACAAAAATAGCAATCTGAATAGAGTTGTAATACTAAGACTGTGTCTCATTTTGAGGTTGCAATGTGTAGTTCTCAGCAAAATCAACAACTGATATAATAGTGCCAATGGGAAAAGTCTCCTTGCACATTCTAAATTGTTCATCCAACCACTTAGACATGTGACTATGTCTTGCATACTTGTAAAAAAGATTTTCCTTGAAATCTGAAATAAAACTAGCCACACTGATATCTTTTCCAACCAATTCACATCTAGAGCTCTCACCTCCACTCTTCAATGTGTATTTCACCATTTCATTTACCTTTTTTTTAACTATTGTCTTTCCAAGATCTTGTTTGCACCCCTCATGGAAACATGTATCAAACTTGGATAAGCCACCACATTTTGAACACTTCTCATTTAAGCAAGCATTTCCATAAAAGAAACAACCATCAACTCTACGACATAAAAGTTGATCTAGCAAGTCTCTTGATGATTTTGGAAGCTCACTAGCACCACAATCCTCCAACATTTCTTTACTATGCAAAGTAGAATGGATAGAGCATAATAGTTCATAGTGCATAGAAAACTCAACGTGAAATTTGCAACAACATGTATTTCAAATTTTGAGTGGCACACAACAAAATGGCTTCAAAGATTCAAAAGCCCTTTGTGATATATGAAGACTTGGATGACTCTCTAAATTGTTCGAACAACATAGTTTTACTTACCTCCAAATAGTGTTTAGGATGTGGCGTGTGGTCTCTGATGCCAATTCTCAACTTTAACACGTCTTTAGCATTGGGTGATACTCGTGTGTTAGAGTGCCAAAATTGTGTAATTTCTTCCTTCACATCATCAGATAGCTTCTTATCAAAATGTGGAAGTCTCCCACCAAATGCCCATGTTTCATTTTGAAGAGGATCATCAATTTTCTCTCATTGACTAAGTGCTCTTCTTAGAGTAGTATGATTTAGATTCAAATTAATACAATTTTGTCTCATATATCTACCCTTTCTCAAATGACGAATTACCAAAGAGGTTGTAATAACCCTTCGAGCAGCTTTGTTATCCTTCTCCCTGTTATTTTTCCCAATGCTATTGAGAGCACTAAAAAGATTCTTCACAATAATGGCATTTCTTTCCAACTTTTTACTGACATGAATCTTCAATTTGGAAAGCATAGGTCTCATCTTTTGCATCTTTAATAAGTGCATGAAAAGCTGACATTGCTCTACCACTGTCTTGTTGCCGAAAAACATCTGATATAGTCTTGAAGCCCATAACCGAATGGTTCTTTCTAATTTTTTCCCTTCCAAACTAGTAATAATCATTTCATCAATTTTAATTATCCATTTTAGTGTTTTAGAACCTTCATGTCGATGATAATTAGGAGATATGTAACGTTCTTGTGCATTAGGTTCCTGTGCATTGTCATGTTTGACATGGTCAATTATACAATTTGGATTATGACTTGGTAGCATTTCATCTTCAAAATTTTCATTCTCTAAATTCTCAATTTTGGCATTATCATTTTCAATAGGTACATTTTCATTCCCCAATTGTACATACTCATTATCTAACTCTATGATTTCACCTTCAACTAATTCATCGTCAACTTGACTGATATTTAGCATACCTTGTCTTTTTCTTCAGTGTTCCATTTTGTCTCTTTCCCTATATGCCGCAATGTCTTCATTGGATATCTTCCTTTTGCGTTTATCCTTTCGATGACTGTTGCTCCCCATTGAGATGAAAAATTCAAACACCTAAGGTTATATTTTTAAATTTTTTTTGATTGGTTCGGCCCCAACACGCACTTTTTTGCAAAACTAGTGAAAAAAGAACATAAAAAGTGATGTTGTCAGGTCTATAGGGACAGGGATTTGTTGGAAACTGGTGCTAGAGAAAATTGGACATCCGATCTTAGACTGTGGGATTTGGAGGAAAAACAACCTTTGCTATATTAGTATTAATATTAGAATAATAATTGAAGGGAAATCGACTTTGGTTTATTAGTATTAATATATAGTATCAATATTATTATTATACCTATAATAGTATTCTTATTATTACTATAGATATAATAGTATTAATATTTAGTGTTTATTTATATGATTATTATTATTATTACACTACAATTGTATTAATATATATATTATTATTATAGCTATATTGGTATTAATATTATTACTATAGATATAATAGTATTAATATTTAGTGTTTATTTATATTATTATTATTATTATTATGCTACAATAGTATTAATAGTATGTAAATATGTCGTCATTTAATGGATCAAAGTGGGTCATAGGTCACCCTATGACTCCCTTTGACCCATATGAACGATTCAAATATGTCTCTAGGGGTCTTAGGACCCCTAGGGACATATCTCATCATTTAATGGGTCTTGCAGAGTCATAGGTCAACCTATGACCCCCTTTCACACATATTAACCATTCTAATATGTCCCTAGGTGTCCTAGGCCCCTAAGGACATATGTCATCATATTTAATGGGTCAAAAAGGGTCATAGGTCAACTTATGACCCTCTTTCACACATATTGACCATTCTAATATGCCCCAAGGGGTCCTAGGACCCCTAGGGACATATGTCATCATTTAATGGGTCAAAGCGGGTCATAGGTCACCTTATGACCCCCTTTGACCCATATTAACCAAGACATATCTCGTCATTTAATGGGTCAAGGGGGGTCATAGGTCAACCTATGACCCACTTTCAAACATATTAACCATTAAAATATGTCACTAGGGGTCCTAGGACCCCTAGGGACATGTCATCATTTAATAGGTCAAAGGGGCTCATAGGTCACCCTATGACCCCCTTTGACCCATATGAATAATAATAATATATCCCTAGGGGTCCTAGGACCCCTAGGGACATATGTCATCATTTAATAGGTTAAAGAGGGTCATAAGTCACCCTATGACCCCCTTCAACACATATATACCATTCTAATATGTCACTAGGGGTCCTATGATCCCTAGAGACATATCTTGTCATTTAATGGGTCGTGGGGGGTCATAGGTCAACCTATGACCCCCTTTCACACACATTAACCATTCTAATATGTCCTTAGGGGTCCTAGGACCACTAGGGACATATCTCATCATTTAATGGGTCGTGGGGGGTCATAGGTCAACCTATGACCCATTTTCACACATATTAAACATTCTAATATGTCCCTAGGTGTCCTAGGACCCATAGGGACATATGTTGTCATTTAATGGATCAAAGAGGGTCGTAGGTCAACCTATGACCCCTTTTAACACATATTAACCATTCTAATATGCCCTTAAGGGTCTTAGGACCCATAGGGACATATGTCATCATTTAATGGGTCAAAGCAGGTCATAGGTCACCCTATGACCTGCTTTGACGCATATTAACCATTCTAATATGTCCCTAGGGGTCTTAAGACCCCTAAGGACATATCTTATTATTTAATGAGTCGTGGGGAGTCATAGGTCAACCTATGACCCCCCTTTAACAAATATTAATCATTCGAATATGTCCCTAGGGGTCCTAGGACCCCTAGGGACATATGTCATCATTTAATAGGTCAAAGGGGGTCATAGGTCACCCTATGACCCCCTTTGACCCATACTAATGATTCTAATATGTCCCTAGGGGTCCTAGGACCCCTGGGGACATATGTCATCATTTAATGGGTCAAAGGGGGTCATAGGTCACCCTATGACCCCCTTTAACCCATATATACCATTCTAATAAGTCACTAGGGGTCTTAGGACCCCTAGCGGCATATCTCATCATTTAATGGGTCATGGGGGGTCATAGGTCAACATCTAACCCCCTTTCACACATATTAACCATTCTAATATGTTCCTAGGGGTCATAGGACCCCTAGGGACATATGTCATTATTTAATTCATCAAAGGGAGTCATAGGTCAATCTATGACCCCTTTTGACCCATATTAACTATTTTAATATGTCCCTAGGGGTCATAGGACCCCTAGGGACATATGTCATCATTTCATGGGTCAAAAAGGGTCATAGGTCAACCTATGACCCCCTTTGACCCATACTAACCATTCTAATATGTCCCTAGGTATCCTATGACCCCTAGAGACATATGTCATCATTTCATAGGTCAAAAGGGGTCATAGGTCACCCTATGACCTCCTTTGACCCATATGAACGATTCTAATATGCCCCTAGGTGTCTTAGGACCCCTAGGGACATATGTTGTCATTTCATGGATCAAACCATATGAACGATTCTAATATTTTCTTAAGGGTCCTGACATATCTCGTGATTTAATGGGTCAAAGGGGGTCATAGGTCACCCTATGACCCCCTTTGATTGATATTAACCATTCTAATATGTCCCTAGGGGTCCTAGGACCCCTAGGGACATATTCTATCATTTAATGGATCGTGGGGGGTCATAGGTCAACCTATGATCCCCTTTCACACATATTAACCATTCTAATATGTCTCTATGGGTCCTAGGACCCATAGGAACATATGTCATCATTTAATGGGTCAAAGGGGGTCATAGGTCACCCTATGACCCCCTTTGACCCATATTAACCATTCCAATATGTCCATGGATCAAAGGGGGTCATAGGTCACCCTATGACCCCCTTTGACACATATTAACCATTCTAATATGTCCTTAGGGGTCCTAGGAGCCCTAGGGACATATGTCATCATTTAATAGGTCAAAGGGGTTAATAGGTCACCCTATGACCCCATTTGACCCATATATACCATTCTAATATATCCCTCCAGGTCCTAGGACCCTTAGGGACATATGTCATCATTTAGTGGGTCAAAAAAAGTCATAGGTCTAGGGGTCTTACGACCCTTAGGGACATATTTCGTCATTTAATGGATTGTGGGAGGTCATAAGTCAACCTATGACCCCATTTCACACACGTTAACCATTCTAATATGTCCCTAGGGGTCTTAGGACCCCTAGGGACATATGTCATCATTTAATGGGTCAAATGGGTCATAGGTCACCCTATGACTCTGTTTGACTCATATATACCATTCTAATATGTCCCTAGGGGTCTTAGAACCCCTAGGCACATATGTCATCATTTACTGAGTCTCTTTTCACACATATTAACCATTCTTATATTTTCCTAGGGGTCCTAGGACCGCCAGGGACATATGTCATTATTTAATGGGTGAAAGGGGTTAATAGGTCACCCTGTGACCCTTTTTGACCCATATTAACAATTCCAATATGTCCCTAGGGGTCATCGGACCAGTAGGGACATATTTCATCATTTAATTCGTCAAAGGGGATCATAGGTCAACCTATGACCCCCTTTGACCCATATATACCATTCTAATATGTCATTAGGAATCTTAGGACCCCTAGGGACATATCGCGTCATTTAATGGGTCATGGGGGGTCATAGGTCAACCTATGACCCCCTTTGACACATATTAACCATTCTAATATGTCCCTAGGGGTCCTGGGACCCCTTGGGACATATGTCATCATTTATTTCATTAGAGGGGGTCATAGGTCACCCTATGACCCCCTTTGACCCATATATACTATTCTAATATGTCCCTAGGGGTCCTAAGACCCCTATAGACATATCTCATCATTTAATGAGTCGTGGGGGGTCATAGGTCAACTTATGACCACCTTTCACACATATTAACCATTCTAATATGTCCCTAGGGGTCCTAGGACCCCTACGAACATATGTCATCATTTAATGGGTCATGGTGGGTCATAGGTCAACCTATGACCCCCTTTCACACATATTAACCATTCTAATGTGTCCCTAAGGGTCCTAGGACCCCTAGGGACATATGTCATCATTTAATGGGTCAAAGGGGGTCATAGGCCACCCTATGACCCCCTTTGACCCATATATACCATTCTAATATGTCACTAGGGGTCCTAGGACCCCTAGGAACATATCTCATCATTTAATGGGTTGTGAGGGGTCATAGGTCAACCTATGACCCCCTTTCACACATATTAACAATTCTTTTATGTCCCTAGGGGTCCTAGGACCCCTAGGGACATATGTTATCATTTAGTTCGTCAAAAAGGGTCATAGGTCAACCTATGACCTCTTTTGACCCATATTAACTATTCTAATATGTCCCTAGGACCCCTAGGGACATATCTCATCATTTAATGGATCAAAGGGGACCTATGACCCCCTTTGACCCATATTAACCATTCTAATATGTCCCTAGGGGTCCTATGACCCCTAAGGACATATGTTGTCATTTCATGGTTCAAAAGTGGTGATAGGTCACCCTATGACCCCCTTTGACCCTCATGAAAAATTCTAATATATCCTTAGGTGTCCTAGGACCCCTAGGGACATATGTTGTCATTTCATGGATCAAAGGGGGTCATAGGTCACCCTATGACCCCCTTTGACCCATATGAATGATTCTAATATGTCCCTACGTGTCCTAGGACCCCTAGGGACATATCTCATGATTTAATGGGTCAAAGGGGGTCATAGGTGACCCTATGACCCCCTTTGATCCATATTAACCATTCTAATATGTCCCTAGGGGTTCTAGGACCCCTAGGGACATATTTCATCATTTTATGTGTCGTAGGAGGTCATAGGTCAACCTATGACCCCCTTTCACAGATATTAACCATTCTAATATATCCCTAGGGATCCTAAGACCCTTAGGGACATATGTCATCATTTAATGGTTCAAAGGGGGTCATAGGTCACCTTATGACCCCCTTTGACCCATATTAACCATTTCAATATGTGCATGGGTCAAATAGGGTCATAGATCACCGTATGACCCCCTTTGACCCATATTAACCATTCTAATATGTTTTTAGAGGTCCTAGGATCCCTAGGGACATATCTCATTATTTAATAGGTCAAAGCGGGTCAAAGGTCAACCTATGAGCCCCTTTGACACATATTAACCATTCTAATATGTCCCTAGGGGTCCTAGGACCCCTAGGGACATATGTCATGATTTAATTGGTCAAAGGGGTTCATAGGTCACCCTATGACCCCCTTTGACCTATATGAACAATTCTAATATATCCCTAGGGGTCCTAAGACCCCTAGGGACATATGTCATCATTTAATGGGTCAAAAGGGGTCATAGGTCACCCTTTAACCCCCTTTGACCCATATGAACGATTCTAATATGTCTCTAGGGGTCCTAGGATTCCTAGGGACATATGTCATCATTTAATGGATCAAAGGGGGTTATAGGTCACCCTATGACCCCCTTTGACCAATATGAATGATTTTAATATGTCTCTAGGGGTCCTGGAACCCCTAGCGACATATGTCATAATTTAATGGGTCAAAAATGGTCATAGGTCACCCTATGACCCCTTTTGACCCATATTAACTATTGTAATATGTCGCTAGGGGTCCTATGACCCCTAGGGACATATGTCATCATTTAATGCATCAAAAGGGGTCAATGGTTGACCTATGACCCCCTTTGACTCATATATATTAATAATATACATACATACATATATATATATATTTTGTTATTATATATATGTATTATGTTATTATATATACTAATAACATACATATTAATATATATATATATATATATATATATTACGTTATTATATTTAGTAAAAAATAATAATATAAATTATATTTATATATTGTAATAAGATTAACATAATATATTATTATATATTAATAGATTATATCTTATATCTTTACGTTACGTTATTATATATATAATATATTAATATACATCTTTACGTAGTAATATAAGTGAAATAATTTATAAATCATAAGCTATAACTTTTAAACGCAATTTTTCCTCCAAAATGGGTTGGGATTTAAAATTTCCCACCCAAATTTTTCTGAAGCTTATTGGATATCCAATTAGGCTTGGTATTTACCAAGCTTACCCAATCAACCCCAAAGACGTGTTTGAAGAGGGTTTTAGTGATACTCAGACTTCTAGTAGCCATCTGACAATGTTATTTTGATCAAAATTGAATGAAACGAAAAAGATTTTTTAATATTGCTCTTGAGATTCCATCAATATAATTTTTATAAAATTCTGAGTTCGATAAGTATTTATTAGTTAATTATCAATGAACATTATTGTACAGTGTTGATTGACATACTGATTGAAGGATAGCTATAACTTTCAAACAATATAACATTTTTTAAATCTAAAAGTTGTGTTACATTCTATGCTTCACCTAGTATAAGAAAAATTAAATTAAAATTAAATTTGGTAAAATTTTCTATTAGTTAAGGTGGTCAGACACGAGACTTTTTTTTTCCAAAATTTTTTTGGTAGAAAATTCATATTTAATTATTTATTTGGAATAAAAATACCAAAAAATATGTGTCACATTCGGGCATGAGTCTAATTTTCATATCTATAATTATATTAAAAAAATATTATCATTTGATTTTGATTAAGGTGGTCAGACATACACCTACTTTTTATTTTTGCCCTGAAATTTTTGTAGTGCTGCATTAAAATTCAAACTTTTGACCAATCAATTATTTTTTTCTCCTGATAAGGCCTAGTAGTTTTAAAACTACATTCAATTTCTTACAGATTATTTTCTTACAACTTTTTGATATAAAGTCCATAACCACTTCAAAGTTATGTGTCAAGTTGACATAACCCTGATTTGCTGATTTTTCACTGCCACTTAAGGCCATAGTTTGGTACACCATGATCCTGCACATGCCCTACATCAAATAGTGCTATTTGAACTTTTCCAAGGGATCAAATTTTGTAACTTTCCTTCATGATATAGTTAACTGTATTTTTGTAAAATTGAAATGCAAATAATTTAACTGAAAAGATACCAAATTCATGCAACAACCATGACAATTACTAGAACTTAACACTCTATAACAAATCATATATTCCAAGTACACAAATTAACTTCTTGAATGCATATACATGTCTATAAGTGATATAATAGGTAGCCAACACTTTAAGGTCATAACATCTCGAGATTCTATGGTCATCAAAAAATAGAAAACCTGCCTTCGCATCTCACAAAATATGGTATCCCCCTTTTATATGAGGACATATGGTGTTGATTGGATCAAAACTTGCACATTACAAGCGAGTTAGTATACTTTGATTAATATCATATTGCACACATATATGTGGAGCTTTTTGATACATGGTAGTTGTATGTGTCTACAACTCCTACCACAGGTAATTATATTGTCACTTCCATCAAAATATACAGCTGAGAGAGCTCGATGAAACAATAATCATATACATAACTATTGTTCATCCATGTCATCTATTCTGTATGAAACCAAAGTATCTGCTATGTATCCGCAACATGAAATAATGAAATCAATCAATTAAATCAAACAATTAGTGTAAAATGGAATTGCACATCATGCATCTTCAACTTCTAGAAACTCTAAGCAATGGTTATGACAATCCATATGGGGATGACATAAAACCTCAGATTATGTAAAGAAAACTTGAGAATTGAGAAACAAATGCACTTACACTAGTGTCAAAAGCATGCAATTTCACAACTTGAGCATTCTTTATCAGTCTAGCATTAGTCTCTAGCCTAGTTACTGGGATTGACAAATCCCTATCTATGTATGCAAGTACATCAAATATGCCTACACCAAGAAAATAACTTCAATTAAGTCTAGCAAATTTCCATGATCCATGTTAAATGTTTATATTCTTTTGGGATCGATTGTGTGACGGTTTTTAGCATCAACATTTCAGATCATACTACATGATCCATCATTAGGATGCAGGAGAAAAAAGGAAAATAGTGCCCTTGAAAGCATCAATAGAAGAAATAAAATCAAGAAATTATGGAATGCAAGCAAGTTTATGTACAATACAATAACATGGGGAATCATAGCTATTGGGTCAATTCTCAAATTATCTCTCAAAAATTAGTCAAATATCAATATACATTTTTTTACCAATTCCTTTAAGTTTTTAATATATTTAATACAACTATTTACTATTGTCTATAGGTTTTACAGACATCCATTTATACTGAGATCAGCTCTGAAGATGTTACTTATGTGTGGTAGGATTCTTGTAAAGGTAGTTTAAGATGGTGTTCAAAAATTGTATTATTATTTTGCTCTTAAATTTCATTCAGTTAGCCAAACTCATTTTTGATATTTGATTTGCACGAAGATTTATAATTTTTCATAGTGATTCCACTTGACACATCTGCAAAGCAGATGCATGTAGCTAGTAAACTGTAAATAAAGACTAATGACATTATATTGTCTCTTTTTCAATTTTGATATTACTTTTTTTTTTAATGTTATTTGTTTATTATTTGTATTAGAAATATGTTTCCACTATGTTCAACACAAAAGGATTTATTAATTTTTTTATAGAATGAGAACTTCATGGGTGAAGCCTATTGCATTACAACTTTAATGGATAATGAGTTTTTTTAAAAAATCTCTTGGATTTGTTCTAGGATGCAATGGAGTATGTTGACTGTGAGTCTATTGTCAAAGATTATGCCCCTTTCAAGGAAGCAATGAAGAAGAGGGATATTGAAGATATGGATTTGGTAATGGTGGATCCTTGGTAAGTTGTCTATTATTTTTCTACACTATTTGCAATAATAAGTCATGTTATATGTACCCCATATGTTCAAAACATGAAAATGAGTCTTTTTATCATATGTTTAATCTTTTGGTGGGCCCTGTCAGCCATGGACTACCTTCATACAATGTACATGATTTGTCTCATCAAGAAATTATTATGCTATCATGCTCTTTGCACTAACAACCAAAATCCTAGACTTGTGGTCTATAACTATAAAAACTTTCCATCCCTTCTGCTACAATCATATAACTAATTATGTATTATTCATATTAGTTATTGTCGGTGTTTAAGACCGTTTGATTAGTTACTGTCGATGTTTTTGATGCATTCTATAAAAGAGTTCACATGCCTTGCATATGATTTGACATTTTGCATGCATCTCGCACTCTCTCATCTAGTTGATGATGGATTACGGAGAGTGATCTGAAACCATGATGCTAAAAAACACACACAATCAAATCCAAAACAAACTTACATTAAAAATGGATTGTGGAAATCTAATATTGTTAATTTTGCATCATATTTTGGATTCATTTTTCATCATGTCCAAAGGAACCTAAAATTGAATGGCATTGTATCCACCATCTATGGTATGGTTGAACTACACATGATATTACTTTTTTCTTTTAATTGCAAGCTATATTTGAAACTTCTAAATTGACAACCATGATTCCTTTATTTTGTGGCATAATAGTAAAATTTTTGAAGGTGGGAATTTTTATAGGAGATATGTGGTTATTGTTTGGAATATGAACTTGGAATATCAGTCTAGTAAACTCTCTCAAGGAACAAGGTTGACAATTAAATTGTCAAGTGTGTAGGGAGCTACTTTTTGACACTCTTGGCATCATCTGCAAGGAGCCATGTGGACAATTCAAAGAAATATGCTTCTCCAAGTAAAAATAAAGAAGCCGGTAAAAGAGATGAAGCTTCCTTCCAAGGGGCCAAAACACCTTCCACTCCACATGAATCACACAACTTCTCAACATCAAGGTCTTCCACATACCAGTCAAATGAAACTAATCTCTCTAACCTTGTTGATATGGACTATGGTAAAGTGTATGATATGTAAGTGTATGATGGGATAGAGAAAATCTAGAGCATTGCTATAACTTATAATATAGAGGGATGGTGATAGTAGTTAGTTGGAGATCAATTTTGACATTCCATCCATCCCTTTTTGGGTACATGATGATAATTTTATTTGGTGGTTGTTGTTGAGCAACATAATAGTTCTATTTACATTATATATCAAGTAAATAAATGGCTTGGCATTACTTAAACTTTTCATGCTATCCATTTCTTTATTTAATCAAAAGGCTTGAAATGTGGCAAAATGTTCACCATTAAATGGGGACAATCCCTATGGAAATTAACTGAACTTAGTTGAATTGTGCAATAATAAGTCATGTTATGTTTACCCCATATGTTCAAAACATGAAAATAAGCCTTTTTATCATATGTTTTATCTTTTGGTGGGCCCTGTCATCCATGGACTACCTTCATACAATGTACATGATTTGTCTCAATCATATAACTAATTATATATTCTTCATATTAGTTACTATCGGTGTTTTTTAGGTATTCTATAAAATAGTTCACATGCCTTGTGTATGATATGACATTTTGCATGCATCCTGCACTCTCTCTCATCTGGCTAATGATGGATTATGCAGAGTGATCTGAAACCATGATGCTAAAAAAGACAATTAAATCCAAAATGAACTTGCACTACAAATGGATTGTAGAAATCTGATATTGGTAATTTTGCATGCATGTCTACCAGGACAATGAAAACTTAAACATATATTTGTCCTAGTAGACATGCATACAAAATTACCAATATCAAATTTCCACAATCCATTTGTAGTGCAAGTTCATTTTGGATTTGATTGTGTGTGTTTTTTAGAATCATGGTTTTAGATCACTCTGCATAATCTGTCATTAGCCAGATGAGAGAGTGCAAGATGCATGCAAAATGTCATATCATATGCAAGGCATGTGAACTGTTTTATAGAATTCTTGAAAAAAAAATTACACCTAGTTGTAGGTCAAAATTTCCACCAACGCTTGGGTTTTTTCTACCTTTGTTGGTGGAAATTTCTACTTTCATTGGTCAAAATTTCCACCAACGCCTAGATTTTTTCTACCTTTGTTGGTCAAAATTTCTACCTTCATTGGTCAAAACTTTCTACCTTCATTGCTCAAAATTTCCACCAACACCTGATTTTTTTTCTACCTTTGTTGGTCAAAATTTACACCAACGCTTAGATTTTTTTCTACCTTTGTTGGTTGAAATTTTCACATTCATTGGTCGAAACTTTCTACCCTCATTGGTCAAAATTTCCACCAACACCTAAATTTTTTTCTACCCTTGTTGGTCAAAATTTCCACCTTCATTGGTTGAAACTTTCTACCTTCATTGGTCAAAATTTTCACCAACGCCTGGATTTTTTCCTACCTTTGTTGGTCAAAATTTCTACCTTCATTAGTCGAAACTTTCCACCTTCATTGATCAAAATTTCAACCAATTCCTGATTGAACTTGCACAATGGCTCTAGAAGGTTTTCGACCAATCCATTGGTCAAAATTTTGACCAACTAGTAAGTTGGTCAAAATTTTGACTAGAAAAATTTCAACCAATCGATTGGTCAAATTTGGTCAAAAACTGGGTCAAAAATTCGACCAATAAAGGTCAAAAAATGAACCCAAATGTACTAGTGTCATGACAAATTTGGGGTCAAAAGATATTGACTATCAAAGTTGCCTTCTTAGAACCACCCACAAACAAACAAGTTAGAAAACCATAAATTGTGTTCAGTTTTGGCTTTGAAAAACTGGGTAAATGGATACTTGGGGGCATGAAAATTGGGACATTAGTTAACTATCATGAGGAGAGTATAAATATGAGATTTGGGCTCATGAATAATAACCAAGAAATTTTTTTGAGCGGTCAAAGTGGGCTAGTTGAATTTGCAAACTGGAAACAATGGTAGAAAAGCATTTTTTGCAAATGAAATGGACCTGGGAAAGTGTAGATGGATTCATCAAGACTTGTAGATTGGAATGCTTAAATAATTTTCAGAGTAGAACAAAATGGTGCAATCCATTCAATCTCACCTATCATGGATTCAAATTTATGATGTCATGAATAGGGGTACTGGCCAATTTGCATTTACTAACACAAGTAAAACTTTACAAATTGCATTTGGAATCACATTTGAAAACTGATCAAATGGATTCTTCATAAGCTCAAAATTTAAACATAGCAAATCTCTGACCTTTGAAATGCACTACAAAAGGAAATTTCTCATTGGTCAATTGGGTCAAAGTTATAACAAGTCAAATAGGGCCTCCTAGAATTCTAAACAATTTGCATCAGCATGACAACAATAAATGCCTAACTTTGAAGGATTCAAAACCTATCCAATACATATCAAAATGACTCAAAATCTGAAACATAGGTTCTATGGTATGGATAATAATTACTCCTAAAGTAGCAAGTCATGAAACATTACTTGATGCTAGATATTCAATTACAAACTAGGCTTCCTATCACTGTTTGACACTTAGTTAAAAATGTAGATTTGGACATTGCTCAAAATAGAACTTGGCAAAGTGACTTAGAATGGAAACTTATCTTCATGGAATGCATAGGCATACTAAATTCATGGTATTAGAAACATTAAACACCTCTTAGGCCTCAAACAGATAGTTGGGTACACATGCATTAAAAAGGCGCTTATAGGGCTTGATTTTTTGAATGGTACTCGAAGCTTGGTCTTCAATTTTGAGTCCCAACACTATGTAAGACTCATTTTCCCTTCATCAATGTATTTTGGTTATATGTAATTTGCATGACTATATCTCTTTTAGCCTATGAATAATATATAGTGGAATCTCTTCTTCTTGTTCATTTGGTTATCCGATTCGCATTTGATTGTTTGATTAAACAAGTCTAAATCTATATATTTTGATGTCATGATAGTTGACTACATATTATGGGTTTAGATTCATTTGAACAATCTATTTTGATGCATCACCCCTTAGGTTAGGATAGGTAGATTTTCTTTCATGCATTTCTTCTCCCCTTTCCTCTCCAAGTGTAGTTAGGTTTATCTTGATAGTAAAGGAAATTGGCCTTCTCTAGAACTCAACCTCATAGTTCAAGTCTCATAGCTTGAAGGTTGTTTCCATGTTACACAAGGCGTCCTGAGATGCATTCCTTTAGGAAAGGGTGCAAGGTCGACCATTTATGCTAAGACTAGGTAAGTCCTATGTATGAATATAGTATCCTTAATTTTTTATGACTTCCAGGAGGAAGTCAAGCACAAGGGGGGGAAGATGTAAGGAACCTTCCCTAGTACCTTATTACAAACCCCAAATGTTATGGGTATGATTAGGATTTAGAAAGAGCAAGGACATTAGATTATATGCTTTAGTTCTTGTGAATATGACATGAATTATATATATATTTATTCTTACATCTCATGATAAAATGAGGGTAAGGAGGTTTTAGAATTTATGTATGTCATGAGAAATAATTTACTTATCAATAATGAACTACAAGATGTTGCTTGAGATGGATTCTTAGTTATTGCTAGGTTAAATAACCTATTTATTTGCATTTGGCTGATGAGCTAAGATCATATGGAATAAAGGTTTGAAATGTCATAACCTAGAAACTAGGTCATTGGATTCATGGTATTTTGTGATCTATTAAGATAATTGAATTAGATGGTTATTATGGAAAGATGAATCAACACCCACCCTTATGATATTACTAATAGTTATATATGAAAATGGTTATCAAGAATGGACAAGGGTCTACATGGTAGAACTTGATATGACATAATGTAATAAGTTAATTATTGTTTAAAGTAGTATTAGGTGGATATGTTCACATTCAGGAGGATAGATTTTATGGCCCAATAAAATGTAATAGATTTATTCTATGATTGATTTTGAAAACTATATGACCATGCAAACATCTTGATTACCTGACATAATTGATGCACCCTATTATGTGTTTTATCTCATAATGATAACAAGATATTGTTAGTAATCAAACTATATTGAATCAAAGGATACTAGTCATAATGTTTACTTTTTGGTGATTTTAACCTAAGATATGTATTCAGAACTAATTTTCATGTTGGTTGACTTAATTGTATAGATTCAACATTTCAACATCGTGATAAAAGAGGGAATATAATGTGATTTATAATATTAAATTTATCATGATAAAGAAATATTAATGTTGATATGCAAATTTAGATATCTTAATGTTTTGAATGCTTTTCATATGAAAATGATTAGAAAAAGAAAGGTTAATTATGGAAATTTGAATAAGTTGATTTTGAAATGTTAAAATTGTCATGTCTTTATACACATGCATCTTATATGATTTTTCATTAGGCTACTGATGTTCAAGTTTAGTGTGTAGGCAATTGAACCATGGAATTTTATTGGGGAAACAAGGTCCAAACTCATGTAAACACTATTTAGCCAAGGCAAATCTTTGGAAGATTCAAAAGCCTCATTGTGATGTGTTTATTTTGTGCATGTGTGTGATAAATTTAAACTCATAAATACATTAGGGACATGTCATGGTGATGTGTAATGTGTTTCAAATGTGTCACATGATAATTTTAAATTTTTTTTATGTGTTGATGACATGTCACCTAGGGTTTTGGTCATGGCCACACTTAACCTTAAATTAATGCCCTTGAAAATATTTAATCAAATCCACTTGGAGAGGGAATAGGATGGGTCACCATCAAGGGGAATTTCGAATTCAAACTTGACAAGGATTTTAGAGGGTCAATAGGTGGTCCCAGAGTGCCCTTTTTTGTGAAAATAAGCTACCCATATGTTAGCATAACATGTTAGGGGCCTAAATTTGACTAGTTTAGTGCTTAGCTAACCTAAGGGACCCTTTAACCAATGCAATCTTCCACCAATTCGAAATTGGAGTTTTCACATGACTTTAACCTTTTCTTTGCACTTGGTCAAGGTCTTATGTTTAGAAGAGACAATAAAGTAAGAGAAAGGGGGCTTCATGTTTTGCCAAAAATGGAGATAGTGGGGTTGGAGGTCTTCTTAAGGGCATTTAGAAAAACTAGTGGGTATTCACCCACTCTCTAAGTTTAGAGACAACTAGGGTTTTGGGAGGGGAGAGATTAAGTAGAAGGGAGCTCTTCATCAACTATCATTACCTCTAGCTTGGACCAAGGTTGGTGCCCATGCCATGAGCTTCTTTTACTCTTGCATAGTGATTTTGTAATCTTGTTAAACCATTGTTGGTGAAATTAGATTTTGTAATGTGTTGAAGTGATTGTAGATTGTGTTGCACTTACTTTCTTTGGATTTATTTCTTTGTTCTTTTTTTTGAGTGGTAATTGTTAATGGGTCTGAAGGCTTCACTTACCCTTGGAAGGGAAGAGATGCCTTGGATGAAGGGGTTAGTTGAGCTCAACATTGAAGTTGAGAGACTTTCCTCTTGGAGAGGGTTTCATTGTTCATGGAGTATGGGCTCCATTGAAAGCCATATGCCTTGTTTGTTTTGGGAGCTATAAGTGTATTTTGGATAGCCTTGAAGAGGCATTATGTAATTGCAAATTTTTATATGGATATGATATGGCATTCTCCTCTCTAGAGAGCCTACCTTCACCCATTGTTTCATGATTCTAGAGTTGAATCGTTGTGTTAAACCTTGGAGGGTTGTAAAAGTCTTGTGATATTGTATTTGTATGCATTGTGAATTGTTTGAGTGCAACCCCATTTGACCCTTGTTTCCCCTACTTGGTGGGTGGCTTCTTAGAAGCCTAGGATGGGAGGTGAGCCTCCATGGTTCTTGTGTAAATGTTTTGCAGGTTTTTTGCTTTTGGATCCAGGAAAGAAACTAGGAATTTTCCCTTGCATTCAGGAAAAATGAAAGGATGTTCTATGTATGTGATGTATTTGGGAGGATGAAATATTCCTCCTTTTTTTGAACATCATATTTGCAAAGTCAAAATCCCCATTATTGTTTGTGTATTGTATTATGCAACAAATATCATTATTTTGTGTACATTATTGTGAATATGGATTTATGAGAGAGTTTAGTTATTATCATAGCATGGTAGGATTCAATGTTTTATACTTATTTATATTGATATGGGAAATAGATTTATCATAGTAGCTATAAAAAAAGGTAAAAAGAGTTCCATTGAAAAGGGCAGTCATGTTTGTTTTGGATGTTCAAGTAGTGACCTTGTAAGTGATAAATTTCTCTTGTATTGACTTATGAATCAAAACATAGATGTGTTTGTTTTTTATATATTTCTCATGTAATTAGAGATTCAGTACATTACTAATAAGAAAAATTAATTTGAATTCCACTCAACATGGAAGGAACAAGCCACTAGTTCAAGTAGAGTTGGTATCCTAAATGCACTCTTGTATTGAATTATAGAATAAATATTGCTAAGTAAACCCATCAAAATGGATAATGATATTGGATAATTGAAGAAATAACAAATTCCTACCATACCGAGATCCATAATATTAAAGTGGTATGGAGGAAGAAGAAGAAATGTATACCATAGTAAAACTTCATATAAGGAAAGAAGTTGTAGATGCAAATTCAATTCTCTAGAATTTGTATGAGAAGTGGAAAAATGCCCCACTCCTAATACAATCCATTATAATATTCAACCAGAATATTCTCTAGCATCCTATCCATAAAAGTCAATAAAGTAAATAAAATCTTAGTACGGTAGTACCTAGGAGGTCACCTAGTTCAAAAAGAATATTTGAATAAGAGAACTTATATGAGTCGTGTGCATAGGGAAGTGACATAAAAATACATCTTGTCAAAAATAATTAAGTACCTTACTTTCCTAGTCAAACCTATCAATATATATACCTATATATTGCACCATACACTTTACCCTACATGATTTTCTTAAGAAATTGACCCACTTGAAAGGAAAGATAAAAATAAAATAACAATAAAAAATACATATATAATAAAATTCATTATGGAAGGGACCCATTTGGGTAGGTGGTCCCCTCCACACCTTCCTTTTCTTTCCACCTCCTAGGTGATCTACACTTGCAACAGAACTTGCACCAAAATTCACACCTAGTCTCTTCTCTTGAGCTGACCACCTTGGGAAAAGAGTAACCCATAGGCATGCTCATGAATAAGAAAAATGGAAAGGAGGTGGCATGGGAAACACTGGAAAGGTGCCTAAGATAATGCACTTAAGGAAGGAATGCAAATAGTTAGGAGATAGTAATTAGAATAAGGAGAGGGATTAATGTTAAGGATCACATGGGAAGCACATGAGGGATGCAATGCAAATTGGATAGGATGTATTTAGTAAAGTGTAAAGTAATTATGCAATGGTAGGAGGGTGTAGTGTACGTAATTGTATGGTTAGTTATTAGATAGTGATCATATAGAAATTAACTATTGGGTAATTTAGTAATTAGACATAAGTATATATGTTATGACCTCTACTATGTAAGTAAAATATGAATATGAGCGTATGTAAATATAATTATATGTTACTTAGGATACATAAATTTAATAAATAATGTATATGATTTGAATCCTATTTGTAAATATGCTTAACAATGAATTATATTCTATAGATTGAGAATATATAAATTTAATATGATTATATAATTCAAGGTATTCTTCAATTAGCAAGATAAATTGAAAGTTTGGTCGAATTAAAATAGATAGTAAGCTAGTTTATACAATTGAACATGAGTTAAAAGAAAACTAATAGTGGTTCCAAGTAGTGAATTAGTAAAATTTATTAGATTTTGAGATATGATTAGGATGTTGAAATGATGCAGATATTTAAGGAAAATATATGTATTAGCATGATGATAGTAGGAATTTGATGTAAGAGATCATTAATAATTAGGAATTATTTGTTGTTGCATAGAATGTCCTTTAGCTTGAATTGCATTAATGATTTAGGATAGATTTTCTCATCAATATACTGATGTTGTGAAAAATTAAGTATCAAAAAAATTGAATCATCTAATTATGACACCAACTAGAATTTAAAACTAAATCAACCAAATTAAAGGACCACTTTTGATAAGTAGTTGAAGTGTGTATCAACCTTATGAACATAATTGTTACTCAATGTTCTTGAGCAAATGTAGTCCAAACACCTAACTACTCGATAATCTAGTTGTAACATGCTTATGTCAATATAAAATCCCCTAAGCTTATCTTCAAAAACAAACAAATAAATATATAGTTGTGTTTTGCCTATAAATTTTGGGCATGACATTTTGTGTCAACAGAGCCCATACTCCATGAACAACTAAACCCTCTCGAAGAGGAGAATTTCTCAACTTAATTTTTGAGCCCAACTAACCCCTTCACCCAAGGCTTCTCTTCCCTACCAAGGGTAAGTGAAGCCTTCACAGCGATTAATAATCACTACTCAAAAATAAGAACAAAATATAGAAATCCAAAGAAAGTAAATGCAACAGAATTTACAATCACTTCAACACAACACAAAACATGATTTCACCACCAACAACAACAAGATTACAACACCATTATGCAAGTGAAAAATAAGGTCATGGCATGGGCACCAACCTTGGTCCAAGCTGAAGGCAAATGATAGTTGATAAAGAGGTCCCTTCTCCTTAGTCATTTTTTTTCCAAAATCCTAATTATCTCTAAAATTAGAGAGTGGGTGAACACCTCACTAGTTCTCCACAATTCCTCTAAAAAGACTCTCCACTATCCCAATTTTAGTAGAAACATCAAGCCCACTATTTCTTACATTGTTGTCCCTTCAATAAAAGAAACTTTGATTAAGTGGGAGTATGAGGGTACACTCATGGGAAAACCCATAATTTCGAATTGGTTCAAGAGTGAATTATTTAAGGGGTCCCCTAAGTTAGCTAAGCACTAATATGGTTAAATTTAGGCCCCTAACATGTTATACTACCATATGGGTGGCTTATTTTTAAAGAAAAGGCACTTTAGGACCACATTTAGGCCCCCTAAAATCATTGACAAGTTTAAATTCGAAATTCAATATGATGGTGACCCATCCTAACACTCTCTCCCAAGTGGGTGTACTTAAACATTTAATGGAATTTAGACTAAGATTAAGTGACCTCATGACCAAAACCCTAGGTGACATGTCATTAACACATGGAGAATTACAAGTGTTAAGTGACACATTAAAACACATTACACAACACATTGACATGTCCCTACTTCATTCATGAATATATATTTATTGTACACATGCAAACTTACATTTACGAAAGAAAAACATTGCTACAAGGTTTTGAATCCTTCCAAAGATTTGCCTTGGCTATATTTTGTCCACATAAGTTTGAGCCTTGTTTCTCCAATTAAATTCCATGGATCAATTTCCTGCACACTAAACTTGAACATCAGTAGCCCAATGAAAAATCATATAAAATACATGTATATAGGTGCATGAAAATTTCATATTAAATAATTCAACTTAACATCATAATCAAATTTTATTATCTAATCATTTTCACATAAGAATTAAAACGTTAAAATATCAAAATATGCATATCAACACCAATCTAATCACATGATCCAATTAACATTCTGAACCACATCATAATCTAATTCCTATCATAATGATGAAATATTGAATCTATAACTATTAAATCAGCCACTATTAAAATGATTTCCAAATACATATCTTGGGTGAAAATCATCAAAATATAAACATCACAACTAGTATCCTTTGATTCAATTAAACATAGTGTGATTAATATTAGTATCTTGTTATCATTATGAGACAACACATCATAAGTTGTATCAATTATGTCAGGTAATTAGGATCTTTGCATAGTCATGTCACATAGTTTCAAAATCAATCATCAAATAAATCCATTACATTTTATTGGGCCATAAAATTTGTCCTCATGAAAATCAACATATCCACCTAATATTATTTGCACAAAAATTGACTTATTACATAACATCATACTAAGTTCTACCATGTAGACCCTTATCAAAATTGATAATAATTTTCATCTATGACTATTAGTAATATTCACAAGAGTGGGGGTTGATTCATCTTTCCACAATGACCACCTAAATCAATTATCCAAATAGATCATAAAATACCATGAACCCATTGACATAGTTTCTATGTTATGACATCTCGAGCCTTTATTCCATAAGGTCTTAGCTTATCAACCTAATATAATTTTGAATAGGATACTTAACAAAACAATAACTAACATATATATATATATATATATATATATATATATATATATATATATATATATATATATATATATATATATATATATATATATATATATATATATATATATATATATATATATATATATATATATATATATATATATATATTTCACTCTCAAGAAGATCTTAGGCTCATTATTGATAAGGAAAATTCCAATCATGACATACTTAGATCCCAAACCTTCTTACCATCATTCTATCAGAAGATGTATGGTAACAATCTATAATTCATGTTCTATACACAAGAGACAATGACATGAAATTTCATCTCCTTACTCTTCCTATCTCTAATCGTATTCATGTCATTAAGATTTATAATAGGGCACTAGGGAAGGGGCCTTACCTCATCACTTTTGATCATATAGGAGAGAAAATTCTAGGCATAAATGGTGGGATCACAACTAGAGCTCTTCCCAATAGTCTGGAAAAAAACCAACCATCAACAACCATAAATACTATGATGCTTCCATTTGTCTACTTGAATAACTTCCATCCACTAATGAAGAATCTCTCTCTTTTTTCTTCTTCAACTAAAAATTAGATCTCCTCATTTTATTTGAAAAGTATGCTTAGGAATGTCTTCATAATGATGGAATCATATAAGTAATTTGCAGGAAAACACAAATGTCACTAAAAATCTTGCCAAAATGAGTTCTAAATGAATTTAGAGGCAAAATAATATTCTTAGGAACATTTCTCCGAAATCTAGAGCCAATAAACTTCTTTGTTTTCTTTCCAACTGAATCTGAAACTCCATCATGAAAAATACTTGTTCTATTGAGAATGCCCTTATTTTTACAAATATTTCTATAACTTCTTCCACTGATGACTTGCACATATTCTAATCAAAAATTTTAAAACTTCATGTTCTCCCCTTTCCAACAGTATATTACACTTCATATTTAGGAAAAATATAAGGCCCCTAGTGTGTGTTTGAAGTTTCTAGCCCTTGGCCATGAACATAACACTTTAAATTTTGAAAATTTTAAAATTTCTTATAGTTTTAACTTAAAATTATAAAACCAACTTTATTTAAAATTTCAAACCCTTGGAAGGTGAGTGATTAGTTTGGGGAATATTTGATTTTAATATCTTATAATTTCATATTTTAAGCCACCTATCACTTGGGTACCATGTGGCACATCTTCATTTGCCAACTCACCCACTACAGGACCCACACACATTGAGCATAAGTTCAAAATTTCAAAAAATTTGCCTCCTAACCATACACTCAAGCATAACTTCATCGCTTCAAAAATTTGACCTCACGACCATACAAAATTCCTATCTCCACAATAACTTATGGGACTCCCGAACTTACAAAATTTGTAAGTTCATAACTCTAACATTTAAACCTCCCAACCATATGATTGGCCTCTGTCATCACCTTCTTCCTTTGCATTGACCAAAACTTCCCTATGCATCTACCATTGGGGTCCACACACTGTCCATGTGTCTCAAAAGCTCATGCCTTCTAGACACTAGCTTAGTGTACCTTTGAATATAAAAACTATTAAAAAAAACCCCATGGGAAGAATGTGGAATTTTGCATAAAGCATTTCCCTTTGACCTTCCCCTGACTCCATAGTCATGTAAGATCTAGAATGTATTTCACATGTGCCTCACTTACCAAAGAATTTATGATCCTCCCAATTTAGATGTTGATTATGATCATCATATTCTCCATGCATTACATGTGATTTTCCACTTAAATCCTCCCTCGGGTCTTAAGCTCTTCCTCCTTCATTAGCCAATCAAGAGAATTGGATAGCTAACCAGGGTGTAGGTTTTCTCTTTCTAAGATGGGGAGATGGCATGATCCTCTAAATTCAAAGCCCACCCTACATCCATCCTTTCAGCCTATCTATCTAGGCAGAACTCATAAAGGAAGGGGTTGTTAGCTTGTTTAGCAACATTAGTTGACTTTCTTTGTGATTTTGTTATTATAGATCACCTTTGAGTTAATGGGAATAACCAACAACTACCTAATGAACTATGGAGTCGTCAACATTCATGAGACATCAAGCTTCTCGCAAGATCAAGGATTGATTGACAATAATATCAATCTTCAATGTTCTAAGCCAAAAAAAAAGTGCATACCTTCACACATGACAAAATGTAAGTAGATGCCATTTTTATTTGAATCTTCCATAAATGGGATTTGGTCAACATTTTTCAATCTAAAAAGTGTTCTTCTTCACACACCATTAGGAGATCAATGCACCATTATATATGTTTGGGTTTTGTTTTGATTCATACCAATCTTATGTACTTGCGATTCCATTTTAGTTATGAAGAATTCAAAACTTGTCATCTCATTAGAGAGGTTCTAGATAGCACTATCACAAGAAAGCCCACCTCTAAAATGATCTCCAAAAAGGTAAGCACAGGACCCCCCAAATACATTTATATTTTACCAAATTATTCATGACATTCAATGTTTTTCTATGATCTCATAGTATAAGGACAATGCCCCATTATCTCATATGACAATATGTACATACCAAGTAATTATAATGATAAAAAATCATTATAACATTTCTTCAAAAATTCAATCCACAATGCCTTGTTAAGCCATGGTCAGGCCACAAAGTGGTTGTGGCTAAAAAAAATTCAAACTAAACCACTTGACTCTTAGAATCCACTAATTTGACACCTTGAACTAACTAGATTCAATCTAGATCAGAATCAACCATTAACTGATCATTTAAAACTCGCTTTACCCCTTCCTACAAATTGAGGTTTTCTACCTGGAAAGCCTATGAGACAACTTTAAAAATTGACTAAATCAAACAATCTAGCCCTGAAAAGATGCATACTAATTCTTTGATCCACATTATTGTACCCTATCAAATTTTTTCTCATGACAACATCTGGGTCAAAAGATATTGACCATTAAAGTTGCTCACTTGAAACTACCTGCAAACAAACATGTCAAAAAATAATAATGTGTTTGGTTTTGGCTTTGAAAATAGGTCAAACAATCACTTGGAGGCATGAAAATTAGGGAATTAGTTATTGTCGTGAGGAGAGTATAAAGCTATGATATGAGCTCATAAAAATAACGGGGGAAATTTTGCAAGTGGTCAAAATTGGGTGCTTGGATTTGTAGAACTAGGAACATTGGCAGAACATTGATTTCCACAAATAGAATGGACTTGGGAAAGTGTGTAGACGGATTGGTCAAGACTCAAAAATGGGCATACTTAAAGAATTTTTAGAGTGAACATAGTGGTACAATCCATTTGGTCTCATATATTATAGATTCAGATTTATGACATCCTCAATAGGGCTACCAATCAATTTGCACTTTAAGACACTAGTAAAACCTTATAAATTGCATTTGGAATCATGTTTGAAAACTAGTCAAATAGATTCATCATAGGCTCAAATTTGAAACATAGAAAGTGTCTAACCCTTAGAATGTATTATAGAAGGAATTTTCACATTTTGGTCAACTACGTCAAAGTTATGATTGGTCAAATAGAGATTCCTAGAATTGCAAACAATATGCATCAGCATGACAATAGTAAACAACCAACTTTGAGGAACATATCAAAATGACTTGAAAACTAAAAAATAGGTTCTTTGATATGCATTATAAACACTCCTAAAGTGAAAAATCATGAAACTTAATTGAGTGCAAGATATTCAAATGTAAACTAGGCTTCCTGTTGTTGTTCAACACTTAAGCAAAAATGCAAATTTAAGCAATGCTCAAAATGAAACTTCACGAAATAACTCACAATGGCAACTTATTATCATAAAACATATGAATATACTAAAAGAAATATGTTATAAACATGAAAAAATTAAAAGGCCTCAAAATCATAATCGGGTACACATTCATGAAAAGCTTTTATAAGTGCTTAATTTGACTCAAATTTTAGAATGGTACTCAAAATCAGGGCTTCAATTTTGAGTCCCAACACCTTCATTATGACATCACAATAGTTAAGAAGTTGAAAAAACTTTATACTAGAGATTTTATGGTAAAGCTATTACATTTTTTAGTGTAACATCATAGCCTTTACTTCTAACCGTAAAGCCTAACTAGTGATGTTGCACTTAAATGCATTTCACTCCCATCACCACTTTGTAACATAAAATATTACCCTTTCTAGTAATATTGCAAACACATGTAGTTACCAAGGTTAATGGCCTACATTATTCAATGAGTACTACTTGGACCATTTGATCTTCCAACCTATTTCTTTTTAATTTCTTTAAGTAACAACATATGATTTTTAATTATCTTTGTAGAGTCGAGAACAACCCTTTTTCATTACTTTGTGAAGTGAAACTTCTAATCTAAAAAAATCATATAGAAGTATTAATCATAGAATTTTTATAGACCATCACAACCTCTCAAGATATAAATGCATCATAGAGGTAGCCATGGAGATGTTGTGCTTCTTTGTAATTGCTCATTTCATTTCACATTTAGTTGTGGAGAAGTTATAATGATACAATAAAAGGAAACATTGCAACATTTCCACCTTTAATTCATTTATATGAAAACCATTGTGATGTGGTGCTCATTTCTTGGGCTTTTTGATCATAACTCCACAACCATATTGACTATTGTCTAGAAGAGAAGAGATATGCTACAACCAACAATTAATTGTGACTTCTTAACAAACTTATAAGACCAAATAAAACTCACAAATTCATGCACTTCTTTACACCACTAGGCCACAACACTAATTCTTAAACCCTAAGATTATATTGGAGATGTTATGAACAAAAGGATATTGTGACTTCATGACTTAATATAGACAAAACCCACATCTCATGCAAAGTCACAAATCCATAAAGGAAAAGTATTAAGGAAAGTGTTGGGATGATAAAACATTTTGAGGATTTACATAGGATATATAATAAAGCTAGGGTTTTTGTACCAAGGGAAAAAATATATGTCAATGATAAAGCCAAAATAAACCCTTTGTAAGACAAAGTGAGGACTATTCTTGATAAATGAAAAAAAAATTAGCCTATGAAAAATAGAGCTAACATGTTTTCTTCTTACACATTTTTCTAAGACTAAATCAAATCTTGTTTCTTCTTTCTATATTTTAGTTGGTCCAACTTCCTCATCTTCTTCAGGTATCTCTAACTATAACTTCACATTATCTATCTGGTGTTTGGTCTCCTCTCTCTAACATTCAACTTCTTCTCTCTACTCAACTCCTACAACTTGATTCTTAGTAGCATACTATAGAGCTTTTTTGTTGAACCTTGCCAGTGCCTTGCTCTTGATGCTTGGAAACCTCTTTCTCTAGATCACATAATGTACTTGGTGTTGGAATAATTTAGAATAATTGAGAGGGGGGGTGAATTATTTATCCAAGGTCTAAATGCATAGATAAAACTTTTTAGTACTTAACAAATACATGTGCATGCGTTGATCATTCAATATCTCAACCCATAGTATTTTACTATCCTAGGTCAAATAAACATTGTAGAAATGTAAACATAAAATACCACAAAATCATTCACATAATTTGACACAAGGATTTTATATGAAATCTCAATTTGGGAAAATCACCAGTAACATGCTATCAATTTTCAATATTCTAAAGTGAGCTTTGTGAGGAGCCAACCTTGTTAAAGGTTACAATGCACACTATTAAATGTGACCTTGATTCAAATATTTCAATCACCCTATTTGGAGTGAGCTTTATTAGAAGACTTTAGAACATTCCATTAGAATGTCACCCTAGTAAAGGATTTACTCGTGACTTTTAGGTCAACCTTAATTTGAAGGATTTATCTAGACTAATATAGTTGTTAGAAAGTAATACTAGGACTTGATCTAATAACAAAACAACTCACTTGTGTATTATAAATCTCTTATTCACTCCTCCATTCTACTTGAAATTTCTCCTTTGTCTCTAACTTCTTGTTCAACCTTCAAGCATTCACCTCCTTAAGCTTTCATCCTTATTTTTCAAATTGTAGGTTCATTCCTTCAGCCACCAAATGAAGCAACACCTCAAGACTCCTTGTCTATCTCTGGTTCATGCTATGCCACTTTGCTTCTAGCCTGTTATCTACTTATATAGAGAATTTTAATCTTTTTCTGCTTAACCACAATTGTCCATTTTAGGGTTAGGTCAAATTCATTGAATCTACCTTCTTTTCCATTTTGTTCCCTGTCAAAACTTCTCTTACAATTATCTTCAAATTCATCCTCAAATTATTTATCTTGAATTTTGTGCCATCAACTCATCATACTTATCTTCTACATGCTTCACATAATTCAAGAAATCAACTTTTCCATCTCAGATTCATCAAATCTTCAATCAAACTCATTTTATTGGCACTCAATAATAACATGTTGTTTGCTCGACAATAACATGTTGTTTTCTTGACAATAACTATCTTTTGATGCTTGGTGAACACTAGATTTCTTGACATACACTAAGTTTAACTGGTGCTTGACACACACTAAACTTCCTTTGCTCCACTCATTCTAAATTTCCTTCACTTGACTTCAACTAACTTTATGCTTAGCTTGTACTAACTTGTTCGGCTTCTTCATTTTGCTTAGTTTGGCTTAGTAGACACATTTCTTTTCTTAGTCTCCTTGTCTTTGCTCAAGTAACCTTTCATTGTAGCCTTAAGCAGATAAACAATACACTATATCATCAAAGTCTTACTTAGTCTTAGTGCTTCTTTTATACACCATATAACTCAACCTTTCTCTAGTTATTCTTGTTATCTTTCCTTTTCAAATTCTCTTTATTAATCAATCAAATGATGGAATTTAGACCAAAATCATAGTTGTCTCACTAGCAAGTAGTAGATTTTACATCAGTGATAAAATAATGATTGTTCCATGATAGGTTTCATCAATCTTCCTCATTTATATACTTCAACAATCTTCTTCATTTTAACAATCTCCCTCTTTAGCATTGATGAAAAACTAATACCAACAAAAATACCAAAAAGAAACTTAATACCTTGTATTGAAATATCTCCCTCTATCCGTATCTATCCTTATTTTGTATAGTCTATAGTTTTCTTCTTTTTCAGATATTTAGTGTAACTCTTACTCTTTGTCTTTCACATCTTTCTTCCTCTTTTTTATCTCTCTCTTTTCTAGTACTAACTCCCTCATACTTGTAGTAACTTTTAGTGTACTCTCTCTTTTTGAAAAAAATGCCAAAGACTTTTCATCTTAACATGTAGATATCAACAATTTAGGTTCTCCCTCTATCACCTTGTATGTGACTATAAATCTTCTATTTTAGCTCCTTCCTTACTTTAGGTAGTTCCTCAAGTAAAATCCATTGCATCAAGTTATAAAGTATGTCATTCAACTCAATTAATGCAGAGCACTACTCTTTCTTCTTAAGTAGCTTTGGATAGGGGATTAACCCCTAGCTTACCTCTAAGATATTCATGTGTATCCTTATTTAAAGCCTTTGTGAATACATCGGCTATTTGTTCCTTTGTATTCACATATTCCATTCTGACTTCTTTGTCTTGAACCAACTCTATTAAGTAATGGTACTTGATTACAATGTGCTTTGTATTTTTATGCACCAAAAGGTTCTTAGATATGTTTATAACACTTTTATTATCATAGTAGACTACCACAGGTTCAATGATTTCTTCTTTCATTCTTTTAACTATTTGATCCACACCATATTTATGCAATTCACTGCAACAACTACATATTCAGCTTCAATAGTAGATTGTGAAATACAATTTTTTTTATTTCTAGTCCAAGTAACCAATATTTTTCCTAAGAAAAATGGTCCAACACTTGTACTTTTCTTTTCATGAATGTTTCCATCCCAATCAACATCTGCATAGGCTCTCAATTCAAACTTGTCATTTTTCTTGTACTATAGACCATAGTTTTTGTACCTTTCAATTATCTCATAATCCTTTTAACAACTATTAAGTGATTCTCCTTAGGATTTATATAAAATCTTACAACAATCCCAATAGCTAGTGCAATGTTAGGTCTTCTATAAACTATATATTGTAGTTTTCCAATCATAGACATGTAATATGTTTGATTTACCTTAGCAGAATCATCAGTTTTGGATAGTTTATGTCCTATCATCATGGGGGTACTAAATAGTCTTGAATCCTCCATACCAAAATTCTTCAATATTTCCTTTACATACTTCGACTGAGTAATGTAAATACCATATTTCATTTGATAAACTCGTAATCAAACAAAGAACTTTATTTCTCCAAACATAGACATCTCAAATACTTTCATCATTTCATTTGCAAATGTCTTACACAATGCATTTTTTCCTCCAAATATGATATCATCAACAAATATTTCCTAGTAAATACCTTTACCTCCTACCTTTAAGTACATATTGTTGTTGTCATTAGTCTTCTCAAAACCAATCTTCAAAAGATAGTTGTGCAGTCTTTCATACCATGCTCTAGGATCTTTCTTTAAACCATATAAAGATTTTTGAAATCTACACAACATGTTCTTAATGTTTGGATCATGAAATCCTTGTGTGTGTGTGTGTGTGTGTGTGTGTGTGTGTGTGTGTGTGTGTGTGTGTGTGTGTGTGTGTGTGTGTATATATATATATATATATATATATATATATATATATATATATATATATATATATATGATTAAAATTGTTATTGTATTAATTATTTGATTAATTAATAGAAATGTCCCATGAAGGGACATGTCTATCCATGGCTTATTCTCTATATATAAATCTAAGAGGATATTGCATTTGGAAGACATTACCAATCTGGTAATGCTTAGTACATTTATAGAAAATTTGAAAATCCAACAAGATTAAGAAGGAATATATACAAACAACCAAAAGTGTAAGTTTAAAGAGAGATATAGCACCTGAACTCAACTTGTAGACTAAATAGACATATTGTGATAAGGGTATATGCAAGTTGTATATGGCTTTGCACATGAAAACTAGATGGCTAAAAGTTGAAATTTAAATATGTAAGATATTTCTAAACATGAAGCTTATAATTTTCTCCTACAGTGCAATTTATCCTCATTTTCCACAGATGAATCATAATCACCTGTTTGCTTTCAAGATGACCTAGGAGAAAATTGAATTTGATAGAATTAGTCCAACAACTTTTTCTCCAATGATTTTTCAGCAAGATGATGTCTTCTGACATAATTTGATAATCTTGGTTTTGTTCTTCTTTCTTCAACAATAGATCATTCATCAAGTTCAATCTTAGGTTCATTGTGTACTTCTCTATCAAGTAACTTGACATTCCTTTCTTTTAAACTAATCTCAAAATCATAATGCACCTCAACTTCTGATTGTAACTTAGCTCTTGAATGCAACTTGAAATCCATTGTATGTAACTAAACAGTCACTGATTCTTGTTCATTAGTAGCTATAGTATCATCATCATTAGCAGACATGCGTTCATAGTAGTACATAAAGGTTTTTTAATTCTTAGGTTCCTTCTTTTGTTCATCTTCATATGTTTCTGTATATTCATCAAATTTTACATTTGCATTTTCCACAACTTTTTTATTATTAGTATTTAAATACTTATAAGCTTTACTTCTTGTAGAATAACCAAGGAGTATACCTTCTTCACTTTTTGCATCAATTTGTCATTTATGTTGTCCTTAAGAATGTAACACTTGCTTCCAAATACCTTAAAATATTTGATGTTAGGTAAGTATCCATACCATAACTGATAAGGTGTGAAATTTGTACCTTTCTTAACTTGTACTCGGTTCAAGGTATAGATAGTTGTACTGAAAGCTTCTCTCTAGTATTTTAAAGCAACATTCTTCTCCATCATTAGTGTTCTAGCACAATCCATTATAGATCTATTCCTCCTTTTAGCTGTCCCATTTTGTGGAGGGGACCTAGGTACAAAAGTTTATCTCTTGATTCCTCATTGCAGAGGTTATTAAATTCATTCAATGTAAACTCTCCACTTATGTCAAATCTTAGACATTTCAAGATTTTATCAGTTTCCTTTTCAACTTTTTCTAGATACCACTTAAATATTTGAAAAACATCATATTTTTCTCTTAGAAATGTAACTTACACCATTCTTGATTTGTCATTAACAAATAGAGTAAAATAATTGTCACCTTTGTAGCTTTGCACATCAATTAGTCCACATAGATTAGTATGAACTAATTCCAAAATTTCTTTTTAAGTATGAGTCTTACTCTTAAACTAGACTTTTTCATCTTTCCTAATTGACATTGTTTGTAAATCACATTATCAAGTTTATTTAGTTTTGGTAAACCTCTAACTTTTTTCATCTTACTAATACTAACCAAGTTGTCAAAATTTACATGACATAATATTTTATCCCATAGCCACACATCATCAAATTTTACAACAAGACAAGTGGTTGCATTTGTGTCAAGATAAAATAGGTTACCTCTTGTCTAGACTCCACTTCAATGAGTTCTCCATCAGCATAATAGATCTTATCTTTCTTGTATTCAAATTCAAATTTGTATCTTGAACTACTCAATTGTGACACACTCAATAGATTATAGTTAATTCCTTCCACATAGTAAGTATTGTCACACATGATCTTGTTTGTCAATATTATTGATACTTTACCTTTCACTAGACAGGGTGTATCATTACCAAATCTAACACTATTTCCATTGTAATGCTCAAGGGTAATGAGCTTAATCTCATCACTAGTCATGTGATGAGGACATCCACAGTCAATGATCCATCTTTCACTTTTGGTTTCATAAGATACTAATGCAACTACCTCATCTTCATTTGAATCATCTTTCATAGCAACATACACATTATCATCATGATCATGTAATTCATCATTAGATTATTCTTCAACAACGTAACAATCTTTCTTTCCCTTGTCTTTATTTTCTTTGTTACTCTCATCTTTTTTGCTTGTGGATTTATCTTCATTTTTATTGTTTTTCTTCTCAAGTCATCTTTCTATAATATGAACAAATTCATTACAATTGAAATATATGATGGGTAACTCACCTTTGTATTTTCCTTTGCCTCTATGAAATCTCTTAGCCAACAATGCTTCTAGTTTGTCTAGATCTTCATCATCTATGTCACTATCACTAGCAACATGCTCGACCTTTTTCTTTCCTTTAGGATCTTTAAGTGTTATCTTAGCTTTGAGAGTGGAATACATATTCTTAGATGTGAAATTATCAAAATTTAAAAGTTCAAAAGTGGTGATTTTACCAAGCAGTCCTTCAAGGGTTAGATCACTACTAGGAGTTCTTGTATAGTAGAGACTCTAATAGCATAGATAAGTAGTAGGGTTCTCAATAATTTTCTAATCAAAGTCTCATCTTCAATAATTCCATTTTCTCCTCTCATTTCATTTACATCATCTTCAATTCTTGCATAATACTAGACTATAGTCTCACCTTATTGCATTCTCATGTTATCAAATTTTCCCCTTAGACCATCTTCTTTGGCTCTTAGCATATTCTTGTCTCCTCCATATATATTTTTAAGGGCATCCCACATTCCTTTAGAAGTGGTACATGTTTTGATGTCTTCAAACTCTAAATAGCTTAGGGAAGATGCAATCTCCAACATTGCTTGATTTTATTCTTTCTTCTATTTTAGTTACTTAGTAGTTAGGGCTCCAACTACTTCAACATGTTCAATGGTGATAGTTGTCTATGCATAATTTGAAGTCCTCCTAGATGTAGCTTCTTCAAACTCTTGCATGCAAGAAAGTTTTCCTTAATTAACTTGGGCAGCTCCTTTCTATACATCTTGATCTTTATCTTCAAGTACCTTCAAACTTTTTCCTTCACAAGCACCAAACACTCTAATACCAACTATTGAAATACTTTAGAATAACTAAGAGCGGGGTGAATCAGTTATCCAAGGTCCAAATGTACATATATTAAAACTTTTCAGTACTTAACATATACATGTGCATGCATTGATCACCAATATCTCAAACCATAGTATATAACTGTCCAAGGTCAAATGAACTTTGCAGAAATGTAAACATGAAATACCGCAAAATTATTTACACAATTTGACATGAGTATTTTACATGGAAACCCAATTTGGAAAAAACCACCAGTAACATGCTACCAATTTTCACTATTCTAAAGTGAGCTCTATAAGGGGCCAACCCTATTAAATGCTATAATGCACACTATTAAATGTGACCTTGATTGAAGGATTTCAATCACCCTATTAGGAGTGAGCCTTATTAGGGAACTTTAAAACATTCCATTAGAATGTTACCCTCTTAAAGGATTTACTCATGACTATTAGGTCAACCTTAATCCAAAGGATTTATCCAGATTGATATAATTGTTAGAAAGTAACAGTAGGACTTGATCTGATAACAAAACAAATCTCTTATTTAATCCTCCATTCTTCTTGGCATTCAATCTCCTCTATCTCTAACTACTTTTTCACCCTTCAAGACTTCACTTCCTTAAGCCTTCATGCTTAGTATGTGAACTGTAGGTTCATTCCTTTAGCCACCAAATGAAGCAACACCTCAAGATTCCTTTTCTATCTCTAGTTCACACTATGACACTTTTATTCTAGCCTATTATCTCCTTATATAGAGAATTTTGATCTTTTACTACTTAGCCACAATCATCCATTTTAGGGTTAAGCAAAATTCATCAAATCTACCCTCTTTTCCATTTTTTTCACTCTAGAAAATTCTCTTACAATTCTCTTCAAATTCATCTTCAAATGGTTTATCTTGAATTATGTGCCACCAACTCATTATACTTATCTTCCACATACTTCACATAATTCATGAAATCAACTTTGTCAGCTCAAATTCATCAAATATTTGATCAAACTAATTTTATTGGCACTCAACAATAACATGATGTTTTCTCAACAATAATTGTCTTATGATGCTTAGTCAACACTAAGTTTCTCAACATACACTAAGTTTAACTGGTGCTTGACACACACTAAACTTCTTTCACTCAGCTCATATAGAATTTCCTTTTCTTGGCTTCAACTAATTTTTTGCTCATCCTACACTGACTTGCTCAACTTCCACCATTTTTTTGGTCAGGCTTGGCAACCGCATTTCTTTGCTTAGTCTCCTTCTTGTCTTTTCTCAAGTAACAATTTAATTGTAGCTTTAAGTAGATAAAACATACACTATATCATCAAACTCGTACTTAATGTTGGTGCTTCTTTTATACACCATATAACTCAACCTTTCTCTTGGTACTCTTGTTATCTTTTATTTTCAAATCATCTTCATCAATCAATCAAATGCTAGCATTTAGACCAAATTAGCAATTGTCTCACCAACAAGTAGCAAGTTTAAAATCAGTGACAAAATAATGATTTTTCCATGATAAGTTTCATAAATCTTCTGCATTTCTATACTTAAACAATCTTCTTCATTTCAACACTTGGTTTTCCTTCATAGATGTAGACAAATTTTCTATAATATTCATTTTTTTTTTGGTATTCTTCTTCATTATTTTCTTCAAATTTATCAATTCTAACATTTACACTTTCCACAATTTTGTTAGTTTTAGAATTTTTCTATGCTTTTTAATTGGAATATCCTAAGCATATACTTTCAACACATTTTACATCAATTTTTCCTTTCCTTGCATCTTTTAATATGTAACACTTGCTTCCAAATACTTTGAAATAATTGATATTAGGTGCATAGCCATACCAAAGTTCAAAAGGGTTTTTATTTGTACCTTTCTTAACTTGAACTAATTGATGTGTAAGAACTATTACTTATAGCTTCTCTTCAATACTTATGTGAAACATTCTTTTCCATTAGTAATGTCCTTGCATAGTCCATGATTGATTTATTTCTTCTTTTTAGCTATCACATTATGTGGTGGAGTCCTTGGTGCACTCATTTATTGTTTGATTACTCTTTCATTGTAGAATATATTAAATTACTCTAATATGAATTCATGTACTCTATTCAATTTTAGGCATTTCAGGCTCTTACCTATTTCATTTTCAAATCTAGCCAAATACCACTTAAATATTTGAAAAAAATTAATTTTTTATTATAGAAACATTATAGTCCTTTGGTTGGTTGGGAGAGTGTGTGTCTTCCAAAGAGGTATGGTGGCCTTGGCATAAGAAAGTTAACCCATCTTAATAAGGCTCTTTTGGCCAAGAAAATATGGTGCATCTTCAACAACACTGGTGAATGGAGGGATATCCTAGTTAATAAATATATCAGAAGGCCTTCTCTTAATTTCATTTTAAACAATGGGGATATTCCAAAAGGATCGGTTATCTGGAATGGTGTCTTGAAGGCCAGGGACCTAGAAAAGGCCAATGTTTCTTGGAAACTAGGTAATGGAGAAGATATTTAGTTCTGGTGTGATAGTTGGCTATTTCAAGGTCCCCTTATTAACAATCCTTCCTATGAAGTATGAGTGAATGAATGTACACAAAAATTTGGGTTTAAAGTTAGCAATTATAGGATTGGCCTGGGATGAAGAGATCTCTCCCTCATATCTAAAAATTTGAAATTGATTATGTTAATTTTAAACTCTATGGTTCTCAATAATAAAAGAGATGAAATTATATGGGGGGATAATCCTAACGGTAGTTATTCTATTGCTTTAGGCTATAACTCTCTTTGGTGTAGGAGGGAGAAACCCCCTTGGGAAAATGTCCAGCTTCCTAGTCTCACTCCCAAGATCAACATCTTTTATTGGCTAGCCCTTTAGAATAAAATCCTTACTCAAGAAAATATTAATAAGAGAGGACATTTCATGCCTAATAGATGTCCTCTTTGTAAAAACTAGCTGGAGTCAATAAACCATCTTTTCATTCATTGTGTTTACTCTAGGGAGGTTTAGGAGTTCCTAACCTAGGATTTTGAGATTTTCTGGCACATGCTGGATAATCTCCTGGATTTCTTTAGTCAATGCAAAAATTTGTTTAAATATTTTGTTTTGCAGGAATTAATTACCTAGATTTTGCCTCACTTTTGCTAGAGTATCTAGAAGGAAAGGAACAATAGAATTTTTAGGGATAGGGAGGAGCCGGCTCTTATTCTTGGGAGAAGATTTATAAAAACATTAAGGAAAGATACCAAGTCAAGAAGGGGGGAGAGTTTGAAGTTAGCGGTAGAAAGACTGAAGAGGAAAAAGATAGGAAGCTAAAAAGATAGGAAGCCAGATAGCTTCTTCCTGTAGAGGGATGGACCAAAGCCAACTTTGATGGTACCTCAAAAGGAAATCCTGGTCCCTCCAGAAGTGATAGAATAATAAGAAATAATTTTTGTGAGGGAGTCATGGCTTTTTCTCTTCCATTGGTAACCCAGACTAATAATTTTACAGAAGCCCGAGCTATGTGCCATGTGGTTAAACTGGCTTTTGAAGTTAGAATAACTAAGCTTTCATTAGAAGGGGATTCCAATAACATAATTAATTGTATCAATGGCAAATATCATCCTTCTTGGTCGATTTACAATCTAATTAAAGAGACACATGACACCCTTGCTAAATTTGAGACTATCCACATCACACATGCATTCAGAGAAGCAAATCTAGTTGCAGAATGGTTTGCCAATAAAGGTGTGGGATCTAACAAGTTGATTACATGACATTTAGGAATAGATAGTTTAGCAGAAGCCAAGACCCTTATCGACCTAGAAAAAATTTGAGGGTGTACGATGGAGATCTAATGGTAATAATGAATATAAAGGAATATGGGATATAAGTACAAGTCATAAAGGCCTTTTTAGTTTATAAAAGTAGTTAAGGCTATCATTGTCTTTTTGACACATTTTGTGGGTCAAAATTGTCATTTACTACTTGTGTTTTAGTAAGGTGAATTATCTTGGTGCATATCAAAGAAACAGTGCCAAAATTTTGTCTGCGAAGGAGCTATAGAGCCTAGAGTTTATGAGAATCATTGGAGTTAATATTGAAGAGTTTATGGGAGAACATTTCAAAAAGGAGCCACTGGGGGATCTAGAGAAATGGAGGAATAGGGGAAAAGTATGGAAAAAGTTGAAAAAGGGAGGGGTTGCTAGTTACATTGCCAAACTTCATGGTTTTGATCCTAAGGTCACCAACAGTATGGTGAATTCATGGAAAGACAACAAGGTGAAAGTGAATGGTGTCTTTCTTGATCATTGAGGAGGTTGTCATTGTAGTCATCGAGATTCCTATGGAGGGTTTCAAGTTTTACAGGGATAAAAAATTCTCTACCAATGTTGTGAAGGATTTTTTGAAGAGCACCAAAGAAATGAATGAGCTAATTAAAAGTGAGACTTTTTATGTGATGGATTCCATCAAGAAGCTCTAGAGATATGTGTTGCATGCTATCATTGAATATATTACTCTGGACCCTAGGTTTGATTGAGTAAGAACCCACCATTTCAGTCTTCTTAATCATTTCCACCATGATAGGAAAATTTCTTTCCCTTACTATTTACTTAACTCCATGAGTAAGGATATCACTAGCTTTAAGAAGAAACCCAATGTCAACCTTGCTCTACATGAGGGATTGTTGCTGCTAATCCATGAGTACTTCAAAGCTTAGATGATTAGCAACAATCCTTCCCTAGATGTAGATGAGGACAATGGTAACTCCAACTACTCTTCTAACTCTGATGAAATTCAGAGCATAAACTCAGAGGAGGAGGGGAATGTTTCTTCTAGAAAGAAAATTAAGGGTCATGTTAAGAAGTACTCCTCTGATTTAACCCCTAGAAGAAAGAGCCCAAGGGATCATAGCCAAATATCTGGTAAAGATGATATGGATTATAATGAGGATGGGGAGGACATGGCTTCTAATGATGAAGACAAGGAGATGGAAGAGGAGATTAAAGAGGACCATGCTAGGAAAAAATAGAAGAGGGATGATGCAAATAATGAGAGGGTTTCAAATTAGGGACTGAAGGTTTTGATTGTCCCCCTTTCCCCTATTCATCCCCGTCCTCATTCTCACTTTGAGGAGAAGGATAAGGATAATAATAGTGCTAAAGAGGGGGAAGTGCTTGTCAAAAATAGTAAAAAATCTTGGAGGAATTTCAATGTTAGGACTGTGACATTGGGAATTTATAGAGAAGCTATGAATCCTCAGATTCTAGTGGAAAATCAGGAAGAGCCCCAGCTTGAAGAGCTCATAGACTCATCTATTGTGGCCATCTCTGATAATGCAAGGGAGATAGGTATGAACCTTCTCAAAAACACTCATAAAAACATGATTGATAATTTTAGATCAACCAAGTGGCTCTACCATGAGCTAGAAGAGGTTAGAGAGAAGGTTTGTCAGATGGAGGGCAACAACAAGAAGACTGAAAATGAGAACCATGAGGATTAGAGCGATAGAGCCAGTCTAGTTGAAAGGAGAATTAAGAATCTTGAAAATTACAATCATAATTTGGCTAGTTAGATGATATCTCTCCTCAATTTGATCAAAGAAAATATTCTCTCTTTAATTGGTGTGTTCAAAGATAGAGGCTTGTTGGTAGGTGAGGATGAAAATGATAGAGAAAGAGCTAGGTTTGATGATGATATGGCCACTGACATCATCTTTACCAGTTTGGACTAGGAAATAGAGAAAGTCTAGGAGCAAAAGGTTGAGGAGCATCAGAAGATTTATGAGGCTGCCCACACCATGCAAGATTTCGAGAAGAAAAATGAGGACTAGCCTTCTTGTTCTGTCTTTTTGCATTTTTGTTGTTTCTCTTTTGGCTTTTCTTTCTAGCTTTTTCTTATTTTTGTTAAAGACAATTGGATCTAGCCTTTTTGTTGGCTGGGCCTTGTGCTTATTATCAGCCTTTAGACCCATTTTTTCTGGCTGGGCTTTTTTGCTTATTATCAACCTTTGTTTGTAGCTACTTTTGGGTTTCAAGGTCCCTATAAAACCTATTTATCTTATCAAAAAAATTATAGTCATCATTCTAGAGAAATCATCATCAAATATAATAGAGTACTTATCATCATAATAACTTTGCATTCCAATAGGACCACATAAATTAGTATTAACCAACTCTAAAATATCATCAAAATAATAGGTCTTTCTCTTGAAACTAGACTTTTTCATTTTTCCCATTTGACATTGTTTGCACATCATTTTATTGGGTTTTCTCAATCTTGGTAATCCTTTTACTCTTTTCATGTTACTAATATTTACTAAATCATCAATTTCCATATGACATAGCCTCTTATTCCATAACCAAAAAAATTCAAATTGTGAAAAATAACATATATCTTAAGATAGGTCTAGATAGAACAAGACACCTCTTGATTGTTCTCCACTTCTAATCAATTCACCATTAGCATCATAGATTTTTTCTTCTTGTATTGAAATTCAACTCGATATCCTGAACCTTTTAGCTATGCCAAACTCATTATATTGTATTTTAGTCCATCAACCAAATATGCATTTACACATCTAAACTTGTCATTCAAAATAATTGATCCTTTACCTTTCAGATAACATGGTGCATCATTTCCAAACTTAACACAACTTCCATTATAATATTCTAGCTTTTCAAACTCACTTGTATCACTAGTCATTTGATATGAGAAACCACTATCAATTTTCCATCTACCATTTGTACTTACATGTGAGATTGAAATATTGTATCATATTCATCAAATTCATCTTTCATTGCAACATAAAAAAATTCTTCATCATGTTCATCATAATCACAATAAGAACCATTTTCTTCAAAAATGTAACAAGATTTTTTTCTTTTCCTTTGTAGTCTTTGTTAACTTGGTTGTCTTTTTCATCTTTTCCTCTATATTTTTTTGTATTTCCTTTCCTTCTTCTCATCTCTATCAGGACACCTTGCAACAATATGATGAACTTTGTTACATGTAAAATAGACTATAGGAAGTTCATCTTTGCATTTTTCTTTTCCTTTTGGTAGCCTTCTTGCCAATAATGCTTAAAGATAGTCAAGAACATCTTTTGATTTACTGCCACTATCCACATTCTTACTCTTTGAAAAATTTCTCCTTTTGGATCCATCAAGGGTTAGTTGAGACTTGAAATCACATTCAACACTATAAGGTGTATAGTTATCAATATTTGACTATTCAAATGTAGTGATTCTACTAATTAGACTATCTAATGTCAAATCATTACCTAGTGTAAATCTCAGTTCTTGCATTGTAGATACTATAATTGTATAGGTAGCAAGTAAAGTTTTTAATAGCTTTTTGATCATAGTCTCATCATATATACCTCTTATAACATCTTTAATTACAATCAACACTTCTTGGATTCAACCACAATACTGAGCAACAATTTATCCTTCTTTCATTTTGATGTTATCAAACTTGACTCTTAAGCTTTCTACTTTATCTCTTAACACATATTTGTCTCCTCCATGAATTTATTCCAACGTATCCCACATTTTTTTTAGTACTACAATCCTTGACATGATCAAATTCAACACAACTTAGGGAAGATGCTAGATCTTGTTGGAAATATTATGATAGACTTAGTTACTAAGAGGGGAGGGCTGAGTCAGTAACCAATAAAACTTAATCCTTGATTAGGAATTAATCTTTCATGAGTATTTTGATCTAATTGCATGCATGAGAGACTAAAAACATTAAAGCATTCATAATACTTTTGACACATAATTTGGTGACCCAAAAACCTTCCAAATAGAAAGTAAAACTAGGGTGGGGATGATACCCACAAGCTTTATTACTATAGTATAAAGTTGGCTTGTTAAGGCTTACAATGATCACTTTTGTTGATTTTTTCTGTTAGGAGCAATGAGGAATGCTAGGTCCACCTTGCAAAAGGATTCTAGACATACAATGAAGTAGGTACTCAATAAAGAGATTTACATAAGATTGTTTTTGATAAGATAAACAGGTTTTAAGGGATCCTGAAACCCATAAGTTTTACAAAAAACAAGGCTGATAATAAGCAAAAGAAGCCCAGCCAAAATAGAGGTCCAACAGCTAAAAAAGCCCAAAGGCCCAGCCCAAAACAAAGGCCCACAGAAAGGCCAGATAACAACCAAACTAAAACAAACTATAGAAAGCCTGTCCAAAAGCCAAAAGCTAGAAAGACGAAAATACAAAAGACAAGAAAACTAGTCTTCAGTTATCTTCTCCATTTCCTGCATAGTCTGAGCTGCCTCGACTATCTTTTGTTGCTCCTTTGCCATTTGATCCTAGACCTTCTCCATGCCCTGATCCATAGTAGTGAACATACTGATTGTGGCCTTGTCATCATTCGGCCTAGCCTTATCCCTGTTCTTTCCTCCCTCCTCCACCAGCAAGCCCCTATCCTTAAGTTTACCAACAAGGGATTTGATTTTGTCATTCATCAAACTCAGGAGAGAAATCATCTGAATTGCTAGGTTGTGGTTGTAGTTTTCAAGATTTCTAAATCTCCTTTCATTTAAGCTTTCTCTATTATCTTGGTCCTCCTGGATATCAATACCTATCTTATTCTTAGTACTTTCCATCTGGGATACCCTTTCTCTAACTTCCTCCAGCTCATGGAAGAGCCATTTGATTGATCTAAAGTTGTCAATCATACTACTGCAGGAATTATTCAGAAGGTTCATTCTAGTCTCCCTTGCATTGTCTGAAATGGCTAGGATAGCTGGGTCTATGAGCTCATTGAGCCTAGGCTGCTCCAGGTTGTCCACCAGGATTTGAGGGTTCATAATTTCCCTAAAAATCCCCATAGTAGCAGTCCTCACATTGAAATTTTTCCAGGCCTTTCTTCTATTATTGACCTGCACTTCCCCCTCATTCTCACCAGTGATGACATTCACTTTTTCCTCTGAAGGAGGCTAAGACTGGACAAGGGAGAGGGGAAGAGGAATAACATCTTTCCTCTAATTTCTTGTCTCCTCAACTCTCACAACCTCCCTCTTCCATTTTTTCCTAAGTTTCTCCTCTTCCAACTCCTCCTCCAACACTTTGTTAGAATCTTCCGTATCCATTTCCTCCTCCTTCTCAGCATAACTCTCCTTTGCTTGAGCTTGGCCATGATCCCTAGGGCTTTTCCTGCTGGGAGTTGTAGTTGTGGACTGTTTCCTATCTTGACCTTTTTTCTTCTTTCCTGAGGTAACATTCTCCTCCTCTGAGCTAATTCTCTCAATGTCATCAGAGTCTGAAGAAAAGCAGGAGCTGCCTTTGTCAACATCCTCAACTTGAGGAGGGTTATTGCATATAGACTAAGCTTTGAAATGCTCATGGATGAGGAGCAATAATCCCTCATGCAAAGAAGGGTTAACAGTGGCTTTCTTCTTGAAACTAGAGATTGCCTTGTTCATAGAAGTGAGAAGGTAAAAGGGAATGGAAATTCTACTCTTATGATGAAAATGATTTAAAATCACAAAATGGTGAGTTCTGACCCGATCAAACCTAGGGTCTAGGGTAACATAATCAATGAGGGCATATAAAACATACCTCCAGAACTTCTTTATAGTCTTCGTCACATAGAAAGACTCTTTCTTTACTAGCTTGTTCATCTCTACATAATTTTTCATGAACTCCTTGACTGCATTGGATGAAAGTTTCTTGTCCCTATAGAATTTGAAATCCTCCATAGGGATTCTAGTGACCTCCGCAACCACCTCCTCTATGATTTGGAAAGAAACCCCATTCACCTTGACCTTGCCATTGTTAAGTTTACATAAGATTGTTAAGTTTACTTTGTGAAAGGGTTTGATAGATCCACTTGTTAGGATAAAATAGTAGTTGATCTTTGATCTACAAATTGGTTTGCTAAATGAGATTCCTTTGAATGTAGTAATCACCTTGCTATGATAGATAAATCTTTGTTGCTTCTTATATTTTTGTAGCCTTTGCAATTCACTCTTCTACTTTTTTCTACTTATTACATTACTTCCATATCATACATTGGATGTGATACAATATATTACATATATACCAATCCAATTACAATTTACACAGTTAGCCACTATACAAGTCTACACAAAAATCACAAATTTGGCTAAAGTGTAGAAACTCAGGTTCTAAAGACTAGCTCAGTAAGGTTTTCATACTTGGCATCCACTATCAATGTTCAACATCATCATGCACTCAGTGTAGGGCCCATTTTTCATTACACCAAAAGCCATGACTGTTAGTGAACATGAAATACCACATAATTAACCACCTGTGGGCAGGGGAGCGTGTCGCATCACCCAATAATCTCCACCTCGACATGCATACTAGGTGCTTACACGGGTCGGGAAGGCACCGAGGAAATTTGAACCCATGACCAGGCCAAAACCAGGCTCTGATACCAATTGTAGGGCCCATTTTCCGTTACACCAAAAGCCATGACTGTTAGTGAACATGGAATACCACATAATTAACCACCTGTGGGTAGGGGAGTGTGTCGCATCACCCAACACTCAGTAGACATAGAGGCTCGATTCATATTGATTAGTTCCAAGTAATCTTGAACTCGATCTACTTTGGTGACTCAATGAATACTATGAAACTCAACATATAAATTGAATCATTTAATTCACACTGCATAGCTCGGTCAATGCTATCACTTTGAGCTCGATATATTTTGAGTCACTTAGTTAACACTAAGTTGCTTGGTTAACACTAGACTCACATCACATCACATCAACTATGAACTCAATAAGCACTACACAACTCAGTTTGCACTAATAAACTCATCATATAGTAAGATGCTTGATTTACACTACTGATGATCACCATGTTAGTAACTACTCAGTGCAAACAAAATATTGTCCCTTGGACTTGGTAGCAATTGTAGAACTCAATAGATACTGAAATGCTTGGTTAACATTGTTAACTATACAATATTCTTGGTAGATACTTACAATCTGAATAAGTGAATGTCACTAATACCAAACATGACTGTAATGTCAAAAATCTCCCCCTTTCACATTAGTGATAAAAAAAAACTTATCAATCAAAACTAAATTCAAAAATGTTCAAGAACATCTTTTATCCATCACCTTATATGTTTTCAACTCAGTAGAGTATACTATTTTTGAGATTTTTCAAAATTGGTTTTGTAAGAGATGTATCTCTGAGTATTTGTAGATGCATTATATGATAATGCTCCCCATACATAATATACAATATACTTTACATCTTTTTACATTTTGATATATATAATTTCTCCCCCTTTATGTCTACTCCTATTATATCTTCTCCTCTATATACATCTACCTAACAATCTTCTCCCCCTTTTTGACATTAATGCCAAAGATGTATGTTATCTAAACTATATAGTAATTCCAAAATGTGACAAAAAATATATATGTAAATTCATTATTAGTGCCATTGTCTTGTCCCAATATGCTTGCAACACCTTGCATGTGTGCAATGCAATCTATACTTCTACTGATAGTTCTATCATGTGGTCTACAATAGAGAAGTTATTGTCATGGATGAGTGTTTTTGCATATGCAATGTGTTTCTACAATGCATTCATGTTTGGGAAAATCATGCCCTATATATTTATCAAAGTAGCTCTTATTCTGGCTTCTTCTCTCAACAATTCTACTTGCATATTAGTTAGGAATCTAATCTTGTTAAAGTGGGCAGAGCTGGAACTCAGGTCAAGTTGCAATGGTTGTGCACTTGCCTTCAAATCTTCATCAATCTTTAACAATTTTATCTCTTATTTTCTTAGTGAAAATTGATGTATCACAAAGTTTACTAAATAGTGAAGACACATTTTTGCAAGAGGTCTCAGTGAGCCTAGAATAGTAGATAATTCTACTTGATAGATAGCAATTTGCTATGCAATAAGTTCCAAGAATTTATTCTCAAATATCTTCTCAGCTCTCTGCAACAATTTTTCTTATCCATTCACATATTCATTGAATTTATGGATGACCTCTGCTAATTGATTCAAAATTGGTTGAGAAGTATCAACCTCTTTGTTTAGTGCTTCTGCAAGGATATTCTTTTCATTTTCTATTATCTAAAATTCCTTGTTGCTCTCTTCTTTAAGCCTCTGCTACTTAGCTTTGTTCAGAAGAATTTCTCCAAAAATATGCATCTGATCAGGATCGAGATTTATATGTCCCAATTAGGAATAAAAATCTCCTCATCAAGATCTATGTCTTCTTCCTTCTCTTTTCCTTTACCCAAAAATTTTGTGCTTAGTTGAGGCTTGGTCTCAATTGTCCTTGCACTTATTAATTGCATGCTAGGAATGGAAACAATTGTAGAAATAGTAGGACTGGTTGTAAAGGTAGATACTACACTCGTTGCTAAAATACCAATAGTATAAATACTTGGTGTAACCAAAATTGGTGTAGAGGGAAGTGTTGTCTACTCGGTAGATGAAGTGCTTGTCACTTCTGTCAGTGAAGTGCTAAGCTAGACAAGTGCAAGAATTGATTGAGTGCATGCACTTATAGTGTTTGGCACAATCAATCCTATTGAAGCATTATCTAGGTTTGATGTTTTAAGTGCTTTTCTTGGAGAATGAGGAAGTGAGACTATGACCATTGTAGCATTTTTATCTAGGTTGGTCTCCTTACTATCATGAACATCTAGTAAATCTTCCTTGGTAGCTTTCTATCCCTATTCCTCTTCCTCATCATCTACATTGTCAAAATGTGTAACCTCTTCATCATTGATTTCTTCATCTTTTTCTTGTTCATCATCATATTTTTTACTAACTTTGACAACAAAATCACTCTACTTGTGAAGAACATAAATGTTCTTCCATGTGTTTGTAGCATTCTTCACTACATGCTCAATGTCTTTCAATAATATAAGACAAGTGTTGAATCTCAAAGTGACTTTTTCTTTATTCTTCTTTAGAGATTCTTTTACATCCTTATCACTCAAAATTGGCATGAGTTTCCTCAGGGTCTGATCATATATATCTTTAGAATTTTTCATTGCATTCTCCCATCTTGGATTGATCTTATCCATTAGATCACTTGGAAGCTACTAAGAAAGCTAATTTAGGGAATACTTCAACTTACTCATTTTAGACATTAATATATCTTCTATTTTCTTTTACTTTAGTGTTTTGAAATTTGGTATACTTGATCTTGACTCTATATCTTTCAGCCTTTCCTAGAAGGTGGGTGGAGGCCTTTTAAAGATTACATCTCCTCCTTCTTTGTTTGCTTTCTTCCTAGATGATCTTCTTGTAAACATAGTAGTAGATGATTTGGTAGGCTTGGTAATTATTACCTTACTTTTATTTTTCAATGTCTCTTCTTTCTTTTTTTTCTCTTCATCTTCTACTTCTTCATGCTCAATATCATCTCCTTTTCCTTCGGTTAATAGAAGAGTGGAACTAGTTTTCAGTTTGGCAATTCTCTTCTTCCTTTTGTTGACCGCCTAAGGGAGTTTGATTTCCAATTCAATTCTAGCCTTTGCCTCATCATAGGTGCCAAAGTATGCAGCTTTAGGGTCCATAGGCTCATTAATTAGTTCCTTAATAATGTCCTTGGTTTCACCTATGTTTACCTCATAACCAAGAGGTTTTACCCCATATTGTCCTTGGTCTAACTGCATGAATATATACTTTGTCACTATTAACCATAAAAAAAAATCATCTTTGTAATCATTAACTAGTTTCTTGGGAATCCTAAATCTATTATTCATCTTTTCTTTGAATGCATCAAAGTAATTGTTCATAATACTTACATAGTTCTCTCCCATTTTAGCTCTATACTCATTGATCTAATAAAGAATAGGTACATCCTTCCTACATACTACTATACCTTTAGATGGGAAAAAAAATTGTACATAGAAAAATAGACAAGTTAGGAGTGAAGCAAACTTACAAGGATTATTCTTGGAGTTTTTGATACTCTCCATATTCTTTTTAAACTAGTTCAACATGAACTCAAAAAGGTCAAGTGATAGGTTATTCTTGATCACTTTGTATGCTAAATCCATTGCTTCACATGACATGTTGTCAAGTCTACTCAAACTATAAATCTTGTGAGAAATGACATGTATTCTAAACTTTAATTCCATGTTTATGACATAGCTAACCTTCCCCTTCCATCCCACTTGGCAAGGGTTCTTCTCTAGTTCATCCTGACCTAGGGTTTTGGTTATTTTCACTTTTGCCAACATAGGAAGACCAGTGATCTTATGGATCATCTTCTTGGTTATCAAAACTAGTTGTTCCAACCACAACTAACAATTGTGCACATGACTGAGGATAAATCTTATCCATTTTATTTGAAAATATCATGGCATATATGGAATGTGAGTTAACCATTTTGCTTCAAGATGTTGATGTTCTAGTTTAATACACCATTAACACATAACTCTTTCAATAATTCATCCATCTCCAATGTTCCAATGTCTTGACTAACACACTTAAATTGTGAATGGATATCATTGATTAATATTACCTTTGGTGGAATTTGTGATTGAGCTCCGTTTAGATCTAGGGTTTTGGTGATAGCAGGACTTAGCTTAAAATTTGGAACCTTCCATTCCATGCCTTGAACTAACAAATCTAAGCCTTTCTTAGATTTACTACTAGTGGATGCCATCTTTGCACAATAGGATTTGAGAAAACAAAAATTCTTGAATAATAATTTTCTCAAATTTCTTGAATGCTCTAAAATTTTCTCTACATAGATAGCTCTCAAAATTTTGTAGTGACAAATGACTTCGATTTCACCCTTTTTTATCAAATTTTTCCATAAATTCCTGTATAATTGTTCACTCAAACAATAGTCTATCATCCACTTCACTTTCATTGAATGCTTAGTAGAGTCTTCCATGACTTTGTAACCACACAAAACTTAGTTACTCTTGACCTTTCTTGGCAAGGTCTTACAATTTTAACCCAACCTCATTCGGCAATGATTGGCATCTTTTACTTGGTGATCCATTTGCATCCTGAATGTTGATTTGGATCTTTCATTCTACTAACTCGAACTGATGTGAGATATCTTCTTCTAAATCCTAGTTCTAGTTCTCTTTTGAGAAATTAAGTGGAAATTCTTGAGTCACCAAATCTTGAGTGACATATTCATCATTTCTTGGACTTGCATTCTTAGAAGATTTTGGAACCCATTTTTGTCTCATCTTCTTTTTGATATGATCAGCCTTTACCTTCTTTTCATCTTCAACTCTTCTAGTATTCATTTAGTTCTTGGAAAGATGACCAAGTTTTGTACAAATGAAACATCTTCTAGTAGTATCTCTTGTTCTCATGTGATGTTTCACACAATTCATTCCAATGTGTCCAAATTCTCCATAGTAATGGAATCTACACCAAGTCCTAACAAAATATAGCTTTTACAATCTATTCTTCTGAGTTCAATATTGATTTAGAAGACTTGTTCCCATGCTTCTTACATTTGTGACACTTTCCTTCAAATTTTGGTTTCTCTTTGCATTCATTAGCTCTATGACCATGCTGATTGCAATTGTAGGAAATCTATTAAATTTTGCTTTCCCATTGCTCCAACATTTGTTTGGTGTATGTGTCATCTTACCATAGTGAGTGTAAGTAAGTTTTTTATTCTTTTTGAGCTCCTTTCTTGGATGATTTACCTTCTTCTATATATCCAATTCATGCTTTTCCCTTTTTTCTGTAATGGCTTTGTTCATTCAATTGATTCATGTCTACTTGAGATTTCATCATCCTCTCATTGGTTTGCCTTTTAGTGTTAGATCAGTCTGCAATCTTTCATTTTTTGATCTTAGATTCATGATTTCTTCATTTTCATTTCTGAGTTGATCAATGAAGTCTATCTGTTAAAGTGATAGGTGTTGAATTTTATTGTTCTTTTCTTCTTTTTCTTTTTTTATCTTGTTTTTCTCTTCCATAACTTCACACAATCTTATTGACTAAATTTTTTTATTTCTTCTTAGTTTTCTCAATTCTTCTTGATTATTACTATTCTTTTCAAATAGTTCTTTTATTTCTTTATTAGCTTCATCTAAATTATTTGAATGAATGTCTTCAATTCTTTCTTCAATGTAGAGTTGGTCATTCATCTTTATTACAAGATATTTTCTTCTTTTTAGGGATTGAGAGAGTTTCTCCTTCTCTTTCTTGAGTTTTCCAATAGCCAATTTCAAATCTAGCTTCTCATTGTTAATAGCCTTGTCAAGTCTAAATACCTCCATAGTCTTTGATCCTTTCTCAAGCTGTTAAAATTTTCTCTGAGAACCATAATTCTCTGATACCAAATTTTGGAAATATTATGATAGGCTAAGTTACTGAGAGGGGATGGGTTAATTAGTAACTTATAAAACTTAATTCTTAATTAGCAATTAATCCTTCATGAGTATTCTTATCCAATTGCATGCATGAGAGACTAAAAACATTAAAGCATTCATAACACTTTTGACACAAAATTTGGTGACCCAAAAACCTTCCAAATAGAAAGTAAAGGTGGGTTGGGGATGATACCCACAAGCTTTAGTACTGTAGTATAAAGTTGGCTTGTTAAGGCTTACAATGATCACTTCTGATAATCTACCCTATTAGGAGCAATAAGGATTGCTAGGTCCACCTTGAAAAAGAAATTTACAAACATACAATGAATTATGCACTTGGTAAAGAGGTTTACATAAGACTATTAAGTCTACCTTGTGAAAGGATTTAACTAATCCACCTATTAGGATGAAACAGTAGTTGATCTCTGATCTGTAACTTGGTCTATTGAATGAGAATCCTTTGATTGTAGTAATCACCTTGCTATGATAGATAAATATTTATTGCTCCTTATACTATTGTAGCCTTTTTAATTTCCTCTTTTTCTCTTCTCTTCTTATTACATTACTTCCATACCACACATTAGATGTCATACAATATATTGCATATATACCAATCTAATTAAAAATTACAAAGTCGGTCACAATACAAGTTTATAAAAAAATCACAAAGTTAGCCAAAGTGTAGAAACTCATTTTCTGAAGACTAGCTCGGTGAGGTTTTGATACTCAACATCCACTACCAATACTTGGCATCATCATGCACTTAGTAGATGTAGAGGTTCAATCCATACTGATCACTTCCAAGTACACTTGAACTCGGTCTACACTAATGACTTAATAAATACTATAAAACTCAGTATATAAATTGAATCACTCGATTCACACTACATAGATTGGTCAATGCTATCACTTTGAGTTTGGTATAAACTGAGTCACTTGGTTGATACTAAGTGGCTTAGTTAACACGAGACTCACATCACATGAAGTGTAAACTCAGTAAGCATTACACAACTCAGTTTGTACTAATAAACTTGACATACACTAAGATGCTCAATTGACACTGTTGATCATCAACATGGCAGTAACTACTTAGTGTAGACTAAATATTATCCCTTGGACTTGGTAGAAACTATAGAAATTGATAGATATTAAAATGCTTCGTTAACACAACTAACTGTACAATATTCTTGGTAGATACTTATAATCTAAATAAGTGTATGTCACTAATAACAAACATGATTGTAATGTCAATAGATCTATCATCATTTGATTGTGCTCCTCCTTCTCCTTTATTTTCTCAACTATAATAGGTCTAGATGTTGGAAATATTATAACAAGCTAAGTTACTAAGAGGGGAGGGGTAAATCGATAACTTCTAAAACTTTCAACCCAATTAGCAATTAATTCTTTATATGAATTTTGATTTAACTTCATACATGAGAAACTTAGAAAACATGAAAGCATAAATAACACTTTGACACAAAGATTTGGTGACCTAGAAGCCTTCCAAATAGAAAGTAAAATTGGGGTGGGAATGATACCCACAAGCTCTAGTACTGTAGTATAAAGTTAGTTAGTTAAGACTTACATTGATCAATTTTGATGATCTGCTTGATTAGGAGCACTAAGAACTGCTAGGTCCACCTAGTGAAAGGATTTACAAACATACAATAAAGTATGCACATGTTAAGGAGATTTACACAAGACTATTAGGTATACCTTGTTAAAGGATTTGACTGATCCACCTGTTAGGATGAAGTAGTAGCTGATCTCTGATCTGTAACTTGGTTTGTTGAATGAGATTCTCTTGAGTGTACAAATAACCTTGCTATGATAAATGAATCTTTGTTGCTTCTTATACTATTGTAGCCTTTTTAATTCACACTTCTACTCTTTTATAATGATTACATTACTTCTTATTCAATTCCATACATACATTGAATGTGATACAATACATTACATATATATCAATCCAATTACACAATTACAAAGTTGGCCACAATTCAAGTTTACACAAAATATTACAAAGTCAGCCAAAGTGTAGAAAATTGGGCTTTGAAGATTGACTTGGTGAGGTTCTCATACTCAACATCCAGTGTAACTACTTGGCATCGTCATGCAATCGGTAGATGTGGAAGCTCGGTCCATACTAATCACTTCAAAGTAGTCTTGAACTTAGCTTGCACTGGTGACTCGATGAATACTATGAAACTCATCATATAAATTGAATCACTTGTTTACCACTGCATAGCTCAGTAAACACTATCACCTCGAGCTCAGTATAAACTGAGTCACTTGGTTAATACTGAGTAGATCGATCAATAATGGACTTGCATCATATCAACTATGAACTCAGTAACCACTACATAACTTGGTTTGCACTAGTAAACTTGGCATACACTAAAATGCTCACTTTACACTATTGATCTTCACAATAGTTGTAATTACTTGGCATACATTGGAGTTTGTCCAAAGGACTTGATAGAAACTATAGAACGTGGTAACAATTGAAATGCTTGGTTAATACTATTAACTGTGCAATAAGCTTGGTATGAACTCACAATCTAAATAAGTGTATATCACTAATAACAAACATGACTAGAATGTCAACAATCTCCCCCTTTGACATTAGTGACAAAACACTTCTCAGTTGAAACTAAATTATTCATCACCTTATATCTCCAACTTGGTAGAGTATACTATTTTTGAGATTTTTTCAAAATTAGTTTCGTAAAGGATATAGTTATGTACATGGTAATGCTATACAATATACTCTACATACAATGTTTCTTTACACTTCCTTATAATTTTCTCCACCTAACTTTTTACATCTTATATCTTTTCCTTTTTATCTCCTTATAGCTTCTCCAATATCTTCTACCCCTTTTTGACATTAATGCCAAAGAAGTATGCTATATGTATTTACATAGTAATGCTAAAATGAGACAAGAAATTTGAATGTACCTTCAATATGATTACCAAAATCTTGTCCCAATTCCCTTGCAAGACCCTATTTGTGTGCAATGCCACCTACACTTCTATTGAAAGTTCAATCATATGATCTACAATAGAGAAATTATTATCATGGATGAGAGTTTTGGAATAAGCAATATGCTTATGTCGTGCATCCATGTTGGGGAGTACCATACACTGGATATTTACCAATGTAGACCTTATTCTTATTACTTCTCTAAGAAATTTAGCTTGCATATCTATCAAAAATTTGATCTTCTTGAAATGTACAGAGCTTGAACATGGATCAACTTGTAATTGCTGAGCACTTTCTTTGAGATCTTCATCAATCTTAGACAATTTGTCCTTTATTTCTATAGTAAAGCTTGGAATATAACATAGTTTACCAAAAAGTAGAGTTATATTTGTACAATAAGTTTCGAGAGAACCCAAAATAGTAGATAATTCTACTTGGTAGATGAAAATTTGTTGAGCAATGTGCTCCAACACTTTATTTTCAAACTTTTTCTCTATTTTCTATAGCAATTTATCTTGTCCATCTAGATCCTCATTATACTTCTAGACTGCTTCTACCAACTAAAACAAAACTAGTTGAGAAGAATCAATCTCTATGCCTATAGCCTCTGCCAAAATATTCTTGGCATCCTCAATGATTTTGAGTTCTTTATCTCTTTCCTCTCTCAACCTTTTCTATTTGGCTTTCTTTTGGAGTAATTCTCCAAATGTTTGCATTTGATTAGGAGTAAGTTTTTAAATATCCCAATTTGGAATCACAATTTCCTCATCAAGATCAACATCCTCCTCCTTTTCTTTACCTTTTCTCAAAAAAATTGTGCTTGATTGAGACTTGGTCTCAACTTGCCTTGAAGTTATTGCTTGTGTACTTGGAATGGAAACAATAGTAGGAATAGTGGGGCTTGTTGCAAAAATTGATATTGCACTTATTGTAGAAATACTTTTAGGAGTACTTGTTAAAGCCAAAATTGATGTATCCAAAACCATTGTATCTAAAATTGATGTCTTAATCATAGTTCAAGAGGGAAGATTTTGCAGCTTGGTAGATGAATTACTTGGTACTTTAGTCAATGATGTATTGAGTTGTATCAGTGCAAACATTGATTGGCTAGTTGTGCTTGGAGTTCAAGACTCAATCAATCCTGTAGAGGTTGTCTCTTTGCTTAATTTTGTCAATGATTTTCTTGGAGAATGAGGAAGTGAGGTCATAACCACTGCAATAATCTTGACTAGGTTAGTTTCCTTTGTATCCTAAGTTTCTTCCTCGATGGCCTTTTGCTCTTGTTCCTCTTCATTATCAATATTATCAAAATCTATTGTCTCTTTATCATTTTCCTCTTCATATTTTTCTTCATTATCATCATCATCATCTTTGTCACTTATGGTGACTGGAAAATTACCCAGTTTATGAAAAAGGTATACATTCTTCCATGTATTTGTTGCATTCTTCACAACATGCTCTATATTTGTCATCAATACAAGGCTAGTGTTGAATTTCAAGGTTAGCTTTTCTTCATTCTTCTTCATGGATTCCTTCACTTCCTTGTTAGTTAGACTTGGCATAAGCTACCTTAGGGTTTGCTCATATATATATCTTTATTAGTTTTCTTTGCAAATTCCTATCTTGGTTTAATCTTATCTATCAAAAAACTTGGAATATGAAGCATAAGCTGATCAAGTGAGTATTTCCACTTACCCATTTTATCCATCACTAGATCTTCAATCTGCTTCTATTCTACTTTAGTCCTAATCTCATACTTCAATGCCTTGAAGTCGGTTATGTTGGCCCCTGACGTAAATCCTTCAATCTATCCTGGAAGGTGGGTGGAGGTTTCCTAAATATTATGTCTTCTCCTTCCTTCTCTAATTTCTTCCTGGAGGATCTCCTGGTGAAAACTATAGTGGATGGCTTAGTAGACTTGGTAATTATTACCTTGTCCTTCTTCTTTAGTGGCTCTTCCTCCTCTAATTTTTTCTTATCCTCTACTTCTTCATCCTCACCTTTTCCCTCAGTTAACAAAAGAGTAGAACTTGTTTTTAGTTTGGAAATTCTCTTCTTGCCTTTATTTATCACATGAGGGAGTTTTATCTCTAGTTCTATCCTAGCCTTAGCTTCATCATATGTACCAAAATAAGCTACCTTAGAATTAAATGGTTCATTAACTAGTGCCTCAATGATATCTTTAGTTTCATAAATATTAACCTCATATCCAAGAGGTTTCACCTATGCAATTTAGGCCTAACTACTTGAATGTATACTTTATCACTATCTACCATAAAGCATATATCATCCTCATAATCCTCAACTAATTTCCTAGGGATTATGAATCTATTATTCATTTTCTCCTTGAATGCATAAAAATAATTATCCATAATACTATTGTAATTTTCACCCATCTCAGCAATGTACTCATTAATTTGATAGAGTACATGCACATCTTTTTTCCATACAACAATTCCTTTTGAAGGGAAGAATTTTTTAACATAAAAGAATAAGCATGTCAATAGAGAGCGAAACTTACATGGATTGCTCTTTGATTTTTTGATGCTCTCCATGTTCTTGTTGAATTGTTTCAACTGTAGATCAACAAGGTCAAGAGAAAGGTTGTGCTTGATGAATTTGTATGCCAAGTCAACTACTTCACATGACACACTGTTCAACCTACTTGAACTATAGATTTTGTGTGCAATAATATGGATGCCAAAATTCAATTCCATATTAGTTATGCTTCTTATTTCCATACCTCTTCTGTCAAACTCTGCTAGGGTTTTCTTCTCCACTTCAACCTAACCTAAGGTTTTGGTTGTCTTATCTTTTGCTAGCATGGGGAGACTAGTGATCCTATGAATTATCTTTTTTGTGATCAAAATTGGTTGCTCCAACCATATTTTTCCATTATGCATTAAACTAAGAATAAACCTAATCCATTTCACTTGGAATTCATGAGGCATGTGAGGAATATGGGTAATCCTTTAGCCTCAAGATGTTGATGTTTGGGTTTCAAAACACTATTCACACATAACATTTCTAGGGTTTTGTCCATTTCTAGTATACCAATTTCTTGAATCACACATTTGAAATGAGAATGAATATTGTTAATTAATAATACCTTGGAAGAGATTTGAGATTGTGCTCCACTTGGGTCTAGGGTTTCAGCAATTACAGGAGTGAGCTTGAAGTTTGGTGCCTTTCATTCCACACCATGAACTAGCATGTCTGAACCTCTCTTTATCTTGCCACTACTAGATTCCATCTCTACTCGATAGGGTTTGAGAGAATTTGAAGGTTTTACTAACAATTTTCTCAAATCACTTGAATGCTCTTTGAAGATTGCACTGTGTAATAGCTCTTGAAAATTTCACAATAAAAAAATGACTTAAATTTCATTCCTTTTATCAAAATTTCACCATAAATGCTTTTTATGAATGTTAGATCAAATTAACAAACTGTCATTCACTTTCTTTTTATTGAAAACTCACTAAAGTCTTCATGACTTAGTAACCATATGCATCTCAACCTTGCCCAGTAAAATAGTAACCCAACCTTGCTTGGTGATAACTTTTATTTATTACTTAGTGACCCCTTTTGCATCTTGAATGCTAGTTTGGATCTTTCATCCTGATAACTAGAATTGATATATGAAGTCTCATTTAGTATCACAATTCCAATACTTCTTTGAGAGATCAAGTAGAAATGGTGGAGTCACCCAATTCTTGAGTGACTTGTTCATCATTTCTTGGACTTGTATTCTCGATAGACTTTGGAACCCATTGATGTCTCATCTATTTTCTAATGTTATCAGCCTTTGCCTTCTTTTCATTTTCAATTCTTTTAGTGTTAATGCAGTTCTTGTCAAGATGACCAAGTTCAGTACAAATGAAACATCTTTTAGTAGTATTTCTTTTCCTCAAATGATGCTTTATACAATTCATTCCAATGTGTCCAAATTCTCCATAGTAATGACATCTACACTAGGTGTTATAGCCCCAACCAAATATAGCTTTCACAATTTGTTCTATTGGATTTAGTATCTTGGCTTTGCATTCTGATGATTCATGCCCATGCTTCTTACATTTCTGACATTTGCTTTCAAATCTTGGTTTCTCTTTGCATTCATTTTCTCTATGACCATGTTGATTACAATTGTAACATTTTCCATTAAATTTTGCTTTCCCATTGCTCCAACATTTGTAAGTAGATCTTTGATTCTTTTGAGATCCTTGCTTGGATGATTCTCATTCTTCTACATATCGAATTACTACTTTTCCTTTTTGTCTATATATATTTTTTTCATTCAATTGATTCATGTCTGCTTGATATTTCATCATTCTTTCATTGGTTTTCCTTTCAGATTTTTAGATCTTTCTATAATCTTTCATTCTCTGATCTTAGGTTCATGATTGATGCAGAGAATCATACAAATCAAAAAATAAGTGGGATACATGCTGATCCCTTCAAAATTCATTAGACAATTCCATTAATTAGAGGCATCTCATAAGGCAAAACAAAACATTTTTCAACACAAAAATATAAACCCTTCTCCATTTGCATACCCTGATTTCTATGTCTGATTACATGATTCATAACTTTCACTCCTTAATATTTCTTTCCAAACCCTTTGGAGGAATTGTTCTAAATTAGTTATTATAAAAAATACCCAAATCTGAAGCCAATAAAATAAGCATATTATAAATTATTTACTCTGAACCAAGACCCATATTTTCTGTCATAAATCAGGAGCCAAACCATTAACCCTGCCTAGGGAGTCAAATAACTTTCTCAAAATAAATTTAAATAACACCAAACCAATTCCATAGTATCCATTTGTGCATCTAGGTTTAAAATATATAAGATATTTATTTTTCTCATTCATAAATCATTGTATAATAAAAAATATTCTTCTACAACACCATTGAAGGCATTTAAAAACTAGTTTTCACTCAAATCTTCATAACTTTCCCAAATCTAAATAAAAATGATTCAGACCAGTTGGAAATGGAAGATAGTTCACATATATTTCTAATTAATATTATTAGAGATCCTGAGTCTCCAAAATATGTGCATACCACATGCTGCAACATGACTATATTTAGAGAATCTCAAATCTGCAAATATCCACTTTCACCAAATAACCCATAACTTATTCATTTATTCATAAAATTGAACCAAACCAAAAGCATGAGAAGAAGGATTCATAATAATATCTATCCATTACTATATTACATGGTTTCTAGGCTGTACATGGCTGTAAAAGGCCTGGAAACTACTCTAAAACTTAAAAACTAATCAAAACCACAACAATAAAATGCACCAAAAATGTATCAACGTATTTCCTCTTCTCCAAATTTATTTAGTTCGACCATACAATGGTTTTTATATCTATTTGATAGTTAAAAAATTTCTAAATACCCCACAGACCAACCATATATCTTTTTACATCATTTTTGTATTATTAGCAACTTTCTCAATGTTGCATTTTACAACTTTTTATGCAGCTTTTAGATTTTTGACAAAATGGCTTCATAACCTTTACAACTTGACCCAAATACAATATAAATGACTCAAATGGATTTAATATCACAAATAATGAATCTTAACTTTCTCATGTTCTTGCATTTTATGTGCTCCTACACCAATGATTTCTTCATTTGCATTGGTGAGTTGATCAATGAAGTCTGCTTGCTAAAGGGATAGGTGTTGGATTTCATTGTTCATTCCTTCTATCTCTTCTCTTCTCTTTTTTTTCTCTTCCATAACTTCACATAATCTTTCTGGCTAAATTTCTTGCTCTCGTCTTAGTTTTCTTATTTCTTCTTGTAGTGAACTATTCTTTTCTAGGAGTTCCTTGATTGCTTAATTGGCTTCATTTGGATATCTTGAATGAAGGTCTTCAATTCTTTATTTGATGTAGAGATGATCATTCATTTGAATTTCAAGATCTTTTCTTCTTTTCAAAGATTGAGAGAGTTCCTCCTTTGATTTCTTGAGTTGGGCAATAGACATTTCCAAATCTAGCTTCTCATTGTCAATAGCCTTGTCAAGTCTGAATATCTCCATGGCCTTTGATCTTTACTTAAGTTGTTAAAATTTTCTCTGAGAACCACAATGCTCTGATACCAATTGTTGGAAATATTATAACAAGCTAAGTTATTGAGAGGGGAGGGTTGAATCAATAACTTCTAAAACTTTCAACCCAATTACTAATTAATTCTTTATATGGATTATGATCTAACTTCATGCATGAGAAACTTAGAAAACATGAAAGCATACATAACACTTTGACACAAAGATTTGGTGACCTAGAAACCTTCCAAATAGAAAGTAAAAATGGGGTGGGAATGACACCCACAAGCTTTAGTACTATAGTATAAAATTGGTTGGTTAAGGCTTACAATGATCATTTCTCATGATCTACCTAGTTATGAGCAATAAGGATTGGTAGGTCCACCTTGTGAAAGGATTTACAAACATACAATAAATTATGCACTCGGTAAGGAGATTTACATAAGAATGTTAGGTCTACTTTATTAAAGGATTTGAATCATCCACCTATTAGGATGAAGCAGTAGCCAATCTCTAATCTACAACTTGGTTTTCTAAATGAGATTCCCTTGAGTGTACAAATCACCTTGTTGTAACAAATGAATCTTTTCTACTCCTTATACTATTGTAGCCTTTGTAATTTTTACTTCTACTCTTTTATAATTATTACATTACTTCCTCTTTGATTCCATACATACATTGAATGTGATACAATACATTACATATAAATCAATCTAATTACATAATTACAAAGCCAACCATAATTCAAGTTTACAAAATATTGCAAAGTTGGCCAAAGTGTAGAAATTTGGGCTCTGAAGATTGACTCGGTGAGGTTCTGATACTCTGCATCCACTGTCACTACTTTGCATCATCATGCACTTGGTAGACATAGAAACTCAGTCCACATTGATCACTTCCAAGTAGCTTTGAACTTGATTTGCACTAGTGACTTGGAAAATACTATGAAACTCATCATATAAACTGAATCACTTGTTTACCACTGCATAGCTTGGTAAGCACTATCACCTCAAGCTTAGTATAAACTAAGTCACTTGGTTAACACTAAGTAGCTCGGTCAACACTAGACTCACATCACATCAACTGTGAACTTAGTAACCACTACACATCTTAGTTTGCACTAGTATACTCGGCAGACACTAAGATGCTCAATTTACACTATTGATCTTCACAATAGTTATAATAGCTTGGCATACACCAAAATTTGTCCAAAGGACTCCATAGCAACCATAAAACTTGGTAACAATTAAAATTCTTGATTAACAATGTTAACTCTACAATAAGCTTGATATGAACTCACAATCTAAATAAGTGTATGTCATTAATAACAAAAATGACTAGAATGTCAACACTAGAAACTTCAATGTATTCATTCTCTAGATACTATAGTACATAATCTCCACTAAGAAAATCTCTTTATTCAACTTGTGTATCTCTATTTTGTACATCTTGATCTTTATCTTAAGATTATTCAAAATATCCTTACAAATACCAATTTTTATAATGATTAGAATAACTGAGAGGGGACTAAATTAGTTATCCTCAGATCTAAATGTACCAATTCATATTTTAACAACTTCAAACCACTTATTCAAACTTATAAATCCACTTGCCCAATATAGCTACTCATTAGGAACACAACTTATTCATTCATCACTTAGCTCTCTATTTATTATATGGTGACTATATATATATATAGTAAATATCATGAAACATGAAACAAAGTTCTCACATGCATGATATAGTATTTAACATGGAAAACCAATTTCAGAAAACCACCAATTGACATGCTATAAATTTTTGCTCTTTTAAAGTGAGCTCAGTTAAGATCCAACCTTATTAAAGGTTACAAACATGTTATTGTTGGAATTATGATATATTTGTCATTAGTCACAACACTTATTCAATTTTGAATGCTTATCGAGCTCATCACCTAGTCTACAGTTCACACCGAGCATTCAACGGTTACCTTATAAAATCCGCAGGTAAACAGTGTTCTCCGAGTAGATAGTGATTACTGAGCAGAACAGTGTTCTCTGAGCAGTTAGTGATTACTGAGTAGAACAATTTTCTCCAAGTAGTTAGTGGATACCAAGTAGAACAATGTTCTCCAAGCAGTTAGTGATTACTGAGCAGAACAGTTGATATCGAGCAATTAGTGATTACCGAGCAGAACAGTGTTCTCCAAGCAGTTAGTGATTACTGAGCTTCACAGTATTTACCAAGCAGACAATGCTCACTGAGTCATCAAAGGAATCAGTGTTTACCGAGTAAAAAAAGGTAAATGAAGGAGTCAGTGTTTACCAAGTAAACAAGGTAAATGAAGGAATCAGTGTTTATCGAGTAAACAAGGGAATCCGTATTTACCAAGTAAAGAAAGTTATCAATGGATTTAGTTTCTATCGAGTGACACAACATTCACCGAGTCACCAATGGTTATCGAGTTTCGAGCTACTCAGAATGATTAGTATGGACTGTGCCTCTACTCTTACTGAGTGCATGACGACGTAGATTATTGAAGTGGATGTCGAGTATCAAAAGGTCATCAAGTCAGTTTGTGGAACCAAAGTTTTCTACCACATGGCCTACTCAGTAATGTTTGTTCACTTGTGTTTTGGCCGACCTTGCCAGTGTAAATATTGGAATGGTATATATCATTTGAAATAATGAGATGCAAAAGATATAGAATCATAGTTGAGTGTGATATGTTGCAGCAATTTGAGAAGACGGAAAGTGAATCACCAACATAATAGAGGAATACAGCAAGGTCAACATTGATGTAGAAAAGATATATTTGTCACATCAGGTGATCAAAGCACAAGGATCTTATCAGCAATAAGTTGTAATCAGATTCACTGCTTCATCCTAATAGGTGAATTAGTTTTCTAAATCCTTTAACCAGGTAGACTTAACAATCTTTTGTAAATCTCCTAACAGAGTGCATACTTCATTGTATGTTTACAAATCCTTTAACAAGGTGGACCTAGCAATCCTATTTGCTCCTAACAGGGTAGATCATCAGAAGTGATCATTGTAAGCCTTAAACAGCCAACTTTATACTGCAGTATTGAAGTTTTGTGGGTATCATCCCCACCCCAATTTTACTTTCTAATTGGAAGGTTTTTGGGTCACCAAAATCTGTGTGTTCATGTGTTATAGATGTTTATCTTTTCATGCATACAGTAGATTAGATGGATGAATGGTAAAAATATTATTATGCATAAATTGAATTAATGTTTTAGAGTTACTAATTCACCCCTCCCCTCTCAGTAACCTTGTTAGTCTTGATTATTTCCAACAATTGGTATCAGAGCTTTGTGGTTCTTAGGATAAAAGTTTGACAACTTGAGCAAAGATCAAGGAAAATGGAGATATTTAGACTTGACAAATCTATTGAGAATGAAAAACTAGATCTGGAAATGGCCATGAATCAATTCAATGAAGCAAAAGAGCATCTTTCTCAATCCCTGAAAAGAAGGAAGGAACTTGCAAGACAAATGAATGATTATCAGTATGTTGAAGAAAGGATTGAAGACCTTTTACCATCATACAATTCAAATGAAGCTAATGAAGCAATCAAGGAACTCCTAGCAAAGAATGGTTCTCTGCAGGAAGAAGTAAGAAAGCTCAAAAGAGAACAAGAAGTCTAATCCATCAAGTTATGTGAAGTTTTGGAACAGAGAAACAAGGAAAATGAAGACTTAGAGGTAAGAAATAATCTATCCCTTCAACATGAAGATCTTATAGGACAACTATCTAATACAAATGAAGAAATTATGATTCTAAGATCTAAGAATGAAAGTTTGAGAAATGATTTAATCACTGAAAGACAAATCAATGTAAGTTTGCAAAGTGATCTGAGATTTGAAAGACAAAACAATGAAAGTTTGAAAAATGACTTAAATGTTGAAAAAAAAGTCAATGAAAGGATGATAAAATCTCAAGCAAATATGAATCAATTAAATTTGCAAAATGATCAGAATCTTCATAGACAAAAAGGTAAAGCAGGCTTTGGATACAATGAAGAAGGTGAATCTTCAAAATAGGGTACTCAAAATAATCAAAAACCTACTTGCAATCACTATGGAAAGTTAGGTCATACATCTAACAGATGTTGGAGCAATGGTAAAAGAAAATTCAATGGTCAATGCTACAATTGCAATCAACATGGTCACAAAGCAAATGAATGCAAGGAAAACCCAAAGTTTGAGGGTAAATGTCACAAATGCAAGAAACAAGGTCACAAGGCATTTGAATGTAGATCAAAATCATTCAATCCAGCAGAACAGCTTATCAAAGCATTATTTGGTTAGGACTACAATACTTGGTGCAGATGTCACTATTGTGGAGAATATGGACACATTGGAATAAACTGTGCAAGGCATCACCTAAGGAAGAAAGATACTACTATAAGATGTTATACATGTACCGAACTTGGTCATATATCCAAGAATTGCATGAATATAGGAAGAAATGAAGATGAATAGAAAGCCAGAGCTGACAACATTCGAAAGAAGATGAGACAACAGTGGATTCCAAAATCTACTGAGCCAAAAAATTCAAATAATGGCTATGTCACTCAAGAAGTGGGTGACTCCACCATTTCTAATTAGAATCATCAAGAAGGACCAGGGATTGCATCTTCAAGCATATCCTAAGCAGTTCCAGAATATAGAAGTGCAAAAGACAAATCAATATTTTAGATATTAAACATATTTCACTGTGATGCATCTACTGAGCAAGGTTGATTTCAGACTTAACCGAGCTAGGTCAGTAATGTGAAAGGTTTTAGTTTGTTTACCAAGTTGCAAGGTTTACCAAGTAAGTTAGTGACTATCTAAAAAACCCTAGGTCATCTCAGCTACCTTCGTACCTGAGCATTAATGGAAAATTTTTCATCAAAAGGGCAGAATTTGATCTCATTTTTCACCGTAAATTCAGAATATATAGAGCGAAGAGTTTCCAAGAGTGCGAAAGGGAGTTCAAGAGATTTGAAGTGATTTTTCAGCAAAAAATTTGTCAAACAAAATCATTCACTCACCAAGCAGCAATGGCATCCACAAGCACCAGCAGCATCAAGGCAAAAAGAGGTTCTAAAATGCTTGTGAAGGGAGTAGAATGGAAAGCACCCAGCTTCAAGCTTGTTCCCGCCATAGCTAAATCGCTCGACCCTCATGGAGCTCAATCAAAAATTCCACCAAAGGTACTACTCATAAATGACATTCATACTCATTTTAAATGCACTGTTCAAGAAATAGGGACACTAGACATGGATAATGCCCTAGCCGAGTTGTGTGTGAACGAAACCCTAAAACCCGAATTCAAACATCTGGAAACCAAAGGTTTGACCCATATCCCGCATCTTCCAAGGAACTTCCAAATGAAATGGATAAGATACATTTTAATCTGTGTGCATAATGGTCAGTTGTGGTTAGAGCAACCCATCTTGATAACGAAGAAAATGATTCATAAGATCACGAGTTTGCCAATGTTAAGCAAATCAAAAACCACTAAAACCCTAAGTCGGGATGAACTTCAGAGGTTAACCCTAGCCAAATGGGATGGTAGAGGATTGAAACCTAACAATGTATCCGATGTAGAGTTAAGATTCAGACTCTATTTAATTGCATATAAGATGTATAGCTCTAGCAGATTAAACAGTGTCCCCTGTGAGGCCGTAGATTTAGCCTATAAGGTCATGAAGAAAAATATGGAGTTTGACCTAGTAGATGTGCTACTTAAACAATTTAATAAAAACATGGATAGTATAAGGACCTCAAAAACCAACTCTTGTAAATTTGGTTCCTTGTTGGTTTGTTTATTTTTCTATGTATAGAAATTTTTCCCTTCAAAAGGTACAGTTGTATGGAGGAAAGATATTCCAGTTTTGTATCAAATAAATGAGTTTGTAGCAGAGATGGGTGAAAATTTTGATAGTATTATGGATAATTATTTTGAAGACTTCAAGGAGAGGATGAATAACAGGTTCATAATTCCTCCTAAGCTTGTTGAGGATTATAGAGATGATGTATGTTTCATGGTGGACTGTGACAAGGTGTACATCTAGGTAGTCAGACCCCGAGTTGCATGGGTAAAACCTCTTCCTTATGAGGTAAATATTGATGAAACTAGAGACATCATAGAGGCACTGGTAAATGAGCCAGTAGACCCAAGGCAACCAATTTTTGGAACCTATGAAGAAGCTAAGGCCAGAATTGAGCTTGAAATCAAGCTACCACAAGCCATAAGCAAGGGCAAGAGGAAATTAGCAAAATTGAAAACCTCTATAGGTCCTCTTATGCTCATCGAGGGAAAAGGTGAAGATGAAGAAGGTGAAGAAGAAGGAGGAGAAGAATAAGAAGGTGAAGAAGAAGGAGAAAAAGAATCTGCAAAGGAACAACCAAAGAAGAAAGGTAAGGTAATCATTACCAAACCCAAAAAGAAGCCTACTGTAGTATTCACCAGAAGAACTAGGAAAGGTAAGTGGGAACCTATACTAGTTGGGCCTGCACCCACATTTGAGCAAAGGCTCAAACAGTTGGAGGAAGGAGCTGGCATCACAAATTTCAAAGCATTAAAATTTGAAACTAGAACTGATGCAGAGAAAATGCAGATTAAGGAACTGGTACTTAGCAAGATGGGTAAATAGAAATACTCCCCAGACTATATTGCCCCTCAAATCTCAAAAGAACTACTAGAGAGATTGCAATCGAGATGGGAGTTAGCCACCCAAACAGTAAAAGATATTTATGAGCAATCTCTAAGGAATCTCTGACCAAGTCTCACTGGAGCATAAGTAAAAACTGAAATGAAAAACCATGAAGGTAAAATGATGATCAGATTCCACACTTGTTTGATTTTGATCAAAGACATTGAACATGTTGTAAATGATGCTACAAACATGTGGAAAAATATCTATCATCTACATAATCCCAGTGTAGACCCAGTAGAAATCAAGGATGATGACAACGATAGTGATGATGAGCTTGATAACACTCCATCTGTCACAATCTCACTAGGAGAGCTGCATGCACTGATGGAAGATAAAGAGGAAGAAGACAAGGAAAAAGAAGCTGAAGAGGCAGATAAGGAGGAAGACAATCTGGTGAAAATTGCAGCAGCAGTTATTGCATCACTTCCTCACTCTCCACCTAAAACTATAGCATCATCAAGGTTGGAGTCAGCTTCAGCAGGTTTGGTCACATCTACATCAGATATATCATCAGCACCTACCACATCTCAGCTCCAGGTATCATCAATGGAAGTGTCTACCACTTCATCTACTGAGTTGCATTCCTTTTCTTCAGTTACCGAGCAAGCCTTCTCAGCTCCATCATCACCAACCAGAATAACAGTAAGTTTCGCAATTTTGTCAATTCCAATTTGTTCTACAATTTTGTCAGCAATATCTATATCTACTTCAAACCCAATTAGTTCAGATACTGCATCACCGAGTGTATCACCATTTGTGTCAAGTACTTCAATTTTTGACCTGGCATATACTCCTATTGACACTCCACCCTCAAGTATCCTAGTTTTCACTGCTAGTCCTTCCATCTCTACCATTGTGTCTATTCCCAAGGTCAAACCAGTCATCACAGAAGTCAAACAAAAGCAACCATTAAGACTTATGATCACTGGAAAGGAAATTCCTAAAAACATTGACCTAGACACTGAGATAGTAATTCCAAAGATTGACTATGAAAATGCTACCAGTAAAGAAATGAGGTATGCTAGTCAACTAATTGAGATGAAGGCTACGCAGAAGAAGCTAAGGTCTGAAAGGGATAAGGAATATAAAATAATTGAGAATGCCCAGAATATAATTACAGAGGCTATAGGTGTTGATGTAGATTCTACTCAACACATTTTGATCTAGTTAGAAGAGGCAATCAATAAATTCAATGAGGATACCTCCGGTCAAGAAAAAATGATGGAGAAGGCAGAGAGGAAATTTGATAATAAGGTGCTTGAGCACATTGCTCAACACATAGCAATGAAACAGGTTGAATTAACCTCAGTTTTGGCTAATATTGAAAATTATTTTAATAATGTAACATCTATTTTTTCTAAGCTTTGTGATGTTACCAAGTATACTAAGGAGATAAGAGAGCAATTAAATAAGATAGATGAGGATTTGAAGGCAAGTGCACAAAATCTGAAGCTTGACCCCAGTTCAACCTCATCTCATCACCTCAGAATCAAATTTTTGTCAGAAAAGAAAGTAGAATTGCTAAGAGAAGAGTCAAGGATCTGATCTACATTGCTAGATATTTAGACTATGATCCTTCCCATCATGGACACAATGCAAAGGCACATTGCCCATTCAAAAACATTGATCCATGACAACAATTTCTCTGTTGCAGATCATGTGATTGAACTTTTTGCAGAAGTTTAGATAGCTCTATCCACATGCAAAATCCTGCAAGAGAATTGGGACAAGACTCTGCAACTCATTCTTTAGGTACATTTAAAATTTATCTCACATTTTAGTGTTTCCATGTAAATACATTCTTTTTATTCTTTGGCATTATTGTCAAAAAGGGGGAGAAAGAGTTATTGGTGAGATAAATGTACAAAATGGATAAAAGTGAGATACTGTTAATAAAAGTCATATAGCTCATGTAAATACCTTGTGTATATTGTATGGGGGAGTCATATGTAAGGAAACCATGTATATTCAGCAGAATTAGGTGTCAGTATGTCAGATTTTGTATATAAGTTTTGGCTCATAAGTGTTTTTGTCACTAATGCCAAAGGGGGATATTTTTGGAATTATGATATATTTGTCATTAGTCACAACACTTATTCAATTCTGAATGCTTACCGAGCTCATCACCTAGTCTATAGTTCACATCGAGCATTCAGCGGTTACCTTATAAAATCTGCAGGTAAATAGTGTTCTCCAAGTAGATAGTGATTACCAAGCAGAACAGTGTTCTCTGAGCAGTTAGTGATTATCGAGAAAAATAATGTTCTTTGAGTAGTTAGTGGTTATCGAGCAGAATAGTGTTCTCTGAGCAGTTAGTGATTATCGAGCAGAATAGTTGATACCGAGCAGTCAGTGATTACCGAGCAGAACAGTATTCTCCAAGCAGTTAGCGATTACCAAGCTTTGCAGTATTTACCAAGCAGACAGTGCTCATCAAGTCATCAAAGGAATCACTTTTTACCGAGTAAAACAAGGTAAATGAAGGAGTCAGTGTTTACCAAGTAAACAAGGTAAATGAAGGAATTAGTGTTTACCGAGTAAACAAGGGAATCAATATTTACCAAGTAAAGAAGGTTATCAATGGATTCAGTTTCTACCGAGTGACACAACATTCACTGAGCCACCAATGGTTACCGAGTTTTGAGCTACTCAAAATGATTAGTATGGACCGTGCCTCTACTCTTACCGAGTGCATGATGATGCAGAGTATTGAAGTGGATGTCGAGTATCAGAAGGTCACTGAGTCAGTTTGTGGAACCAAAGTTTTCTACCACCTGGCCGACTTAGTAATGTTTGTTCACTTGTGTTTTGGCCGACCTTGCCAGTGTAAATATTGGAATGGTATATATCATTTGAAACAATGAGATGCAAAAGATATAGAATCATAGTTGAGTGTGATATGTTGCAGCAATTTGAGAAGAGGGAAAGAAAATCACCAGCAGAATAGAGGAATACAACAAGGTCAACATTGATGCAGAAAAGATATATTTGTCACATCAGGTGATAAGAGCACAAGGATCTTATCAGCAATCAGTTGCAATCAAATTCATTGCTTCATCCTAACAGGTGAATCAGTTTTCTAAATCCTTTAACCAGGTAGACTTAACAGTCTATTGTAAATCTCCTAACAGAGTGCATACTTCATTGTATGTTTGCAAATCCTTTAACAAGGTGGATCTAGCAATCCTATTTGCTCCTAACAGGGCAGATCATCAGAAGTGATCATTGTAAGCCTTAAATGGCCAACTTTATACTGCAGTATTGAAGTTTTGTGGGTATCATCCCCACCCCAATTTTACTTTCTAATTGGAAGGTTTTTGGGTCACTAAAATTTGTGTGTTCATGTGTTATAGATGTTTATCTTTTCATGCATACAGTAGATTAGATGGATGAATGGTAAAAATATTATTATGCAGATATTGAATTAAAGTTTTAGAGTTGCTAATTCACCCCTCCCCTCTCAGTAACCTTGTTAGTCTTGATTATTTCCAATAGTTGTTAGGTGTTTTTAAATCACCATGTTAGGAGTGACCTAATTAGATTTGTTTAAATCATTCTATTAGAATGAAACCTTAATTAAATGATTTATAAATGATTGTCAAGTCAACCTTGATTAAAGAATTTTACTACTACAATGGTTAGAAGGTAACAAGTATGTTGACCTAATAAAATAATACTAATGTTTCTTATTCAAATCTCTATTTGGCTCATTCTAGTTGATTGACTCAACTTCATCACTTTCTCCATCTCTGATCCACTTGGAAACTCTTCAAGAAATCATCATTCACTAATTTTTTGACTTTTCTTCTGCAACTATATTCTTCACTTGTCCTTCACAAATTTACCAATCAATAATTAAACTAGCCAACAAATAATATAAACAATATATTGTCCCTCTTTAAATAGGTATCTTTTGTCTTTTTCTACTTAAAATTAATCATAGATTTTAGGGTTTGATCAAATTCATTAAATCTGTGAATCATTTTTTCTGTCTACTTGTTTCTTGAAATTTTTGGAAATTTCTCCTTAAATATTTTCCTTAAATTGATGAAATAATTAATTTTTGTACCAAATATGTTACCTCATCAATACTCATATTTTGCGTGCTTTGATCAATCCAAAAATCCCACTATGTTAGTCTCAAAACTCAATTTTTTTACAAACTATCAATTTTGTCATACTCAGCCATCACTATGTTGTTCACCTTAGTCATCACTAGGTAGCTTAGCCTCTCGTTCTATTTTCCTAGCTTAGCTTATACAAGCTCACTCTACCTTCACAATGCTTGATCAATACTATCATTTTTCCTTTATCTTTCTCAGTCTCTATTGTCTCTTCACTAATACTATTCTACTTGGCAACTACTTAAGTTCCTTAATCCCCTACTTTAACTTCTTCACTGACCTAGTAATATGGTATTTTGTAAGGCTTGTGGTTTAATCAACTTCTTTACTCTCTTCAATCAATCCTTCTACATTTAAACTCAATTGGCTTCTCCACTTAATATAATGATCAAACAATACATTATCTTGTTAGATACCAACTGATCAAGTACCCATTGTAATTCCAACATACTTACTCTAATTTACTCAACATCTTCACTCGTTCATCTAGTTACCTTTCTTTTCAAATCCTCTTCATCAATCATAAGATATGACACTCGACGATATTAGATAATGTCTTAGCGCTAAGGTTTGAGATCAATGATAGTATAACAATTGCTCCAATTGTAGTTTCCAACAAGTAGGTCCTTTTATCTTCCACATATTCTTAAAGAGTTGGCAAAACTCCTAACATGGTTAAAATCTCCTAACAAGAATTCAAAGTCTCCTAACATGGACGAATATATATTGAAAATATTTCATTGAATCCTAAAATATTCCATCCTTTTATAAGGAACTTACATTTCAGTACATTATTTTGTGGGTATCATCTACATTGGGGTTTTCCCTTTGATCAAGGGTTTCTCTAGTTAATATATTTGGTGATATTGTGTATGGTGATCTTTCTATGGTTTTTACATCTACTATTTACATGATTTTTAATTAATAAGGATGTTGAGTGTTTTTTTAATTGCATCACAGATTCATCTTTCATTGCAACATAATCATCTTCTTTATCATTTTCATTAGAATCACTATAAGAACCATCTTCTTTGCCAATGTAACAAGATTTATTACCTTTTCCTTTGTAGTCATTATTACATTGGTTTTCTCTATTTTATCTCCTTCCTTAATATTGTTTTGACATTCCTTTCTTTCTTCTCATCTCTATCATGATACCTTGCAACAATATGACTAGATTTGTTGCATGTAAAATAGATTATAGGTAGTTTATCTTTGTATTTGTCTTTTCCTTTTGGTAGCCTTCTTGCCAATAATGCTTCAAGATCATCAAGATCATCATCTAATTCATTGTCATAGTGCACATGCTTACTCTAAAACAAATTTCTCCTTTTGGATCCATCTAGATTTATTTTAGACTTGAAATCACATTCAACATTAGAAGGTGTATAGTTATCAAAATTTAACAATTCAAATGAAGTGAATCTAATAATTAGACTATCTAATGTCAGATCATTACCTGGTGTACATCTCAATTTTTTTATTGTAGATACTCTAATTACATAGATAGAAAGTAAAGTTTTTAATACCTTGCTAATCACAAACTCATCAAATATGCCTCCTCTAACACCTCTAATTGCATTCACAACTTCCTTTATTTGGCCACAATATTGAGCAGCAATTTCTCCTTCTTTCATTATCATGTAATTAAACTTGCCTCTCAAGATTTCTACTTTAGATCATAACACATTTTTTTCTCCTCCATGAATTTGTGCCAACTTGTCATGCCCAAATTACGAGGGCAAAAACAAACAATTTTTTTTTTTAGTTAAAAATTAAAATACTCTAAGTTTGATATATTTGTGTTCATAGTTAAGGTATAGGTTCTCTACATAACATCTTAAGTTTAAAATGTTGAGGAGGAATAAATCGTTAAATTGAACTCTTGTTATTAATTTGATATTGACATTTGTTTCATTATTTCATTTCTGACTTATAAAATAATTTGCAAGAATAATTTAATCAATGTTTATAAAATATTTAAATTTAAAATACAATTATAAAAATAATAATTAAGTAAACAAGACTAAATTCAAAAGTTATTTTAAATAACTAACTACTAACCTTTATCTTTAAACAACATAACAATTTTAGACTTTATTCTAAACAACAACTTCTTTTAACTCTATAATTTATTAAAAACAAAACATATTAACATTATCTACTAATTGAATATTTTCTACATCTTAACAATTTCTAACTCAAACAGAAACTTTTACTAATCTAAAAATACTAAAAAAATAATAATATCAACCTTTCATTTAAAATAAAATATGATCCCTTAATATAAACATATACATACTAATACTAAAACGTATTAAATACAAAAAAAACTCTCTAAAACATACTTAACTAAACTAATTTACTCTTTAACTAGTACTATTTAATAATCTAATACTAACTCAAATTTAAAACTTTGTATAAATTAACACATACTAAGACTAAGGTTTAACACATTTAAAACTTACATACACAAAACTATCTAGCTTGGAAACTTTAATTAAGATATAAACTAACCTAAAAATATATATTTTAATAAATTAAAATGATACTAACTACAATTTTAAAATAATTATATTTGCTAACATTTAAAAATATACTAATTAACTTACCTAACATAAAACTTAAAAAGAAAACTTTATGTATCATACTTATTAAACAAAAATTAAAAATATTTTTAAAAAAAATACCAATTAACTAATATTTATATTTAAAAAAAAACTTATAAATTAAATTATTAATAATTTAAAAATTAACTAATATTGAAACACATACTAATTAATAACTAACTTAAACTTAAACTAAATTATAAATAACAACTTAACAATTACTAAAATCCTAAACTAACAATTTATGCATACTAATACACAAACTTTATAACAAAACAAAAAAATACTAATTTATTTCTATTTTAGAAAAAACGTATCAACAAAGTTCTTTCACAATAACTTAACTAAATTTTAAAACAACTAAAACTTTTTAACTTTAAAACTTTAAACAATAATACTAACAACTAACCTATTACTTTATTTCTGATCCACCCCTCATGCTACCCAAGTAAAGAGAAACGCAACCCAAAACAAATATTAATGATGTGTACAATGAGTGTGCAGGATATTTTAGCCAAGAAACCCGACGGAGGAACGTAACTGATCCCTATGTGCCATTTGTGGAAACCTTATTGTTCGTATCTTAATTTTATTGTGAGATGTATGAATGTATCTTTCTGTGATCAGTAAATGTTAATGTTTCGTAACCGTGTTCTTATAGTGTCACTTGACACTCATGAATTGTTTATGCATTCCAGCATGCTAGTTAGGGTTAACTATGTAACCTATGGACCTAAGTCAAACTAAGTTAGTGCCCTTTTCGCTAATCTATTTTTAATCCAATTTAGTTACCCCTAATCTAGATTAGTGCTTAATATGCAATTTGGAGTTGTTAGATAGTCCTAAATATTCTTAGCATTTGTTTGGTCCCAAATCAATTCCTAAGGCCTTAAATCATGAAATCTTAATACCCAAGGGGTATGGGTATGGGTTGGGGGCATTTTCCACTCCCCTAGCCCCTTTTGTTGACTTTTGAGGTCACTCAAAAAGTCTATTTTAACCTTAGTGCGAAAATTGAAAGTTGTTACCATGGGTTGAATAACCTCAACTCCACTTAGAGGTTAACCTTAGCCTAAGTTGAGTTAGAAACCTCTAGATCTTTAGGCAAGTGGGGGAAGTTATTGCCTTTTTTAGGTGGTCGAGTTTGGATCTTATTTAGAGGCATTTTCGAGTAGTTTTAGTTGTTACCCAATCTCTACTTTTAGAGAGAAGTCTTGGAAGATTGAAGGAAAGGAAGGAAAAGCTCTTCTCAACTTATTCATTTTTACCATAACCTCTTTGTGAGGGTAGGAGTTCTTCATCTCCTTTGTTCATGTTGCTCATGTTGTTTCATGCTTGGTTTATGCTTATGTTATTATGTTGTTCATTGGTATGCTTGTATGTATGTTGGGTATGCTTGGGAAGGATTGAAATAATGTTTTTTTGAATGTTTTTCTTGAATGTTTTGTTTGAATTTCAAAGTTTTCTTGTATGGGTGTTTTGGCATTACTCACCCTTGGATAGGGTAGAAGTGGCCAGTTTCGGGAAAGGTATTCAGTTGGAATCCAATAGTGTAGAGTCTCTTCTTAAGATGAGAAGAGGGAGAGAGGGTAGGGTGTTATGGGCCCCTACCTGTCAACACAAACCACGTATGAGTTTTGGCATGTAAGAATGGGCACCTGGTTTGGTGTTGTGTCTGACATCTCCTGTTGGAAAAATCCACCTTTCCCTAGTTTTGATTCAATGTTGAATCCTATTGTAAAAACCTAGTATGGATATGAATGTCTAATTTTGTCTCCTTGTTATGTTTGTTTGTCACTTGGTCAGTTTGCGTTCCCTCCATGACTTCAGCGATGTATTATAGAAAATGAAATAGGTCCCTTGTTAAGGGCCATGAGGAAAATTTAATTTGATTGTTGAAATTTTAGGATTGAAATCTTGTGTAAATTGCATTTAAAACCTTTTTTTGTAATGGCAACGATGCTGGGTTTTCTTCCTTGTTCTTTCCCGGTTGAGCCTTTGAATCAGGTTGTCTATAAAATAGTGATTGAGTAATATCACTTCTCATGAGATTTTCATATTTTCTTTTCAGTTATAGAAATGAATATCAAAATGAGATAAATGATGATGTTCAATTTTGCAAAAATTCACTTTTGAAAAATGTTAAGACAAAATTTTGCTACGATTGGGAACTTGATTAGGCTTCGTGCTTATTAGGAGAAAAATTTGCTCTTGCTTTATTATGATAACAAACCATTACAATCTATGATATATATATATATATATATATATATATATATATATATAATCCCCTTGGCAAATTAATCAAGTTGAAAATCTATACTTAGAAAAATAAGGACTTGGGAAAAAAATTCCCCCCCCAAGAGTAAAAACTCTCTTTGGTTTTTGTATGGGAAACAAATTAAATTCTCTGTCTTGTGACAAAGAATCTTAGAGGAATCTTTAATTATCTTTGAAATAAACTAAATAAGTTAATTAATTAATATGAAAGCATAGGCAAATATCTTATCCTACCAACTTAACTTTTTTCTTTAACTAGCTCCTTTCCTTGGCGCTAGCTCTCGGGAAGGGCATGAGATGGTTTAAAACAAAGTAAAAAAAAAAAATGCCTTGGATGACATCACCCACTGCATCCACATAAATTCTGCAGTCCTAAAGACCCACGTGACATGACAATGGCTTCTTCAAATGAGTTTGTATGATTTAATAAAGTGCAAATTTGTTTAAAGTTTTTTTTAACTTTTTGATTTATACATATGTATATATGTATCAGGAAGTCACATAAATTAAAACATACATCTTTCAATCAATCAGGGTTTTCTCTCGTCCTACTCATATTCTTAATCATTAAAATTTTATAATCACAGTGTTGATTTTGCATTTACTTACTTCAATACACATGTTCATAAAGCGTTAAATGACAAAACCAAATATCTGAAAGTAAACATCACACAACATGAAATAATATAATATGTTCAAAGCATCTAATAGTGTCTCGACATATGGAGTCGTAAGTATCAAAATAATAAGGTATCAACTATGCTACGAAGGGTTGGGGAGAGGCCTCACATCCTTCCCCACTAGGCATGAACTTCCTCCTAGAGTTCATCAAAGATAAGGGTACTGAAATTGTATTTGTGTTGCATCCTCCCATGAAACCATGACCTCATTGTAACAATCCCACTAGACCCTAACTTGATCCAACTCTCAACCTCGAGGAGTTATGGTCTGTCGGGCAATAATATGGATAGGCTCTAGTGCTAGCTACCTATCTGACTCCACTTGTAGCCTCAATAGCTATAGCCTGATGCTCAGCTTGGCGATTATCAACCACTACAAAAACTCTGTGGGACTTGCCCATGTCTCCAACTGTCAACTCTGAAAAAGCCCCTCTCTAACCACTGGATGACTATCCCTGTGGACACTCTCTAGCTCTATGACCCATGTGACCACATCTGTAGCATGGTCCTCAGGTATAAGATTGTGCATCTTGTGATCCAGACTGTTGTGGGCTTCCTGACCTGTTAGACCCACTATATCCACCCCTAGAAGACTGCTAAGTCTTCTCTGACTATGGTTGTGGGGCATGTATTTTCTGATCCTACTATGACTACCACTGCTTGGGCTTGGAGCCCTGATAACCCTGTGAGGGTTCCTGTTGTTGCTACTATTGAGACTATTGGCCCTTAGAGGACCCAAGTGTATAGTTCTGATTCTCTTTCCAAGGGGGTTTCTACCAGGTAGAGTTTTGGTTCTGAGACTGATCTCGTGACTCCTTCCTACCTCGAGTATCCTCAACAACTAGTGCTATCTCCACTACCTATCTGAAGGTGGTAGGGAAGGCCATATGAACTAGACCCTGAAGTGAGAAATTTAGACCCATTATAAAGTGATGCACTTTCAATTTCTCATCCTTCATGTATTCAACATAAGGAAGGAGCTCAAGAAACCTGCTCTCATACTAAGCTACTATAAGACCCCTTTGATACAGAGAATGAAACTCCTCTATCTGCTTCTATCTGAAATTCTCTAACAAGTACCTCTCTCAAAATCTCTCCGAGAATGACTCCCATGTGAGGGTATCCATCCGCACTCCTCCTATAGTCTCCTCTCAACTGACCGACTACTAGTCGTGCGTTTAGATTACTTCCATAAGGATGTAATCCAAAGCATCACTATAGGCTCTATAACCATGCATCTGCTACTTTCCCCTTAGTGGAACTAGTAAATAATGGTGGCCCGAGTCGAATCAATTCCCTGATATCATCTCCTATATGCCTAGGAGGTCTGTCAGGTGGGGGTCCTCTCTAGTGTATTGACTCACCTTCATGCTCACCCTGACCCTCTAACTACCTTGGTGGGGGACTCCTAGTTCTCTCTCTGCCTCTGGGTCCACCTCCTCCAGGTACCTCTGCTTTCACTACGGGAATCTGTTATCCTAGCTGAACTACAGGTACTACCCTCTGTTGAACTACACCAATCAATGTCTGAAGGGCATCCAAAATGTCCTAGTTTAGGTTCGATGGTGGTGGAGGTGGTCCATCCTCTTGTCCTGCTCTACCACCTCTCACCCTACGACCTCTGCCTCATTGGTTGCTTCGAGTAACATGAGGCATCCTTCAAAATTTAAAGTTTAGTTTTAAGTTTCATAAGCATAATGGTTTTAGGTTCCTAGTGTTGAAACACAGGCTCTAATACCAAAATGTCATGTCCAAATTACGAGGGCAAAAACACACAAATTTTTTTTTAGTTAAAAATTAAAATACTCTAAGTTTGATATATTTGTGTTCATAGTTAAGGTATAGGTTCTCTACATAACATCTTAAGTTTAAAATCTTGAGGAGGAATAAATCGTTAAATTGAACTCTCGTTATTAATTTGATATTGACATTTGTTTCATTATTTCATTTCTGACTTATAAAATAATTTGCAACAATAATTTAATCAATGTTTATAAAACATTTAAATTTAAAATTAAATTATAAAAATAATAATTAAGTAAACAAGACTAAATTTAAAAGTTATTTTAAATAACTAAGTACTAACCTTTATCTTTAAACAACATAACAATTTTAGACTTTATTCTAAACAACAACTTCTTTTAACTCTATAATTTATTAAAAACAAAACATATTAACATTATCTACTAATCAAATATTTTCTACATCTTAACAATTTCTGACTCAAACATAAACTTTTACTAATCTAAAAATACTATTAAAAAAAAATCAACCTTCCATTTAGAATAAAATATGATCCCTTAATATAAACATATACATACTAATACTAAAACGTATTAAATACAAAAAAAACTATCTAAAACATACTTAACTAAACTAATTTCCTCTTTAACTAGTACTATTTAATAATCTATTACTAACTCAAATTTAAAACTTTGTATAAATTAACACATACTAAGACTAATGTTTAACACATTTAAAACTAACTACATACACAAAACTATCTAACTTGGAAACTTTAATTAAGATATAAACTAACCTTAAAAAATATTTTAATAAATTAAAATGATACTAACTACAATTTTAAAACAATTATATTTGTTAACATTTAAAAATATACTAATTAACTTACCTAACATAAAACTTAAAAAGAACTAAACAAAAAATTAAAAACATTTTTAAAAAAAAATACCAATTAACTAATATTTATATTAAAAATATATATATAAATTAAATTATTAATAATTTAAAAATTAACTAATATTGAAACACATACTAATTAATAACTAACTTAAACTAAAACTAGATTATAAAATAACAACTTAACAATTACTAAAATCCTAAACTAACAATTTATACATACTAATACACAAACTTTATAACAAAACAAAAAAAATACTAATTTATTTCTATTTAAAAAAAAAACATATCAATAAAGTTCTTTCACAATAACTTAACTAAATTTTAAAACAACTAAAAATTTCTAACTTTAAAACTTAAAAAAAAATACTAACAACTAACCTATTACTTTATTTCTAATCCACCCCTCACGCTACCCAAGTAAAGAGAAATGCATCCCAAAACAAATATTAATGAAGGATGTATGTAGGGAGGTAAAAAGTATAAATCAAAAAGTTAAAAAAACTTTAAACAAATCTGCACTTTATTAAATCATACAAACTCATTTGAAGAAGCCATTTTCATGTCACGTGGGTCTTTAGGACTGCAAAATTTATGTGGATGCAGTGGGTGATGTCATCCAAAGCATTTTTTTTTTACTTTGTTTTAAACTATCTCATGCCCTTCCCAAGAGCTAGCGCCAAGGAAAGGAGCCAGTTAAAGCAAAAAGTTAAGTTGGTAGGAAAAGATATTTGCCTATGCTTTCATATTAATTAATTAATTAATTTAGTTTATTTCAAAGATAATTAAAGATTCCTCTAAGATTCTCTATCACAAGGGGAAGAATTTAATTTGTTTCCCATAAAAAAATCACAGAGAGTTTTTACTCTTGGGGGAGAATTTTTTTTCCATGTACTTATTTTTCTAAGTATAGATTTTCAACTTGATTAATTTGCCTAGGGGATTATAATTTTTCTTTTTTAGTTAGATTAATCATAGATTGTAATCGTTTGCTATCATAATAAAGCAAGAGCAAATTTTTCTCCTAATAAGCACGAAGCCTAATCAAGTTCCCAATCATAACAAAATTTTGTCTTAACATTTTTGAAAAGTAAATTTTTGCAAAATTGAACATCATCATTTATCTCATTTTGATATTCATTTCTATAACTGAAAAGAAAATATAAAAATCTCATGAGAAGCGATATTACTCAATCACTATTTTATAGACAACCTGATTCAAAGGCTCAACTAGGAAAGAACAAGGAAGAAAACCCAGCGTCATTGCCATTACAATAAAGGTTTTAAATGCAATTTACACAGGATTTCAATACCGAAATTTCAACCAACAAATTAAATTTTCCTCATGGCCCTTAACAAGGAACCTATTTCATTTTCTATAATACATCGCTGAAGTCGTGGAGGGAGCATAAAATGACCAGGTGACAAAAAAACATAACAAGGAGACAAAATTAGACATTCATATCCATACTAGGTTTTCACAACAGGATTCAACATTGAATCAAAACTAGGGAAAGGTGGATTTTTCCAATAGGAGATGTCAGACACAACACCAAACTAGGTGCCTAACCGGGGCTATAACTAAAGAACTTCTATTCTTCCATTCTTACATGCCAAAACTCATACATGATTTGTGCTAATAGGTAGGGGCCCATAACACCCTACCCTCTCTTCCTCTTCTCATCTTGAGAAGAGACTCTACACTATTGGAGTCCAACTAAATACCTTTCCTGAAATTGGCCACTTCTACCCTATCCAAGGGTGAGTAATGCCAAAACACCCATACAAAAAAACTTCAAAATTCAAACAAAACATGAAAGAAAAACATTCAAGAAAACATGATTTCAATCCTTCCCAAGCATACCCAACATACATACAAGCATACCAATGAACAACACAATAACATAAGCATGAACCAAGAATGAAACAACATGAGCAACATGAACAACATGAACAAAGGAGATAAAGAACTCCTACCTTCACAAATAGGTTATGGTAAAAATGAACAAGTTCAGAAGAGCTTTTCCTTCCTTGCCTTCAATCTTCCATGACTTCTCTCTAAAAGTAGAGATTGGGTAACAACAAAAACTACTCAAAAATGCCTCTAAATAAGATCCAAACTCAACCACATAAAAAGGGCAATAACTTCCACCACTTGCCTAAAGATCTAGAGGTTTCTAACTCAACCTAACCTAAGGTTAACTTCTAAGTGGAGTTGAGGTTATTCAACCCATGGTAACAACTTTCAATTTTTGCACTAAGGCAAAAATAGACTTTTTGAGTGACCTCAAAAGTCAACAAAAGGGGCTAGGGGGGTGGAAAATGCCCCCAACCCATACCCATACCCCTTGGGTATTAAGATTTCATGATTTAAGGCGTTAGGAATTGATTTGGGACTAAACAAATGCTAGGAATATTTAGGACTATCTAACAACTCCAAATTGCATATTAAGCACTAATCTAGATTAGGGGTAACTAAACTGGATTAAAAATAGATTAGTGAAAAGGACACTAACTTAGTTTGACTCAGGTCCATAGGTTACATAGTTAACCCTATCTAGCATGCTGAAATGCATAAACAATTCATGAGTGTCAAGTGACACTATAAGAACACGATTACAAAACATTAACATTTATGGATCACGGAAAGATACATTCATACATCTCACAATAAAATTAAGATACCAACAATAAGGTTTCCACAAATGGCACATAGGGATCAGTTATGTTCCTCCATCGGGTTTCTTGGCTAAAATATCCTGCACACTCATTGTACACATCAGTAGCCCCACATGCACATATCTATATATGTATCAAGAAGTCACATAAATTAAAACATACATCTTTCAATCAATCAAGGTTTTCTCTCGTCCTACTCGTATTCTTAATCATTAAAATTTCATAATCACAGTGTTAATTTTGCATTTACTTACTTCAATACACATGTTCATAAAGCGTTAAATGACAAAACTAAATATCTAAAAGTAAACATCACACAACATAAAATAATATAATATGTTCAAAGCATCTAATAGTGTCTCGACATATGGAGTCGTAATTATCAAAATAATAAGGTATCAACTATGCTACGAAGGGTTGGGGAGAGGCCTCACATCCTTCCCCACTAGGCATGAACTTCCTCCTAGAGTTCATCAAAGATAAGGGTACTGAAATTGTATTTGTGTTGCATCCTCCCATGAAACCATGACCTCATTGTAACAATCCCACTAGACCCTAACTTGATCCAACTCTCAACCTTGAGGAGTTATGGTCTGTTGGGAAATAATATGGATAGGATCCAGTGCTAGCTACCTATCTGACTCCACCTGTAGCCTCAATAACTGTAGCCTGATGCTCAGCTTGGCGATTATCAACCATTACAAAAACTCTGTGGGACTTGCCCATGTCTCCAACTGTCAACTCTGAAAAAGCCCCTCTCTAAGCACTAGATGACTATCCCTGTGGACACTCTCTAGCTCTATGACCCATGTGACCACAAGTGTAGCATGGTCCTCAAGTATAAGATTGTGCATCTTGTGATCCAAACTATTGTGGGCTTCCTAACCTGTTAGACCCACTATATCCACCCCTGGAAGATTGCTAAGTCTTCTCTGACTATGGTTGTGGGGCATGTATTTTCTGATCCTACTGTGACTACCACTGCTTGGGCTTGGAGCCCTAATAACCCTGTGAGGGTTCCTGTTGCTGCTACTATTGAGACTGTTGGCCCTTAGAGGACCCAGGTGTATAGTTCTAATTCCCTTTCCAAGGGGGTTTCTACCAGGTAGAGTTTTGGTTCTGAGACCGATCTCGCGACTCCTCCCTACCTCGAGTATCCTCAACAACTAGTGCTATCTCCACTACCTATCTGAAGGTGGTAGGGAAAGCCATATGAACTAGACCCTGAAGTGAGAAATTTAGACCCATAATAAAGTGATGCACTTGCAATTTCTCATCCTTCATGTATTCAACATAAGGAAGGAGCTCAAGAAACCTACTCTCATACTGAGCTACTATAAGACCCCTTTGATACAGAGAATGAAACTCCTCTATCTGCTTCTATCTGAAATGCTCTAACAAGTACCTCTCTCGAAATCTCTCCAAGAATGACTCCCATGTGAGGGTATCCATCCGCACTCCTCCTATAGTCTCCTCTTGATGCCACCAATTGGACACATCTCCTCTCAACTGATCGACTACTAGTCTTGCGTTTAGATTACTTCCATAAGGATGTAATCCAAAGCACCACTATAGGCTCTATAACCATGCATCTGCTACTTTCCCCTTAGTGGGACTAGTAAATAATGGTGGCCCAAGTTGAATCAATTCCCTGATATCATCTCCTATATGCCTAGGAGGTCTATTAGGTGGGGGTCCTCTCTGGTGTATTGACTCACCTTCATGCTCACCTTGACCCTCTAACTACCTTGGTGGGGGATTCCTAGTTCTCTCTCTGCCTTTGGGTCCACCTCCTCCGGGTACCTCTACTTCCAGTACGGGAATCTGCTATCTTGGCTGAACTACAGGTACTACCCTCTGTTGAACTACACCAATCAATGTCTAAAGGGCATCCAAAATGTCCTGGTTCAGGTTCGATGGTGGTGGAGGTGGTCCATCCTCTCGTCCTGCTCTACCACCTCTCGCCCTACGACCTCTACCTCATTGGTTGCTTTAAGTAACAGGAGGCATCCTTCAAAATTTAAAGTTTAGTTTTAAGTTTCATAAGCATAATGGTTTTAGGTTCCTGGTGTTGAAACACGGGCTCTAATACCAGAATGTCATGCCCAAATTACGAGGGCAAAAACACAAATTTTTTTTAGTTAAAAATTAAAATACTCTAAGTTTGATATATTTGTGTTCATAGTTAAGGTATAGGTTCTCTTCATAACATCTTAAGTTTAAAATCTTGAAGAGGAATAAATCGTTAAATTGAACTCTCGTTATTAATTTGATATTGACATTTGTTTCATTATTTCATTTCTGACTTATAAAATAATTTGCAACAATAATTTAATCAATGTTTATAAAACATTTAAATTTAAAATTAAATTATAAAAATAATAATTAAGTAAACAAGACTAAATTTAAAAGTTATTTTAAATAACTAAGTACTAACCTTTATCTTTAAACAACATAACA